>OV884021.1:1248500-2497000 GCA_930367235.1 Sarcophaga rosellei
TTTAAATTTATACTTTGCTTGTTTTGTTTGGCTTTTGTTACGGTGTTACGATACGATACAATGCGATAAATTTCTGTTTTGGGGCACCCTATTGAGTTACATGTGTGAGCATCACAAAAAGATCCAAAATAATAAGAATGGAAAATAAGAAGAGGAATAAATTTTAAACGTGTTGTCCGTGGCGAACATAAACGGGTACGTAGAAGTCATTTTTATTTGTTGGATTTTTAGGTAAAAAATATTGTTTGCAACTTTAACTCACAAATTTATCTTTCATTTCGTTTTTTAAACATGGTTTATTATATTTTTGTGTTGTATTTGCAGAACACAAAAAGGAAGGTGTGAAGTTTTTGTTTGTTATTCTTTTTATAAAATTTTTTCTTTTAATCTTTTTTTTTTTTTTTTTTGTATTTTAACTTCCTACGGTTCGTTTAACTTGTGGCAACATTAATTTTCCGAATAACAAGGTTCTATTTAGTGCAACACACTCTCGGCTCCAGACTATGGGGCGAAAAAGACAGCTGGAGTTTTAAAAGCTGAAAGTGAGAGAATAAAACGTTTTGCTAAAGGTAAAATTTCTTTTCGATTCAGTTTTTTTTTTTTTTTGCTTTGTCAAAATTCTTTGACACAAAATCATGATTATGTGAACAGTGCAAAAAGAAAGACATGAAGACTTGAAGATCGGGAGCAGTAAGAAAAAAACATTGGATTATAAATCTTTTAGAAATTTATTAGCGTCTTTAATTTTAGTAATTTTGGATATATTGGAACATAATCCAGAGTTAGAATAGACGTATCGCACGCATGATATTAGACAGAAAAATTATATACATATGTAACTCTCTTACTGGATCCCAGCTCCAGTGATAATTCACGTCAATGACCAATAACACCAAATCTTTTTCTGGATTGACAACATATGTATGTTTGAAAGGGTAGCTTTGGCGAAAGGTAAGATGAAAAGAGACGGAAGGTTATCTGAAGTCAAATAGTTTTGAAACAATCTGAATAGATTAGGATAGATTAATAGACTGTATACGCCTGTTGACAGAGTCCCCTAGTTGAATTAATTCCCTTACGCATGTCAAAAATAGGATTTCTATTGTAATGTATCACGTACTCGAATGTGATGGGCAGTGAAACCTTAAGTAACACTGACAGTCTCTTCCTACTTCTTCGAGGTGACCACCTTTTAATTCTAATCAAAAGTAATAACGAGATTTGAACTGGACAGGCATTAGAAAACATAACGAAAAGTTTTAAGTTCAAATTTTTCAAAGCTGCTCAAGATTCTTGTCCTTTTTGTTTTTTTTTTGTTATCTTTGATTTTCTTTACTTATTAGATATACATACATACATACATACTGCCTGTCTTGTTAATTATTTTTATTTATGTTATTATTTTTGTTGTTCCCTGCATTTATTTTTCGTTTTAACTTAACAATTCCGTTGAAGTCTCCGCTTATAGTTTCATCTCCAAAAAATGAGAGAAGAAAACAAAAAAAAAAAAACAAAGACTTTTAAGGTTCACATATTAAATTTCCAAAATTCACTTAAAACACCATTTTACCTGTGATCGGTTTTTCAAAATTATTTTCAAATACACCTTGCGTCGGTGAAACGACCAACTAAACCAACAAAAAAATACACCAAATACAAACAAGATCTCCTCCTCTTCTTCTTCATCTTCTTTTTTATAATGATTTTCAGAAAACGAAAACAATACATAGAAAAAAAAACGATCAATTGACAAACGACAAAACGATGAAAGCTTTTAAAAAATCTGTCTCTGCCGTATATACATATGTATATTAAAACGATACACTGAAAGAAATTGAAGGGAAGCTTTGTATTGGGAGCACAACAGTGTTACGCATAAGAAGATTTCAAACGAAAACAGTCGCAAGCATTAATCTTCTAAAAGTAACAAAATAAAGTAACAGTAAACATGATGAGATCCTAAATGACGTTGCTCTCTTGTTTGTTATGTTTACACTACTACTGTAGGGGTTACGGTTGTATTACTCAATGCATTGCTCAATAATACTCTGAACCGAATTGCACTATTTTTAAGACCAGCAAAGGAGTACGATATAGCAATTACATATACCAGCATCAGTAAGATAAAGCAAATATGATGAAATTTTACGATTTACATATCCAATTACCATATAATCGTAACAGCTATAACCGTTAGCTTTTTTGTATACAGTTTAACAGTTTAAAGTGTCGATTTCGAACGACAGATTTTTCACAAAATATTGGGATTGTTCACGATGTCTGGGCTCGTGTTTAAACTATAGACGTAAGGCTGCTTACTGAACTGCGGTGATTTCGCCGTATGTAATACCAATTTATACCAAGTGGAGTTTAGTTGTCGTCCATAACCGAGCCTCAAGAGAAGAATAAAACTACATATTTGTTAACATAAATTCAAACGAAATTTTCGGCTGAATTGAATATAACTCACGTCGAGAAGGTAATAACACTTGCAACAAAGCCTTAGCGGGTAATCCAAAAGATTTTAAATAAAACAAAAACAATTTGCCAAATCATACAGACAAAACGATTCCAAATTTTCTAGATTTCAAAGGCGATCACAAAGATGTTCCTTTTTACAACGAATTTAAGCGTATAATTGGATTAAATACCAACGTTGTTTATACGAACAGCATCTGTTGGTTTTTGTTTTTTTTCTTTCGATTTCATGCCTTATTATCATTATGATTATCGATTTATTGCCATAATTGTCGATTTATTTTCATAATTTTTTATCAATATGATACACGCGCCCAACAATACATCTTTTTTAATTAAATTGTGAACAAATATTTCATTTTACAACAAACAAATGGTGATGATTAACAACAATTGACTTAAATGCGGTGCTAGTGAACGAGCCAGCTAGTCAGTCAGCTAGTCTGTGAGCAAGAATTCCGTTCCTTAATATAATCATTATTATTAAACATTCCACATGCCATTTACTGACTTAATAGCCAACAATAGTTAGTTAGATGGCGAGCTGGCTGGCTAATCGTGCTAAAGATGCATGAGCTTAGAGCTCCAGTTAAGGCTGTAATCTCTTGTTAATTACACTTTAAGTCAAAACATAACCACCACCAAAACAAAAAAAAAAAAAACGCTCCACGCTTAGTTGAGGATCGCTGTGTGCGGAATTTCGTTATGGTACGTACACAAGTAATTACAAGATTACGATAAGTGATAAGCCGTGGAATAACAAGACCAACAACAAGTAACTAAAGAACAAGTAGAAGAACAAGAAGTATAAATCGCCGTGAATTATAAGCAGCAAAAGCAGATCACGTTTGGCAGTGTTTTCTTCTTTCTCCCCTTCTTATTCTCATTGACTCTGGCAGTGGTCATTTTACGTTGATTACCTGTGTCTGGCTATTGGACAGACGTTAAAGCCATTTAGTGTACACAAGTATTTTGTTTTTGTTTTTTTTTTTTGGTTTAAGTCTTCATTGTATAATATTGAGGAGAAGCCTTATTTATTTATCAGCGTAGAACGTAGAACGCCAATAGCAAACATTGTTTCAAATCGTAACAATTTTGCTGTTTGTAATTTAAACAATTTTCTTTGGTTCGTTAGAATACAAAACAAAATTTAAATATAAAGCGCTTACTTAAATTAAATTTCCTAAGTAAAACAAAACAAAACAAACAAAAAATCGAAAATACCAAAAAAAAAAAACAAAAATACAAATAAAAAAATATTTCACACAATTCATGTTAAGAAAGATTTAAAAGTGAGTGAGAGATTTGTTTCTCAACTGCTTTATTGAGCCTTGGTCAATATAATAGTCAAAGTCGTTTGGATATAATGCTGCACAGGTTGCAAAATTCTATCCGAATTACGTCGTACTCTTCTATGAATTACGGACTGTGAGCTACTGATAGCTTAAATCAAAAAATGGGACAATCGATGTTATATGTGAAGACAAACGAAAAATCAAACATTTTAGCATAAAGAGAGCAATGCTCTCTATAAGGCATACCTTGGCAGGACTCGCGCGCAATGTTGGACTTGACATCCAAAAATCCAAAAAAAAAATGAAGAGTATCGTACGACAAAGCTGCATAATTTAAACTTAAAGTTAAGACTTAAGCTGACTCACATAGTATCTATTTGAACCACATGCCAATTTCAAATTAAATTACGCAATTAAAATATAAATCCTTTCCTAACTACGTCGCACGGCACACACCATCCACCATCCCTATCTCTCATCATCATTAGCAAATTAAAAGCCGTAAAGAAGAACTTGTATCTACTAAAGCTCCATTAAATGCTCGTCAAAAAAAAAAAAAAAAAAAAAAACTGAAATGAAAACTACTTTTACTTTGTCCCTGACAATCGCTTGTGATTGTGTGTTTGTGTATGTGTGTGTGTGTGTGGTGAGTCCTTTAAACCCACTATTATTTTGCAGTAATTAAAAGGAAAATAGTCATGATGAATATCAATGAAAGAAGTCGAAGAGATGAGGAGCTGTTGTGGCCAGCTGCTGCCGCTGCCGCCGTTGGCTCAGAGATGACAAAGATGACCAAAGTCATCATCTTATTTTCTGCATAATTTACAGAAAATAATAATGACAGCATAGGTACAAAAGCAACAACAACATAAAAGGACTCACTTAATAAAACATTAACAAGAAAAAAGAGAAGAGCAGACAAAAAAAAAAAAACATTTCTAATGAAATAAAATTAACGATAAAAATCAAAATAAAAATAACCGGAGAATTTTTGTGGCAAAACGAATGAATGCATGAATGACAAAATGAATGAATGAATGAAAGATTGAAACACTAAATAAATGAATGAATAAACGAATGAATGAGTAAATGTATACAAAAAAAACAAAAGAACAAAACAAGAACGAGTTGTACGTTTATGTACCTAAAAGATAAGTGCACTGACTAACTAAATACACTCTTCTCGCACAAAACGACCATCATTCCAAAAAGGATGATTTTAACGTAATAAACGATAAAAATAAAATTAAAAAGGACCAAAGCTTTACTTTGTGGTGACACAGGATTACAAAAAAGCAATTCAATGCTAAGGATTTCAAGTACAAAAAATAAAGAAAATTAAAAGAAAAAAATTATATGAAACAAAAAAAAAATAAATAAAAAATAATACGCAACGTCGTCTACAAAGCCAAAGGAAGTAAAAAGACACACTTGAAGAAAGATCCGATGGAACAAGTAGATGTTAAGGACAGCATTGATGACATTGAGAGTGCAACAGTGGTGGTGCACTGATAGCCATAAAGAAGAAATTACAATTTAATATGCTTCAATAAGAACGTTTAAAATTCAATTCATTTGAACATACAAACAAATCAGCAGAGGAACACAAAGAATGGAAAAAGGAGCAAACGAACATAAAGAAAAGAAAAACTAAACTAAGCAGTTTGGAATGTTTCTAAAGAAATTTCTCTCTCTCTCTCTCTCTCTCCCCCGCCCCCTCTTTCTGCTTCGGCTTAAGGTCTCCTTTCTTCCTAGTTATAGAGAGAAAGCAAACATAAAAACTATAAATTATTTTTTTTTTGCTTTCATCTATCTGACATATGGATATGAAAACCAAATCATTTATTTTCTATAAAAATTTTCTATTTTTCGTTTCGTTTCGTTTAATTTTATTTTTTTTATTCCATTTATCCGTCATTGACATTGCACCAATTTTCCAGAGGAGTTCTTTGAATTTTCTTTTACCCTTTTCATATACAATTTTTTTCTTCTGGTTCTTCTTCTTTTTTTTGCTATCATTATTCAAAACATACAAAAATCTCAAAGGCATTTGAGAAAGTGCAATACAAAGAAAGAAAAAAAAACCGAACCGAATAAAAGAAGCTCAAGAAGAAGTTGAAAACAACTGCTAAAAGGCACAAATACAAATGGGCGGGGAGGTAAGGGAAGAGGGAACAATGTTAGCAGCCTCTTAACAAAAGCATGCGTGAGTGTTTATACGTACTTTGTAAAAGTACTATTTGGTAAGACGTAAGAGGATCCTTAAAAAAAAGTTTCACTTTTTTACTGCCTTCAATAATATCTTTAGAAATGATTTTTTCGTTTTTCCAGACCGTTACAGAGAAAATGTTGGTAAGTTGATTAAAAGAGTAACTGACTGTCGCACACATACATATGTATGTTGCACTATTTGAAAACCACGAGGATAACAAAATTCTAAATCCAAACGATTTTGAGACTTAACTTCTTGGTTAAATATTGCAAATTTCAAAACCATCTAAGTTTGCTGGCAACGAGAACACTAACAAGCATTTCAGCCAAATATAAGACCTTAAGCAAGTGATAATGCAACGTATGTGATATCAATCACGGTACTAAAAACTACACAGGCTATGTATATGTATGTTAAGCACGTTATCTTCTATGTATGTTGTGTTCGAACTAAGGGAATAGCTTGAGAATAGATGCAAATCTGTTTAGATTTTAAGAGATTGAAAAGACTTTCGGAGAAAGAAATGAGAAACAGTTTCGTGAAACACAACAAGTGGCATTTATTCCAACAGTACTCCTTCTACATGTACGATGCTACGAAGTCAATCCATACATGACAGTTGTAATCTGTTTTCCATCAGTTACTGATGGTTAGTTTTTAGTAAAGTCGTCATTACTGACAGGTTATAACGATCAATTCAGTATGTAAGTGTTTCACACTACTTTTAATTGCGTGTAGTGTCTGGCAATGAAGAGTTTTCTTAGTTTTGGGGAATAGTTTTTCGTAACACATCTCGCTTCAAGTATATACAAAGTTGCCAAAACTAAATTGAGAGGCTTTGAAGTGTTGCTAAAATTCGTTGCTGTCAAACAAACAAACAAAAACAAAAATCGAGAAAAAGTATCTTACTTTTACTAGTTAGAATTCTTTTTGATATACACCGTTGTTTTTTTTTTTTGTTTTGTTCACCGTTATAAAAAGTGTTTTTGCCGTTGCCTTACTGTGTGCAGTAGCAAGAAAAAAATTCAAATTTTTTCTAATTTTTTATTCGCACGTCCTTTTTTTTTTTGTTTTTTTAAATGGGTTGACAATGATATGAAGGATGCATGTTCATGAATATGCTTCAGCATCATTATGAGCTCTTCTCATGAAGTACATACATACATACGTTTAGTAGAAGTAGTAGACATACATACATACATACATCGAGACATAGTATATACGTTTTTCATATTTGCTGCCATGTATGCACAACTATTCCCTTTTTGCCTTTTTCGGTAGCTAGTAACAGTAGTCATACATATGTACATACATACTTAAAGTAAATATCGACATATACACTCTGAGCGTAAGAGTTTAATAAGAATAGTTTATTCTGTCAGCTTCAGTTAGATTAGGATTATAAAGGCAAAAAATATGCACTAATTTCCAAAAACGTTCGTTTTGATGTCTGACCTGGGGTTTGAACCCGGGCTTTACGTCTAATAAGCGAACACACTACCTACTATGCTACGGCGACATTCACCACCCCAGTTATGTAATAGTTTATGATCACTTTATCGCACATTTCGGGCGGTATACTGGCGATAATTTGGCGAATGTTGAATCCGTATAGCCACGGTCTTTGGCGTAGCCCTAGAAAAAACCGACTAACGGTGTCGAATCGTTACAGCGTTATGAATGGTTAGTTTGCTTTAATTGTTGCATGAACTGAACTTCATATAGATGGAGGTGTATACCCTGTAATCGCTTAATTTGAATTGTCCGCCACACTTTCTCTAATAGAAGTGATATTTTGCTACAGATGCTACGCAAGCCTGAATACTTTTTTAATATGCCTTTATAATCTTACCAATTCCTTGCAAATAGCTCGAGTCGATTAAGACGGCCACTAATCAATCTGGAATGCTTGAAAAGCGGCTACATATAAATCATAATTTTTGTAATCAGTTTTAGACGTTCTTTCTAACCCGATAAAATACAAAACCACAATGAATTGGATCGCTTAAACATGTTATCCGCATAGTAAAGGAGGCAACCTTAAATAGAAAGCTTTTTATGATAGAGAACCACAGTCTAAGAAAGGATCGCTTTGCATTTTACAAATTTAAACTTATGAAACATTGACAAAAGTTAGTGCCCCTTAGCAGTGAGTGAAAAGTCTAAGGAGCTACGGCCCATTCGATGATGACGATGTAATTCAAGAAAATGTATGAAAATTCATTTATTGGCAGAGGATACTCTCTGTGCTAATGCCACCGCACTGTATAACAATATTATTCAAAAAGGAGAAACGTTTTCGTTTTTTAGTTTCAATTTTCATCTTTCATGTGCAGGGAACTATATATACATAGTTTATTTCGTATTTCTTCTTGTTTTTTTTTCTTCTTTTTTAATTTTTTTTCTCACGTTTATGTTAACAATTTATATTTATTTTTTCTTTCTTTCTGTTCCCTTTTTTTCATCATCATCTTGCCATTCTTTTTTTACAACTTTAGAATTTGTGTTCCTGTTCTTGTTCTTGTTGGTTGGTTTTTTTTTCCTTTTCCTTTTTTTTTTTTGTTATTTTTATTCGATAGTTGTGAGTTGTCCTTCTAATAGAGTTTTTTTTTCGAGTAGTAAAGGAATTTTTTGATTACTGAAGTATGTAGTTGTTGTTGTAGCTGTTGCTGCAGTACAATAAAGTATTGCGAAAAGAAAAAAAAAACTTTATATACGAACGTGTTTACGTGGCATGCAGCGATGTGCAACGTACATGTGCTCCATCATGCTGTTGTCGTAGATTCATCATCGTAATAAAAGTAATAATAATAGTGAAAAAAGACATCAAAAGAAAAGAGCTGTGCAGAGCACAAATATTTATTTTATTGACATCATCATCATCATGCCTTTTTTCCTTTTGCAATTTTTCCATTATATTTTTTTTTGTTCTTATTTTGTGCTTTTCATCACCAGTTTTCTTATCGTTTTTATCAAAGAGAATTTAAGAAATTTAATAGCGACGTTGATGACGATGACTATGATGATACTGTGATGGTGACGCTGATCCCGATTTTATAATTTTTATAAAAAGTTTAACACAAAACTGTGAAATTGAATTGACACAGAAAAAATAAATTATTTTTGAATGACATTCATGGCTTTGGTAAATGGAGTTGCTTTGACCATAATTTCACCTCCTTTATAAGACTGTTTAGTACTACTTCTAACAGCATATCCCACCTACATACATATGTATGTTGGTATATTTAAGTTTACGTAAATTTAATACATATTCATATTATAGCAATGCCATTTAATTATTGTACATGATTGTCAATAAAAAAAAAATAATTTCGGTCTTTAATTTTGCTTAAAGGATATTCATTCCATCGCATAAACATGTAGATCTCAAATCATTTAAATTGATAAAGCTAAATAGAGAGTTCTTCAGAGTAGAGAAAGATTCACACTAACACTATACAACAATTTTTCTTCCTCATTTCCCCACACATTTCTATACAAAAACTCAAATTAATCTTTTTCATTTTTGCATAGAACCGAGTTGAAGACAATGCCCTGAAGCTCTCCTTAACCTCCACACGAATTAATTGACCGCATCGAAAAATAAAAAAAAATGTTCTGTTGCATCAGTAATAAGACAACCCTCATACGCCGATAAAGATTTGTTTAAAGCTTCAAGAACTCGATTGTCAGATGCAAAGTGTAGCCCTAAAGCTTAGATTAATTAATTGATTGATTAAAATTTAAAACTTACTTGCGTTCAAATTTGCTTACACGCCCGCAAAAACTTTTGTGAAAATGCCCACATTACACAGACTACTGATACAACAAGAACAAATACAAAATAAAAGTTTATTAAACAGCGTAATTTTCCCCCAATTACACAAGTTCTTAAAGCAGGCAAATAATTTATACGCTTTTAATTTTTTGAAATTGTTTTAAACTTTTTAATTAAATAATAATCACTAGACCATAATTATGTTGTTGTACCGACAAAGTATGTATTTGTGCGCCCACAGTTACATTCTACTACTGTAAGCAGAAGACAACAAAACAACAACAACAACAACGGCAATTATAAAACAATACAATAATAATTGGGAAAGAAGAAAGCAAAACAGCAGAGCAACAGCAAAAAGGCGAAATTTTATTACAAAATAATATAAAGATTCAGCATGTAAATAAAACCAACACAGTCTTAAAGAGATAGAAAGAGAGTAGTAAAGGAGAGTAAATTTAATGGAAAATTTGCCAAAATAACTCGCCCATACACACTGGGAGATGGGAGACGTATTTACATACATTTGCCTAAGTGTTTACAATCTAAGTAATGATAAGTGGGTAAAATTGCTGTAAATATGTAGGTGTGTAAAAGGAATAACAAAGAGAGAGAGAGAGAGTTACTCAGCAATAGCAATAACGGCAGCAGCCAACTTCCCTTTTGTCAAAAGTATAAAGTAAATACAGAACAAACATACACATACTTTTATATACATGTATGTATACACATAACCAACAACAATAAAATGAAAATAAAAATATAAAAAAATATACAAGAACAACAACAAAATCGTGTTTTCAAACAATTGAAAATTCAATGCATTAAAGGGCGCTCAAGGGTAGTATTTTTTATTTTGTTTTCATTTCTCATTTCTGTGATGCCACTTGCAGAATATTGTTGTCGTTGTATTTCTTATACACACATACTTAGTTGTACAATATATAGTACACGACCGCATTATAAACAATAACATGGTTATTGTAATATACAGTAGCAGATAAAATAGTAGGGATATGACAACGGTACAACACACACACACACACACTGACATACAAACAAACGCGTACTTACTTCTGATGACGAAATTCGAAATCTGCGGTCGGCATGCTTTGGGGCGAGAAGAAGGGCCCAACGCACGAGAGGAAGACCGACATGGGAAGCCGAACGTGCTGCATATGAAGATCTAAGGCATCAACTTAGAAGAGCCATTAAAAGGAGCAAGAAACTATCCTTTCAGCGGATATGCCAGGAGGCTGACGTCAATCCTTTTGGGACGGCGTACCGAGTCGTCTGCAAGAAAATCGGAGCTCGGGAACAGCCTAAACTGGGTTGTCCAGTTTTGCTACGGGAAATTATTGGTACATTATTCCCACGGGGCCAGCCCTACACTTTTATAAGTAGGGAGCCGGAGGCCGCTCATACCATACCCGAGGTAACGGCAGAGGAGGTACTTGCAGCATGCACTGGAATAGGAGATAGGAAAACACCGGGGCCAGACGGAATCCCGAACAGGGCACTTAAGGCGGCTATCCGGATTAGACCGAATATGTTCGCCAAGGTGTTCCACAGGTGCTTCGTCGAGGGTGTTTTTCCACGTAGATGGAAGGAGCAGAAATTGGTTCTCATTCCAAAACCTGGCAAACCACCAGGGGAACCATCATCGTATCGTCCCATCTGCCTACTTGACACGATGGGAAAAATACTGGAGAGGATAATATACAATCGACTACTGACATGTGCCGAGGCAAGAGGAGCTCTCTCGGACCTGCAATACGGATTTAGGAAGGGACGGTCCACTGTTGACGCCATAAGGAGGGTGGTCGACATTGCAAAAGACGCAATAGAAGGAGAAAGATGGAGATTTGGCACCAAGGAATACTGTGCGGTTGTCACCCTTGACGTTAAAAACGCGTTCAACTCAGCGAATTGGGGGCGGATTATGAGAGCCCTCTTTAACATGGCTACGCCGCCATACTTAATGGAGATTCTGAACAATTACTTTCAGGACAGGAAAGTAATATACCTAACGGATGAAGGAGAGAAGGAATACGTAGTAACGGCGGGTGTCCCGCAGGGCTCTGTACTTGGGCCACTACTGTGGAACATTATGTACGATGGTGTACTTCGACTACGATTACCAAACGGGACTACAATTGTGGGCTTTGCAGATGACATTGCCATAATCTCGGTGGCTAAGACGGTAGCGGAAATAGAGGAGAAAACGAACACAGCGATTCGAAATGTTGGAGCATGGCTGGATGAGGCAGGTTTGACACTTGCTGCACATAAAACGGAGGCCGTCTTGATAAGCGGCCGGAAGATAGTGGAGAAAATGGAAGTGACCGTTGGAGGCACTAGGATCGAATCAAAGAGAGCGATAAAATACCTGGGAGTGATTATCGACGACAGGTTGAATTTCAAGGAGCACGTGAAATACATCGGCGAAAAGGCGTCTGTAACACAGGGAGCACTGGCGAGGATGATGCCAAATATTGGAGGACCAGGTCCATTCAAAAGGAGAATAATTTCGGCGGTTGTAACGTCGATAATGCTATATGCATGCCCAATATGGTCGGAGGCACTCTCCGTGGGCACGACAAGGAGAATACTGTCCTCGGTGTATCGTTTAAGCGCGATTAGACGGATAAGTGGCTTCAGGACAGTATCTGATGAAGCGGTATTGGTATTGGCAAAGACAATACCGATAGACATATTGGCGGATGAGATGAGGAGGATATACTTTCGCCGTCTCGAGTATCCAGAAGAAATAGCAACTATAAAAGCGGAGGAACGAAGGACTTCCATGCACAGATGGCAGTCACGATGGGAGAGCAGTTTAAAGGGAAGATGGACATTTCGCCTTGTCCCTGACGTAACCCTTTGGATGAAGGACAAATATTGCGAGCTGAACTATTACGTGACCCAGTTCCTAACTGGTCATGGGTGCTTCAGGAAGTACCTGCACAGATTTGGTCATGACACTTCCCCTATATGCCCAAACTGTGTAGATGAGGAGGAAGATGCGGAGCATATTCTAACATGCTGCCCCAGATTTAGATGGCCCGGAGAAACGAGTTTAGGACCAAACCGGCTAATGGAAGAGCTGATGAACTGTAGGAACCTATGGAGCCAATATAGCCAGAGAATGGCTGAAGTTATGATAGAACTCCGTAGACTAGAGAAACGGAGGCGAAATTTGCCTTAACGTGATGAAGCTTTTGAGCTAACCAGCCCTCCGCGAAGTAATACCTTACGGCAGTCCCGCGGGGGGAGAGTGGTTGAAGTGTGTAGGGGGTGGGTTTAGTACGTAGGCACCAGTGATGGTGAATCGTGCACTCTTTTGTTGGAACAAAAGTGTCTTTAGAAGATTCCCACCTCCGGCTCAAGACAAAAAAAAAAAAACGCGTACTTATATAATTAGAAATACATAGTACATACATACTCACTCAGAAAAAACTTATTTATAGAAAAACTTAATATTGTTGTTGTTCTTTTAAAATTTTTAATCCAAATATTAAGACTGAGAGAAAATAGAATCGTAATCGATTTCCATATTTAAACAACAAATTATTCTTCATTTTGCTGCTAAAGTTAACTGTAACAGATTCATTACACGCCGACTATCGAAAATCAGACCGTAATAAGCAAACTTGAAAACCAAGTGCCTGAACTCAATTAGCAAAAATTTGATTAAGAGGTGCTATTATTTTGACAACAAGTGTTTATACAATGTATAACAAATGCATACAAAATTTTGTGGAATAATTTGTACAGAGTAGAAGCAGAAAAATCGAAGTAAACCATTATTTTTGTATTATTTTTCGTCTTTTTTTCTTTCTTTATATTCTTTTTTTCATTTACATTTACACATTACACATATAAATAATTTGTTTGTTGTACAGAAGACGTCTTGTGAAGTTGATTCTTCAATCGATTCGAAGGCGTAATGCATGTTAATGAACTTGGCTTGGATGCCAATGATGTTGACGGTAATAATGATGTGAAAAAGCGTGTTCACTGGCGTATGTAAGAGTTTGTGAAAAGGTATACAGAGAACAAAAATCCAACAATACTTGAGAAAAATAAAAAAAAAATCTCATCTGTAATGATTAGAGGACCATTTTTTAGCTGAATGATAATTGGTGCTCTTGTTGATGAACAACAACAAGAGAAAACAATTCATATAAACAAAAAAAAACTACAAACTATACAAGTTACTCTCTGACTGCATGACTAAGAAATTACTTGAAAGAAAATCAATTTTTCTTCAGGTTTTTTAAAGCAGAAGTCAAATATAGAGAATAAGAAATGCAAACATTGCACATGATATTGAGAATTTGACAAAATTTGATTACCAATGCGACGATAGATGACTCTACAATGAATGTGTTGACACAGTTGCAAGGCCGTCAAGAGAGCATCAATTCTGCGATTTTTGAACTCTGCGTAGCCCAAGCTAATGCGTTTGCATTCACTAATTTATTTGGAACCAACTAACTAACTACAATTAACGTGATTAAAATCACATAATACAGTGAAAAGTTATAAGCTTTTACAGTCATAGTTTGATTTTCTGTTTTAGAAAAGGTAAGAATGGGTCGAACGTTACTGGGTAAACGATGCGAATCGATCTGATAATTTTGATATTAAAGATACATCCCGGTGTGGTAAAATTATAGAAACAAATTGAAAAAAACACTGACTCTTAAGCAGCGCAGGTGTTGCTATAGAAATGGGAAAATTTTAAGAACAGAATTTCAATTCACATTCGTCTAATAAAAATAAAGGAAACGAAATCGAACCATTTCTGAAACAAATCACTACGGGGACAAGTGGGGAAAAGTGAATCACAAACGATAATTTTGTAGTAATGTAATTTTAAATTCTATAGCAGCCTCTAAAACGTAATTTGATTAGTTTTTCGCTTAGAATACGAAGAAGTTCTACACATATGTATGTACATACATACATATGTACATATGTATTTGCTTCAATAAAACATTTTTCGAATATAAGAAAATGGAGTTTTATGTATTTTTAATGAAATTTGTAATCGCACTTTTTCGAACAGTCGATATTGATTTCTACTTTTTAATAATAAAATAAAAATGATTAAAAACATTAAAACTATCAAAGCCGCTTATGGTTCGATGAACAAATCTCTTGTAATTATTCGTGTTATTTTCTCATTTTTTCAGTTTTTAAAATTAAAAAAAAAAACATGACATATAATTATCAATCGATAATTGCAAAATATTTAATCTCTAATAGAATGTAGTGTATGGTGTTGTTGTTTATTACTATAAAATGTTGTTGTACTTACCATTTTTTAGTTGCAAACTAACGCCAACACAGTTTGTTAAAATTAAATATAAAACTGAGATAATGAAACGTATCGACAATGTGCATTTAAAGGTGTTGTTATTGTTGTTGTTATTATTGTTATTGTTACTTTTATAACGTCGGCTGCTGTTGTTACTCCAACACATTATAATAGACGATGATTGTTCTGTTCTTGTAGCTGCAGCTGTAGCTGTAGTTGTAGTTGCGATTGATGTTGATTTTATTTTTCTTCGTATATTTGGTAAACACGGTATTGTAAAGGTATTGGTTATTAAACGTAAAACACCTCCTGTATTTTCGTTGCTGTTATGAGTTTTGGTAAATTTAGAGTGGGAGAGTGAGGTGGTGATTTTATTATTAATAGGGAAACAACGACACTCAGCAGTAGCAGCAGTTGTAGTAGAAGACGTAGAAAATGATGATGTCTTATATGTTTCATTGCTGTGTGTGTTAGCTAGGGTCGTTGTAAATAATTCATGTTGATGTTGACGTTCTTTTCTTTGTAATAACTGTAATAAATGAGTAAATTTTGTTGAATTTTGTTTAGAGAGTAAATTATTTTTATTGTTATAGTTGTTGTTGTCATCAGCATGGCTGCCACAACACCATTTGCGTTGTGAATTTAAATGTTTTCTTGAACATAAATTCGTTGTTGTCGTTGTCGATAACGAGGAGTCTGCTGATGTTGTATTGTTGTTATTATTGTTGTTGTTACTGCTGTTGTTGTAATTAATGTCGTAAGCCATGGCTTACTTAATTTAAGGCCTTTTAAGCTAGCCAATTTGTTTGCTGTTTGTTTATAAACGTTTTCAAAGTGAAATAATCAACAATTTAAATCCCAAACAGTTTATTTTTATTCAATTTTTGTCGATTTCGTGTTGAATATTATTGCTTAACATTTTCTTCTATTTACAGTTGTGACTGACACTCACAGTATCGTACAGAACTTGTTGAAAGAGATTTTTTGTTCTTTCTCTACCTATAAGTAATATTGTATGTATGTAGTATGTATGTACATACATACATATGTATAACATTAGAATACATATTTAGCATGAATATTAATTAGGTACATACATATGTACATATTATTTGTTATTCTTTATGTTTTTATGTTTTATTTTTTTATTTCTTTTAACTTAAAGTATTTTTTTTTTACTTCTTCTGTTTATTCTATTACAATTGCCTCGTTAAATCTGTGTGTCCGTCTGTGTCCTCTAATTGTTTAATAAACAAAACGCGTTTGCTTTTATGTTTGTTTTAGCAGCGTTTAATTTTTATTTTTAATTTTTTTTCCTAATTTGTTGCTAAATATCGCTGGCTGGCTGGTGTAGTCATAGATAGGCAAAGACGACTTTGTCGGTCGGCATAATTTCAAAGTCAGTGAGTGGAGTGAGTATAGCTATTGTATGTGTGATAAGCATATTTAAAAATTGATAAACAAAATTGCTACAATTTATTAATTTTCTACGCAATATTTGTGGGATCTAAAGATCGAGTTTTTGTTGATTTTGTATTTTTGAACGTTTTAATTTTCAATTATTCAACACAACTTATTTATTTTGGAATTAAACTAACGCACAACGTTACGTTACGTGTTTTGAGCTTTAAAAAATTTCTAAGGTAAACAATTTTAAACCATAGATTCAGCCTCTGGTATATGCAATAGTATTATCGATATTTGGGCTATAAGACGAAGCAAAAAGCTTTTGTTTTTTATTTTTTCTTTTTTTTTCTGACAAAGGAAACTTATACCATGTATGTATGTACATATATACATACATACATACATTCCTATGAGGAAAAATAGTGTCACGACCAGTAAAGCCATTACTTGTTCTACTTCAGTGAAAGATATACGTTCTCCAATAAAAAGGCTCATATGTGAATTGTCTGCGTCCATCTGTGTATTGAAGAGTATACATTCATACATATGTGTAGCCTGCAGTAATAGGAGGGTTTAATTCCCTCCAAATACCTAATACTTTTGAAAAGTCCCCTGATTTCTGTTTCGCCTTCGCTAGAATAAATAATTTGAACTCAATACCATAGGAGTATCAAACAGTACCATCTCACTCATTCACATTTAATGCACGTCTGCAACGCAATGTTTGATGAACTTATTACAATTCTAGCACTCTTGCTATTGCTTTGCAGGAAAACCTTGATAAGTTTAAAATGGAAACAAAGAAGAGAAAACAGTAAGAGGAAGAGATGCTTTCTGACAGACTTAAAAGAACGAAAATGAGTTAATATAATCGGGTAATGAATGCATTATTAGAAACGCATGCAATGCTGATTTCATGATTACTGATATGAGCTTTTAGACTATTTTCTTTAACAAAGATAACCCATTAGGAAGCCATTGAAGAAAAATAAAATAGTGCTACCGGCAGATTTCAGATAGGCATCTTTAACAACGTTTATGTATAAAATAAGATTTCTGTAAACACAAGTCACGTTTCTAGGCGGTATAAACTTCTTCAAGAAGATATCCTAAAGAGACCTCTGCTCTTTACGCTCTAGCACTCTAACGTCTGATAAAAAAAAAAACGTCAAAGAAGCAAGCAAAACTCGTGGTGAAGAATCCTCAAATCGTTATAATCATTATTTTTAATGTGGTTCGCACTGAGACATGCAAACTTCTTTTGATTTTTGGAAATTATGCGAGTGCTGACTTAATTTATTAAGTTTTTTTGCCAAAAACATTACGCAGTTGGATAGCTCGGCCTTATATCCATTCACTGGGTAAGACTTTCTGCTACTTTTTACTATCTCCACCCATAGAATCTGCAGATTTATCAACGTTTGAAAAAAGTAGGAGCCACGTAAAAGGGTTGTCGTCGTAAAGTTCTTTAAGAATTGAAAAAAGTTTAAGGACGAAAGCACAACTACTTACATGCAAACAATACACACTTAGTTCCGTACTAGGTGCAGAAGGCACAATGCGAATATGTTTACTGCACCCTCTCTACCTGTCGTGATTATATTTTCCAACACAAATTTCAATCCATATTTGAATTTCGTTACAGGCCCAGACATTTTCGACGTTTTTCCTGAATATTCTTGTATGGAAAGCAAATGCACTTCCAAGCATAGTTCGGGTACTGCAACACTTTCTTTACGTATAATACTACCGTTTCAGCACTCGCAGAAATTCTATAAAAATATGTACATACATACATATGTCTAGAGTGGATGTAGAAAGAAGCCTTTGCTTTTAATATTCAATTATGTAAATAACCGTTATAACAAATCTCTAACTACGTGCATACGTCCAATGCTGCAGGTGTTTTCGTTTAAGAGAAAAAATAAATAAAAGAAAAACGTAACAAAAACAAAACCCAACAAGCAAAAATCAAGTGGCGTGTAAATCTGAAAATGTCTGACCCAAAACTATAAAATAAAAAATCAATAGTTACTCTAACAACATAAATTATTCTTGTTCTCTTCTACTCCCTCTTTCTCACGCTTTCATGCAGTTTCGTTCCAACCACACTTAACGAATGCATCCAGCATGATTTACTTGCAAAGACTTAAACAAACATTCAAACATGGCACCATCGCTCATATTCTTACCCAAACGCACATCCATACACACACACACAAACCTAAGTACCATCTCATTCAGTTATTTGTTGTATTTGTTTTACTGTCTGGGCCGCCTGACTGAAGATGTCAATGTGCTCCACTTAAACTGTTATATTTCGGTCAAATTCTTATTCTTCTCTTTTATTAATGTGTTTAAAGCCTTGACTAATATTTCACAGAAGACTTAAAACAGTTGACATTTTATTTGTTATAAACTAATCCACAAGCAATATTTTTTAACCATACACCCTTTCATGGATTTATTTACATTTTTTTTATTTGTTGTTGTTGTTGTTATTCCAACGAAGATCGCATCAAAACAAACAATAAGAAAAACACAACACATAAACACATTGTGAGAAAACATAAAGAAAACACATGCATAGAGAAAAAAGCGAATTGTTTCTAGAATAACTGTCTACTATAAAAAATTTTGGGTATTTTCTCAAAAAGGAAATTGTTTTTTGCTTTAAACACACCGACACGCAGGGAAATAAACAATTAACATAATAAAGAATATTTTTTTTTGTTTTTTAACACAAACAAAACAAATGAATGCCATGATAAAAATAAACACACAAATAATTAGAGAATAACAAACAGAATAAAAACAATAAAGGAAATCAAATGAAAAGAAATACAAGAGATAAACAACAAGAATTGTAACACACATGAATAATGAAGAGAACAACGAGCACAACACAAAAAGGCGTAATAGATAAACACCAAGAACAAAGGGAAAAAAATGTTCTTTGCACCGTCTGAACGTCCTTTAACTTTTTGGTAATAACACAGAAAAGAAAAAAATACTTTAAGACTTAAAACAATTTCCTTAAAAATCATAACCTTTTCATACTTTATTAACAAACACTATGGCTTATGTATGTAGATCTGGATTATTTATAAATGTTTCAATTTCCTCGTAATATTTTTAAGAATTTTTCCTTATATCTGTTTTGTACCGATATTCGTCAATTAAAATTTAAAAGAATTTTCTTGCCGCATTTTCTTCGATTGCTCTTTATTAGTATATTCTATAACTTGTTAACGCTTAACACTGATACGGTTAGAGCCGTTTATTTAATATGTTTTTAATTTATAAAATACATAAATATTGAAACAGTATTTGATTTAAAACTTTTTTTTTTTTTTAACAAAACGCGTTTACACTAAACACCATCCGCGAACTTTCCCAAACGTTGCTGACTGAACGACACAAAAAACGAGACTAAATAAAAATCCGATAGAAAACAAATGTCAGAATTGCTAAGAAACACAAACTAAAGCAAATGTCAAAAGGAAAATTAACAGACGTTAAAAGAAAGTAATAAGTATTCCGCGTTATTTTTATTCAAAAAAGCGATTTTAATATTTCATAATACATACCAACTTTCATAATGTAGATCCTCTATAGGGTGATAAATTACACTCTTAAAAGGTATCTGCTGAAATACTTAAAGATAAATTAAAACTTTTTTATACAAATCTTCTGCTCTGTTTGTCTTAACAAATTGCCCACACTGTTATGCTTGTCATATTTTTCGGTTTTTCTACTCCGTTGTGGAAGCAACCTTGTAGAAATTGAATGTTTTTACATTTTCCAACACTTTTTTAGAAGCGCGTCTTTTAATTTGATGGTTTCTTTTATTCTAATTACGAAATATTTTTAAATAAACAAAGTCGTATTACTAGAAATTATATAAAAATGCGCAAAATTATACGTAAACGACCTGGTCCAAAGTCCATGACTGAAAGTAAAATAGTTACAGGACGTGGCACATTAGGAGAATCCAGTTGTGATGATGACAGTAACAGTCCAGATGATACCGCTAACGGAGAGCAAGATCAAAGGCCTGCTAGCTCTAGGATATCCATGGCGGAAGCAGTTAACGCTTCAGAATTTCATACACCCGACAGAGAAAATGATCTTACCGATTATGGTTTGGAATTTACCACCAGTCACATAAGACACTCTGAACCACGACGGTGTTCAACTATGAGGCAAGCAGGCAGTTCGCAAGAGGAACAACAAAGTGCTGGTAATTCAAGGGTAAAACCATCAAAAAAACCTAATCATAGACAATCAAAAAGATTGGAGTTAGATCAACCACAGACCAGTTCAGCTGCAACAACAGGTAGGGACGTTACTGTAAGGCGTCCAAGGAAACAACGAAATCCAGTACAGCTTGAAAAACGTTTTTGGAAGGAAGTGCATCGGTTGCAATGTAGCACAAAAAATATGATACCTATGCTGCCGTTCTCTCGCCTAGTAAGAGAACTTATACAGAGTAATACAAGAGAAGTGACAAAAATAACACCGGCTGCCATGGAAACACTACAAACAGCATCAGAAATGTATATGACACAGATCCTACAGGATGCCTATATGTTAACACTGCATCGCGGTCGGGTAACACTAGAAGTTAAGGATTTAGAATTGATTAAATTTTTTAATATAAAAATCTAGAAATAAACTAGACTGGCTATCAATCTCTCTATCTTGTGTTGTAAAAAAATAGCTTCTTTTAAAAATTTGCTTAGTTATGCCTTTAATGGCAATTTTGTGTTTTTAATAATAAAAAGAGTTTTGTTGTGCGTTTTTATACTAATTTCATTTGTAAAGTTTACTCAAGTGGTTTTAAATTTTAATTTCAGCGAAATAAAATTACCAGATGTATTCTTTTTTTTTTACATTAATCTTTGTTTATTTTAACAGCTTTTTTTTTTTGTTTTTTTGTATTGTTTCTCTTTTATTTTTGTAGCACAAATATTTTACTAAAATGAATTGTATTACAAGTATTAATCATAATAAAATTATGTTTTTATGCATTCAATTTCAAACAAAAAAAAAAAAATTATAATTTGATTCAATATATCATTGTTTTTTGGATTTCTGTTGATTTGTTTTTGTTTTCTTTTAATTGAAACACTCACACATGCAATATACAAAAAGAAAATAGAGTATAGAAATGATAATAATCATGATAGATTCTAAAATTAAAATAGTATTTATAGTAGTAGTAGTAATAATTATTATTAAAAAAGAAAAAGGAACCAACTAATAACATTCAAAGTGCGTCTAAATCTTCTCTAGACTCCAAACCCAGATCGTTGTTGACAATAGAGGATTTTTTGTTTTTATGCTTGAGTGGCGGATTAGTGCCTTGATTGACTGTCTGTACACCTTTGGGCTTTGAACCATGATTACTTGTTGCTTGGCCGACTTTAGAGCCATGACCACCCTTACTAGCACCACCCTTATTGGGATAAGGTATAGTAAATAATTGAATATGTAAATGAGCACAAATTTCCAAACACACCTGTAACAAAAAATTAAAAAAAAAAATAAAAAAACAATGTGATATGCTTATTATCATAATTAAGTGACTTGTAATACATACTTGAGAACAATATCTGATTAAATCAATGGTACCCCAGACTAATGTAAACCAAAGTAACCAGATTTCAGGGACCACACAATTGAAATATTGATTAAGGAACAGCAATGCGGGACCCAATAGAGACCAATCCAAATATTCCATTTCAGCTTTAGTCATATGGGCAATCTGTTTTGTTCAAAGAAAATTATTATTATTACATATTTTTTTCTTTTGGTTAAAACATTTCTTTTGGTTTGTTTTGTTTGCAACACTTACCACCAACTTATTGGTGACCTTGGCGGCCACCATGCCAAATGCTATGATATACAAAGACGAATGTTCCGTAAAAATGTTTTCTGGCGATTTCTGGGCAATAATAAATGCAGGCAATACCACCAAAGTCAAGGGTATACTAGGTGATAACACACTAGTGCCCTAAGAAATTACAGCCAACGCCAACGTATACGAACGATATATAAAATAAAAAATATTATTAGTTAAACGTTCACATTTTCTTAATTAGACAAAGTTAAAATATACATACAAGTTTGAAAATGAAACGAAATCTCAATTCAGTTTCATTTTCAAACTGTGTGTTTGCAAAATCTTTAATAAATAGATCTTTTGGCTTTTTTATTGTTAATTATATTGTACATATTAAATTTGTATATAAAACAGGGGGTGGTGATGTTAATTGATTAAGCTTGTAATATAAAGCTGTTCTAAAATATTAAGAGACATTAGGCGAAGAATTTTGTTGGAGATATTTTACAGAATTTTAAAATGTTTTGAAATTAATGGAATTATTTTTATTACGACTTCAGACAAACAAGGTTAGAGAAATGATGGTGGTGGTGGTGGTGGTTGTGATGATGATGGTGAGATGGTTGGTTAGGTGAAAGACAAAAATTATTTAAAGTATAATAAATAATCAAAAGCTTAAAAAATACAAGACAGAAACAATTAAAAAATTATGCTATAAATATAAAACTAAAATAAAATACAAAAAAAGACCAAAACCTAAATTTTATTTATAATAATACTTGTTAGTATGTAGAGAAGAGAAGATTAGAGACAAATAACATTCCTTTTGTACAGAAAAAAAAAAATTACAAGATTTAAAGAAAAACGAAACTTACATACAACTAAAATTACAATTGAGAATAATTTGCATTGTTTAGTTTCAATTGTTATTTATTTACAGCTTATATGACTGTAATTTGTTGTCTTATTTTTTATTTTTTTTTTTGTTATAAAGAAATATAAATAAATCAATTAACATAACATAACAAAAGCTGCGAACGAAATAAACTATAAGTATGTTTGTATGTATGTATGTATGTAGTCAACCATCAGCCAGCCAGCCTTATTCCAATAACTTGATGCGAAATTTAACACTTTTTCAGAATACGCTTGCAGCACTTTATAGTGTTATTAGAGAAACTGATTATATTAAGAAATGCAATACATAGTATTTACAATATTTATTTTAAATCTAAATGCTGAGGTTTATTTTTCATGTAACGCAAGTCTTCTAGGAATAGAGCTGATAAAGTGAGTTAAGTGGTGAGTTTGCAAGCTGTTTAGGTTTTAAGTTTGAATTTTAGAAAGAAAAAATTCAGATTTTTTTTTGGGTGTAAAAAAGTATGTTGCCATTAGTGGTGTTTACATACATAGGTGTGTTGGCGAGTGTGTGTGTGTGTGTGTATAGGCAATGAATTTAAATTAAATAAAATGCATGTATGTAAATCCGATAGTATTGTCACTGAATCTAATGGCATATTGTATGTCTGACAAGTTCAGCACAGTGGTGGGTGTTTTGTGTTTGTGTAAATGAAATAAAATACAAATACATATATGTAAGTACATATACATTTTAGTATAAAAAAGGGAAAATCTTGAATGTAATTTTTGTTTTTTTTGCTAAGAAACACACACGCATACACACATGTATAATAACTCAAAGGACACTTATAATTGCTCTAAAGTCATAATACAAATTACATCTAGAATAGAATAGAATAGAAGATGTTATTTAAAATTCTCTTACAGCCACTGAAGATCCATTTTTGCCACATCCTTCAGTTGTTATAACTTTGGCATAACGTAAAGCTAATAAAATATCAATGCCACAGGCAAAATATAAAGGCAGAATGCGTAATTCACAGCCAATATAAGGTAGCTATATATGTATGTATAGATAAATTATAATTCCAATATTTGTTTTATGCATTTTCTTTTCTTCATTTTAAATACGTTTTTTTTTTACAAAGAAAAGAAATAATTTAAATCGTTTGTAAACTTTGTTTGTTCTTTTTCTTATTAAAAAAAAATAAAATAAAATAAAACCAAAATAAATTCCATTTAATGAAAAACAACAGCATTATAATAACAATTTCCAGAAGAATGTTGCAAAAGGAAAAAAAAAATCAAAACAAAAAAATATATTTTGAAATTCTAGAGACAACAATTTACAGGATTGATAGAAACATAGAATTTTAAGAATAAGAGAAAAGCTATTTAAAATTCAATTTGATCTAAACTTACTTGGGCAAAACATATAATAATAGAACATATAATAATATAAGTATGCATAATTTTCCTGTCTCACTTTTTAATGGCAAATATGAATATGTATATTCATTGTTCTTCACACGATTAATTAATTCATTTCAATACCTAAATATGTACATACAGTGGTGTTTTATAACTAATACATGACAGCCAATCGCTTGCTGTTTTAAAATTTAATTTTTATTTTTGTTTTACTTTAAAATATGATAAATCGCCAAATTTGTGGTGGTGTCAGATATGGAGATATTCCAGAAGAACAATATGGAATTTATTACTATCTTTAGAAATTCTGAAAAGTTTTTCTGAAGTAAGTAAACCAAGCAAATTTCAAATTCTTAAAAGAAAATTGAAATACTATTTCAATTTATTGAACTATTTATTGGCGGGTGTTTACATTTGATTAATCAATAAATATATTAGAATGTCATCATATCGTCATTATGTGTTAATGAATGTTTTTATTTTTAATTATATAAGCACCATTGTATGTTAATACCTAAAACTTATATCAAATGATAGTAAATAATATCTTTAAATAAAATTAATTCGTAAATATAACAAAAAGGAAGATAAAGGACATGAATGCAATTGTTAAAAGCCAATATTATGTTTGTGGACGTAGAGATAATAAAGCCAATACGTTGTATTTATTTTTAGCAGCAATGGCCTTAAACCTATTTTTATTCTGTTTGTATTATTAAATTGAAGTTAAAATACATTATAATATGGTCATTTATGTGATTTCCAATTAAAAAAAAAACCAATTCATGTGTAACCCAAACAAAAAAAAAAAAACCAGAAGAAGAAGATAAAATAAATATGGTAATGGCAATCCTTATTAAAATAACTAAACATATAGGAGAGTGGGGGGTTGGAGTTTAAATATCAATGCTTAGTAATTGGTTTATGTTAAGAAATAAAATAAAATAAAATTGATGAGATTGTTTAAACACAATTAAAGCGAAGTCATCAATTTAAAACTAAATTATTTATGCGATTTTAATATGATTTTTTTTTTTAAATTATAAAAGAATTTAAATGATAATTTAGTTTTATTTAATGATGACTTTCAATGTATGTTGTTGTTGGTGTAGTTTTTAGAAAACTGCCGATTATTGTTAAAGCCTTATTTAATTTTGAATTTGTATTTGTTTAAAATTTTAGTTGTTGTTTGGTGAAAATAATAATGCTTACAGCAACTGAGGAACCATTTTTGCCACTGCCGCCATGTAGGAATATTTTGCAAAAATTCGAAAAATTTACAAAATAACAGACGGTTATACCCAATAAAATAATATAATTCTTATTTAAGCCAACAATGGGTAGCTAAATGAAAAATAAATAAGAGAACATATTATAATATGTAGTATGTTGTAGTAGATTAAAAACGTGAGTTGTAGTAGAAAACAAAATCAAAAAAATAAATTCATTCATTTCAATTTTGTGTTCATATAATAGTTCCAGGTTTTTATAAGATAACAATTTTTTTTTTAAATATAACCGGGATGTTGATTGTGAACGATGTACGTATGTCGGGCCAAATCAACAACATCCTGCCAAGAATTTCAATTGATGATACGGTTTGTTAAGCCCTAGTTAATAATTTTTAAATTAAAATAAATAGAAAATTGTGTATACTGTTGTTAAATAAAATGTTATGCTTGCTAAATAATACTATGTAGTATATTATAAACGTTAAATGTTAATTAAATAAATACTTTTATTAGACAATTGAAAATTACATTTTTCGATTAGTAAAATTATGTTAATAAACTGTAAAACAAAATAGAAATAATTAACCAACAAAAACTATAATTTTTAATTGAATTTAAAATTATAATTTGGCTTTTTTGGGGGGGGGGGGGTGGGGGTGGTTGTATTTAAAACTGCCAAAACAAATTATTTTTTTTTCTTTCAAATAAATTTTAAAATAGGAGTACAAAAAAAAACAAGACAAAATTTATAAAATAAAGGTTATAGTGCTTGTAGGCACAAGAGCAGGTAAGTATGTATAAGTAAGTAATAAAAGTTTAGGAATTAAAAGGATAAATGGCAAATATTATTATTATTATTACAAGGAGGGAGGATCATTTCTATTATATTTTAATCATAAGAGTTTTATTGTTTGATTTTCTAATAAAAAACAATTAGCCAAAAGAATGTTTCAATTTATTTACTTATTGTACAGTATCGGACAAAACATAAGCACCCCCTCAGTACATTTTTTTAAAATGGTTATTTTTTTACGAAAACAAAGTTATTAAAAATGTTTTTTTATTTTTTTTATTTATTTATATCCTTATTATTGAAAAACACAAACTTAAGGAATTCAGAATTCAATAAAAAAAAAGTTATAACTCAAAAAACATTTTAAGCCATAAGTATAAGCGGACAAAACAAAAGCACCCCCAATTTAATTTACAGAAAAAAACTATTGAAATCAATATATCGTTACGAATCCTTTATTCTGGGTGACACATGCACATCTTTTAGGCTTAGAGGATGTTAAACTATTAATTATTTCAGGTGATATTGCTTCCCAGGCTATTTTTGCGGCTTCAAATAAATCTTCTTTGATTTTCCAATTTTCTCGCTTGATTTTTAAGTTAACGATCTCCCACAAGTTCTAAAATGGGTTAAGATCAATTAAATGCAAAATATTCGATCAACAGATCAATTATTTCTAGGCTAATTAAAAAGTTGTTGCATACTGGTCGCACATCTCCTACTCATTCTGGAGGAAGACCACGTAAAACTTCGCGATATGAAGACTCCTGAACTAAAAGGACAATCCAAAATGATTCTACAGCGTCTTCTGATCACATACGAACGCGCTTAGATTTATAAACTAGCGAAAGAACGATTTCCAGAAGAGTTGTAGAGGCCGGATTATTTAGTCGACGACCAGCAAAAAACCCTTTCATATCGTCAAAAAATAAAAAAGCGAAACTTGAATTCGCCAAGGCCCATCTCAACTGGAGTGTCCAAATATGGAGAATTGTGCTGTTTTCTGACAAATCTAAGCTTAATTTAAAGGATTCAGAACATACGGAGTGTGCGCAGACGATATGAAATGTTTGACGATATGAAAGGGTTTTTTGCTGGTCGTCGACTAAATAATCCGGCCTCTACAACTCTTCTGGAAATCGTTCTTTCGCTAGTTTATAAATCTAAGCGCGTTCGTATGTGATCAGAAGACGCTGTAGAATCATTTTGGATTGTCCTTTTAGTTCAGGAGTCTTCATATCGCGAAGTTTTACGTGGTCTTCCTCCAGAATGAGTAGGAGATGTGCGACCAGTATGCAAAAACTTTTTAATTAGCCTAGAAATAATTGATCTGTTGATCGAATATTTTGCATTTAATTGATCTTAACCCATTATAGAACTTGTGGGAGATCGTTAACTTAAAAATCAAGCGAGAAAATTGGAAAATCAAAGAAGATTTATTTGAAGCCGCAAAAATAGCCTGGGAAGCAATATCACCTGAAATAATTAATAGTTTAACATCCTCTATGCCTAAAAGATGTGCATGTGTCATCCAGAATAAAGGGTTCGTAACGAAATATTGATTTCAATAGTTTTTTTCTGTTAATTAAATTGGGGGTGCTTTTGTTTTGTCCGCTTATATTTGTGGCTTAAAATGTTTTTTGAGTTATAACTTTTTTTTTATTGAATTCTGAATTCCTTAAGTTTGTGTTTTTCAATAATAAGGATATAAATAAATAAAAAAAATAAAAAAACATTTTTAATAACTTTGTTTTCGTAAAAAAATAATCATTTTAAAAAAATGTACTGAGGGGGTGCTTATGTTTTGTCCGATACTGTATGTATGTAGGTTGGCAATTTTCGTATTTATGGGGAAAACTTACGGCAACTGTTGAGCCATTCTTGCCAACACCTCCAGCCAAAACAACAGAGACTATATGTGACAATGACCAAATACCACAAACTATTGTCATTAGGCTTAAGGAAGACCATAATTCTAAATTACCAAATATCTAAGGGAGCAGGCAGGATGGTGTATATATGTAAACATATTTAAATATATATATTTGTAGCAAATAGAATATATAAATTGTATTAAACAAACAAACTTTTTTTTTTTTTTTTTTTGAAAAATAGTTTTAAAGAAACCTAAAAAGGCATATATTTTTTTTTTTGGTAGCGCAAGAATTAAATTAATTAAACAACACATAAATACACATCTTTTGTTTTTCTGTTCTTTTGAAAAAAAAAAATAAATAACATAATCTCCTGGAAATATTATTGAAGTAATAAAACCAAAAACAAAATTTTGAATTTGAATTAGCCAAGGTATAAACAACATAAACCCTGTTTTAAACTCATCATCGGTCTATTGCTCTTGGATAATGGTATTGTAACGTTATGAAATAATATTTTAAAATAACGAAACATTTCGAAATATAGATTTGAGAAAATAATGTTTTAGAAAATTCGTAAAAAGAGCTTTCAACACGAATTAGACAAAAAAGATACTTTGTATCGAATTTATCAAATGAAATTACTTTAATCGATATATAGACTCATTAATTATTTTAACATGTGACTAGTTTATATCTTGGCTAAATAAAAAAATAAATGATTTTTAAAAGAAATTAAAAAAAAACTAAAAAAATAAAAGAAAAGAAAAAACAAATTATAGAACAATAAAGAACCCATCTTAACTTACCTTAGTCATCCAAAATTCTGGACCAAAAATGTATGAGATTACATGTATACCCATAATGGTAAATTGAGCTTCAGTTACATCGATTTTGCCAAATCTTAAAGTGCCCGAAACATATGTTTGCCAATGAGCACAATAAAATAATGAAATAGCACAGAAACACTGCAACAAAGAAATTCAAATTAAATTTAAAATAAATAAAGAAAGAAAAAACGCACAAACCAACCTGGAAGAATAACCAATTTGGATAGTGTCCTAGTTGACAAGATATGCAAGCTGAGAGAGCAACGAAAACTGTTGATATTGAATCGCAACCATGATCAAAAAGTTCACCCAACGGTGAGGAAGTATTTGTACGTCGTGCCTGTTTGCCATCTATGGAATCTAAACTTTGATACACAAACAAACCAAAGGCACAAAGTAAACAAGTCCATCGCGGGGGTGGTGATGTGCCTTCTGGGCTATGACTGAACCAATTAAGAGAAAAAGATGAAAGAAGAAATAAAAACGTATTAATATTTAATTAGAGAATAATCACACAACTTTATTAGTTAGTGTAACTGGGTCATATTCTATTAATGAGCCTTGACACGTTTGTTAACAGAGCTTCTGTTTGAAGAAAAATTTACACCTGCTTGCTTATGGTTTAGCAATTAAATATTTTTTTCATTTCATTTCATTTGATTTGTTCTTTTTTTGTGAAAACGGAAATTTTGTTTGTTTTTAAACGACAACAACAAAAACAAAAACACATTGTTCAATTCAATTGTGTATTAATAAGAAATTAAATTAAAATAAAATGAAAATTTGATCAAAGAACACTCTTTAATACATTTTAATACGAAAAGGGCAAGTAAAAGTCAATAGCAAACCAAAATAAAGCAATGAACACAGAAAAAATACATTTTCTCTTTAAAATGAAAACAATAAATAAATTGGTGGAAATTAAGCAAAAGAGCAAAAGAAATAACCACAAGATAATAAAATAAATACATTTTAATATATAATATTTATTGGAGCAGGATTACATATATTATCTCAATAACAACATACATACAATCCTTTATAACATACAATCCTTTATTTTAAGAAAAATTAAAAATTCTCTTTAAATGCCGTCTACATACTGAAGGAGATGAATCACTCAAAAGCTGTCAATCTGTACAGGTGTTTTTTTCTTCTTTTTTCATTTGAAATTTCATTATATAAAAGATTACTTATCAAGCTAGACAATATGACGTCTAATATTTTGAATAAAACAATACACAATATTTCTGCTCAACGGAAACGTGTAAAACAGAGAATTGGTTTAATAATTGAGTCAATGACATGACTTTAATTAAATTGAACGCAGACAAATGTGCATGCAGCCTATAATATATTGTAGATATAATAATACGAGTATTTAATTAGACAAAAACTAAACTTTTATGATTGAGTGGAAGTATTAAAACAAAAACAAAAAACTCTGAGAATAGAATATTTTTATACATATTGTAACAAATTTCGATTTATAATCAATAGAGGTCAAATAATTTGATACTCTTTTGATGAGTAAAGAAGAAAAGCTGAAATTATTATATTTAGATAATAATTGTCAAGATTTGAAATGTAGAAATAGTAGATGATGTGGATGAATTCAATTAGGAATTTAAAACTATAGGTTAAGGTTAGTTGAGTAATGATAGCAGATTCTCATAACCTACTTCCTATATTCATAAACCACTACTAGTTTCTGATATGTATGTCGACTTTAAATGCTCTTTTCTTTTGCCTTTCCATAGAATTCCATTTCTTTTTCATTTGATTTAATATTTCTATTATATTATATTCTAATGCATATCTTAGATGAAGCTCTTCAATGCTTAGATTATTTTCTCTTTCGTATTAAAAAAAACTGATAAAGAATTGAAATTTTACGCCATAATAGTGAAATCACAGCTTAACTACAAGACAGTTGAGTGTTTGTAACGTTATAAACCAAACTACTTAGTTATATAGTTTATTATTTAAAACAAAGTGCTATTGCTGCAGTAAAATTATAGATAAGATTTGGTCTAATATCATATACTAAAGCTAAAAATACGTACAGTATCAGTAAGTACACTGATCTAAAATCATAAAACATATTAAATATAGTGAATAAAAATTTTAAATAGTAATGATTGCGATTAAAATTAATTTAGTTTAGTTAAATGAACAACGTTATGCAAATATATATGTACATACAATATGTACAGTGTTTATCTAAACACTTATTATCATGCCATATTAAACTAAATCATTAGCCATTAAATTTTATAAAATTCAGTTCATTCCTTTTTTTTAGTTTAAACCAAGTGGTCGCCAGATTTTGGTCAAAGTTCAAATTTCCATTTGCATACGTAATGTTTCAGGTTTAATTTTTTGGTTTTTGTTCTGTTTGTTATATTGCATGTATTTATACTTGAACGATAAAATATTTTGTGTACTTAATCAAACAGAAAATACAGAGTTTCCTTATCAGCCCGCCTAACTTTTTATAATGGCTTTGACATCTGAGGAGACAATACTGTATAAGCGCGTACATATGAATTCGTGTTCGCACATAAAAGCCACTATAAGAGATAATCAAATGGCCTTGGAGATTATATATTCTTTTTCGATTCTAAGACAGTATAAATGTTCGCAATGAATAGAAGACAAAAGAAAAAAAGAAACATTAAATTTTGCAATTAGAACTTTCTTGCTTTCTTTGCTTTCTACACTTTTCGAAAACTTGTTTTATTTAAAATATTAATTTTCTAGTTTAACTTCAAAGTCTTCAAATTATGGGGTTTAGATTTAATTTTAATGTTTGATTTACGGAGCAAGTAGAATTGTTTTATAATTACTCATTAGATTTCATAGAAAGAAGTTTTATTTTCTTTTCTATTAACAATAGTGTAACAAACAGATTTATTTTAAACTGCACATATCTCAAGTTTAAGAGTTCTATTGCAAGCAATCAACTGCCGCTTGCTCACTTGCTTACTGACCTACATAAAACATGTGCATTAATAAACTTATTATAGTTGATGAAGCTATAAAACTATTTATTTATTTAATTTTTCAAATGTGTAATGTCTAAAATACCATATACATATGAACAAACTATGAGCAATATTAAGACGTTGACTGCCAACTACGAGTTATCGCGTACTCACTAAACCTGCCATTTTTGTGTAGCTGCGAATAAAATCGTATTATATCAGTGATAGGTTCGATAAATGGCTTCCGGGAAAAGAGCAAAAAGTCAGTGTTACCGTGCATGGCCAGTTTTCTGAAAATTGCTGCGGCAGTCAACGTGTTAAGTAACAAAATTCACTTTTAAACATGTCTACACATAGATAAATAAAATAAACAATTGCAAATAATTTTGAAACGTAATATATTTTTGTATAAAAAGTTTTATTTATTTAAACAAATATCAAAAGGTAACGATCCCATATTCAGATTACAATAATCAATGTTATTAAGCAAAGCCTTCTAAATTCAATGAATAAGGTTTCTTTAAAAAACAGCAAAGATTATACCCATTTCGTCTACGTGTCTACACTGAGAAGACAAACTATATTCCGGAATATACATATCCCATGTTTTTAAAGAGCATTTTTGCAATACTGTTACGTTAGATGGCATGTTCGCCTTTAGCGAATCATATTTTCTTTAAGCACATGACATTGCAATCACTTCGAAATTCTGCCTTTAAAGCATGACAAGTGCACAAAAAATACTTCATTCTATTTTCAAGTCTAAAGATATACACTCTTGAAAGAGCTAGGGGCCGCATATTCACTACAAGATAATTAGGCACAAGATGATGCTCTTAAAAAGTTCTTATTCATATGAACATGCGCGACTGGAGTGAAACCAGCCTAAGAAAAAACTAATAACTTCATCATATAGTCGCTGGTTGGACCATCAGAGAGAAAAGGATGTTCTGTTTTCCTTTCTTATCCGTTCAGGCCAGATTACACATATGCATTGAGTAATTCCATCGTTCTTTAATGATTGGCAAAGATCTTGTACACCATTGCATGGAGTGACTAGTATTAACAAAGGATATAAGCATAGAATAAGAAACGGAATAGATTCATCGTTCTTTTATGGATGCATTTCATATATTGGCTTGAGGTCCTACCGGTGGTGATGTCTATTTATTTGTGATATTAATGATTCTGGAATCAAAGATTGCTTTATTTAAGTTTTCCACTAGGGAATAAGAATAGAATTCACGATTCTTTTGACGCTATTCACAATTACCGTCACATTCGAGACTTCCACCACCATCTATCGATATACATATTTCATTTTGACATAAAACACAAAACAATAATATTTTGTTCAAAATCACTTTAAAATTTTTTTCATAAATCTGATTCAATAAATGATGACAAATAATATGCGGCTGCGGCTTTATTGTGCTGTTGATGATGATGACCAAAGCGAGAAACACACACATTCGGAGAAACGACCAAATAGCGGCCACTACCACTGAATCTGTTACAAAATTGCAAGGCCGCACAAACAATAAAATCATACACACACGCACACACGAAATAGAAATGAAAATTTCAGGGTCAACAAGTGAAACTCGTATAAATTGAACAAGAAAAACAGAAGAAGAAATAATAGGCATAAAAATTGGAATTTTTAGTGGGTCAAATTGGAAGAATTTTAAATGGAAAATGGAGGAATACTTACGCTACTAAGATTAATGTCGTCAATATATTTACAATTAAACCGACAATGGTTATGAGATTTGGAGCCAGCCATAGCGGTGTCTTGGAGACCAGCCAGTTCCACCAGGGTTGCAGCCAAGGATCCATTATACTTAAACTGCTACATGAGTATTTATGCTCCGACAACTTTTTCAATTGTTGCGGCGAGAGTATGCGGTCTTTATAGGCCATTATTATTAAATTTTTTCCTTTATTTTGTTTTATTTTTTTTTTTCTATGAGTTTCCTTAGAAAATTATTTTTGCTCAATCATTCAAAAACACTTTTTTTTTCTTTCTTCTTTCTCTCTCTCTTCCTCTCAATTTTATTGCTGTTGTTTTTTTTATTTTTATAGCCCCACAATTAATTATTTGACTTTTATTTTCTTAGACTTTTCTTTTAAAATAATTTGCACCAGTTGTGGAACTTGAGCAATTTGTGTGTTTCTATAACAAAAAGATTTTATTTTTTCTGTTTGTTAATTTGCACTTGTATATAATTTTTCTTTTTTTACTCTCATTAAATTGCACTTTTTTACCTACTCTTTCTTTCCCCTCAGGCTCCTCTCACTCTATCAATCGACCTATTAGACAAAATTTCTTTTTCCTTTCTTCTTTCTTTGCATACACTTCACGTGTTGGTTGGTTGGTTTGACTTTGTACTTTTGGTGGGGTATTTTGCGTTGATATTTCTTTTATAAAAAACTATTTATTTAAACGTATAGTAAATTTTATTTAAATATATACTATTTCACATTTAACAATATTGCCTGCGTGTAATTTCTTTTACGATTTTCGGTATTAATTTAGCCGCTGAAAATTTCTTTCACTTTTTTCTCCACATTTCTTCCAACTGGACAGAGAGCTAATAATCGTATGAGTATTTAGAGATGTGAAATCTATGTAAGTGTTGATTAAATGTCAAAATGTGGTTACTTTTGTCAGCGGCACACAGCAGACAGCTAGAAAAAAACCAGTGTTGAGTAATGACAAAATGTACAAAGAGTTGTATTTTTATTATTTTTTTTCGTTAATATTAGTAGAAAATCCTAGTTATATATAATAAAATGATGAAAATATGTGAGCTGTGTTGTTTATTGTATGTAAATGTTGCTGCTGAAAATTCTTGGCGTGGTGTTTGTTTTGTGTCTTCCGAATGACTGGCATATGATTTGTGTGAGGGGAAGAGAGTTGGGTTTACTGGAAAGAAAATGAGAGAAGGGTTTGAGAAAGTAATTCGTGTGTCACTAGGATGGAAAAAAAGTGGAAAATTGAAGGAAATTGGTAGATTCAACCTCGAACAACGGATTCAATGAAAATTCGTATTTGTAGATGAGGTTGTCGATAAACTGATAACTATACTGTAATAAGCAAAGCAAATTCATAACAAGTGGCCTCATGTCAACAGCTGAAGAGGTTTGGGCTGTCAAAATTTTGTTGTTTTTTTAGTGTTTTTGTGTGTTTGTTGTTCATTTTTATAAAATGTTTCTTCCTATTTTGACATCCCAAAGGCGGTTTAACAAAAACAAAATGCCTGTTGTTTTTGCATTGTTGTATTTGCTGTAGAGATAAGGCTAGTTATTGAATTTGTCTTGGTAATAAGGTTTTCTGTTCACCCCAAACAATTTCCTTAAGTTCCCACAATTATCTGCTTTCGTATTTATACAATACATATAAATATAAAAAGTGCTGTCGCCAATATCGCACATAAATTAAATGCCAATTGCATGCACACAGTTGCCATATTGTTAAATTTTAATTTTCTATTTAAAAATTTATTTAAATTTTATAAAAGTTCTATATGTCTACTTCGTGAGAAGATTTCTCAGCCGCTAAATCACGACACATTAAATTCCCACGTCTAAACTGAAGTGTCATGCGGTCCATGTTTATCAGATGCAGTAAGAGATATATAATCAGTGATACCGTAGCTACTTAGTGTGTAATAGGCTTCATACCAGGTCCTTGTTATGCTAACGGGGGCAATGGACATGATCGACAAAAATCAACATGGACAATATCGGGTGGGTTCACTGTTGCTGGTTTAAAGGTCTTTGAGATCGCAACTGTTTTCATTTCTTCAAATGCTGATTCTAACGCTGTCAGTGATCCCTTGGATTCCAGATCGAGTCAGTCTTTGTCGGTTTTCGTGTCTTAGTAATATACTTAGGAGCGACATAATTGGTTCTTTCGGGAGATAAGTTACAGAAAATAAACAGATGCACTCGGAATATAGACCACGAGACTAGCACTCAGGACAGACTATTTGAGGTGTAATGGTCTAGGACTATCCTATCGTTCTACTGGAATGTGTAACGTTGATTAATTAGGGTTTTGACAAAGTTAAATAAAAAAAATCACGTTCATATTTAATGTTTTTGCTTGTTGTTGTCGTTTATTTATTTATTTATATATATAGATATATATATATGTAATTTTATTTTTACTCACTGATCAGTTTTTGTTTATCACCAAACATTTGTGTGAATTTATTTTATTTATTAATCTTATAAATTAATAATTGTATAAGTTTGTAAATGTTGTTTTTTGTTTTCTTTTTGGATGTTTTACGATTTTTTATTTTCATTTATTATCATTATTAATTATTTTATTAATAATTTGTGTGTGTGTTGATCATTACTAAAAAGTGCAATTATCGTTTTTATTTTTTTTTTCAATTTTAATATAATATTTGTTGTAGTGATTAATTTTTATATCATTTAATTTGCGTTTTTATAAAAAAGAATTTATGGGGGACTTTCTTAATTTGAAAGAAATTTATTTTTTAACCATAAAAAATTAAAACTTATTTAAAATACAAACGATTTTAAATTTGAATAAAAAAAAAACTATGACGTATGCAATATGATGATGAAGATATCGTATGTATGTACGTATGTATGTAAATGGTAAACTACATTATTTATTATAAATGCTATTAAGGTTTTTTTTTTTTTTTAATTGAAACATTATTTTTCTGTTTAATATGGTGGTGAATGAATATGAAGGTGATGACGTTGGATGATGATGGCTTTTCACGTTTCCTAACTAGTTGGCATTGTTGATCGATTTACTTTTAAAGTATTTATTTGTAAATAAATCATAAATACAATTATTATTTATTAGTAAAGTTTTTTCTTTAGGATGTTTTCTGTGCTTTTTTTTTGTGTTAATTTTTATATTATTTTGGCATTTATTTGTTTTGCTTATTACAAATTTTTATTTATGTTTTATTACCACATACATTTGTTTTCATTTGTTTTTTGCTTTTAAAAAATCTGGCTTATTTGCAGTTTTGTTGTATAGAATAATATTGGTGTTTTAGTTTTATTTAAAAAAAAATTGAACTTATTTGTTGTTGTTGTTGTTAAATAGCTGTCTTAGTTGGTTTTTTTTTAATATTTTAAATCCCTATAAAAAATTCCTTGTTTTTGTGTATGTATGTGTGGGTTGTATGCGTTTGTTTAATTAATAATTTTCTTTATTGAAGTTTGTAAATATTTTGTTTTAATGTTTCTCAATAAAAAGCCAATTTCATAATTTAAGTATAATTTTAAAAATATTTTATATTTTTTTTTATTAAAAAAGAAAAATATACTATTAAATCATTACTTTTATGTTTAATTTATATTGTATTATTTATAATTTATTTCTTTTTAATTGTTATAATTAATATAAGATTATATCAAAGGCATTAAACATATTTTAATTAGTTTTTATTTAAGCAAAATTTATGTTTTGTTTTTGTTGTTTTATAATAAAAATACTTTTTAATATAAAAAAAATTATCAAATTAAGAATTTAATTTGAAAGAATAATTTTTTTTTAATTATTTTTAAAGTAAATAGCAAGACAATAAACAAATAATATACATACTTGATTTTTTTAATTTTATTTTAAGAGCAGGAAAAAAGCTTTAGCAAGAAATTTAAAAAAAAAGACTAAACAAAACTAAAAAAACACTTATTTTAAATTAAAAGAAAAAAAAAATAGCAAACCATACAAAATTTTAAAAAAAGTACATATAAATTACGCAGAAATATTTTCCAATAATATTGCTGCATGCTGGTAGGTATTTAATAGAGGGTTATTTGATTACTTTTCATTTATTTAATTTACTTTTAGTAATAAAATATCAAAACGGCTTAGATTAAAACAAAGAATGAAAGCAACCATTAGGTTTTAAAATATGCTCTACTATGGCTTACTTAAAAGACTTTTATTTATTTGCTTATACTGCACCAATACGTTTAACACTCACATGTTGTTTGAAATATTTTCGTACAGAATTCTTTTTTGCGTTTTAGTTTAAAACAAAAGGTATTACAAAAAAATTAATTAAACACAAATTAAAAATATTATTTAAAAAGTAAAACATGGTCTAAACACGTATTTAAACAAAGGAAAATGGGAAAGATGAAGACAATAAAGACAACTTAAGCTGGGGGTATTTTTCTCAAAATAAAATTATTTGTAAAATTTTTTCTTCTTTTTTATTATTTCTTTATATATCCTTACTATTCTTTTTTTTAAATAAAATACTTTTTGTTTAATTACTTGTTTTATAAATATGGCAATTTTCATTTTTCATTTTGTATTAAAAAAAGCATTGTTTTCTATTTTAATAGTAAATTTCAATACAAAATTTAATTATTTTCTTTTAAATTTATTTTAAACAAAATGGAAGCAAACAATATAATTATAATAATATAATTATAATAATATAATAATAATATTTAAATAAAATTTTTAATTTATACATGATTTCATAATAATAGCGACGAATTGTATTTTCAATTTTATGTGTAAAAATTGTTTTCACTTTTTCTCTTATTTTGCAAGTAAAAAATTGATTTTTTTTTTCTTTACTAAAATCTATTATTTTACGCTTTAAGTAAAAAAAAATTATTTATGCTTTGTTTTGTTTTTCTTGTTTAATCATTTAAATTATTGGTTTTTCTCTAAAAAAAAAAATGCAGTTTTACGGAGTTTTGACTTTCAATACGTAGGACTTGTTTAAATGTTTTCTTTTCTTTATTGGTTCTGTGTTAATGTTTTATTAACTTAAAAATGGTATGTGGTTGTGTATGTTTGTTGTTTAATTTAAATATTTCTAAACATTCATTTACAGAAAGAGTGAGAGAGAGAGAGAGAAAAAAAAGAAGATAAAATGACGGTGTTTACAATTTATGGTTTTAGGGGGTGTTGGTGGTGGTGGTGATTTTTATTGCTAATTTTGAATTCTCAGTTGCAGTTTCACCTGTTGGGTTGTGTATTTGCGTGTATTTAGATAATGATTTTTGACATTTTCAGTATTTTTGCTTTTCTTTCTTTTTTTATAATTTAATAGGATTTTGTATAAGTTGTTTGTTGTTTTTGTTGTTGTTATTGGTGTATTTGATATTTTTATTATAATTTAGCAATAATTATGAATGATATGGCGTAACATAGGTAGCTGGGAAAATGCCTTTGCGATTGCCAATTTCACCATTCCACCAGTTTTCATCGGAACGATCTGTTACAGTGATAACATCACCACGTCTGAAGTCCAATTCACCTGATTCTTGTGGCACAAAATCGTACAAAGCCTGTACAAGCATCTGGAAAATACAATTCAGATACAATTCAATAAATGTTATCGAATTAAGATTTGTTAGTATGTATTACAATTCAATGTTCAAAATTATATTTACCTCTTCAGGTATCATATCTCTTAATTTGACTTCTTGTGATCTTGATACACTAGCCGTTCGATGATATTCCACCAATTCGTTGAGGGAATTAAATTTAACCACCCAAAGGAAAAATTTACCTTGTGCGTCACGTAATACCTTAAAATGCTGAACTCCATCGGGACATCTGTTTTCGAAATAAATTGAAAATATTTTATTTACAATATTAAACACATACATACAGGCATTCATACATACATATGTACATATGTATAAAGATACAAAATGAACTTACTTGACCGATAATGAGAAATCACCCGGACTGGATTCGCTGATACGTATTAAAAAAGCGCCCTCATGTTTATTCGATAATAGTTTCTCAGCATCAGCACGAGTTATGCGACCATAATACCAGCTGTTTGATTGTTCATTGTAGGCATTTTATTTATAATTGTTATTTGTTTTTATTGTTGTTGTTATAAATAAAATAAAAAAATTGATTAATTTTTTTTCTTTTTTGTTTTTTTTTTAAATAAAATTTTTTCTTTTGCATGAAGAAGATGAGAAAGGAGAAACTTACTCATGATTTTTCATTTCTATATAATTGCTGGGTATTAAACCTTCTTTGCCATCTAATTCAGCGCGATACCAATTTGAATCATCTTCCATATTTAAAATCTAAAATAACAGAATAAAACAAAATAAAATTAAATTCATAATTGAAGTAAAATTAATGATTTTCATTAAAAAAAAAAAAACTAAATATTTCGTATAGAAAATATTACAACTGATCTGATAATTCAAATGTTTAAATGAAAATAATGTATGTATGTATGTATGTATCATCAAGTAATGGAATAATGAAATATTCCTTAAAACGTATCCTCCTCCCTCCATTCCATGTTTATTGCAAATTGTGTTAAGAAATCTCGCTAGAAATATAAACACAATCAAATAATATTGTTTGCTTAATACTTCAGAAAATGTATCCAATGTTTCTGGCAATGGTCGTGTGACCGTTCGGCCCCAGACAGATGAACAAACACAGATCGCCAAAATCATAGAGGCAGCAAGCAAAAAATAAAACAAAATCACACACAAACATAACACAAACCTACACATACAATGCAGTAACCCGTCTAAGCAAACGACGACAACATCAATAACTCATACAATAAAAGTGCATTGCCATCAGTTTAGCCTTGTGCCTGACATGGTCACATTATTATCATTAACAAACTGCATCATTATCGTTTTAACAATATTAAGCAGCAGCAGCAGCAGCAATTAACAGCGATGCTCTGACCGTTTTTTTTCATCCCAGTCACTATGAAATCAAGCAGGAGTATTGAAAAAAAAAAACTACAGAAAAACTAAAGATTGGAAGAAAACTTAAATAATGCTCATGTAGCGTTTTTCTATGAAAGAGTTTCTGCTGGCCTAAGTAGAACATTTTTACAAAGGAAACAACTAAGAATTTAGAGATTTTTTGTAAACCCCACTTTACTATAAAGGTAGATAAGATTCGCTGAAATCTTTCACAGATAAGAATGTACGCCCTCTTCAAGGTCTAAAGTTTCTGCAGTCTTTTTGGATAATGTCTTATTCTTCAATCCGATCGAATTTCTTTTTATTTTAGCTTCAAAACAACTGATGAGAAACTGGATTTGAAGTGGAAAAATTGCTTTTTTTTGGTCCTGATCTCTATACTGTGTTGACAATACTGCTGTTGCCGCACACTAGACATGCATTTTGAGAGAAAGAAAATCCAAGAGGAAAAATTAAGCGAAAAGAGAGGGCGATAGAGATAAAAAGAGAGTAAAAGTAAGTAAAGTTCAGCTTAAATCTTGTTTGACTAGCATGTGTCCCTCACACTAAGCCTGGCAGCTGGCCTGCACTATGCGAGGAGTTATAAAATAAACCTGACTGGTCATAAAAATAATAAAAAAAATAAAATAAAATAAAAGAAAGATATGCAAGAGCACAGCATCGTAAGAAAAAAAGTAAAACATGTTAAACAATACATTTTTGTCTGGATTTCGGTTTTATGACTGGTTTTGTGCTTTTTTTTTCCTTCTTTTTCCTCCTTTAATTTTCATGGGTTCTGTTTATACCTTAAAGGGTATATTTTTGTTTATTTTCCTTGTTTTTGTTCTTTTTTTTTTTTGGTGCTTTGGCTGTCGCTTTAAACCGTTTATTTCACCAGTTGCCAAGTGCTAATGGTTGGTGGTTTTGTTTCATTTCATTTCTTTTTTGGTTTCATTAAAATGCTCTCAGTACTGTGTCGTGCACTCTTTCGGGGATTGTTTTGCCATTCATATACTCTTTATTAATAATAAAAAACAAAAAAAAAAGCAACACATGCATTTTTAATTTTAATTTTATTATGGTGGGACCTGACTGACTGACTGACTATTCTCCCTCCCTCTCCATTCCTCATTTCACATTTAATATTCATACAGATTATATTTAATTATTTACAAGAGAGACAGGAAAGAAAGAGGAAAATAGAAAATTATTATTTATTTTTTATTTTTATTTTTACTATCAACTGTTTAATGAACTTTGAACTTTCCCTTTCGTTTTTCTTTTGCCTTTTTTTCTACGTTCATTTCGTCTTTTCTTTCTCTAATAATCTCATCAATCTTTTAAATAAATATTTGGTGTTAATTTTTGCCTTTTTCGCTTTTGTTTTCTATTTTTTTTTTCTTTCTTTCTTACTTTCATGTAGTTTTTCTTTCCCTTTTTGTTGATGATTGACGACCGACGAGATGCTTCTTAGAAAAATCTCCGCTTCATAGTGAATTTATGAGAAATTCAATGTTTTTTTTAGTTTTAAAAACTACATTTTGAATGGCTAATAAATGAGTCATAAACTGGTATTTTTCTAGATAAACGCATAAAAATTGTTTTAAAAAATTTAAATTATTAAAGCCATAAAATCATGGCCTGATAAGGTAGTAGCTGCTGCTGCTCTCTGCTGTGCTATTAGGCCAATGAACAATAAAACGTTTAAAAATCCATTAATTGTCGTATTGACATTAAAGATTTGAATCGTTTTCAAATAAAATGCATTAGCCAGAGATAAGAGATAACATCATTATCATGTGTAGAGTTTAGATTTTATTTAATTAATGCGTTAATTGCTTGACAGAAGTATGTAATTCAAAGTATGTAAATGTCTCCCGATGAGATGATACTTTTCAATTGAGAATAAAATGAAAGAAATATTCGAGTTCATCTGCCAAGAATGTACTCTTGAGTTTATCCAGTAACTATTGATTATAGAGTTTATCGTCAAAATAACGAACGAATACGGCACCTGATCATTGCACAGATAGTCATTGAAAATGATGATGTATTGAAACTGTTGACGCTATCATATTTGCAACGTATGGAAGGGGTTAATATTTCAAACAGCACTTGATTCATTTTCCCTTTTGTTGTTAAAGAATTTGACAAAATATTTGTTGATGTTGTTTTCTTTTTGCCTTTCACTCACTCACTACTTTCATTTTTCAGGCATTAAAGAATTTAGAAAAAAAAAAAAAGTATATATTCATAATTTACCCTATATATGCACATGTGTATATACTACATACATACATATGTATGTGTGTGTGCACATAAAAAAAAAAAAAATTTGGTATCATGTGTGTGCCATAAACAATAAATAAATAAAAAAAAAATATTATAAATTGAAAAAGCAAACTGGGTCGATTTATAACAATAAACGAAATAATCTAGACTGACTGACTGACTGACTAAGAGGACTGGCATCGAAAGATCTTTTCATTTGCAAGTGAAAATTAAACAAAAATTGATGTAAAAACATCAAATAGAGATTTAATTTAAAATGAAACAATAGATTTGAGTTTTCATTAAATGTTTTTTTTAATTAAATAAAATACAGAAATGCAAAATGAGAATTACAAAAAAAAACCTCCTTTTTGTCTCTATTGTTATAGAAAATAATTTTATGTCAGTTTCACATTCAGTTCTATTCATTGATAAATTTCTTTTTTTTTCTCTCGCTTTTCGTATGGAAACAAAATTCAAATTTATGCAAAAAAAACGTCATTAATTTTGTTTTTGTTTTTCAATACCCTCTTCTTCCATAATGTCAGAGTAAAATAGAACTTAAAAAAACTGTCGTCTTTTTTGCATAAATAAATTATAAAAAAAAAAAATACAAAAAATTAATGCAAAGCTCTTAAATAGATACACACATTTTTTATTTTAATTATATTGTATAAAATGAAATGAAATAATGAAAAAAGAAATTTTAAACATAAAAAAAATAAAAGAACATTCTAAATTGAGAATGTTTTTTTATTGTAAAATTTGCTCCACAATTTCACCGCTTTTACAATATTTCTGGTCTTGGACAGTAAAATTGAATAAAACTCACATAAAGCTAAAGATGTTGGATGAAACTGGCCGTTAAGGGGCTATTATACTAGGAAACTAGGCCTGAAAATACGACGTGACGACTATCCAGACAAATTTCAAAAAATTCTTGATATTCATCAGATCAAGTTTGCAGACAAGAATTTTGCTCTATTAGACGAGATGGATGGTTTGCCATCAGATCGTGTTTGCTAATGATTTTTGATGAGATTTCGGCAATAACTTGGTTTTCAAATGCTCCCAATTATTTGCATAGATATCGTAATTCCACAAAAAATTTAAATCGTATGAAATTGGTGGCCTATAGACCCTTTCTAAATATTAATAATTGCTTTCTATGGTATAATTTCTCTTATTGCCCTAACCACTGAGTGAGGAATTTAAAATTACTAAATTTATTACCTGACATACTAATTGACAAACATTTTTCTAAAACTCTTATTATAGTCACAATATTGTTTAAATTTTGCTTTGAGTTTTGTTTGTTTTATTAAAACAAACTAGTATTTAAAAAGCTTTATTTACATAGATGGCGCCAAAATAGTATATGTATTTTGACCTCAGATGAAGCATTATTAAAATACTTAATACTGTATTAATTGCCATTGTTCAAGTATCAAATTAATTCAATACAATATTATTTTATATTAGGACTTGAATATTTTCCCACTATGAATTAAATTTCTTATACGATAATAGAAAATTATTGTTTTTCTCTTTTTCTAAAGTATAGAAATCGTGATGAATTTTGAATTTTAAATAATTTCAAATCATTATTACACGAATGAATGGATGATTATTATAAATGTTTGCCAAATTAAGTAATTTATTAAATAAAAATATAAAAAAAACAGACGTAAAAATATTTCATAATAATTTATATTAAAAAAAAAACACACACACACACAAAATAAATAATAAAACGATATACAGGCACGTAAGTATGACATTAAAAATAATTTTTATGGAATTTTTTTTTTTACGTTGAAACGTCTTTTTGAACATGATATTCACGAGTTATTTTTACAGCGATGACAATAATTATATAAAAATAACGCAAATTACATGCAACGACGTATAACGATTATTTAAAAAACAAAAAAAAAATTAAAGGATTCACAAAAGTTTCTATTGAATTTCCGTTATACGTATAAAACAATAAATATAGTAACAAGAAAAACGATATAACAAGAAAAAATACGGGCGCGTATTAAAAGAAATCTATTGTTTTTATATAAAATTTAAAAATTAAAGTACAATCCAAGAATTACTGTCTTAGCCATCGACATTTAACTAAGATTTTTTACTGTTAATCGATATACTTTTTTATTCAGTCTCATTCAAATAACGCCAAACACATAGCACAACCTTTCTAGTCATCAATTCTGGCTTAATCACAATGATTCGATGACCACAGTTTTCGGTTATAAACATGACAGTTACTTGTGTTCGTGTCGTGAAAAATTTGCACAGTGTTGTACAGGGGCGCGGTCGAGAAAATGGTTAAAAAATTTAATTTTTCTAGTTGTTATTGAAATATTCATTACTACTTTATGGAGATAGTTTTTTAAAATATTTAATTAAGGGTTATTGACTTATATTTTGAAAAGTGTTTCCTACAGCTGTTTACCTTGGTAGTTGCCCCATTATGAACGAAAATATCTCGTCTTAATATCGAAATTTTGAGAATTACTTTAAAAACTGATAAAGTAATGTATGTAAGTACATGCATACGTATGTATGTGCGTATAATACAATATAACAACAATTACTTTTATAAACAATAAATTATTGTCGATTTCCACTCAGAGATAAAAACGAAAATTAACTCGAAAGTATTGTTAAAAAATTAAATATTTGTTTGCAATACAGATTGAAATAAATTTAAATTATTCACTGTTATTTCCATGAGTCATCCGAATGGATAGACACCCTAGTAGTATTATTAATAACAATTTCAAAAACAACAACAAACATATACACAGAAGGTACAATTCAAAACCTTTTAAATACAAAAGAAAGATAAAGACGATAATTTTCTATAAGCATAGGCCGAAATGTTAATAACCTGTATACGTATGTATGTATGTAAGTATATCGCATAAAAGCATGCAATGTTATTGAGACAAAACGAAAGTTATCTTTAAAAGTATTTCCAATTGCTGTTCTATAGAATATAATTTATTTCTCGAATATTTGCCGCATTTGGTTTCTGAACAGACAAACAAACAAACAATTTTTGTTATAAATATGGCCTCAATATTAGTTTGTTCTTTTTTGTTTTTTTTTTCCTGTACCAACCAAACAGGCAAGTAACCACCGACATTGTCAAAATTTGCTCATATTGTATAATTTTCGTCTATAATTACAAAATAGTTTTAAAAACAAAGTTCATTTATACAATTTATACAGACAAATGTTTTTATTTTTGTATTATTTTTTTTATGCAGCAATATATGTAGAATTGAAATATTTTTTTAGCAAAAGAAAAAAAAACATTTTTTGTGTACAATTTTTTCGATTTTTTTTATTCATATGTATACATTCCACACATAAATGGATTTACAACAGCTGATCACAACTGTTTAGTAATGAAGAACATTCTATGAGAAAAAAAACGACGTTATAATACAGAAAACAGTCCAGCTTGGTACAAAATCAATACCTAACTTAAGCTGGAATTAGCCGGACGTTCACGAAATGTAATGGAAGTTACTTTCATTTTTGGAATATGTACACTAATCGGGGAATAGATTGACTGCTTAAATTCAGTCTGTTACGCTTCATATCATCATAAGGATATCACCGAGAAAGCAAAGCAATGTAACATCACGATTAATCGTGTTATTGAAGATGAATTAAGTATCTATAGCTTTAGGACAACATTTATAAAACAAACTTTTTATTCTAATCTGTTGTTTCCGGCTGTAAAGTCATGTTTATATTTTTTTGGGTATTTTATTTTATATGTACATATGTATATTGTATAAATAATTTTATTGACGACCAAAAGCAAAAAAAAAAACAAAATTAGAGAAGTTAAAATAACGTATTTCAACGCCAACACGCATCAAACATTTTTCATGTTTTCGGTTTCTGGGTACATTTTTTTGCGTCCGTCCGATAGATTTTTGTGTTTATAAAATAGACAAGAATTTTTTATATTTTTTCTTCTTTTATTTTTATTTTTACCGTCATAGTTTATTTATTTTGTTTTCCCCCATTTTTTCGTCTTTTCATTTTCTATGGTGGCCGGCTACTATGGTGGCAGCATTATTGAAATTATTTTAATGATGTAATGATACTATTTACACACACAAAAAAAAAACGAAATCTGTAACACAGTGAGTGTTCTTCTTCTAGAGGATGACCAAATTTTGTGTTCCCAATAAAAATCGACTTTATGGTGCGTAAACAAGCAAATTGACAAGTGCAAAATAAAACCAAAAACCGTCATTAGTCGGTCAAGAAACATATTTAAACCGTTACATTTCAATTTGAGTTTTTTTAGACACCTTTTGCACGTTCGAAGTGCTTTGCAAAGTACTTTCAAAAGTCTTGAGTTTGTAGGAAAGAAGGGGAAAACGAGCGAGGGGTAAGTTCATACTTTGATGTACTCGTAAAGTTCCTTTGTTATTCGTTCGTCGTCTACCGATGGTTGTGTACACAACAACAAAATGTCAAAAGTTTGTCAAAATTCTTTGCAAAGTATTTTGAATGTACAAAAGGCATCTTAGCTACAAAAGTGTATTCTTTTTCTTTACAGTGAAGTTAATAGAAAGCGTTAAGTTAACATAATCTACTGAACAAGTACGACTTTAGAGGGAGTGTATTGGGCTGTTGACATATTCAAGATTGTTCAAATTCAAAGTATAAGACAGAGAAGTTTCTAGGGGTTATATTAGCAGTGATCTGATCTGTGTATCAATAGCCTTAGATTTGAAGGACCAAGAAAGAGTTTGCTACAGTCAACAAAAGCTAGATCGGAAAATTCATAAGCGTTGTTTCTGAAAACAACTATTTTTCTATGTAAAGATTTAAAGGCGACGAAAACAGTGCGCTTTGTTGCTACTGCTGCTTAAGTCGAAATGCATTACAAAAGTTTTCGAATAAAAATTCTTTGGAGAAAAGTATTCAAATTTATGAAAAAAAAGCACAAATCTTAGAGCATTATTCATGTGTTCATTTTGTCATTGTATATCAATTTCAGTATTGAATAAAACCTTTTGTCTTTAATAAAACACAGAACATCGTTAAATAAACAAAAAATTGTTTAATTTTTTAAAAATGTATCATTTTTGAACAATCATATCAACAACAATAACACAAATATTAACGTAACCAATATTGTTGTTACAAATAATTGTTCCTCCCCACCCTACCACATACATGTACATACATACATCTGTGACTGTTCACGAGAACAGTCGCATATTTATGCATAAATTTTATGACTCACGTTGTTCATTTCTATAATTATTTCAGGGCAGGAAATATCGCAAGAAACGCAGAAAAATAACAAAGAACTGTAAGGCAGAAAAAAATAAAAACAAAAAAAAAAACCTCTCCAAAGACTCCAAAAGGAATGTTAAAAAATTATGTGTGTGACCTCTTTTCACAATAATTGTATGTTTGTTTACGGCTTTAAAATAAAAACTAAATAATAATAATAAAAAGAAAAACTGAAAAAAAAACATTTCCAAAGACATCCTTCACTTATTTTTCGTTCTTATTTTTTTTTCTTGCAAAATTATTATGAAATTACAATTAAATACAAGATTAAATACTAGTGTTGTACTGTAGTAATACAGGGGTTTGGCCGAACACTTACAGAAATGAAATATAAATTAAATTTATTATTAAACATTCGTATGTAATTGATATTTAATAATTATAAAATTGTTTTTTTTTAAAGGAAAGATCGGAAGAAGATATAACGCATACTTTGTGCAACAAAATTAATTAATAATACTTCAGAGATTTTGCTAAACTCTCTGGCGGTTTTATAACACAAATTCTATACTTTTTAATGCAATAGCTTAAATACATATGTATGTTGCTAATACATAAGTTGTCCCATTTAAGCTACAAAATGATCCAACTGTCTTAGACTGCCTTTCATTAAGACGTAGGGTTAATGGCCATTAAAGATGAAGTGAAAATAATTGTAAAAAAATCTCGTAATAAAAAAGTATTTTTGCCAGCAAAAAAAAAACGAAAGAGGTTTGTTTGGATGGTTGATAAGACACGTGTAATGGGTATCGACAAAGTGACCTATTTTTTCAGCTTAGAGTGGCTATCTTATAAAACGCAAACTGCAAAAAATAATTTATCTGCACAAAAAAAAAAGTAATTTAAACACCATAACACTGTGTTCAGAGTTATTTATTAACTTGAGGAAGGTTACGAGTAATATTTGTTGACTTAAAAATTGCTGAAAAAAAATCCAACAAAATAATATACTGTGGCCAAATATTGTATGCAAACAATTGCATGTTCATACACGTTTTGAGGTTTTTAAGTGTATCTTAATTTATAGTTTCAGTGTTTTTTTATTCGTATTTATTTTTGTTTAAAAACGTGCCCAGAATATGAAACAAAATGTTAATTTTTTCTCTTGCATAACACTTGACACCCAAAAAAAATTTTTTTAAATTTCTTTTTGTGGTTTTAAACAATTTTAGCCAAACCACTTCAAAGTAATTGACTTAAAAATGTTAATTTTTTGTAATTCATTTATTTATTTACAACTATTTCATTTTCGCTTTCATTGATTAACTGGTTTTGTACGATTTCTATTAATTTTTTCAATTGAAGAGAAAAAATAAAATGAAATAAACATTTAATTGAGACAGTTAAAGAGTAATACAAAATACACTCAGAGAAATAAAGGAATAGATAGAGACTCTAAATAAAAATAGATAATAGAAAGGAGCTTTTGCTAAATAAAGGGGACATGACCAGGAAGAAGCAACAAATTGTACTTTTTTATATGTGGACTCAAAAGATGTGACAGTGGGAGCGAAAGTACAAGCGAGTATGTGTCACGAAATCAAAATTCTCAGATTCTAAGAATATATTCCATCTGGGTTTTTTTTATCGCATTGAATGCTAGCCACATTATTCGTGACGTCATACTCAAGCATATGTTTACGAATGCCAGCATTGTTTAGACTTATTGTAATGTAGCGTTCCATGTTTCCCAGCCACTTTAGGATGGTCATGTAAATTAATTCTTATCAAAGATAAGATCATCCTAGTTTTCATGTTAGCCATGAAACATAAACGGGACATTCCAAGTTCCCTAGAATAGCTTAGTGTTCTCTGGGTACATGTACTTCTACATAAGCTAAGCTATGAATGCAATAATTTGACTAGACAGGCATAGCATGGGAAAGGATTAAGCTGAAGAGAACAACAATCTATTTGGCTGTTCTGCATAACCGACATTTTGAGAAGTAACTTTTCGTATTGCTTTTCTTATTAGAGAACTCTTTACTTTCGTATGTCTTTATATTAATTCTAATAGCTAAAATTGTATTTTAGGATATTAAAAAATAAATAATAAATTATTCATTCAGGCGTCGACTAAAATCTAATAAAAATAGTAGATTGTGGTCTTATATTTTAGAATTTCTTTCTATTTGTCATTTTAGCTATTCTGTTGGAAAGGAATAAATATTTTAAATAATTAATAATAATTTTAATACATTTTTTCTTTATTTTTATATGTACATACATAGGTATGTATGTAGGTATTTACCTTTAATATTTGATTTTTACGAAAACTCAGTTCATCATCAGCTGTTGCTGAGAAATCGTGTTTGGCAATCGCTTCCATTGTTGTGTTTTATGTGTATATTTGTTCTTGTTGTTGTAAAAATATAAATAAAATTGTTGTTTCTGTAGTTGTTGTGCTTAAATCCTTACTTTATAAAACTGAGATAAAAATAGAACCACGACGATTATTATTATTTTTTTAACTTTCTGTAGACGCCTTAATAATCATTTATTTTTATTTTCTTTTATTTCTTAAATAGGTAGATATTTATTTGTATATATTTTATATTAATATAATATACAATAAAATATTTTATTTATTAATAAGTTTATTTTTATTTTATAGAACTTTCGTTGTGTTTTTCTCTTCTCGCTTTTTTTTCTTCTTATTTTTATTTGTTTTAAATTTAATTTTAATAAATATAATTTTTTTTTTTTACTATTTTATTTCTTTTTTTATTTCATTTAACACAATCATAAATTATTACGATTTATTTTTTTTTATTACTTTTCTTTCTTATCTATAAATCATGAATAAAATATTGAAAACAAGAAATTATAAAAATAAACATTAAATGAGATTTATTTATTTTTCAGTATTTTTTTTATTAATAAAAACGAAATACACTGACGACGACATTCGACTACCACGACAACTGCACTTTGAATATTTAAAATGTTTATGGTTTTAAAGGCTTTTTTTATTTCTTTTGCCCAAGAATATTTATTCTTGTGGTATTTAAAGGATTTACTCTTGTTTTTATTCTTTTGTTTGTTTCTTCTAACAATTACTAGTCACAAGACATATGTACACGCACTTTTAGGTTCATTCGTGAGTGCGTATCGGTGTGCTTTTTCATAAAGATTATTCAACACCAATGTATAGATTTTATTAAAAAAAAATATTTAAAATAACCACCACACGTTCATCAACAAAAAACATTAGTATTCAATCACACAATATGTTTAAGTAATTATTAAAAGAAAATTAATTATATTTTCTGTATTATTTTTATATTTTACTAACTATACAACGAACCGAAATATTAAAAAAAAAACAGTAAGAGACACACAAAAAAAGGCGAATCCACCGACTGACGACTGTGTCTACCACCAGCCAAGAGTAACGTGTTGTATGCATGAGTATGAAACAATCGGCATCTTTCTAAATGTATATACAAGGCAGCGTTAAAAGCTGCCAGACTCTAAAGGCGAATGTTTAATCCTAAAATTGTTACTAAATTCACCATGAATATTATATTGTTTTATTAAATTTAATTTTGCGCCAAAATAAGTTTAGGAACACGCGTAAGACATTGTATAAGTGCAATTGAATTACTCTTTATGGTCTAAGAAACATGAAAGTTGTTGAATTTGGCACTCAAGCCAATCAAATAGAGAAAATTATGGCAGTGGGAATCTACATATAATATGGCGCATGACGAAACATTAAATGTAACTGATCAAATTTGCTTATGCATGTGTTGGTAATATTTGTTTTGCTTAGCATAGCAACACATCAAAATTGAACCTTCTCAGTCTATACATGTGAGTATAGTTTTACCCACACATTAACAAAAAAGGAGAGTTTGATATATTATTTGATGCGTGGCCAGGCAACTTAAGGGATAAAATTCCCAATTGATGGAAAAAAGAAACAATCTGGTTACACTTAACGAGAGTATCTTAAACAGTGAGTCTTACTGGCTGGCAGTGGCTCCCCACACAAACACAAACATACACAAGAGGCAGAGAGTCAGCAACATATGACAAAAATACCTGAATGGTATTGCCAGCAACAATTTTCTTTTAGTATTTAATTGTTGTTCTTGTTTTAGTTATTTATGGGGTTTGGACTGGACAATTACCTGAAAGTGAAAACGGTTTTAATCATTTTCCAGTAATTAAAAGATGCCTTGAAATGAAAATTGCTTTTCCAACTAAATGAGCAGATGTTAAAAAAAAAAGAGTTGTAAAGTAGTAAAGCTTTATACTGTGAATGTATTTATGTATACGCATCCATACATATATATGTACATATATATAAATATTTTTCTGTGAGTTAATTTCCTTTAAAGTGTTTTCCAATAAAAAGAAGACATAGATGACATAAAATGAATTTAAAAACATATTTTATTGTAAAAAAACTTCTGTTCTCCCTGTATTTTTTTTATATTTCTATTAATTTGAGGCTATGCTAATCTTCTCTCTATCGTTCCAATTTTAGTATATGTTCTGTCTTATTTGACAAGTACACGTCCTCTAACCTAACCTAATTAATTTGAGGCTATGTATGTATGTCTATACATAATTGTAGCAAACATGCTGTTATGGATGTTTTAACGGCATAAAATTAACAACTTTAAGAATATCGTATAATATCCTACGTGTTATGGATTGTGGAAACATAAATTAATAGGATGGAATCTTTGACAATAAACAAATAGTTTTCTTATTAATATAATTAATAATGTTTATGGAATTAATTCAGAAATTATAACAGTAAGTGTAATTTATTTGTATGCTTTTGATCTTAACTTTAGCTCTAGTTAGGGGATATTAATGGTCCAAATATATCGTATAATTTCATTTAAATTAATAGACATTCAACTATTACTCAAATGAAATTACTCAGATTCTTTTAAAACTGTTTTAATTAACTGATCTCAGTAACAATAAATCATCAAAGTAAATTATTAAATGCATCATTTCATCTTTAAATTGAAAATCATTTGCATTCAATGAATATTTATTTACATTTCCTTTCCCTCTTTTAGTTTTCAGTATAATTTCGTACTGGCAATACTTGAAGTGACGTGTTTTTGTTTGATTTTGTTTTCTTCTTATTTGTTTGTTTATTGTTGCGTTATATTCATTCTCTACTTGTAGTATTATTCCCCCCACGACATTCGTATGTTTGAATGACGATTATTATTGCCGTTGTTGTTGTTGCTGTTTTTCGTCATGTCGGCATAATTCGCCGAAATTGATGTTCATGTGTACATATTACAGCCGCTGAATTATTTCTGTGTGTTCGATGTTTCTTTATTGCATGCGTTTGTTTTTTGTTCTCGAACAATATTTTTTTTTGTTATTGTTGTTGTTGGCTTTTTTTTTATTTCTATTTAATGTTTATTCTTAAGTTTGTTGTTTGTCTCTTTGTTCGTTGTATTCATTCTCTTCTTTAAAATATTATCACATACACACACTTTGAGTGTTTTTTTTGACTGAGAGTCCTCTTATAAAAAAGATTTCGGTGATAATAATGATGTTTAGATTATGATAAGAACATGATAATGGACATACGTACACACATACACATGGATAATGGAATTTTATTGTTAAAATAATAAGAAACGCTATTAATTTGTTTTGTTTTAAACTAGGTTCTGTGCACCCTTCTTCATAGTTGAAAAATGCTGAGAATTAATTCTTCGAAAACAAAAAATATTTACACTAAAATTTAATAATTTTTCTTTTACAAATTAATTGATTGCCCTAAAATGGTGAGAGCGTGTAATGTAATGGAGATGGAAGTTTGTTTGTTTGTTTATGTGTCTGGCCAAAGAAAAGGCGGTGTCAACCTAACTAATGGTGGAGTGGTGGTGGTGGAAAGAAAATCAACACCAAGAACACCGAAGAGACAAAAAAAAAATCTCTTAAATATGGGAAAACACTTTAAATCACATCTCCCTCCCTTCTTCGTTTAGAAAAAAAAAAAAAGAATTTTAGAAGGAATGAAGAATCAATTGAAATTTATTGAAATTTGCTTCACATTATTAATTAATTCATTGCTTAGTGGCTGTGGTGGTGGTGGCGGCCGAGATGATGTCGCAGCTGAAGTTGTTTATAATCATATCGATGATGATGCGTTGGAAAAAAAGATATTTTAAGAAATTGGAAAACTCGTTTCACATTTTTTTCTAAAATATTTTGCTTCACATTTATTTGTAAGACAGACGAAAAAGACTCACAGAAAAAAATTTTTGACGTTGCTGGGTGCAACTTGCTCGCTCACTTCAGTAGTTCTTTTTTCCACTGTTGTTGCTAGTGTTAGTGTTTTTCTTTTTTATTTACTATTTTTGCTTTTGTTTTTCGATTCCTTCTTGTTGCTAAAGGGCCGGCCTAGTCTGATTGCAACAAATACCAACAAAGCAGGAACCAACAACAAGAATTACAATAAAATTGCAGACTTAAAAAAACACAAAAACAACAACGATTGGGACTCACTCATTCACTGAGGGGGCATGATGGGCAGAAAGAAAGAATGAAAATGAAGAGAAAAAAGGTGCAACGAACTGTATGTAAACTAATATGCAAAAGCAAAGACAAAAAAAATAGAATTTTTACAAGAACAAAAAAGAAAAAAAGGCAACATTAAACAAAATTTCAATGTCTCTCTCTCTCTCTGTCTCTTCTTTTTTCTCTCTTTTTCTATTAACTTTTTTGATTAATTACAAATTTTTACACTTTTTTTCTATCTTTTGAAATAAAAATTATAACAATCGGCGGTTTTGAATACGAAAAAAATATCTAGAATGTTTCGTGCGCTCCCTCTTTCTTTAGCGGCAGATAAAAAAGTTTCACTTTTCTTAATTTATTTATGGTCACTTTTTTATTATTCCACTCTTTTGTCGTCTTTCTTTTCTTAAACAATTTTATGCACTTTTTAAAACACTTTTTTGACAAATTTAATCAATTCTTTTATAATACATTTTTACTATTATTTTATAGTTAAGCAATTATTTGTTTTATTCTTTAACAAAATAATTTACAGTAATAAATAAAACAACAAAAAACCTTTAACTCTTTTTCTAATTCACTCGTTCTCTTGTAAAAACCACGTACGTAACTAAAAACTAGCAAACACTGTTTTTTGCGATTGCTTCTTCTTATTTTATACTTTCGTTTCTACTTTGTGCTTTATTTTCTGAAAGAGAGAGGAACGCGAGCGCACGTATTGGCAAGACTACAAAGTTTTTTACTTCCTGGCAACACTTCGAAGCTTTTCGTTCCTGGCAACATTAGTAGTAGTGGTTGGAAAATTCGTTTGTTCTTGTAATTAATTCATACATTATTTTTCCGAATCGGGTTTATTTATGACGATTTAAATGAAAAATTTGTGCTTTAATTATTTCGAAGAATTTGTGTAGTTGCGTGTGTGTGGTGGGGTCGGTGTAGACGGATTTGTTATTGGTTGGTGTGTTGTTGAAATCCAATTTGTCGGACGGGGAGAGGGACCGGCCCCCATAAAATGGAAGTGTGGTGAATTTATTATATATGGTGAGTTTTCTCAAAGTATGGTGAATTTGTCAGGTGAATAAAATACAAATTCACCAAAGAGCCGTTATTCGAAAAATGTACTGTGTTACCATGTAAGACTGTACTATCAGTGGCGACTTAACCGGTATGTGTCTAGAATAAGTAACTTTTACCTCCATAAGTCGAGCCATTATGTTACCGGCATACCATTACTACAATTCAATACAAGTCAATGAACTGGTGACTTAAGTGCTAAATGATTTGGTAGCACTGTTATTAGTGCCATTCATTACACGATTATCTTTAACGCAAGTTTTTGTCTTTGCTGTTGCTGAAAAATCTGCTTGAACTGCTGATGATCTACGAGTCACCCCTTAAAAATGATGGCGTTTTAGATATCTCCAGTCGTCGTTAAAATTAACAACAGATTACAATAGTAATGCGATTTTTTGTATGATTGAACATTTTCTATGTTGGAAAATGTGAACTGATTGACAACAGATTCATGAAATGAAATTCAACAGAATCGAGTGATTGCAGGCGAGGAGAGTGATCACTTACGACAACAGTGTACAAAAACGATAATGGGCGCCTCATTGTGAATTTTCGTAGACAGATGGCGGCAAAAACCCAGGATTGGAAACAAAAAAGTCAACGCAGTGTTTCGGGTGAGTGAGAATTCGGAAATGCGCATTGTGGACTTTTACAGTCTGGTCAAACGATTGATTCTGATTTCTACTGTTAACAAATAACATGATTAAAGCACGTAATTCAATTAAAAAAATTAGAATTAATTAAAATTAAAAGGTTTTGTATTCCATCATGACAACATCGGACTGAACTGCAATTGGAAGAGCTTAGTTGCAAAGTTTTGATGCATCTACCGCATAGCCCCAGACAGTGCATCTTCAGATTATTATTATTTGTTTCGATCAGAACTCTCATACATTGTAAATACCGCAGAATGCAATTTTTCGCTTAGAAAGTTCTACACTGGGTGTTATAATCCCTGACCATTTAAAATATTGTCAGTAATGACATTAATAAACATACTTACATATACAGTACCGTGCAAAATAATAGCAGTGAAGAGTTTTAAGTCAGACATTGCATATTATTATAAAAATTATTAAAGAATTGTTTGAAACTATTTTGTAAATTCATTATTTAGTATGTTGTGTATTCATTGAGGTTACTATTTTTTTTGGATAACATTTTTACAAAATGTGAAAATGGAAAATTGAAAACTTATAGAAAAATATGATTGCAAAAAAATAGCAGTTTTTTTAGAATTTCAAATATTTAGAGAAAAAAATAAAAACTATTGTTTAAAATTAATATTTTGTGGAATATCCTCTATTCTTAATTACTTCATTGCATCGAGGACCTATGGAGTTAACCAATTTTTGGCATCTTTCTACCGGAATAGCTCGCCACGATGATTCCACCACATTCCATAATTCCAGCTCGTTTTTTGGTTTTGCTGTAAAAACTGCTTCCTTGATGTCGGTCCACAAATTTTCAATGGGATTAAGATCCGGTGACTGAGCAGGCCAATCCATAACATTAATTTTATTGTTAGTAAACCACGATTTAGCTGCTCTGCTTGTGTGTTTCGGGTCATTATCATTTTGGAAAACCCATTTTAATGGCATATTCCCATCGGCTTATGGTTTCATAACATTTTCCAAAATATGAACGTATAGATGGGCATCCATGTTTCCCTTTATCCAAAATAAAGGGCCAGTGTCGTAATAGGAAAAATAACCCCATAGATTTATTTTCACACCTCCATGTTTTACAGTAGTTAAAACATTGCATGGTTCAAATGCTGTATTAGGCTTACGTCTAACGTAATCACGGCGACCTTTTGAGCCAAACAGAACAACTTTAGTCTCATCAGACCATAAAATATTACGACATTTAGATAGAGGCCAATTACGATGCTCTCGGGCAAATTTTAATCTTTTTACAACATGTCGTTTTTTCAAAAGCGGGACTTTACGGGGAGTTCTTGCTGGTAGATTATTGTTAAGTAAAACCTTCCTTATCGTACAGGAATGAACATCAAGATTTAGATTTTGTTTCAACTCTGTGGCTGAAGTTTTTGTCTCATCTCTTACAGTTCGCAGGATTCTTTTAACCTCAAATTGGCTAATTTTCCTCTTTCTTCCCCGTGTTTCTGCTTTGTATGACCATTTTTTGGCATTGGATATCATTTTAGCTGAGCAACCAACAAGATGTTGAATAAATTTTTAAGTTTTCCGAAACCGAAAACGAGCAGGAGTTATGGAATGTGGTGGAATCATCGTGGCGGGCTATTCCGGTAGAAAGATGCCAAAAACTGGTTAACTCCATGGGTCCTCGATGCAATGAAGTAATTAAGAATAGAGGATATTCCAAAAAATATTAATTTTAAACAATAGTTTTTATTTTTTTTCCTAAATGTTTGAAATTTTAAAAACACTGCTATTTTTTTGCAATCATATTTTTCTATAAGTTTTAAATTTTCCATTTTCACAATTTGTAAAAATGTTGTCCAAAAAAAATAGTAACCTCAATGAATACACAACATACTAAATAATGAATTTACAAAATAGTTTCAAACAATTCTTTAATAATTTTTATAATAATATGCAATGTCTGACTTAAAACTCTTCACTGCTATTATTTTGCACGGTACTGTATATCACCAGATCCCCAGTAAACAATGGTGGTGTGTCAAAGTGTTTATTAAATATGTCATTTAAAATTCACTTAAATTGTATTGATCGCTCTTGCATTTAGAAATCGAATACGTCTCAAAGGGGGCGACAGAATTATATAGTAAAACAAAAATATGAAAAGTAGGACCTCAAACTTATACACTGGACTTATACTGCGATTATTATGGAGCGTTGATTCGTTGAATTACACATCCTGCACAAAATTCAAATGATGAGTCTACTTCTTAAAGTTACACAAAAGACTCGAATAAAATGTCATTTGCGGAAGGTGCCTTGATAATGAAGAAGAGGCAACTAACTTGTTTTCGGCATATTTTGTGTTACTGTGAACGTGGACATTTTTTTTTTCAATTTTAATAGCAAAACATAATTTATTACAAATCTTTGAAGTTAATTTTATTAGTCCTTAATTTCTCAAGTATTTTTAAATGCATTCTTTTGTTGTATTCATTTAAATTGCCGGAAATCTGGTTTAATTTCATTTAAAAGAAATTTGATTGTTTAGAGGAGCATGGCATTTGAAAAAATTATACGTTCGCCTTAAGGGTATCAATGTACTCAATAGGCAATGAAAGAGGAAAAACACAAAAAATATGTGGGATGGTAGTGTAATTAATATTTCAAGAATTCTACAAACATTTCAGTTTTATTCGTAGAGAAAAAATATACGCAATATGGCACGAGCGCTTCCAATGTAACTCCAACTTAACAGAGATCCTTTTAATGTGTGTGTCTGAGTTGCAACCGCAATAACAGATGTTCGTGAATGATGATTGTAAACGATCGACAGTCGTCGTGAAACAAAAGGAGAAGAAAAAATGTGAAAATTGAAAATGCGCAAAATAAAACCACCCTTCCTCCTTCACATTTAAAATCATGCACTCACCACTCTATTTTTGAATTTTGAATGGAAGGCTATCCGTCCGCATCCTTTCTGCATACAAGTCATATTGGATTAAAGAAATACAGGCTGATGACTTTAGAATTTCAATGCAGACACACACACACACACACACACACGTGTGTGTACATCGTTTATTTTATTTGAATATAAAAGAAAGGAAATAATTTGGATGGCATAGCATTAAGACGGACGATGCGATATGGTTTTGGTCATATTGATATGATTTTCACATAAAAATCTGCTGGTGCCACATGCCTTTTCAGTTTAAAAAAGGTGTTTTTATTTGAAAATGGGTTAAAATATCTTGAAAATGAAAATTATAACGAGAAAAACCAGCTGTGATCCATGATTCATGGTTTTTTTTTGTTTTTTTAAGGGCCTTTAAAATATTCAAATTACATATTGTCATTTATTTGGGTTATTTTTTGGCACGGGGTTGTTATGCTAATTTGTTTAGTTTTTTTCATGTAAAATTTTCCTTTCGTTTATGCTGCTAACACTGCAGCCGGGCATTTGGTCATTTGAATAATTTATGTTGTTGCGTTTTATGATCGTTCGTATATGATTAAACATGCCACAAATAAATAATTATGCCACCTACTACACTGGAAGAAAATCGCTATTTAAACAGTCGAACTTTTTACAATCCATTTACGTTTGAAGAGAAAAAGTCTAAAAGTCTACAGTAAACACTAGTTATTGCTCTATGAAAGCCTAGCCAATAAATTGAATTCAGTTTTGGATCGAAGAAATACATAAAATGCAGATCACTTCGTCATACAGAGATCCATTCAATTATAGAAGGTACAATCAAAGAATATAATAAGATAATTTTGAATTAAAACACTACCTAGACGGTCCGACAGCCAACGTATAAAGTTGTTCTGTAATCTGAAGTCGTGATGAATTCTAAATAACAATAAAATGTTTAATGCTAAGGGCGATTTAATGTCAGATATCTAGGTCGCTTTTAGGGTCTTTACAGTGCTAGAATTCAAATAAAATTATTAGATGAGATTAAAACCCACAATAACCTATGCGTTTTGTGAGCTTCTAGCGTTGGGTATGTCATTAATATTGACAGGATGCCATTAATATTGACAGGATATTTATAAAATAGGATATAAAATACAGAGGATTGAGGCTTTATCTATTATTACAGGATGTGCTATACGATCAAATGAATATTGTTCCACATCATGCTCTACACAAATTTTGTGAATGAAAAGAAAGAAGAATCAGTACCAAATCTGTTTTAGTTAGATGCCTAGATTTAGTAGGCTGATGACTAAACTTATCAGAGTTAATTTGTTCGCTTGATTCTAGAAACGCTATTGTAAGTATGTATTGCTGTTTTAATGGCAGTTTTAATAGGAGTTAGTTATCCATACTCATTGTTTTTTCTCTCTGTGTAATCATACCGTTAAGTGTGTTTTCTAAACTAAGTTTTTAACCATTATCAGCCACCATTACATGTGTGGCTTGTAATCAATGGGGTTTGTCATCTATAGTCTGCCAGAAAAAGGAGAAAAAAAAAGATCGGTTTTTATAAAAATTAAATAAAAAAGCGAATACTATCTCGTGCTTTAGATCTAGACACGAGTCATGAATAATTTAGTTCTTGTTTTTGTGTTCCGTATAAAATTAAAATGCATTTTACGCATATGCCACTTCATAAGAAGGCCCACTCCATAAGACACTGACTGAATGAAAGTAAAACGGAAAAATTTTAAAATTCAAATTCAAATTGAAATTTTAAAGTATTTTTCATGGCCACTCGTCACATTGTTTACGAGTACTATAATGAATGCATTTGTTGTTGTTCGCTGGTGATGTTGTCACTATTATTAGCTGGTATCTATAAACGATAAAATATTTGTATTATTAGCTGGATGGCTGGCAGCTGTTGTTTTATTTATACCCACTCCCTCCTCCACCTTTTACGTTTACAGTTGCTAACAACTGTAAACCCAACACTTTAACACTATGATGCTTCCTTTAATACTTTGTTTTCGAAAACTACGTTCGATGCTCATTTCTCCCTCATATCTACAAATAGAATTTGTTTTCTAATATTTTTCTAATAAATTTCAGTATTTTCATGCTCGACTTCTTGTTGTCAGTAGTAGTAGTGGTAGTCTTCCTGTAATAATACACAAAAAGGAAAAACCCACACTCACTCTAGTGTCATTATCCTGTAATTTTTAAAGGATAATGAACTCCAGTTTCAAATATTTTTTTTTTTTTGGTTTATTTTAGTTTTCTAGGAAATAACAGCAGCATGCCTTTCTTTGTTTTCTTACATGTTGTTGTTGTTGTTGATTTTGTTGTTTGTTATTGCATCTCGCGTGCCATTTGTTTGTTTTCATTTTAGGATTTACAATCGTTCGGTTACTGTCGGTCGGTCGGTCTATATTATCTGTGTGTTGTGTTTTCCTTAATTGCTACTAGCTCGGCTTTTAATCTTTTAAACCGCAGGAGATCGTTCAACGATAAAGATTTCAACTCTTCGTATAACTTCCGTTTTATATGGAAAAATGTCTTAGCAAATATGTCGCCCGGAAATACCTTAATTAAAGGTGTTAATTTCTCTTTTTTGTTTTCATTTTCTCGTTTTCATTTTTATTATCATGTTGAGTCATAGAATTCAATTTGTGTAGACTAATATTGTCCTTGAGTTTTGAAAAGTAAATGATAAGACTTCTGCTGATTTAGGATTCGAATTAAAGGTGGTACCTCTGAATCAGCATAAAGAGGGCTTTACGAGGAAAAACCCGATTATTTTAAAAGATTTTCACAATAATTTTAAGAACACTAATGTTTAAAATAAAAATAAATATTGGGTCATGAAAAGATTTCGTAGTCAATGGCACATTGACGTGAAAGGTATTCATCTCATTTAATTATGTATTTTATCTTCATTGTATAGAGAGTCTTTCAGATGTTAATTAAACTCTATTCCTGTTGCATTCATATGTTTAACTTTAAAGGATTATTCTCTTAACCTCGTGTTAATCCTGATGTAATCCTTCGTCTATTGCCTTTTTATTTGAATTTTGTAAATATTCCAAGGCAACTGCATAAATTCCAGTAAATAAACAAAAATCTTAAGACATCATCAATGGCTTACAGACAACAATAACAACTGTAAGTATTTTAAGTGTCTTTAAGAAGACAAAAACAAAAACAAAAACAGGGAGAATGACAAAAAGGTGTGAACCAAAAGGACAAGAAGTTAAATATACCCGCACAGTCAAAACTTATGTAACAATTGAATGCTGGCAACAAGCACAACAAGAACAACAATAACCAGTAACTACAAATGACAACGTACAATTCAAGTACAAGTACAGTAAATGGCGACAATAGAAATCAAAATAAAGAAAAACTCACAACACCTCAAGACAAAATATTTATTCAACAGCAAACAAGGACGAACGAAATAAAAAAGAATGGAGTAAGAAAAAAAGGAATGAACGACAAACATTTAAAGCAGCAGCAGTATCAGCAATAGCATTAACGATAGGGGTATAGCCATGAAGAAGAAAATGCAAATGTACACGTACACGTACACGTACATTTTGAATATTCAAAAGGAGCAATCGCTGGCTGGCTGGCTGACTGTCTGGCTGTATAAACTACTAGCTCTCTGTCTGGCTGCCTGCCTATTTGTGTTTGTGTGTGTGTGAGTGTGTCTGTCAGCATTTAAAGAGTTAAATAGATTTGTGTTGTGTCATTTAAAGGGATTTTCCTCTTGAGTGGTAAATACAAGCAAATATAAGATTAATGTCCGAAAAATGATAATTTGTATGCACAGTCAAACAGCGAGCGAATATTTCTTGTGATGCCCTGTGTTTGGGGAAAGTATGCGCATGAAGCAAAATAAACCCTTTGCTTTAGAAAAATCATTTTAAACTGTTTGTCTGCCTGCCTGTCTGTCTGTCTATGTCTGCCTGTTTGCCCTTCCTTAAGCGTATGCAATGAAGTTGTAATCATTATAATTGTAACCCTTCTTTCGGACAGTTATTGTTTTTGTTATTGTTGCTGTTTGTTGTCAATTTAATGTTTTCGTTTAGTTTTCTTAAAGCGAATGAGAGGATAACGGAAAGGGTTCATTTGCAGTAGACAGAAGATATTTTTTTCAAGTGCCTTCTTTTTTTCTTCTTGAAAAAAGAAAAGTTAAAGAAAATTAAGATTTTTCTTACACTCTCCTAAGGGACATTAAAAAAAATTACAGTTTTTGTTGTTGCTGGCATTTATATATAAGAGTCAAAGGATTGTCACACCTTTTACATTTACATACAATATCACACAATATCCTGGAGACAACAATAACTACAACAATACAACACATTTGTTTTGTTTTGTAAATATTGCGTTTATTATTAATGATCGTTTTTGTTTTTGTTTTTATGTTTTTCATTTTCATTTTCAGTTGGAAAATAATTTTTCTGAAAATTTTTATTTTCTTGACATTCTTAAAAGTTTGTTGTTGTTTAGATTTCCTTCTAAAAAAATTTGAATATGAATTTGCATTTGCATGTGACAAACATTTGTCATTTGATGTTGAAAAATGATTTTTCTTCTGGCGGCCTATACGATGGGAAGAAAAAAACGGCCAAAATTTGCATACGAAAGCTGCAACTGCAAGATTAATGAGTTTCAAAGCAGTCTGTCTGCCAGTAGCTGATTTTGTTTTTTTTTTGGAAATTAATTTTAACAGAATGAGTGTTAAAAAAAAGAATTGTTTTAAGGTGTGATTTTTAATTGTTGTTAAAAATATTTTTCCTTTTTGATTAATTACATTACAGGAGGCGCAAATTGAATAATTGTTGTTAAAGTTAGATAATGGAAGTTTTCGTTATAAAATGGCTCACTTAAATTTTGATAAAGAATAAATCGTTGCCCCCCGGGGGTTTCAATATAAGACAGGATAGGATGGGATAGGAGGATCAGGCAACTTTGTTAAATCAGAATTCACTTGAACACACACAGCGACGCAGTGTTACATAAAGCTATGTAACAGAGGCTTAATAGTGGAGGCCTAGTCTTGATATTCAGCATCTGGGTCTTGTATATAAAGCATGATTTCTTTAGGATTAAGCAGAAAATCATATTCAAAGTTTCATTAATTTTATCACCAATACAATATCAAATAACAGTATCTTCGTTAGGCTATCGAGAAAGCGTGTATTAAATAAGATGAGTCTACTCGACCTACAGACAGACATTAGCCATTAAAACGGACACAACTCTCTGCCTCCTCTGTCGGTCTGAGTGTGGGGATAGATAGGTTAAGGGAGAGGGCCATTTTCCAACCTGACAACCTCATGCCTTCAAGGCATCCCAAAGGCCAGTCGTGCGTTCTCAATGATGTATCTCATGTAACCATGTAAAATGCATGGGACATTCGTAGCATGTAAGTATTTTCTAAATCTCTTTCAATTCAGTTTCCTTATTTTTACTATTGAAATGTCATGCTTCAAAAAGCTGAATAATGACACAGAGTTTTCGATCGTTTTGGTATTCCCTTCACTTGCAATTCCGTTTTGCATCCTGTTCGTTCTGTTCAATTAATTTTCATTCAGATTTGACAAGCTCATGATTTTTCCAATATTTAAGTGATTGCTCAGAGTCGATGTTCTGTGGCATTTTATGCCACTCCTGCAACTAGGTTTTCAATGACCGAAAGTGCTTGGATTTTCCAATTTTCACATTTTAAAATATGATTTATTTACATGAAGCTGTACAAATTATGACGATGATTAAATATTTAATCACTTTCGAAGAGAGCAATTTGATGAAGTTTTGTCTTTTTCTCACGACATGACAATTTTGTTGTTGTTGTTGTTTTTTTTTACTGTCAAGCAATGACATCTCGTAACATATTCAAAGAACTGCCCTTAAGTTGAAATTATCTTGAGTTTAAGTAGTCAAACAGCAACACCTCTGACTGACTCTAAACAATTACCATTAGCTTGTGCAAAAAGGAGGCCCTAGTTGAACAGCAAAGAATAGAGAGAGAAGAGTGATAGAGCAAGAGAGAAACCTGTTGCTAGGTTCTTTGCATAATCGAACAAACACCTGTTAACAGGAAATTGGCCAGAACACGTTAAATGTATAAAAACACAACAAAACAAAAAAAAAAAACTGCAAATGAACCTTTTGTTCAAAATCTGTCTCTTAAAGCCGGGTAATACTACTGTTGTTTGGCTAAATGGCAGACTGGCCTGTATAACTGGATGACTGACTGGATGACTGGTTGCTTAGTAGTGGACTTTGATATTTTTCAACTTCACACGGTGTGCAGTGAGCAGAACATCTCTGAGTCCGTACAAAAGCAAATTTCAATGGGAAGACTTTGTTTGTACAGTAAACTAACAACAATACACCGGAAGCTAGAAATATCATGTCAATGAGAAAAGAGAGTGAGAGTGAGAGAGAGAGAGTAAGAGACAAAGTGAATGTGTAACAAGTTGGTAACAAATAAAACTTACAAGTGCTTGTCACAAATTTATAACGTTCTCCTTTGCTTTTATCGTTTTTCTTTTTAGCCAACATTTTGATGACCAACCATCATAATAATTGTGTGTAGTACAGATATTTGAAGTGAGGAATCCCTACTCAGTAAAGGTTTCCTTTTTGTTTACCACCACCACTGCTGTCACTAACGCTGCTGCTACTGCTACGGCTACCTACCATCATGCTAAGGAGGTCACTTTATTTAATTTCTTTAATAATTTTTTATTTCTTTGTTTTTTTTTTTGTTGTTTATTTCTGTTATCATGATCTAAAAATCTTATTTTTATTCTTGACAAAACGTAATTGCTTGAGAAATTTCTGTTAAAATACGTTACTTTAAGACGTTTTTAAATGAAGAAAACGTTTAGCAATTAAATTATTTTTTTGTTTGTTTTTAGATTGAAAAAGGAAGATTTTTAACCATAATTATGGGAAAAAAATTATAATTTTAATGTCCTTTTTTTAATGTTAAAATAAAGGACTTCAAAAGTAACGACTTGTTCAGTTTAGATAGCCAACACGACAAACAGGCCACCTAAATAGTAACGTAGCGAATGTTTCTAACATAAATTGTCTTTAATATTAAATTCTTGAAACGGCTGGAAGGAAAGAAGCGATAAATTTGTAAAGAAATTTCGTTATATTTGAGATATCTGACCTGGGGTTTGAAAGACGATCTATTGTCTAATAAGCAAACACGCTATCCAGTAGACTACAACGATTTGTCTTCTTAAAGTATCGTTTAATAAATGAGCTTGCGGTTCTTTGTTTTGTAGCGTAAAATATAATACAATCGTTAAGCTTTACAAGTATTATCGACTTTATATTGGCATTTGATACTCGCGATATTCATGTCTTTGATTCTAACTATGTTACCTCGATAGTGGAATGATTCTCAATGTCATGTGCTAAAATCTCTAAGTATCAGGGCCTGGCTAACAATGGCCATTACTTGTCTCTCACTTGTCCACTTAAGGCAGGAGGGAAGATTGAGTAATCTTTCAGAATTATAGTACAAATCTCTATATTGGTGTTTTAACGAGACCGTTTAGGATCCCAGTAAACTATGTTCATTAAGGCATGGTAGATTTCACTCCTATCTTCTGCACTGCCTAATATTCCACTATATGAACGCACAGCAGTCCCTACTTATTATTGGCTAATAGGGGCTAATGCATAAAAGTCGTTACAATGGATGAACGCAACATTGCTCACTGTGGTATACTGGTATTAAAACTAAATTTGAAATATTGTCAGTATGACTGTCACATTGGCAGCAGCTTTATAAAGATTCAAATTAATTTGTTCTTAATTAAACAGGAAAAAAAAATATTCTTTCCATGAATTTTAATTTATCTTAAAGGATTACATATTAGGAAGCGAAAAAATGAAATCGTAATATTAAAAAATTGCTTAAAATGTAATTAAAGGATTACAACCGGACTACAATGTCCTTTAAGGATTATGATGTGATAGTCAATCGGGAAAAATCAGTTACTTTTTAACATTTAAAGTCAAATTTTTGCTTTTCTCAAGCAAAATGACCACAGGGGTGGCAAGATTTTATTGAAATAATAAATAATATACACACTACCTACCACATACAGCTGTAGCATTTACAAGTTTTTCTTTTTTTTCCCTGAGATTTTCAAAGTAAAACTAGAAATTCTTCACAAGATGATGCTCATTTGATGGATTGTGTTTATGTGTAGAGAAAAAGAAAAAACTCCCTTTCGGCATTCAATTGAATACAATCTAACCAGTTTTTATTACATTTTCCTTTGTGCCCAGCTCATCTACACAATGCATTAATAATTATTACATCCTTTTGTTTTCCTCAACCAACACAGTCAGAGAGAGAGAGAGCTAAAGGAAGGCCGATAAAATTGAAAAGGATTTAAACGAAAAGGTGATGTAATGATTCAATTAATGTTGGACAAGTTGACCAGAGAGTTGAAGAAAATTTATGGCCTCTACTACTCTCACTGAATGCATTTGTAATGTTAAAAAAATCTTGTTTTTGGGAAAAAGGGGTGTTTTGTTGTTAATGATAAATTTTCTTTGATTTTCCTCTATTAGCTGGCCTTCATAAAAGGATGAAACAATTTTTGTTTCACTCTCACACTTGTCATAATTTATAAAATTTATGATGCACAAACAAGATAAGGATACCAAGGACCACATAGCATAAATGGAGATTGAAGAAATGTTGTTGATTTGGAACCAGATATTCTTATGTAATCTTTTAAATGATCACCATTTGATCATTTAACTTTGTTTTCTTTTTTTTATTATTATTCATGAAGGGAATCACACAAAGAAATAAAAAAAAAAATAAAAATTATTCATTTTTTTTGGAAGATATGCTGAGAAAAAGGTACTCCAAATGATGTTTTTATTATAATAAAATAAAAAACAGATTTTAGTCGTTTAGAAGGTTGATTTTAAAATTATGGAAGTTATTTTCCTGGTTTTAAATTGTTTATTAAAAAATAACAAAAAAAAATAATCAAAGTTTATTAAAGTTTATTATCGACAAGATAGTAAACAAGAAACAAGATCATGGACCGAACCACAATAAGGAATAGACACTAAAAGTATGTAGACATCTTCGCTGCTATAAAAGTTCCACTCTTTATTAAGAAAATGCCAATCCAATTAAGGCTCCATTTGAATACGTTACCAACAGCCTACAAAGTGTACAAAAATTTTCGCATGTACTATTCTGTCTTCACTCAAGTGTCCTCAAACTTGGCCTACGCATCAATTATAACTTCGGCTTTTCTTTTCTTTTAAAATAAAACACATGGATTAAGCGCATTCTCCTCTTATGAATTCTATTAGTTGCGCGCCTATCTAAAAACACAACGTCGCCTATGTCTTCGGCATATAGTTCGTTGCTTCTTCTTCCAAACACAAACTAACAATCAATCCGTTATAAAATTCTGAGAAGAAAGTTTGCATGTTTAGTATATACATTGAGATCTAAAGATGAGGCAGAATTACAACATAATCCCAAGACGTAGATAGCTACGAACGGCATATTGCAATGATTTCATTGGAATAGCCAATAGAAACAATTCCCATCACAGTGCGCTGGATGTTACTTGTTGAAACCGTTTGCTACTGATGTGAAGAAAAGCGGAACGTGTTGATGATGATAAGGATTCTTTCCCTTAGCCGGGAAGAACATAAGTAACGAGTCATCAACAAAAAAATAATTGTTTGATATTCACTGGTTTTCAAAGCTTTTCGAATGCATGTTTTTGGAAATATTTTTGGGAATGTAACCGAATATATGAAGAGCAGTCCTTGTAATATGAAAATAACATTTCAATTTTATTTAAATGCCTCTCATGTTTCATTAAATTCTGTTTTTTTTTAACAACATGATTATTATTGACAACAAATCATTAATATTTGAATTTACAAACGTCCAGACGTATGTACATACATATATACCATACGAAGCAATAAATTAAAATTAAAATTGAATTTTATTACAAATTTCTTAACAAAATAGGCTTAACAAGGTAACAACCCTTTAACCCTTTGAATGAAATAAATTTGCAAAAAGAAAAAAAAAAAAAAAAGAAAAAGGAGTAGAAGACAAAACATTTAAATAATTTGCAAAACTAGCTGCCTGTCTATCACATTATTTAAATCTCATAGATGTTGACACTTTTTTACTCTTTATCATAAGCAATTTCAAAAAAATGATGTCAAAGACAATTAGAGAGGAGAGGAGAGGATAGAATAGGTTAGGATAAGATAAGATAACAAACATTTTATTAAAATGTTTACCAGGATCATGGCCAATTCGAATATCTAAAAGACAATAAATAGTGTTGTAAAAACAAGCCAAAAAAGGGGTGTCAAGAAAAATATTTGGCAAATACTATAAAAGAAAACAACCCTGTGTGTTTATAGTGTTACATTGATGAAGAACAAAAAGGCAAAGGAAGTTAAAGGATGTACTCAACTGTCAATACATATTAGTAACGACGATAGATGATCTCTCTTATACATATTTCTTTTGCTTTTAGTTTCTGTTACAACTTTAATAAGATTTGCATGCATTTTTCTCAACCCTTTTCTATTTTTCTTTGGCATGGCCATTGTTTTGCATAATTTTTTATTTTTTTTATTTTTTAGGTGTAGTAACAGCATTTGGGCCACATTTATAGCCCATAACTAATCCTTTTAATGGTGTTAGAGGAAAAAAAAATATTCAAACATTTGGAAATCATCATGTGAATCATTTTGAAATCCTCTTGTCAACGCTTTAATAGACTTACAAACGTTTTATTACCCAAGCAACCGACATCTTTAGCATTTGAAGGCATTAAAATAAATCTCATTTCTTACTTCCTTACACAAAAAGGAGCACTAAATAGTTAAATGAATAGTTTTTCTTGGTACTAAAATTAAAGAGAGATTCTTATAATGATTCAATTCCGGGAAAACGATTTCCTTTAAATGGCTTCCATATATGTACATACATATATGTAGAAATGTATATGGGAATGACTACTTACATATATACAAAGTAAGTATCGTTTGTAAACATAATTTGAAATCGTTAAGAGAAAGAGTTTCTTTTTTCTCTTTGGTTTTTATAACAGGCTTTTAACATTATTTTAATAGTTTACGTGCCACATTTTGCTTTCTTGTTAATTTTGAAGTTCTTATTTTTACGTCTCCTTGCTTACTTTAAAAAGGCTTCTTTTGTAAATTTTTTCTTTATTATTTTTTATGATTTCTACGTGTACGCTTTACTAAATGCAGTTTTGTGGTTTTTATCCTGTTTTTCGTTCTTTTAATTCTACCAATAAAAATATCAAATTTCTAATTGTTGGTTTTATATCACTGGGGGCACTTTTGTTCTCTTGTCTATCTCTCTCTCTCTCTCTCTCTTTCTCTATCTCTCCTTGTTGTTATGGTTGTTGTTGCTATTGTAATGTTAAACTCTGATATTTGGATTTTAGACCATATGTGATGTGTAATGTGATGTGATGTGGTGTATAGTAAGCATTCTAGCGTTATCGATCATCATATGCTGTCGTTAAAAAATCAAAAATTAAAAATTTTTTAATGACAACAACAGATGTTAAAGTAAGTAAGAACCAGTTTATTAAGCCGTAATTAAATAGTTTTTAATATCGCACATTAAACAGAATATATTTTAAGGTGAGGGTAACAAGACACTGATACGTTGCTTATCCCACTAAATTAACTAAATTAATAAAAAAAAAAACTGCCAAAAGTTTAATCCCAAAAATTTTTGATTCTCAATTGTTTCACTTTAAAATTAAATTTTTTAGCATTGAAAGAAAAGAAAAAAAAAATAATAAACAAGAATTGAATAAGAATTCCTTGTTAAAAGAAAACTGCTTTAAAATTCAACGTTTGTTTTTCTTTAATCAAGGTTTAAAATATATTTAATGACGTACCTTTACTTTCAACCATACTATGCTGAATCCAGGAATGATAAGCAATTGTTTTTAGATTACTTATATACATCATTATCATCATTATAATGACCACAGATTTCCTTCCTTTAAATATCATCTTTTCTACTGGTTTAATTAAACCACAACTACCGTACCATGTGTAGAGGTAATAAATACCCTGAAACGAAAAGAGAAATGAAAGTCAATAAAAACATACGTTTTGAATTTGAAAATCACGATTTAAAGTTTGCCGTTTAGCGCGTTCTATAGTTAGTTACACAGTTCACTACAACTGGATGTAATTTTAGTGGCATTTAAATTTAGTTACAGAACATAACTTAGTTTTAATTTTAAATACAACACAAGACATAATTACGGGTCTCATATATTAAGAGGTTTTGTTGTTTTTTTAAACCGCTTGCAGCTGTTATCCTGCTACTAATCCTTGGTTCTTGTGTACTGTTGGGGTACGTGTGATTTGAGGCATTTTGGCAATTACTTATGGTCATAAACTCAGACACATTTCATTCTCACTTTCTGTTGTTTGCTCTGGCAGAAGGAAGGAAATTCGAAATGCTTTTGTAGAGTCTTAATAAATGTTTATGAAATTTATCCAATTTTTAATGATTGAATGATGGTGATGATTATGATGATAGTGATAGACAGACGCTCAAATATCTCGAATATAATCTAATATGACTGAACATATGTTCACATGCACATATATTTTCCATGTGGCCCCCCCCTATCACATTTTGCCATAAGGAAAGTGTATCAAATTGCGTTCAAGGCCTTCTCTTTTAATATTTATGACTCTATGGATTTTTAATTCAACATTTTCGTTTTCATCAATACGAACGTATGTATGTTTGTATGTATATAACAAGTATCTTTAATTTTTATTAACTTTATTTTCTTTGTGGTTGTTGTTGTTGTTGTTAGATTTCTATTCGATGACATTTGATTGATTTACTGTTTACATTTGATTCGCTTTTCTTTCTTGCTTTTATGATTATGATTTTCATTTTAATTTTATTTGCCCATCATTTCGATTAAGCACCCAAAGTAACAGCTTAATTTCCCATTATTCCGAATAAAATAGAAATGAATGGAAACTAGAACTGCTGCTGCCTCATTTATGGGTGGATAATGTTACGACTTTATTACCGGCTTTTAATCTATGAAAAAAAAAAAAAATGTGTGAAAATCTGTTACAATTTCCATGCCGATATAAATTGTTTCTCAGCATTTTAATTGAATTGTTTAAATTGCATTCATTTTCTTATTTAAACAATTTACGACAAGGCGTTGTGCCTTTAATTTTACAACAAACAGTTATAAAACCAGCGATTACATTTAATAATCGATAACTGAAGTCGCTGATTAGAGCCGAAGCTGTGGTTTAAATCCCACACGGCTAATAATCTAACACACTATCTACTAGACTACGATGGCTTCAATGTATTATTACTTCATCTACTCTATTTCAATGCTATGTAGAGTATTTGCTGTACAGGATACATACATACATATTCACAAAAAGTGGTTCTAAAAACATCATGTAGACTCATTTGATCTGATTTACCAGGCATTTCTTTCCTATTCGAGCATATATGTATTATACATTGTTTAACTAATTTTCTAAAACTTATTTCATAAATAAACATAACACGTACTGTATATTCATTCCATTGCGAGTCTGTATGTGTGTATGTAATCTTTTAAATTTAAAAAAATCTATAAAAACTAGAGACTTAAATAGGAATTTTAAAATATTTTTAATTTCTTTAATTTGAGCATATCAAGTGGCTTTTAAGTGTTTTAGTCACTTAAAACTAAGACCAGATACAAGACAAAAACCAAGGACCCTTATCCATTTATTCGTTCATTCATTTATTTCCAGTCATTTAAAGTGTTGAACTTGTTCCTGTTCTTCTTCTTCCTCTCCTATTGCTATTTTCCATTTCTACTTGGTTACAGAAGTACGAAATAGAATATGGGGGGGAAGACAATTAAAGGAAGCAACTGTAATTAATACCAATTTATTTGCGCGTAACATGAAGGACACCCGTACAGAATAGAGCAGCACAGTTAGAAAAGAACAGCAAACAAGGAAGCGAAAATCTATAAAAAAAAGGAAAAAAATACAAAACAAAAGCGAAAGAGAAACTAACTAACGGCCTCCGTTAATAAATGATGAGCAAACTAGAAAAACGACAGGAAAAACAACAATTTTAATTTGTTTTAATTTCTTAAATGAGATTAAAGCCTGGGGCTCAAGGAGATAAGGGCATACATACATAACTTACATGTTCCTGAATGAAACGAGCTCTTAAAGTCAATAATACCCTGAAACTAATATGACATAAAATGTAACATGCAATTTAAATGAAGGACTATTACAACAATAACAATAACAACAACAACAAGCAATAATATTTAAGCAAATATTTAATAGAAAATATTGTGTTGACGATTTATATTCCAAGAGTGTTTCATTTTTCATTATTATCAGCGGCAGACGCGTAACACCCTTATTGCTTATAGCCCCTGAGCTATTCATTTATTTCTTTTCGTTTTTCATTCATTCCTTTTTGATTTGTTTGGTCTGTCATTTTTGCATTAAACATTAAAGTATTCTTAAAGCATTTAGTTGTTATACTAAATGGCATTTCTATTACGGGGTTTATGTGAGTGACTAATTGATTTTAAGTATGTATGTAAAGAATAAAATCCATAGGATACCCATTGTGCAAACACACACACACACACACACATGCAATGCATTATCGTTTGCTGATTCCACTCAATTGTCGAAAGAATATGTATTTATTATGAAATTTAAGTAAAATTAATACGTTTTTAAAACCAAAACCTTCATTCTAATGGAATTTTTCACATTTCTAAATGCCTATTCTCTCTCAATGGCTTATAAAATGAAATGTTAATGAACCATTCGAATGAAGGAAATATGAAGACAGACAGACAGAGACAGACAGACATATTTAGTCAAAAATAAAAGAAAATCCAATTATTACAGAGGTTTTATAAGAATAGGTTTAAAAGTCTTGCTCAGAGCTAATAAATAATTTTGATTGGATTTATAAAGAAAATTTTAATTAAGAAAACAGTCCTACAGAGTAAGAAATACTTAATTTTTAAGGAATCTGTCGGAATCGGTATTTGATCGGTCTTGAGAATCAGTTCAGACTTTCCCATTTAAAGCTTGATTCTCTTAGAGACAAGCTGAAACCAATCTGAAAGTGTAATGAATTTAGTGATTGATTCGATATCTAGTAACATTACTGGAAAAGAGAAGTTTGTGCTAAACTAAGTACGGACTCTGTACTCTGTATATCGAGAAACCAAAAAACATGAAAATGTAGACTGAAAATCTCACAACATTTTTAAGATGTAACAAGTTTTGTAAACATAGGAGCTCAGAAAAAAACAACAACAGTAGCAAAACGGAAAAAGTTGCAGCATATCTGCAGCAAATTACTGCACCATAACGATTGTAACGATCAGCAGCGCTTCGGAGTATTTGAAAGAATAATTCTCCGCGAAACATTTGAAACAAAGCGCGACACCAAATGGTTCTCACTGTTCTCAAAGGATCAACGATGATTTCTTTCGGCAGAACGCTTAGTATTAATAGCTATGCGCACGGACTACAACAGTGTCCGCAAAATTAAACGCTAACCTACTCCACCACAGACATAAGAAAGCGAGGATGGCCACCAAACAAATGGAATGGAAAGATTACGTAGAAAACGACTTAAGCAGTATTTAAGTATTCGAAACTGGCAGCATACATACTTATAAAAATAGAGGAGTAAAGAGAAGAATAATTGATCAAGCTAAATTGAATATAAGCTGTAGCTGCTTGCTGAGACGGCAATTAAACAAATTCTGTGCTGCAAATGTTGCATCTATTGTGCTTATAGCATTAGTTGTAATCCAGTTACTTACTTTTGATAGTCTTGTTGACAAACAATTCTAATTACTGTACTGTTACGACGATTGAAATGCCAACTAGGGACCGAGCGCTGACCTTAATCGATTGCCTTTCTTAAAAATCACATTTTCTGATCCCAAAGAAGTGAAAACTTTAAAAACTGAAAACTTAACTAACATTTGACGGCACATAGCATATGTATTTACTGTGCTGTTTTAAGAGTTTTATTATTCAATTCTGCTTTTTATTCTGATTGTAACTTTAGTTTCTTAGCAGCTGCTAAAGCATGGCTTTTATGTTTTCAATTCTATTTTTTTTTTGGCCATAAAAAAAATGCATAAATTATCAACATCAGTTTCGTCACAAATTCATCATCTTAAAAACATTATTATTAACGGCTACAAAACATAAATAACAACAAAAACAAGAAAAAAAGAAATCTCGAACATGTTCCATATAGAATGTGTCAGACTAGTAGTAAAACTTTAAATAGACAAATAAAATAAAATGAATGAAAAACAGCAGAAGTAAAACTATCCCATATGTAAAGTTTTACCCAACTGACGAGTTTTTTATGAATCACAAAAATGACAACAGGAACATACAACATGAGCAAGTAGTAATCAATCCTAAAAATTTTTTTTTTTTGACATTTACATTTACGCTTCCACATTTACACACATACACATATGCAGCTTAATGTAATAAAAAACAAAAATTGAAAATATTTTATTACCGTAGTGAACTCGTATCAATCAAAATTCGTCAAGCTGTCAGGAATTATGTCACTGAAGTGTCTCAAATTGCAATATTACAAGAATATTTGAAAATAAATTTGCATAAGAGTGTTATTATTTTTTAGTTTTGAAAAAATAAAAAAAAAAATAAAATGGAAGGGATTTCCTTCACGGCATCATGGGAAATGAATGAGCAAAGGGTGTTTCTTAAGCAAAAAACCGTTAAATTTTTTTTTTTTTTGTATTTTTTGAAAGGAATTCTTATGAAAATTATTCGAAATATTTGTACATAAAATATCAATCATTTCAACAAAAACAAAAAATATTCAACATTTCTTTCAAGTGTAATGCATAGACGCTGCTTAAATTAATTTTTCTTTTTTTTTTTATTAATTAAAATTGTTACTTGATATGCGTTACTTGAAATGAAATTTCTTTGCTTTTTCCTTTGAAGCATTTAATCCTTTCGTTACATTTTTTCCTGTTTTAAAGAAATTTGATCTGCGAGTTAAAGAGTTGAAATGATTTAAAACTAAACTGACACTTCACTGCTTGAAAACAGTGAACAAAAAGAAAAGAAATTTAAACGTTAACGACAGCAAGAACGAACCAACGAATGAGAGAAAGAAAAGTTACTTTTTGTAAACCTGGTGTTATCCTGTCAGCTACAAAGATGCGATCTTATCGGGCAATTGTTAAATTGAAAATATTTTGTCTACAACAGTTTCAGATACCACATCTCTCTCTTAACAATGCCATCCATGCCCGTTAAATGAATGAAAGAGCAAAAAAAACCTTTTGTGGTTTTCACTACAATTACGTAAAATCCTTTACTCTACAAGGAACGAACGAACGAACGAACGAATGAATGAATGAATGAATGAATGAAAGAAAAAGCAGGACTTTAACGACTCTTTACATGGCCTTACGTTTAATTGTAGGAGAATCATTTTACATTGCATTTTGCGTTCTGTTCTCTTTCTTTTGATGAAGATTAACGATCTTTTAAATTCTTGCTTTTCTTTTCTTTTCATATTATCTTTACAAAACAATTAAAAATTTTTTTGTTTTATAAGCCGATCTCTTTCTTTTCATACAAACGTTTATACATATTTCATATTAAAATTAAAACGTTTATTCGCTTGAGCTCTTTAAAAGAAACGCCGTAAATTTTTTTTTTTTTCATTTTATTCCATAGAATGGCTTCCAACGGGTTGTAAAATTTGGAAATAAAAAAGGATTTCAATTGTTAAACTCTTTGACGGTGATAAAAACCAATAAAAAAAAACAAAATGGAACGTCGGCAACTGGCTTAACCGGGAAACTGTTAAATTCCCATTTAACACTTGATAAGATTTACGAAACTCCCATTGCCTTTAGTCGTAATGGTTGTGGGTCATAAATTTTTATGATTGATTTTCAAAATAAACTTTAAAGCGGGATATTAAAACGGGTTTAGTTTTACATAAATTATGAGATTAAAAACGTAAAATTTTCATAATAATGGAATCAGAAATAAGAACCCATTAAATGATTCCATTATTGCATTGAATGCTGTTTCCAATGCATAGCTTACATTCGATAGGAATATGTTCCGTCTATATTTCTCACAAACTCAGTAAATAAACCTTCCAATGCATTTTACTTTATAAGATCTTATGAAAAGGACGAGCATATCATATTAAAAAGGTCACTGAAGAATGACAGCGATTATAGAGATTTGAAGGTCGTGTAAATGATCTTCGATATGCATACGACATCTGTCTCTTGGCTCATAATTAATCTGATCTTTTATTAAAACTTTACAAGATATCTAAAGACAAATTGGAGATGTTTGTGCTAAGCCAAGGACGGACTTTTGCAAATCAATAAGTAGACAATACTTTGTTCCTCCTCAATCGATCTACACTGCCACTGCAGAAGACCTTTGGAAGTATGCTAAGTCTACCCGTATGCCCATCCATTTTGGGAGTCGATACAGTGACAGAGATATCCCCACGATCAAGTGAGTCGGGGCATATGTGAAGCTATTTAGACTCGAAGGTTTAAAATAATTTCAAAAGAAAAATGGCTATCAGGCAAGATATTTAGGATTAGATGCACGCTATGTAGTAGTATGTAAAGCAGAGAGATGATATTCTAAGATTCGTTCGGAGAGATTTTCCTAGTTAAGACTAGATTCAGACGATATTTAATCTATTGCAACCAGATTTGCTGCTGTTAACCTAGGTTGAAATCTTTTACAATATTAACAACAACAACAACAATAAAGTTGGAGTATTCCATTCAAATGCAAATAAATGTCGAGATTTTGTGATATTTTGGCGATCGTCTTGTCCTTCTGTCTTCTTCTTGTTAAAAAAGAAAAGCCTGGGGGACAAATGATTTCAATATGTATAATCATTTTGAAAGAAAAATATCACAGTTTCCTTAATCCAGAAATTTCATTGTAACGATCTGGCTTAGGTACAATCACTGTTTTCTATGCCTTTTGAATACTTTGGATATTTTTTTTAGTTCTGAGAATAAGAGAGGAATTTAAATCGTAAATCTAGTTCTGAAAATTAAATTTTATTTAAAAAATGGTGAATATTTTTTGACTTTAAAATACTGAATGTACTTGCAAAATATTGAATTGACTTTTCCAATGCGTAATAAGGAAGTACATATATTTCAAAAATTTAAATAAAGATTGGAAACAATTGATTAATGATACTTCCTTTTTACATTGAAAAAAATCTTTGAAAAGGAAGCAAAAAAATACAAAATCTGATGTCTTTAAATCATCAAAAGTATACCATTAATCAGCATTAAAGTCGAAAATTTTAAACGAAAATCAAACAACATAATAGAGGCGTAACTATCGCGTTAATAAATAGAATATCCCGCAGATTTTTATTAAAGTGGCAAATAATTTTTATAAATTTCTTTTAAATATTTTGTAATAAACATTTCGTTTTGGTTAATAAACATTTTAACTGGAAAACTATCAAAATATTTTCCCAAAACATGTGAAAAACAGAAACTAAAATCGAAACTCTAGAGACACACATTAATTTTAAATTTTATGAGTCTGCTGACATATTTTGCCATTGCATTGCAACACTTTTTCTTTAATTTCTAAATGGAAAGAGTGAAACTAAAACATAAAAAAAACAATAATTTTTAATTTTTATTACAGTTTCAGCAACAAAATTTTACAATCAACGGGGTATCTCTTCTAACATGTATTATCTGTTTTTGCTTACCCCCTTAAATGTTTAATTGTAATTAACAATTGCAATATTTTTTTTTAGTTTTCAATAATTCGTAGCCACCCATTCATAATTTGCGAACTTTTACGCATTCTTCATCCTTTTTCATGATTTTTTTTTTCTGAAAAGGATCGTAAAAAACATCAAAACTGACAAGACAAATCAATAAAACCTTCTATTTTATTGCACATTTCCTTTAGCTACTGTCAGATGGGAAGACGGAGAACGAGTAAAGAGAGAGTGATAGTGATTGTTGTAGTGATACCGATCTGTCAAATTGTCTATTGTTATTGCTGACAATTGTGTTAACTGTCATTCACACACACACACATAAGCACATTCATACAACTTTTAGTGTGTGAAAAGCGAAAGTGTTCCCTTTTATTTCCTTCGCCTTACATTATTTGAAATTGTTTGCGTCACTTTTTGCCATCTTGTACTCTTTTTTTTCACCCTTACAGGGGTGATTGATTTTCTGCTCTGCCACTTTTCTTTTCCTTTCATTTTGCATTCTTTATTTATCATAATTTTTAAATTATGATTACTTTTCAATTTTCTAACAACAACAAACAACATTTCTTTTCAATCGAAGAAATTTTTGTCGTTATAGTTTGCCTATCTGTCCGTTTGTCTCTTTTCATTGAGAGTTGCTTGCTTTTCTTTTTGAGCTGCTCATCTGTAATTGTCATGCGTCATTGATTTGTTGTGAAGAGATTTCGGTTAAAAAGATCAGCAATATTTGGTTAAGACCCTTCACTTTAAAAGGTAAGTAATCGTTGTTCTTGTGCTCCTGAGCCCAGCGTACCTTAAACCATGTGGGTCAAAATGTTACACTTATTCAGAATACGATAAAATCTCTGCGTTAATAGGTAAATTTTGTTTTTATTTTAAAAATGAAAGTTAAATGGAACAAAAAATTCTTAAAATGGAAATAAAACCAACAAAGAAAGGTAATACAAAAATGTTTTGAATCACACTTTTTGAATTTTCGTTTTTAATGCAGAATACAAAGAACTTTTCACTTCTTCCACAATACATCTCCTAAAGAACAAGTCCAACAGTAGAATTAAGCCTACAATAATTAATTATATGCTTGCACAAGTTGCAGCTTAAAACGGGTAATAAGTCTTTGCGACTTCAAGTTTAAGTATTATCCACTTTATTTGCCAAAGTTCTTCGCTGGTTTTGCACAAACTTCTCTAGCTCGGCTCACTCCTTTCCAATAGTCTAATAGGGTTTCAGCTTGCCTCTAAGAGAATTTTGCTGATGTTATTTTCTAGCATTTTTAAACCTGAAGGATACATCCCTATTTGTCGCCTTACACTAGAAGTAAGCATCTTGGGCGATCAATTTGTACCAAACGACTGACAGTACTTGAAGTAATTTATCGTGGCTTCAAGGGTCTCAGTTGGCATTAATCCATTAAATACCTGCAATTCCTTCACATAATTCAAAGCTATAAAAATATTTTCCATTCTAACATCCACTTTAAGCCTTTCTCTCTCTCTCCTGCACAACTTGAAAACAGCAGGCATTCAAAATTCTAGTAAAACGTGTCTCTGAGGGTTTCTTCTAGACCTGAGTTGAATTTTTGATTTTTCTTACGATCGTAGTGTGAATTTTTAATTGTCAAGGATAACAATTTAATTTATAATACGAACTAAAGACAGAAAATCAAATTTATCTCTGTCATAGACATCTTGGGTGGTCTTTGATTTTCGAAATATTTTTTGTTGAAAATAAATACTCTTCAAACAGTTAAAGGACTTTAAAGAATGAAAATAAAGCAGAAAAAAAAGAGAAAAATTGAAAAGACTTATTAAGCATAAAATATGTTTTTTTTTAAAGAAAATACAGAAGAACTTCCTATTCTACGAATTCCTTCGGTATCGCTTTCAAAAACATTTCGTGCTGGAACAGCTTTAAAGTGGGCCAAAGTATTCTTAATAGCGGTTAAACACAACATTCTGAACTTCAAAAACCTCATTTTCATTTCATCGGAAGTATTCTTTCGTTTTTCTTCTTTCTTTTTTGCTCTCAATCTTCTTGTTAAAACAAAAAACAACAACAATTTATCATGAGAATAATTAAGAGTCTAATTAGCGGTTTTATTACTGTTACTGGGGCAGAGAAAGAATACGTTACTTTCGTGTCTGCGTAAAGATCAAACCCCTTTGATTTAGTGCTACTTCCATTGCCACTTCCTCGAATAATGTGTTGCCATCTGTAATTAATAATAACCACTGTACGTACACCGTTTTTTATAGGGGCTTTTCTCTTCAAGTCAAGTTGAGTTATAAATCGGAAGTTTTCATGTAATTAACACATGTAATAATAAAATATTAAAAAAGCAACAACAACAACAACAAAATAAAACTAATCTCTACCACTGACATTGAATCACTGGCGACTGGTCATTATTAAAGTAATTACAGACAGACACTCACAATTACATAAATTACTCCATGAAAAAAAAAAAAACAAAAACGAACAACAACCAACAACCAACAACTAAATGAAACTTACATAAAACAACAATAAAAATAAAAGAAAAAACGGTTACAAAAAAATCAGAGGGAATTCAGGAGAACAGCACTGGTTTCAACGGGAAATTGTTTACATTACTCAACAGTTCTATGAAAAATAAAGAAAGAGAGAGATAGAGAGAGAGACAGTGCATTACTTATTGTGTCTAACAAACCAAGCGTGGGAAATAAAACCGCGACAAATTAAAAAAACTCTTCAAAAATGTAAAAGTTTTTTTTTTTTAGTAAAAGTGTGTAAATCATTAGAAATTTTTAAAAAGGGTGAGTGTCTAAGAGCAGAAGAGAAAAGTCTTCTTAAAGTCTTTGCCATAAAACATAAAACAGCTGTTTTGCCACTTTAACACATGTTCAAAACTGCCACTTTAGATATGTTTGCCCATATTCTCCCCCTTAGAAGAAAACTTAAAAGATTTTTCCCATAAAACCCAAATGGTCTCCCTATCGTCTGCCTCTCCAACATCATTAACTTGACAAGAGGGAAGAACACATCCTTTTTTTTTTATCATCTTGTCAGTTTTATTTAAATTTTTATTGATTTTATTAGAAGATATTCAATAAAACCCAAGCGTGTAATCCGTTCCATTTTGTGCAGCAGCACATCAGCAATTAAAACTGAATTGTTGTTGTTTTTTTCTTTGTTCTTCTAATTTATTTAAGCCTGGTTTGCATCTAGTTATGGTTAATGGTATTTAAGAAACTAGTTTATTATACTAATTTAATTAAAAGGGTTCCCTACCAAAAAAAAACAGAAAGAAAATAACATGTCAAGAAAACAACATTCGGCTGGTTTGTTTAAAGAAGAGCAGAAGTTGTGCCATCTGGTCGTGTTAAATTGTTACACTTAAAGAAATTTTAGAGGCCGAATAACTAAAGTCAACAAAGTAAATTTTATTGGGTGTATAAACGACAACGGGAACAGACATGATTTTTAAAGTTACAGACACACCTACAATTTTAAACGGAAATGATTTTCGACAATTTAAGATATTCAAAATAAATGAACTTGCTTTCTATAAGAATCTGGATTCTTATATCATGCCATTCCATAAGTATTTAAATTCCTGTCCCATGCTATTCTATAAGCATCTTCATTTTTATCGTTTGCAGGCTGAAATTCATTTAAGAATCGAGATCTTTTTCTCATGATACCAAAATACGGATTTTACAAATCAATTACTCAACCTTAATTATATTTCCTCTTAAGCGGAGATCTTAGAGATCTTCCGGTGTTACATAAAGGAATATAAATATCGGCAATTACATCATTTGGTTGTTAAAAAAAGGGCTCCAATACTGTTTTAATTTCTTGCCTAGATTTTTTAGAGATATAAGATGACAATCGAACGTGATGAAAACACTTTTTCAGTTAATTTTCTTAGAATTGTTTAAATTCATTCTGTCGTATGTTGTTTTCTTTCTTAATATTCAGTTTAAATATTCTACTTTTTGGACTAAAATGTAATCTGTTACAAGAACACATGTATTTACAAAGTCCCTACGTTTTTTTTTTTTGTATTAAGTTTACAACTATAATTTGATTACAAAACAAAACTTCCAAAGAATTACTTGGTGATAGAAATATTACGTGACTTAAACACTTAAAGACTCATTTACTCTACTTTGCAGAAGAAGCGTTACACCTGAACACTCGTGAAATGACAATTACCTACTGCATACTGCTGCACCTCTTAACAAAACAAAACAACACAAACACAAACATACACATACACACACACACACACACACACTAATGAATAAAATAGAAAATAAACGGCGGAGAAGCAGTGTTTAAGGTGTCATGGAGAAAAAAAAATACATGGAAACAGCAGCAGCCATAGAATATCCTCAAATGAAATAATCTCTGGAAAACAGAAGCATTAAAACAGCAACAAAAAAAAAATGCCAGAACAAGAACAGTAAAAAATAGCACGTGTTTGGTGGCAACAACAAACAACAACAGAAGATCCTTAAGGATGTAAGAGAACTCAATTAAAAGAAATTTAAACAGTCCTACTCTCTCTGGCTCTTGCTCTCCCTCTCTTTCATTATGAACAGCATGTGTTTAAAAACCGCAAATAACACACCAACAAGACAGCAGGATAATTGTGTTAAAAAAAGAAACATAAACAAAAACAAAATAATCAATAACAATAACAGTAATAAAGCCAAGGTGTTGACAAGTGTATTTGTAGTTACTGAGTTTAATAACACTCACAAGGAAAACAATAAAAACAACACTTGGTGTTTTGCCAAAAATACAAAAACAAATTACATGGTGAGCAATAACGTTTTCATATCTTGTTACACTCTTAAATTAAAATCTACAATAATAAGAGCAAATGGAGCGTAAAAAGAATAAACAACACAAAGAGCCTTAAGAGTTTAAGATGGAAAGGATTATTTTCAAGAGTGTACATTCTTTTTTTTTTGTAATGTCAGCTTAAGATGATTGAAAATAATTTCATAAATTCCCTCTCCCCCACTCGCTCTATTTTTTTGAATTCTTTGTTTTTTATTTATCTTTTTAAAATCTCTAGGGATTTAAAAGGGCAGTCTGGTAAAGAATAAATAAAATTTGATTTGGTGTCCTTGCTTACAATCAATTTATGGGACTGAAAATTTATTATTTTCAATTTATTTTCATATTTGGAGACAAAAACAAGTGTTGTTATTTCGTAAATTATTGTTAAGAAATTTATCAACACACTTGGTTTTTAAACAAAAACAGATTAAAGAACCTCAAATAAACGTGATTTTTGTTCCATTAGAAATCTGATTAATTGCAGTAGAAATGTAAGAAGAATTTTGTTTTGATAAATTGCTAAACACTTGTTAATCAATAAAAGGAAATTTATATTCATTTGTGTGAAGAAATTAAATAATAATACACAGGGTATCTCAAAAGTAAATTCATATTTGTTTTGCCTATAGCATGAGTTCAACCCTAGGGTTGGGTTTAGGGTTCAGACTATCGGAAGCCACAAGCATTTTGAAAGCCGTAATCTTTTTCGATTTTTAAACCGTGTTTAAAGTCGTCGAATTCAATTAGAATTTTCTCTGATAGTCAAGAGAGATATGCGATAAAGCATCTGGAAGTCTGTCAATGTAAGGCGAACTTACTTTATAGTTTAGTAGACTGTGGAGTATGGCAATTGTTTTAATAGTTTTCCAATGAACTGGCCAATGATGACATGTTGGACTAACCTATCCTAACTCAATGAACTCAATTCATTTGTATACACTTTGGAAAATTATCCACAAACAGCTAAATTTGATTTCAAGACAAGGGTTTCTTTAGTTTTCGGTTAAACGGAAGAGAGTTAACAACAATTTGGTTAAATTTATGCAACATTATAAACACGTACATGTTTACTTAAATTTAAATAATTTTTTTTTTTCATTGAAAGCGGAAAACGAAGGGCTTTGGCTTTTACTACGATACAGACGGAAAATTTTGTTGTGGTGGGACGTTAAAAACTTTTAATTATTCAAAATGAATAAATCAACGGAAGCGGTTAAATTCACTTTTTTTTTAAAGAAAAAATATTAAAATTTGATTTTTTTCTTTATCGGTACTTAATAAGACTCATCAGCTCATTAAAAGCGAAGTAGAGACTTTCGATTTCCAGGAAATACTTTTAAAACTTTGTTTTCATAATTTTTTATAGGAAAACTCATTATAAGTATGGACAACCAAAGACAAAAAGGCAGAAAATTCCAACAACAACAATCCTTAAAATTTTCCAAAAATAAAATAAAAATCATTTTCGAATATTGTACAATTTGAACTCTAGTTCAATGGCCTTTTAAAAGAAAATCGAAAGAAAAACAAACGAATATCTTGGCATCTTCACGAAAAGAAATTCTAAAAATAAAACACACAACCCACGAATTCAAAAATGTACATATGTTTGTTAGGGGGAGCCCTTAAGAAAACCGATAGTGTTGCTTTATTATTAAATGTGTGTATGTGAATGTGTATGTATTTATGCTCGTATGTATTTGAGTGTATGGTATTCCTTAAATTATAAAGAAAATGCTGATGATCTTTTATTTTCTTTTGTTTTTGTACGTAAAGGAAACAATATTTACATAATTTTGAATTTTTCTTGTGCAACCAAACCAAAGATATTGAAAGAATGACTAACTGGTTTTTATAGAAAAACAACAACAAAAAATAAAATAAAATAAAAAAGACGACGATGACTTTCGAAATAGCGTTGTTAAGGAAAATTTATTGAGGGTGGATTCTCCATATCTTTTGAAAAGAAATTAAAAACAAAAATAAATGCATTTGCGTACATATCTATTTTAAAAGGAGTCTAGATCTTCTTCTACAACCGCGCCTAATAAACTAATTATGATTATTTTTTCAAGAGACAATATTTCTTCTTTCAAGGATGTTACAAAAGAGAAAAAGAAGAAAACACTTTAAAATTTTTAAATTTTGTAAATAAATATTTATAATGACAGAGGCATCCTGTTTGTTTAAATAGAAAATAAAGGAAAAAATACCAAAAAAACAAACGGAAGAAACTGTCAGGCAACTATATTGTGAGCACTTACTGCAGATAACGTATTCAAATTTAAAATAAATACATATCCGTTATCTTTCATATACACTCTGATTCTGTCTCTCTCCTCTCTATCTCGCACACTCACGCACAGTTAAAACGTAGTCTAACAAAGAATTTGTATAATTTTTGTTTTTGGTTTTGAAAATTAAACGCAATTTACAAAAACAAATCTGTTTGTTTAAACAAAATGTGGAATACCAGTAGTCATCTAATTTTCAAAATAAACACAAACTGTTTTACTTGTACTACAACAACAACAACAACAACAACAAAGGAAAAAAGACAAGAAACAATAAAATGCACGTGTTTTCCTGGAAGGATTTTTTGTTATATTTTGTTTGTTTATTCAAAACAAAAATTAACGCATACTAAGCAACACACACACACACGTGCACTCACAGCCTTAAGAACTATACGATGTGAGAACTCTCTTACTCTTCCTATCTTTTTTTTTTGGATTCTCTTGAGGTATGGTGTTTTGAGCACGTCTGCTTTATTATTTGTTTTAAAAGTGTTAGTGGACAGGCTACTGTATTTCTGATTTTAGAGATCTTGTGTTGGTTGTTTAATTCGTTGATTCGTTGTTATTTGTTTTGGTGGTTTCTTAAGGATAATCGCTTAGAAAAGTCATGTTTATTTACAAACTGTCTACAATATGTTACAATGGTGTTCCATTTTTGTTTTTTATTTTTTGGTGTCTTTTAATAATTTTTAGGCGTCTTCCCTTGTGAAATGATTGATTGTTAGTTTAGAAAGGATTGTTGAAATCTGAAAACAATTAAAATTTGTTACGAAACAGGTTCAACTGTGGGAAAGGAAAATTTTGTTTGGTTTTTAATTCCAATGTTAGTAGACACGCCACAAATATTTCGTGGTCGTTTTTTTAACGACTTCAAAATAAATATTTGTTAATAACAAATATGATTTCAAAAAACAGAATGTTTAAAGCCAATTAACAAAAATTTAAAAACAAATATATATAATTTGTTTTGTAAGAATATTCCTTTTTTTTCGTGAATATCTAAGTTTGTAATTGGTGATAATTGATTTTTTGTTTGTGAGAAAATACGTGTATTTGTAGAGCGAATCAAATAAGGAAATGTTAGGTTATGATGAATTGTTTGGAAATGTTTTTTATACGCAAATATATAGTATATGTCATAATAGGATCAATCCTATATTTTCGTCGAAAATCGTGTAGCCCATAGCGATATTCAGACCCATCAAACAATCTAGATTGTCACCTAGAGAGGGAAAGTGTAGCATTTCTTCTTGTTGTCAAAGTGTTTCCATTAGTTAAATAGCGACCAAACAAAGTTATTTAAGGGAAATGTATACATATAAGTGTAATGTAGCCACCAAAGTAATTTCGAAATGGAATTTATTTGAGTAACAAATTTGTTTGTACATATACTTAATAAATAAAATAAATTCAACAACAACCAAAATCAACATTTTCTATAATTAATTGAATTGAATGAATGTCAACAAACGATCAACTTTCAAATGATTTTCCAATCTTATAAACGAAAGCCTCATATTGGTGAATTTATCACTTATTTCTGAAAAACAATTTCCAGTGTCCACCAGGTACAGTAATTTTGTAATACCAGTAGCTACGCTCGTATAATAAATTTCAATGAAATTGTTTTCCAAACAGAAAAAGTCAAATTAAAAAAAAAAATTAAATAAGTATTCTTTACTACGTTGATTATAAGCTTATCTTATCGGTTAGGCTCCAAGTTGAACCATGTATCCATGCACTCCCTTATTTAGAGTCGCTTTAAAAGACAAACAGAGAAGAAAGTATTCAATTTAAGTGAAAAGAAAGCGGTAGATAGAGATATGGGGGAGAGGGAGAGCGAGTATGCATATGTAAACATTTACTTAGTATTGTTGTCGTTGTTTTTATCAATATTTATAGAAAAAATTAAAAAGAAAATAATTTTGAAAAAAAATTAAATTTTTTTATTTGATTGTACTCGCCTATAAAGGAGGGAGGAGGTCTTATCAAACTACTTGTAGTGACAGAATGCATTCGAAGAAACAAAAAAAAAAAAATTGAAATGAAAATAGAAGAAAATACGAAGAAAATAAAATTATTCAAAAAATAAATAAAAATGTGTTTACTTTCCAAACATTCGAACAAGTTTATGATTTTCAAACAAAAATCCTAAAAGGCCAATGAATTCTTTTGGTAAGAAAAAAAAACTGCGTTGTAGAAACGTTCCTATGTATGCTAAGAGAGTAAACATTTCACAAATTATATCGTTGTGTGAGAGACAGACACTTATTGTTTAGAATTGCTACACAGTAACCATTAGAAAATCTTTCTTTGAATAGAACAGCACGATATTAAAAACAGAAATAAATAAGAAAACCAGACACATACGATCCTTAAACGATCTTTTACAGAAATTTTAAGCATCTCCTTAAACACATACGAGTTGCACGCACATTCGACAGACTAACAGACAGACAAATCATTATACAAACATACATAAATAATGGCTTGTGAATATACAACTGAAGACAATAGTGCGCACCTCAATAGATTCTTCAATAATCACAAACACCAACAAAGACACAAGCAAACAGGTTTTCTTTATAAATCTCTTACACAAACAATTGATTGAAATTGATTGGAATTGAATCCTTTTTCTCTCCCTAGCATTACATCATCATCATCGTCTTCTTCTTGTTCTTAGTGCGACATTGATTTGACCTTTATTGGTTGGTTTGGTGCGGGTTAAAACCCCTTAACGCAACTGTATAGTGTTCGGATTCTCATTCGATTAGAAGCGAGACTTTCAATCAATTTTATGTCCAGTGTTGTCTGGAATAATTTTTCATTTTTTCTGTCCCCCTTTTTGGGTTCTGTGTCTCATTATCAGATTGATTTAGACAAACAAAAAAATAAAAAAGAAATACACTATTGCTGTAGTGCATTTGACAGGAATTTAGAGGGTCCACTGAGTTCTTAGCAAATGCCAATTGCAGCAGTTGAGTTGAATAGTTTAGCTTCTTTCAAAGACTTTAGCTTACCGAGGAAACCCTTTATTAGTTTGTTTAATAAACATACTCTGTATTGGAGACTGTATAGAAGATTAAATTGGGTTTTTGTAGTTACATAGTAGTATTCATTAGATAACCGATACTAACAATAAATTTTAAACATAAACCTTTACAGTCAATGATTCCATGATTTTACATCCATAATTTCCACACGATTTCAAATTTTCATACTTTCAAAGACCTGTATCAATACATCATTATAAACGAGAAAAGACGCATTATTTTGATTAAAAGGATGTTTTAAACAACACAAAAAATCTCAGTTATGTTCCCTCTCTCTCTCTTTCCCATTTGTCCTCTTTCTGTCTACTGTCTTTATCGTACTGTTAATTATCGTGTGGTTCGCTCTTTACCCTTTACAATGGATGGATTATTTATTTGGTGTAATAAAATTACCCACACACTGACTGTTAAATTTTTATTGTCCAATATTCTTATTATTATTGTTTTTATTTTGGTGTTGTTGTAGTTGTATTTTTTTTATGCTCCAAGTGCGACCGGCATGCGTATAGAAAATCTCTCAAACTCACTTACATACACACATACATATACACACACGTACAAGTCACGAAAAAAGGCGCATTACGAAATCAAAAAATTATTTTGTCTCCTTCTCCCGTTCGGGTTGTGTCGGAGGTTCCGTATTGTTTATGGGGTTTTCGTTCAAAAGATTCCCTTTTTCTTTTTTAAATAAAATTTTCCTTTTTTTGTTGTTGTTTGTAGTTGTTGTTGGTGTATTTATTGTTGTTTGAAGTTTGACAGGTTATCAGTTTTTGGGATTTTTTCCGTCTGTCTTTTATACTGTGACAGGTTTTATTTTGAATTGCTGTTGTTGTTCGTGCGTGATTACTTACGAAAGGAAATTTTCGTGTTGGCGATTGTATAACACAGACAAACACGTGCATTTTATTTACGCCGGGGTAAACAAATCTAAATGATGTGTGTTGTATTGAGGTTTATTCACTCCTGCTGCTGCTGCTGCTGCGGCGGCTGTTGTTGTTGTTGTTGCTGTAGTTTATTTGTATAATTTATTTGTAACCTTAAAATTCGTTAGTACAGTTCTATGTGAAAGAAGAAGAAAAATTAAAGAAAGGACGCTACCAATGTACAATTTTCTCCAATCAAGTGTTAAAAAGAATTTTATTTTGTTTTCCTTTTAATATATTCGGTGAGTTGTTGATCGCGATGTTATAAATAAAACTACAGACTAAAAATTTTAAACGCTACTAAATTTAGACATTCAATGAATAATACAGAGCGTGTGATGATTAACCATACGAAAGCAACTGCATACACATGCCTGCATTGTATTTAAATTTTAAAACGATAAGAGATTGACTCCTTATTTTGAACAAATAATTTAAATCTTATGGTTGAGGCCAAGAAGCATAACATTGATGACCTTTGGTCTTTGTAAGAATAAAAGGGCTAGAGGAATAGACGAAAATTAAAGCCACAAACATAATATTATTAGGATCCGACCAGAACCGAATGTGCTTTACAAGAACGAAGAAGAACATTAAAAAGTGCGTTCAGTTAACTGAGGAACATTCGTTGAAGTAGCGATAGACACAACTAATATTGCTTGGTGTTGTGCAGGACACTGTCATTAAGTACCGTCAACGCTGTAAAAGTTTATATTTATAATCTTCCGTAGTACTTCTATGTTCTATTCTATGTACTTCTATTGACTCGAAAAACTAAGTTTCGATATTACAATAAGAAAGAGAGAGAGAGAGAGAGAGAGAGAGAGAGAGAGAGAGAGAGAGAGAGAGAGAATGTCTATGACTAAACAAGGCTGAATCGATATCATTAAAGTTTCTAAACATCGTTGATAGTAAACAATGGCTATTGAACTAAAATAAGAGGTGGACTCGTAGTCGAATGCTAAATTTATATGCATTTTTAATTCACACAAAAAGGAATACTAATGGCACTCTTAATTGAATTGAATAAAGAATTTCAATTAATTATTTTAATTACATATACCCTAAAGGGAACAATAATTTACACAATTTATGCTCAATAGTAATTAATTATAAACAATTTTGGGAATATTTAGGCGTTAATAGCTGCCTATTTTTCCTAAACAGTTTTTAAGAATTTAGCAGAACTTTAATTAAAAAATGAAGAAAATATTCAATTAATTCCCCCGTTTTGCTCATTGTAAAAATTCAGAAACAGAAACCCCTTAAACTCTGGCAGAAAAGCACTTCTTCAGAGCGTGAGCCTTTTGGAACTCTTCTAAAGCATAAAACAAAAACTGAATTTCTCTATACAAAAGCAAACATTTGATTGTGTTGCAATTAATAATTTTAAAATAATGATTTTCAGTATTTCCTCCTCTCCGTTAGATACCCGTTGTGGTGACCAATGATGCTCAATATTAACAGCATCGTTGAAAGATCTTGAATTAAACATATTGCGTAAGAAATTGCTGCATTACAGGATCTATAAAGAGTTTAAAAGGGGAAAAAAATACAAAAACAAAACAAAAAAAAACATTCGTTTTAATTATCTTGCAGGATACAATTTGAACTAATGATCTTAATGTCTTAAACAATAAAACGTTAAGAGAGAAAGAGTCATTAGTCAAAGCAAAGGGGATCATCATCACCCTTGGCTATCGTGGTGTGGAATAGCATTTTCTTTAAACGCCTTTTAGTTCGAAACACAGAAATTGGAAAGGGTCGCTAGGATTTTCAGTTCAATAAGATAAAAACAGTGAAATTATTTTGATTACTAATTTGGAAATTCTATAAAAATAAATCATTAATCAATATATGAAACGTTTGAAAATGTTCGAAGTGAGTTTTCGAAACACACAAAAAGGAGATGATAATGAAGGATTTCAAATTGAAAATGTAGGCAGTGGAGGATAGATAGAATATTTCAATTAAATTCAGGTTTTAAGAGATTAATATTTGAATAGTTGCGTAGCAGACTTTCTATTCATTTCGAAGGTTTCTGTATGTCATCGATGTATGTATCTGTGATATTTTTCAAGATCCCGCACGATATTGAAGATCATTGGAGATAGGACCAAGCATTTGATGGACGCCTGCAAGTGTTTTCTGTTGGTATTAGAAGAATAAGTTGCAAGAGTGGCGAAGGAAAATTAATATATGTACATATTAGATATGAATATGAAGAAGAAACACTTCTCTAGAAAGACTATTCCACATACACACAATAGTGCGAATCGTTATTTCTGTCTGTAATGCCTCATAAGATTCACTGGCTAAAAGGTAGGGATCAGATGAATTCTGAAGTAAAAGATTATGTAGAACAAGTCGACTTAGTTTAATCACACTACGTTGTAGTACCTATTCTCTCCGCTATCATTTATGAGCAATCGATGACCCTTTCAATTGACTTTGAGCTAACAATATTGGAGTAGTAAATAGGTGAAAGGGTTTAGGGATCGACACACTTTAATGCTTTCTTGTCTTTTGACCTTCTAGTTGCACTACAAATAGCGATCAATTATACCAGGCTAACGAAGCAGAAAATGAATCTTGGGAGTATTAAAAGAGATTTTCTTTTCACAGAACTGCGAAAGAATGTGCCTATGATCAGATAAATCTGACTGAAAAATGCAGCTGTCTACACTAAGTGTAGATAGGATTCGCCAATGAAGGAAGTAGAACCGTATACAATATTATTACTGCTATTTGAAGTTAGGAAGCATTGCTTCTAAAGAAGATCTGGTGTATCAAGCATATTATATTGACCTTTCAGTCTAAAACATATACCGATTGAAAGGAGTCATGACTATGTTACCAAGATGTGAAGTCTCTACCAGCTGAGTGCCAGACAACCACAATGAATTTGGTGTAATCTGCCCTCAGCGCCACCTTTTGGGTTTCACCGCCAGTTAGACTATATACAATATGTACCTTGGAAAAGTTGCAATAAACCTTTGATTCTGCCGACACTAGAACAAGCTCTAAATAAACCATGTTTTATTTCTAACTTTAATGTGGATTATTTGCCATTGTTTTGACATTTCACACTATGGTACTAGTATTGCATTAAGCCATCGATGAGAGAATCTTATGTAACCAAATTTTTTTAATTTTTCATTTTGATTTTTCATAGAAGTTGTTGTGTAAAGAGAAACAATAAAATAAATATTCAATATGGTAATAAAAAGTGTGCTTAGGTATGTAACTTCTTAGATTATTCCCTAGTGATGAAAATTTTTGTGTTTTTAATTTTTTCTAGAAAATCTACCAAATCCTATAGAAACCCCCACACCTAAGTTCAATATGCCCATTTGGATATGACGAAAAAAAAAACAATTTTACAGGTAAAATTAAATACATTCGGCTTACGATACGATAAGTTTTAAAATCCATGCAAGACACACAATATGTATTTATGAAGAAAATATCACAGATGTGTTGATAGGCTCCACACGAACCCAAAAAATAAAATAAAAATAAATAAAAAACACAAATAAATATTAAAAAATTCAAACTTTATATTCATTTTTCTAGAAAACAAAAAGAAAAAATCAAAAAACTCTAAAGTAAAATGTGGAAAAAAAGGAGGAATAATCCTCAGGTAGCTGAAAGATCACGACGTCATTATACAATTTTAAAGTTTTTTTTTTTTTTGAACAAAAATCATCATCTCAAGATAAACTGAAAGGCGTATTCAAATATCATAAGCCACCCAATAAAAGTGTTTTTAAGGTAAGCAACTTGAATGTAAAAATAAAACAAAAAATTAAAATTTCATTTAAATTGGCTTAAAAATGAGCCTGGGTTTGGGGGAGCTTAGTAATTTAGCGCGGGATAGTCTGACGAATGTTACAATTTCATGATAAAAAAAATAACAGATAAGACAACTTAAAAAACCTAAGCGTTTTAGAGAAAGGAAATGTAACAACAAATGTGATAATTTTTGAGAATTAAAGAAAGACATGATTTATTTGGTTTTTTTTTTATTAATATGCCGGCTTTTACCCGGTGTGCTTCGTAAGCTCAATGTAATATTTACTTTATTTTGCTCTTTTTTCAAATGAGAGAAATCAGTTTAAATACCAAATGGTGCTTAAAAAATGTAAAATTTCTGTAGCAGCTCTTTAAAGAAAGTATATATATATATTGACAACGGTATTTAAATAACCTTTGACCTTTGTGCTTTGTGTTCAGGTCGAAGCAATGTACGCACAACCAAACATTGGCTTCTGTTAGAGAAAGTCCAGTTCACTCAAGAATTATATCCGGCTAACACAAATCCGTAGATATGCCAATAGGCTTTCAAAGCTGATTTAATAAAAAAGGTTCTTTAGCTTTGAAGTTAATTTCTCACTCAGCAAGCAAATTTGTCGTATATGGGACTCAGAGAACCCAGAAGTGATTATGGAAAAGCATTGAATTCAGAAAAACTGATTGTTTTTAAGAGTATTAGGTAGTTCGTAGGTGTCATTGGGCTTGACTGTTTGGAAAGATTAACGGATGAACTATTACTATCAATTTAGAACACCATGGTCACATAGTAACCAATCTTTTGCTGGCCTACATTTAAAGATTATAAACTGTACGGTATGTATGTATAGGGAAAAGTAAAAAGTTACCATTCAACTAAAAACAATAACAATTTCTAATAGAGAAGGTCAAAAAGGCATATAATAACGATAATAATAACGGTAAGACGCTATTGAAACTCTCAATTACTAATGCCGTTCAGTAACACCATGTTTTTTGTTTTTTGTTTTTTTTTTTGTGGTACAGTAAACAGTTAAGAGTATTAAAATTAAAACAAGCCGAGTAATTAAATAATAATTTAAAATTAATACATATCACAGGTTTATTTACCAAGCAAATATGGGAGTTTTGAATTGTTGAAAGAAATTTAAAATTGCTTTGAATGAAAAATGTTGTTGCTTGTTACATAAATTAAGCATTTTTCTTGCAGTTAATTTAAAAAAAAATGATAAAAAAATACGTTACTTTAATTAAATATGCAATTTTCTTTTTTCCTTTATTATAACACGCGTTTTCCGCTATTATAAGGCTTTCAGAATTTTATTGACCGCCTGGGCAGGGGTGTATTTTATGTAAATTTGATTCACAAGACACTTCAACTAGCCAACACTCCCTTTTACAGGGCTTTGTCGCTTTCGTTTTTTTTTTTTTTTTTTGGTTTTGCTTCATAACAAATATTCTAAAGCCATAAAAATATATTTTTTTTCTATATTTGTACTCTTGTAGACAATTCTTAACGCTGCAGAAGAATCATAAACCGTAACGAAGAAAATTTTTATTCTTTAATTTCAATAGAGACATACATCTGTACATAAGTATATATTTTGTATATGGAAGAAGTTAAAGACCATACCAAAAAAAAAAAAAAAGAATGAATTTAACGCTTTACAAACGTAACGTACATATTTAAATAATTTCATTTGTTTTTGTTTTCGTTCACTGTATATGTTTTTAAAAACAAATTTTCTTTTAATTTTAAGGTTTTTAAGGAAACTAGTTTTTTTTTCTGTTTTTAACTGAAATTAGCATTACGATTTTGAAAACTTTGTTCATTTTTGTTTGTTTGGAAGCCATACAAAAATGCAACAGTCTGTGACCACTTTAAAGGTAGTGGGTCAATAACTTTTTTTTTCGGTGGGGGAGGAGGTTTTTTTTATTTTTAAAGTTAAAGCCAAGTGAATTAAAGATTTTCTTTTCTTTGTAACTTGTATTCAAATAAGCAGAAATAATTATTCTTTAAAAACAAACAAAAAAAAAACTGTTTATCAAGTACGTTGAAAACTTTTGTTGAATATTTTTAACAGACACAAATTGTTTTCAAGATTTAATCACTAAAATATAGCATATTTTAAATAAATATAGTAGGGCGGTTACGCTGTTTTAAAGAAGTAATTTTAAATGAATTTACAGCATACAACACAACACCACAAGCATAATTTCAAAATCATTTACATATTGTGAGTCATATATACATACAATAAAACTTACCGCTGCTGACTGCAATTTCCGTTTCAGAAATAAGTAGAAGCATTTTTACGAACTGAAAATAAATTGAAATTAAAGTTGTAGAAACATTTAGAAACACTAGGCAATGATTAACATAAAAATTATAAAATAAAAATACGAGGTCTGTTCAGAAAATAACGACCCCGATTACTGTGGGTGATAAATAAGTTAAAACCGCGGATTCATTTTGCTACCTCAATATTATTATTATTATTGACAACTGGTTCAATAATAAACGAAGATCGCGCAGTATAAGTTCACTCGAGAGGGTATGGAAGTCGACATAGGAAGTCATATAGGAAAGAGGTACAATTATTACAAGCTTTATTATCAATTTTTAAGGACACTAACCTGTGCGTTTCAGCCTAATATAATATCCAATGAAGACCCATGGACCATGTCAAACTAAGACCGTATAATCCGTCAAATTTGGCGCAGTGACTGCTAGTGGAATCTGGCACAGCAATCGACTGAAACTTACAGGAAAACCGTAGAAGTGGAAAACCGGTAAAGAAAACTTAGCTCTGGATAGAATTAAGTAGAAGGATTATCTTATGGTCCTTTATAAATTTTTTAAAACTGTTACAGAATACGCTCATGCTACGAATTTGATTTCAATTCCAAAAAGTTAGCCTACTATGATCAAATTTCAAAAAAAAAAAAAAAAAAAAATACGGTTTCTTGTACCTGAAACAAGATTTACGAATCTAATTTATGATAATTTACATTAATTACTAAAAATTTACAAAGGATTTTTGAACTTTTTTAATGAATGCTTCGACACAAAAGAAACCATCCGAATAGGAAACTTTGATTAGGAAGGAAACTCTTGTTAAAAAAGGGAAATTGTGCAAAACCATAAAAATTATAGATTATCGTAAAATTAACAATCATTTTCAGAAAGACAGAGAGAGAGAGAGAGAGAGGGAGAGGAGAAAAAAAGAAAAGCAATTAAAATTTAGTTCTAGAAGAAAACAATATCTAAGGGGTCATTGTTAAGGATGCTATTTGATAGAATTTATTTATTTTTTTAATACAAAAACACAGAAAAAAAACTCTTAAATTACATGAACAAATAGAATTACGCTCAATATAGTAGCCTAAAAAACTATAGAAAATATACCCTTATTTTGTTAAGGAAAAGAATAACACGCTATTGTCTAAGGGTCATAAAGCTATACAAATTTAAGGAAACAATTTTTGCTTTGAATAGCAGCCAGCATCAATATTCAATTACCAACCCTGGCAAGAGTCTGAATACATATGTATGTATGCAGTTCGATCAAAATGTATGTACGTACGTACATATGTATGTATGCATTAATATCACCAAGCAAAGGAGGTAAGTTTTGTAGGTTATCAATAGCACGATCAACGTTGCGACGTTAGAAAACAAGAAGAAATTTCTATTAAAGCCTCACATTTTCCAGCTCTGTTTTTCTGTTTTTTTTCGTTCATTATGCATCACAGTGTAAAAATAAAGATACTTTAGCAAGATATAAAACAACAACACAATATAGAAAGTATAAACATCACAATGGACAGGGAGAGAGAGAGAGAGAGTGGGAATTAAAGACAGAAATGCCACCACCATAGTTATCACCTTTTTTACAGACGTTTCTGGTTTGTTTACGAGTAACACCCTCAGAATTTTTTATTACTCTTGTCAAATCGATTTCGATTTTTATTCCTTAAAAAAAAAAAATAACAAGGATCCTTACAGGAGTATTAATTATATTTACTTTAACAATTTTTTATGGTCTATCCACTTACACATACAGTAGCCCTTTTCTTAAACATCAAACGTATGATATCCTTTTGGTTTAAAAGGGTTTGTTTTTGTCTTAATTTTTATTTCTTTTCTTCTAACCGGAAAGAACGTTTTGATTCTTTTTTCTTTCTTTTCCGAGTGTGAAAACGTGATATTTTTTATAAAAAAAAAAAAAAAAACAGAACAAAAACATTATTGCACTTTTGTTGTTGCCCTGCTCATGGTTTTAAAGTGTTTGTCTCATACAGACAGATTATTGAACAATTCCCGCAAGAGTTTGTTTATATTGCTTCTCTATTGTTTTTGTGTCTTTTTTTTTTTAAGGAAAACAACAAAAAAGTGAAGAATTGTATCATAAACTAACAAAATATAGTTCAAGTGGTTTCCTTTTGTATCTTTCAACGAGGCCAGGATATGTTTTTCAGGCATTTTATGTTTATTTACGTTTTCAGTTTTTGTCATTAAAACGTGCTGGTAATTGTTAAAAGAAATTTGTGTTTTGGTCTTCATTTACACGTTCTCATTCTGAAATTAGTAACATATACAGGATATTATCCATCGATAAGGGGTATTAAAACTAATCAATCGATCATGGCTGTACAATCGTGCGGGTTTTATTAAGTATTAAACGGTTGCGGCGTTTAATAAGAATACTTTTGAAATGTAAAGGATTAACGTGGAAATGTACGAGTTCTTTATGCGGGATAACAAATTTGGTAAATAAATTCACATATAAAATATAAAAAAGATAATGGTACATACATACATACATATGTACTTACGTTTTTAAGAGAAATTGTCATCAAATTGTTCGAAAACTAAAAAGATAGAAAGGAATAAAGGAATTTAATTAAATGGAATTTCCAATTAAAACATTTTATAAATGAATCAAATATTCAATACTTTAATTAAATATCGAACTATAAATGATCGACCGTATATTATGATTTGGAGTAAAAAGATCACTCGTTTGATGTCAATGTCTGGTCACGTCACGATATACATAGCTGGTAATTAACAGGATACTGTAAGAAAACTTCATTCTGAACAAATTCTTAATAATACTTAAATATCTGACTATAAGTAAATTACCGATTATTAATATTTGAACAGTGTAGTAAAAAAGCGTGGGAAACGTTTACGAATTCTGAGTATTTTACTTGAAAAGTCCTTGAAAGAAAATTCCGTTTGGTCTCAAACCAGAAGTTTCCTGGCCTAATTGCCCAAATGTCTAGGATATCACGACAATACAAATTTCAATTTTTGCCCCAGTAGTACAATGTTGATGTAATCAATCTGAGTCGAAACCCTTAAATGCTATAAGACTACCGATTGTGTCCAAGGTTAGATCGTATATTTTATCCAATACTTCGCTTTACAGACATTTCCGAGCCCTTACGAATAAACAGTTTATCAAAGACCACAACTAAAGAGCTGTTATACGTAAGTATTTAAAGATAATTCCCCCAAAACTATGCATTTCCCTACGGCCGATTATATAACAAGCCACTATTCGCTAAGTAACGATTGGGCTGAAATGTTTGGCGAGTGAAAAGCATAAGATTAGCTTGTGTGCCAGGTATTACAAGACAGCCAAGTCTTGAGAGTCTTCATTGAGGATAACGAGATTTGATCTATTTGTCAATCACATACCCGCAGTGTACATAGATTAAATGCTAAAATCGTTTGTAAATATTCCCTCACTTCTTGAATTATACTCTATTACGTACATACAGTCACACAGATAATTATACGTACCCGCCCTAAAAATAATTTTTTTTAAAAAGTAATGAACTTCTAATCTAAAATTTCTTTACATTAGCGTCTGTAACGACACATTTACTTAAATAAAGAAAAAAGATTCCCAAAATCTATGAATTTGTGACTGCAGTTTGCTTAAAACCAATATGGCACCACAGAAAATTATACGTACGACGTATATTTCTAGTACAATTTCTCCAAGGGTTGTGCATTCCGAAACAGTTCGAAGTGTTTTGAGAAAGAACGGTTTCCGCAGCCGAGTGCCGAGAAAAAAGCCGCGATTGGAATTTGCCCAATAATATATGGACAAGTCCTCTGATTTTTGGGCGAATGTAATATTTAGTGATGAGAACAAATATGATTTGTTCGGCTGTGACGGAAAACAAAAAATTTGGCGCAACAATCAGTTGACTTGTCCATATATTATCATTTTTAAAAAAATTACTTTTAGGGGGGTACGCATAATTATCTGTGTGACTGTAGGTATTTAGTTTTTTTTTCCTTTAAAATTATTCTTACATTTTTTACAATATTCCAAAGGCAGTTAATTCGCTTGAGCTTTGAACGGCCGATAAAAATGTCCAAACACTTTTGGGGTTATAGGTACTTTTGGCGGCAATATTTTATAAGAGTTTTTAGGCTTCCTTCTTGGTTTTTCTTTTTGTAATGAATTGCGCACAAGCCTTTGTTTATTAATGGTTTAAAACGGTTCTTTGTTTTAAATAAATGGATCATGAATTATTTGTTTAAACATTTGTTTTCTGTTTTTGTTTAAATTGTAAATTACAAATACATACATACATATTATGCGGCAGACACATAAAGAATCTTTAGATCGTTGTTATGAGAGAAGTATAAACAAATGAAATAAATTTTAAGTTGAAATTCTATTTGATATATACAAATGCAAATGTACATACATATGTACATCCATACATACCCTTTTCGAAAAATATTAAGTAAAATTCATTGCTCCCAATTTTTCCATAAAAAGAACCGTTTGTTTACAATTCACAGTTAATTATGCCACTCTCAATGCAAATGGAAATCAATGGTCACTTATTTATGCTTTGGCTTCGTCTACAGAAAAGCTACAAATGGGGGAGTTTTTCCCGCTTAACTGGTTTCTTTATGCTTTAAAAATTATTATTCAATTCCTTATTTATTGACATTTTCTTAACGAATGACAAATAGAAAAAGAAGCGAAAAGAAAATACATTTCTAAGGAAAATGCTGACCTTACTCAAAACAGAATTGATTAGAAATTCTTATTTACAATTCAAATTTATTCAAAGAATTACATTCACATACACACACACACACACACTAGTAGATCACTTATAGTTGAAAATACAGGTATGTTTTGTTGTTTTTATTTATTTTTTTTTTTTTTTAATCTTTAAACGCACACACACACAAACTTTTTCATAAGAAAACTTTTTTGCAATAAGAAAATCTCTCGTTTTCTTTCTTTTATCAATCAGAACTTGAACAATAATATCCAAGAAGAATTTTTATCCAAAGAGAGAGTGAAACAAGGTAAGGAACACCAAAAATACTGTTTAGAATACGGTATAAGATGCAATAAAATAAAAATAAGAATTTTCGTAATCAAAATAAACAGAACAGAAGACCGAGAAGCAATGAAAATGAAGGAAAATATAAACACAACGCAACAAATGCAATAAGCAAGAGATAACGAGATTTTTGTTGCTGTGTATACCAGCGTTGCCAGATGCCAAGTTTTCCCTTTTTTTCCAAGTTTTTAGGGATGCGAAAAAGTTTTCATTAAATTTGTTTTCTAACAAAACAAGTTTTTTCATCAAATTTCAATTTCCACTTTTTCAATAAATTAAAATAAAATAACTCGAAATATTTACTCCAGGGCAAGATATCAAAGAAACACCAACAGGGAAAGTAACAGAGTCAACGGACTCCGGTACTTTTTTTTTTAAATTTTGGTACTTTAGTAGAAAAAAAGTTTTTTTTGCTAAAAACTAGGTTTTTTCCAGAAAAAAGTTAAAAAAAAAAAATAACTGGCAGCGCTGGTGTAGACTCTCGCACGCAACTTACGCTCATTGAGAGAGAGAGCCAGCTCTTAAAGAAAACTATCCTAAAAACTTCATTCAGCCTGAAAGATCTAAAACGAAGAAAAGGAAAGAAAAGTACAGCATGGTCAAAACAAAAAGTAAAAAACAACAAAATGATATAATGTTAAATTCAAATTGGTCTTTTTAATTCTGCTTTCTTTCGTTGTGTGTTTTTACACGAGAAACCAAATAAAAAAAAACACCACCATTCGTTTGCTTACTTAATATGTATACGTGTGTGTTGTTTATTTTTATTACAATTCTCTACCTACTCGGGCTGTTTTACATCATTTCTTTTATTTTAATCTTTAACATACTGCTCTGCTCTAACTCTGCTTTGCTCTCTGCTGTTTTTTCTAGCAGTCGTTGTGTTGTTGTATTTTGTATACTAAATACTTGACGATTGTGTGTTTGTTCATACATTTATGTTGTTTTTACTTAATGCATTAGCTTCGTTCGTTAGCATAGTAGAGCTGTAGTAAGGTCAATACAATTTAGTTAAGAGAAACTACTCAGCGAGTTAACATCGACGTAGACCTTAAGGGTGTTTAAACTCAAATAAATATTTTTTATAACAAACTTTGTTTAACAAAGAATAATAAAATATATTGAAAACAATTTCAAAAGTGTTTATTTTTATAAATATTTATCACTATGAGCTAAAAATATACTTAAAAAAACAAATTATTATTTATCAGCTCCGTGTGAGGAGCCAAACTTTTAAGAGTAACAATTTTTAATAAATGAGAGAAACAAACAAAAGCTTTTACTTTTTCACCACACTTAACAAAAAAGAAAAACAAAACTGTGCATAACAAAAAATACAATACACAAAATACAATATCACAAAGAAATAGTAAACAAAATATACTGTGCGTGTGTGTTTAATAGAATTAACTGCAAAAGAAATTTGATTTAATTTTCATAAAATTATTAACAAACATATCATATTCATTAACTATTAAATATTGTTTACATTAACACAATAATAATATAAATATCAGAAGAAGAATAATAATAATAAACTTAACCTCACTTCAATGCGCAAACAAAACTAGTCTGTTTTGCTTTTGCCTTGATTCTAATACATTTTGTTGTTGCATGTGCGTGTGTGCTCTGCGTATTGTTGTTTATTGGAGCAACTGTACTGTATGAGGTGGAGCAAAGCTTTTTTGCTTAAGTTTTTTTTCTTCTCATTATTATTGTCTACAAAAGTGGGGAAATTGACACAGATTTTGGCGCCAATTTTTTGACAGTTGCCATAAAACTGCAGAGACGCAAAAAAGTGAAAAATAATATTGGAAAAAAATAGAAAAAAAACAAAAGTGAAAAAAAACACACAAAAGAAAAAGACAATTTTTAAAACAAAAACAAGTGCAGTCAGTGATCTGTAATCAATTCGAGAAATTAACAAAACAAATATCAGCATCCATATCCCCGCTAAAAGAAATAAAAGTCAAGAGGAAAAATGTCGGCAGTCCGTGTTTTAAATCCGATGATCAATGAATTTTGCAAAATGACCTCCAGTCCGCATGCATTAAGGACGAATTTGTCATGTGGACGGCAAATAAATCGCATCAAACGAGATCTCTTTGGACCAGCCAATCCCATTGAAACCAATAAGTAAGTTTGTGTGTTTTGTTTCTTATTTTTCTTTTTAATTGTTGAACAAACGAAAAGATTATGTTGCAATTTAAATGTGTTTGTGTGTGTGTGTCTCCTAATCACTTTAGAATCTTTAATGAGGAATTGGAGAAACATCAAGAGAAGGCTGCCAAGAAGTGGGGTTTCGATTTTCGCACCGGCTCACCATTGTCGACCAACTCACAATACATTTGGGAACGTGTGTCCACACAGGAAAGTTGCATTGCTCCGGAAATGTATACACTGACACGCGCTGCCCATGTACGACCCTTGGATATAGCTGCCCCTGCACCCAAAACCCATATGGAAATCTTAATGGATGAACGTGCCGATCGTGAAAATTTCAATGCATCCCGCTCGGCCACAGATACCGATTCCTGCGATGAGTCTCAAGATGAATCACTAGTTGTTTTCAAACTACCCGCTGGTCCCAATCACGCTGAAGCCACTCTGGTAGTGCCCCGCAAGACTCAACAGCGCAAGAGGCAGCCAAAAATAACAGGTAAGTCGGTAAATTAAAAAGGAAATTCAAAAATTCTACATGATATGAGAAAGTAGACTGATTAAGAGATTCAATGAGTGGAGTATGGAAGTCGATATGATATGTTCATTGTCTATAGAGAAGAAAAAGAAAGAATAGATTAATAAATTTGCAAACTATGTATGTGCTCTATGTGTTCTTTTATTACAGAGAAAGTTTGAACAATGGCTTATGCTATCATGACAATATTATTCAACGGCGTAGAAAAACTAAGTGCTACAAGTTTTTTTTATTCGTTTTTTTCTCCACTTTTCCTTATTATTTTTTTTCTTTCCAACATTTCATATGTGCTTGACTTAATCGTCTTCAGAGATATTTTTTTCGCTTTCCATGATCGGTAAAGTTTATTATATCTCGGTAAAGTTAAATGGCATCTGCAAATGATGTCCGTCACGCTATGGCATATTCATTCAATTGATAATATCGTCAAAGAATCGAAAAGCAAAATAGTCTTAGCACAGCCAACGCATGAGAGGTTTTTTTTTTAAATTAATTTTAGTTATTAATGAGGACAATGTTCAGTTCAAAACACCGTTACAAGTATTTTTGCGTAATGGGAAATGTAAACTAACATAACATTTTGCAATTCCGATCTTTTTTGTTTGGTAAAATATTCCTCTATGCCAATATTTTTTTCGTCGCAGTTGTCTGTTCCTTAATATTTGTCCATTAATACTTTCCCACTTTCAAATATAGTTTCTTCCACAACTTAGCACTTCCTTCCTTCTCTGCGACTGCTTCACGGTTTGTCACACCAATTTGTCACTCAATTTTGCAGGCAGGGTCGTCGCTTTCTACGCCGATTTTCTATTCCATCCAGGCGATAGGCCAGTACTGAGAAGCCTCTTTTTTACTATACATTTTTCCAGTGATGTTTAAAAGGGAGAAATGCTAATCTTCATAATATTATAATCACAGCACAGTTCTAGAAAATATATCTTCATTATTGAAGTTTAAATCCTGAAAAAGGTTACAGTTTTTGCGTAAAATCTCTAGTAACTTTTTAAATCCATTTACCAAGTATGGAAAGATGGATACACAAAGAATAGTTTATTACAAACAAATAAATTTTCAAATTTTATTTCCAACTTCGAATTGAAAATCTTCAATTTTATTTCACGTCATCTGTTTAAATAAATTTCAATTGCTTTTCGATTTGTGTTTTGTTTCTTTTGTAGCGTTTTTTTTTTTAATAATTATTTTATAAATTTTAAATTGTTTCAATTAAATATCTTGTTGCCCTATGACACAAATCATTTTCCCAGCAACTTTAAACTCAATCAAGCCTTAAATTTTCAACCATAAAAACCAATTTCCTTAATTATTTCGAATTTTCTACGAAAAACACTTGTTTATAATAATAATAATAATGGGAGCAATAGAAAGTAATTGAGAGTTTTTGGTGTGGGAAATGTACGTTAAACTGGCAAAACTTTAATCAACCATTTTTAGTGCATATGGTAGACAATAACTACCCAACCCATTTTCATATGAAAGTAATACTAGAACATGCCGTGCCATGCCATGCCATGCCATACCATATATCATGATCAATCGATAAATTCACCCCCTAAAAAAGATTTGTTTTTCGTCACGCATTAATTCACTTGGTTTTTTAACGGACAAATAAAAACAATACTTCTGGCATTAAATAATGAATTTAGACTTGAAAAAAAAAAACGTTATTGTGGGAGAGGTTCAGACCATAACGCCCTGTTTTTCGTTTATAAAGTCCTGTTTGAAAGCATTTCTGTTTTTGCGGTTTGATATTCGTTGTCGATTAAAGTAATTTCCGTTCCAGATCAGATAATTATGGGTTTAGGAAGTTCAAAAACAAAAAAAAAGTTTTTTTCTTTTGATTTTGCTTCACAGAAAAAATCAAAACCTGATTTATATTTTGTTTTAAGATAATTTCTTTTACACAAAGGGGTAGTTTTTCTTTTGTTGTATATTCACTGTATAAAGCACAAGTGCTTAGAGTTTTTTTTGTTTTATTTCATTTTTTTTTTGATTTTTAGGTTTTAGTAACTCAATTCAAACAGCTGTGTTGTGATCGTGTTTGTAAAGCGAACCCCCATATTTTGTCTTTTATTTTTAGTTTTTTTTTCTCTGCTTTAGATTGGTTTGTTGTAAATCATAAAAGTTTCTAAAGTAGGGGAAGAAAATCATCCCTTTTTGTTGCATAGTAATAAAGAAATGACATGGCAATGAATGAATGATCTTCATTGATTTTCTCTGTCACTATAAAACTCTAGGAAAAATCATAACAGCTGTGTGTTTTTGATTTCAACATTTTTCTCTTGGAAGTTTTCTGGCATAGAGCATCGTTTCCATTATTTTCTGATGATAATTTTTCACAACGACAGTACACGTGCCATAAAAGTTTGGATAGGAAAACTAGAAACATTGTTTGAAAAACGTTTCACAGATTTTGAAGTCAGTTTTCTGTTTTTTAAATTGTAGACCCGCATTTTATAATAATTTTTTTAATTTTTAAATTTTATTGTTTTGGGCTTTACTTTATTTCACATGTTTTTGAATCTGTTGCTTTATGATGTTTAAATGAATTTATGTTTTTACGCTGTGGAAGGTCTAATTAATAGAACAGGGTAACGTTTAACTATTAAAAAATTTAGTTTGGTTAAGATTTTAAAGATTTTATTTTATAAATTCCTTCTTAGATTTCAAATAAAGAAATGTTTTAGAAGATTATGTCGCCTATTGCGTTATAATCGGTGTCTTATATATTGTACAATTGTCCGAATTGAAGTTATAAATTGTTTATCAAATTGATAGCTACCTTACGATGCCTAATTTACGGGAAGATGTGAGCTTTGCATGGTGTTACATACGCAATCGGTACTCCTGTGTGACATTCTAACCAAGACCAATAGGCTTCTACCAAAGCTATGATAATATTAGCGATGAATTAGAGTAATGCTATTTGATTACCTGGGGGTGTCATATACGGAAAATTGCGTAGAAAAGGAGTACTAGTTGGGGGTGAGCGATCATTAATGATTTCTATTTCCATAATTTTTTTTTCGTTGCTCTATCGGGGTATGTTGTTTGGAGTATCATGGCCTTACAACGTCTCTTATATTGCCTATTTTCTGTCGTTGTAATTATTTTCTTTTATTTTATTTATTTATTTATTTCATATCACATACAACAAGAAATTAATCTTTTAAATTACAGTATGTGATTATTTTTTTGATTAATTATAATTATTTCGTGGCTGCGTCCTTGAATTTTTCCCAGTCTGCCTGAGATGTAGAACCCTTCGGGTCTGTATTTCGCCATTCAAATTGATAGGACAGCTCCAGCTAAGCTATTCTGCATAGTTATCCTTAATAATACTAAATTTATTCTTGGTGTTGTAGTTTTATGAGTGTAGTTATCCGACCGGATAAGAACTTTTGTCAAACTGTTTTGTAACTCTTTATGATATAATATAGCAAATGCTTTTTTCTTTTTTTTTTTTTTTTAATTATAACTAAATTGGCGTACATTTAGACACATACATACATTCGTTTGTCAACCTCTAAGACCTATGTTAAGCACGTGCCAAAACACCACCTTTTTTCCTTTGTTTTTTTTCTTTTTCTTTATACCTCATGAGGGGTTGTCGAAATACTAATTGTTAGCGTAGAAAACTAATATTTAAGGATGCTTAGTAGGGATGAAAAATCAAATGGAAAATGAATTTTTCTATTGGATTTTTCCTATTGGAAACCTAAAAAAAGAAAACAAATACAACATACGCATATACTTTCCATGTGGCCTTATCTTAATGTTGTTTGCATAAATCTCAACACTTTGTAATTTATCACTTTCTCTATTTTTATTTTTAGAATACATGAAAGAACGCAAGCGTTTGGCTCAAACACCTAAAAAAGTGTCTCCTGCTAAGCGTATGCGTACCTCTTCTGGATCTTCATCTTCAACGTCTGCATCACATTTTAATCATGCTGTCAATGCCAACAGTATAGCAGCACATTTCTCCATAAGGACACAGCGTCATAATTAAGTTTTCGCGTCTCTTTACAAATTTAAATTTAAATCAAAAGAGAAATAATATTATTTTTTAATTATTATAGTTTTATTTCTATACATACAAACAAAAATCTGATTTATTTGCAATTATTTTTTTATTTTTTTTATTTTTTTTATTTTTTTTTTATTTTTTTTTAACTAAATATGTTTGTATTTTAATTATTATAATAATTAATATTATAATTCTTATAAAATAAGTTTCTTTTATAAAACTATAACATTCTTGCCTATTTCATTGGGTGTGTGTGTGTGTGCAGGAAGAAAACTTTAATTTTTCCATTTTGAGATTTTATTTTTAAACAAACAAAGAAACAAGTTTTATTTGCTTCTTTTAGTTGATACTTAAAAAGGGAAAATAGTTTTTCCTTTTGCATAGAGCATCATGCATCAATCAAAGAAAATAGGCAAGAACTAATGATTAATGAATGCCATAAACTAAGTTATTAGTTATTAAACAATTTATTCTGTAACAAAAAAAAAATTTAAATCTTAAGTCGTATCATCCATACTTCTTCATTTTGTTTTTAAGGCATCTGAACAAGTCCTGTTTTATTTTATTTTTTTTTCTATTTTTACACAATAACTTCTGAACTTTTCTTAAATCTATAACCGAACAACCAAAAATTTCTACTTTTTTCTTAAACAAAAACGAAAAACATAAAACTCAAGTGAATTAAGAAAGAAATTTGAATTATTTGAACAACAAAAAATTTTTGAAAATTTAAAGCTTTTTGAAATATTGTTTTGAGTTAAAATCAAAGAAAATATTTCATTTACCTTTAAAATATCAATGGAAAGGTGTTGTTTTTCCAAAAAATTTCCTCAATTTTAATTTTTTCATAAACAACGCAAGAAAAAATTAAATTTCGGGAAATTTTTATTTTATTTTCATGTGAAACCTTAAAGAGTTTCCTTACTAACAAATTTTAATTTTAAACAAAAATTGAAGTACAAAAATACTATCTGTCTCTATTTCTATTTCTATTTTTATCTTAACCAGTGTAATATTTTCCTTAACATTTATTTCCTTTCCTTTTTTTTTCTACTGCAAACATAACAACAATAAAAGCCTTACTGAAGAAGTTCCTTTAAAGCATTATTCTAATGAATAGAAAATTATTAGAATTTCAACTTTAAGCTTGAATTTCTTTATGTATCGCTTTTGTTTTCTTAAAGATTCTTTTAAATTTGCTTTTGTTTTAAAGAAAAATCTTTAAAATAAATTCCAAATTTAATAATAAATCTCTGCTTTAAAGTCTAAATCAATAAGAAAAAACTGAAAAGACTTTAAACCACAGATTTTAAACTTGCTCTACTCTATCCTTAATATGTATGGGCTCAGCCAAATGAAAATGATCTTCGTTTTTTATTTTTATTTTTTATCTGTTTACCTCTAAACCACTCTTTATATACAAACAAACTTATTTATTTATTTTATTTTTTTTTTTTAAATATATTTTGATAAATTGTATCCCTTTTGATTGTAAAATTTTCTAGCTTTGCTTAGATTAATTAATTTAAGAAATTCATTCATACATTGCATACATTTTTGAATATAAATATCCTTTACCCCTGCATCTCTGCATCTAAAACCATTTATTTTTTAAAAATATTTTACTTCATTCTATTTTTTATATAAACTTGTATTTATATATCCATTATAATAGAAATTAAATACTAAACAACAACCGCAAATAGAACAACATTAAAAACAAAAACAAAAAGCAAAAAAAAAAAAGCAAAAAAACAATTGAAAAAAATACTTTACCTTAACCTTACTTTTAAAAATAATAATAAAAATAAAAACTCTTCAAAATAAAACTTTAAATACTCTTGTTTTTTTCCTTTAAAAACTTTAAATTTGTAAAATTAATTTAATTCTTTTAAATTTAGGTTTCCATGGAAGAGTTATTATTCAGTCTATAAAGTGATTATCAGCTCTAAGCAAGCTTATCTAAGGTATTGTTCACTATCAAATCAAATCTCTATAGATTGCATATATCAACAACGTGGAAAGTTGCTTGCCTCTTCCGTGACTTGAAACTTAATTGCTTGATTACTTGAGCTCCGAAAGTAACCACCAAGTGGCTATCACTTGATCTTGTCAATAGCGGATTATTTTGTAGCTGAAAGATCGTCCTCAAAGACAGCTTTTGACGGAAGGAGGCATAAAACCATACACTCATCTGGCGTGCATAATGCGATTCCAATTATGACGAAGTATACTTTGTCAAAAAGCCGGTTACCACTCTCAGTGTATTCCTGGATAGTCTGATGTATGACTCAGATGTACTCTTATTGTAATTTCCCAACAAAACACAAGTTTTGATCGGCTTATCTACCAAGCCCTAGCTTACCTCTAGCTGATTCAGTTTCCCCAGATAGCACAATGCTATCTTCGATTAAACCTCAAGAGCTGATTACGCGTAAGGCGGCCGAAATATTAGATAATATGGCCAGACCTCATCCTTTATACGATGGTATAGACCTCCACTTGTAAGAATTTCCCAATGGGCTCGGAATATTTCATTCCTCACACCTGACTCAAGATTTTTTCTTTAGCCATCCGCATATTCTAAAACTGTTTCTAGTTTTTGAAAGAGTGTGTAGTTTCCGGATTACTTCACTAATAAGTCTCGTTGTGAAACATTTCCCAAAGGCATGGAGAAAACATCAGCTCGATTCATCGCATCACGAAGACCCTAATCAATGTTAGACTTGCCTGCCATTATCCAAATCGTAGTCTTCAAAGCTCTGTGGTTCACTGTCAATGAGGCGAGGATAAATAAATTACGATTTTTTTTGTTCTAATCTGCGAGTGTGAGTGTTTGTGGATTCGAATTTCCACAGAGAAATCTGTATTACATACCACTAGATTGAGGATAAAAAAATGGTTGAGAACTATATTTTCTTCCCTTTGCGACCTCTTTCTTGTTCCTATGATATATAATATCTCATTTCCTCTTCAAACAATCTACTTTTCGAATTTTCACACAAAGGATTGCCTTAGTAGGAGCCTTTTCGCGATTTAAAAAACAGAAATCGATTCGAAAAAATTCTTATTCGAACCTCAAATTAATCGAAATTCGAATGGGTGCTGGCCCAATTAAATTTTTAAGTTTCATCGTAAATCGGATTAGAGTTTCCTTTTATATGGGACGGATAAAGTTTTGGAGCGCCATCTCTTAATGATTTTGGTAAGCTTGAATACTAGAAAACTGTTTGAAATCCAATTGGAATTATCGGGAGTTGTTTTTTTTAAGAAGATCGTAATGGAAAGAATTGTGAAAGAGTATTCGTAGCATGAACTTTGACCTTTGCAAATAGAGAATTTTTGTGTAATTGTGTGTGATTTGTATGTTATTAAGTAAATCATTTTTATTTTTATTTGTATTATTATTTACAAATCTAACTAAAATCAAATCAAATTAAATAAATAATTAAATAAATCATATTAATTAACAAAAAGAAGAAGAAGAAAAAAATAAAGATAATAATAATAATAATATTTGTTTTATAAATAAATATTTTACTTAAACTGTTAAATAATTATTATTATTGTTGTTATTATTTTAATTTTTGTTTTTGTTTTAATTTATTGTCCATATGTTTATGCCAAGTGAGTATTTTATTGTTTCCATTTTTTGCATTTCCTTTTGCATTTTAAAATTTTCAATTAAACTATTAAAGACTAGGAATTCCAATTGTCACTCCATTTCTGCGATTGGTTGCAATTGTTGTATACTTATGATTCACCAGTTTTCTCCTTTAATTGGGCTTGTAGCTGTTTAACCATTTCGCCATTGTTGTTGTGACGCTGAAAGAAGGCATTTATCGAACTAATGGAACGATATTCCAAATTGTCACGGACATTACAATCGACACTGATGCTTTGATGTCTACCCAAGGGATTGCGGGTCTTAGTGTCGTTATACTTTTCCAACAGATGTAAAAGGCAATCCTTTGTATTGTTGGCAGCCTCTTCCAGATTAACACTCTGATGGGTATCGGGCAGGCCTATGGGTACATCACGGCTCATTTGATTGATGCGGAATTTGGCTCGCTTTATGCTTGCCGCTTCGGCAATTTTACGTTCTGCACTTGAACTTTTCGTGTTGCTTGTAGAAACTGTTGAAACAGAGGTCTTGGTCTTTGTAGTGCTGCTTAGTTTGGGTGTTTCTTCTATGGACTGCTGCAGACGCCAAGTTAAGGTGCTGGTTCGACTTTTTCCCGGATTTAAATTGCTAAAGAAATTGCTGGAGGACGAAGAGGATGTGGAGGAGGAGGTAGCCGATGTTGTAGTCGTCGTTTTAGAAGAGACTTTTGTTGTGCTACTGCTGCTACTACTCGAAGTAACGCTGCTGTCTTTTTTCACGCTTGTAGAGGTTTTCGTTGATGTTTTCTTCTCTGCTCCTGTTTCTTTAGTTTTCTTCGACTTTGTGGCCGTTTCTTTTACTGTGCTTTCAGAGGATTCCTGTGTTTTTGTGCTTTGGTTTTCCCTGCTAAATTTATTGTTGATATCGGCCAGCATTAATAGATGATCGGATAGTTTTTTAATCTCATCAGCCAAATTAACACGCTCTCCAGAGGCCCGACGTCCCAGCAAATAATTCGTATCCGAGTTACGGCGATCGAATGTATGAAGATAAGATTTTATTGAACGCTGCTGCAAGTTCAGGCCGCTGCCGTTAAATTCATCCACTTTACTGCCAAAGGGATAAGCAAAATTGAAAGTTTGGGGTGTGGGCGTGGCTGAGCCACTTGCTGATGCAGGAAATAATTTCTCACGCGACTCATTAATAGGTGTAGGCGGTTCGTCTGAATCATTAATGCCAGGCAAAGTAGCAGTTTCATCGTCGGTAATTGTATCCAGAGACTCGCAAGGAGAGGGTGAACAAACTGTATTGATGAGAGCAATAAAACAAAGAGAAAAAACACAAATAATGTCAATATTTTTGTTTCCGTACATAAATATTTGCTTAGTTTTATTATTAGAAGTTAAATTAAGTTTTTGTAAAAGCTTTTTTACACACGAGCTTTAAAGTTTAGAGTTTTATTTGCATTAGGAAAGGCAACATTTACACAGGATACATGGTGGCTTTAAATACACAAGAGACACAAGGAGACTAAACATTGCTATTGAAAGAGTTAAAAACTAAAAGAAAATATATGTATACAAGAGAGTAAAGAGAATGAAATAATAAAGAGAATTTAATCCAAAGAGTATTTTTAATTACACAGAAGTATAATGAGAGGAATGAGAAATGGTATGCTGCTGTGAGAAATAAGCTCTTCTAATAGTTTCTCAAGAATGAAAGATTTTTATTTGTAGAAAAAGTATTTACATTTAAATGAAGCAAATCTTAAATGAACTCTAAATAAATACTGTCTAAATGTACGAAAGTTTTGTATTTGTATGGGGAATTAAAGCTTTTCATCGAGAATATAAAATATTTTACCAACTAAAATGAAAGCTCTCTTTCCGAAAACATGTCCATAAAGCTTTTATTTCTAAAAGCGTTTTTCTTGTTGTAAATTTGAATTTCATCTGAAAGTTCAAAGCTGATCCTTTGAGCTTTGATTTCAAATATTTTTCAAAAATTATTTTTCTATGAAACTTAAATCTGTGTTTTGATCTTATTTTCGAGTAGCCTTTAAAAATTTGTTTGTTGTTGATTACAAGAGCTTTTGAAAAAACAATTTTCCTTACTTTTTTTTTTGTTTTGCGAAATTGGGAATGCATTTTAATGATGATATTGTGACCATGATTTAATTTAATTTAATTTTTTTTATTTTGCATTATTGTGCACTCTTATAGTTAAATTGAAATAGTGTGTGCTTTTTATATAATTTTTTTTTGGTTTTATTAAGAAAAAAAAACACTTTAAAAAAGGTATTTAAGCTCATCTTACCTTGAAATAACAGTGTAAGAGCGTAAGAGTATAACATATAGAGAGGAGAGTAAAACAAAACAATCTTCCTTTGATCCTAATGCAAAGTATTTTAGGGATTTACTTTATGGTTTTGCTTTTTCTTTATTACGGTTTATTATTGTTTTGATTTTTTTTTTTTTTTTGGTTATGTTTTGTTTTGTTTTGGTATGCATTTTGTTGTTGTTTGTCTATTTATTATTTTGCATAGAAAACAACAATATTTAGAGATTATGTTGCAGTAGTATTTGTGTACCAATTTGTATACAAGAGTGTTTATAAACTTAAATACAATAAAAGAGTAAAAAAAAAATGAGACAAGAGATTAGGAGAGAACAACAATAAATACATGAAATAAATACACAAAATAAATATTAAAGTAAGACAAAAATAAAAAAGAGAAAACAATTAAGAGAGAGAGACAGAGGGAAAACAAAGAAATCATAGTTATTAAGAACATACAATAATTTGTATAAAAATAAAAATAGAAAAAAAACACACACATACACGTATACCCACATACATACATTGCCACAGACGTTATGGAAATATGGAGCACTTATGAAAAAAGCAACAACAACTAATAATAAACATATGAGTACGTGCGTATGTATGTGTGAATGCAAATATGAGAGTAAGTGAAAGCAATAAAGATTTGCAAAGGAATGTGGAGCACAGATTTGTTTTCTTAAAATTAAATACACAGAGAGTAAATTGATAAAGAGAAAGAACAGCAGCTACATACATACATATGTACTTAGATTGTAAGCAATAAACATTCTATTCTATCTACTGAACTAGTCCTTCTAGTAAGAGAGGTGAGAGAGCATTTCTTTTCAAACATAAATCTGCTTTTAAAAATTCTCTTCAGTGTATTATATTAGACGTAAAACAACAAAGAAATCGTGTTTTAAATAGTAAAGGAAGCGACAAAAAAAAACGAAAAAAAGCGAAATCCTTGTTGCAATCAATGTCCATTCACAATGCTTATAATCATGGTTGGTTATTTTCTTTTCGTTCTTCGTTTGTTTTTTTTTCGTTGCAATTTCTTGTTACTGTCATTATGTTGTTGCTGCTGCTGTTTACTGGTTTGAAAATCTGTAATCGTTGACGACAGCGACTGATATCAGTGTCCACATGCATACATACATATGTATATGTATGTACTCGCATTTATATTTAAGGCGCTTAAAACAGCTTAAGTGCCTCGGCCACGTTCAAATTCTGGTGTTCAAATTTTGCATATGTGTTGGTAATATTTGTTTGACTCAGCACAGCAACACATCAAATTTCAGCCTTCAAATTTCATTTTAAAAATGTTGTGGAGAAGACAACATCACATGGTTTTCATCGGAAAAAATTCTTTTATGGTTTTCTTTTTTTTTGCAAACATTTTTTTTTAGGTTTTCTGAAAGAACATATGGGCTTTTGGTTGGGAGATTGTTTTGTTTTTGTTTGTTTTTTCTTTTAATATGACAAATGATTGTTTCATAGTCATTGCCCTGGCGCAGGCAATTAAAACAAAAAAAGGAAACTGCGAAAGGTCTTTGGATGAAAGAGTGGTTGAAGAAAAGGGATGCATTTACGCACCAAAATGTTCTCAATGAACTCAAATTGAGTCCTCCAAATGATTTTCAAAACTTTTTACGGATGGATGAAGGCACATATGAAGAACTTCCAAATTTGGTTGGCCCGAAAATTCAAAAACAAGATACTCAAATGTGTGACGCCATCTCTCCGAATCAACGTCTATCTATAACATTGCGTTTTCTTGCTACAGGCAATTTCTTTTCTGATTTAAAATTTGTCAGCGCTATTTCGGAACGAGCAATTGGTCGCATTGTTATAAAGACTTATGGAAAAATAAACAAGATTTTAAAATATAATATAAAAGCAATTAAAACAAATTATTAATGGACTTAATTTTATAAATAAAATAATTTTTATTATTTTTTTACAAAACAAAGTTAGTACAAATAAAGGAACGATCATAAATAAATACAAAAATACATATACAAAAACAAAACATCCACTTCTTATTATTTTTATTATCATTTTCTGCTACACATTTTCAAAACATCCGCGAACCAGATGGTGATGTTTCTCCTACGAAATCTGCAGAAAAATGAAATTTGAAGTAATTGCCCGCACACACATCAAATTTACTTCCAATTTCTGCGGAGCAGGTAGCGAAAATCAAAAGTATTTTGATATTCTTCAATCTCTTCTCAGCCTGTACGTGTGAGGACAGTTTTCTGTACGTGTGAATACAGATTTACCAATACAATCACAAAAATGGCAGATTGATCAATCTAGTTTGATCGTGGCTGTGCTGCTTTACAAGTATTTTATAAAGTATGACAATTTCAATATAATCACACTATACGCACATCCATACACACATACATTTATTTATGAAGAAAGAGCAGAGAGAAAATATAAAACATTAATACGACATAAAACAAATGAGACTTAAATTACAAGGTTAAGACGAGAGATTATTCGTATCCTTTCCAGTGTGTTCGCTCTTTTAGTCTAAAGACTGTTTGAAAACCATTGATTTAGGCGTGCATATATGTATATTGTGTTGGCTTATCTTATACAAAAATTAGAAAAAAAAGAACGGGAATTATACAAAACCAAGGCTTTAAATTCGCAGTATTTGTTCTCTTACATTTGATTATCATCACTGCCTTACTTGCAAAGAGAACATAATCACAATCTAACGCTAACTTGCTTTATATTTTTAACTTTAAAAATAAACAGTGTTGCCGTTTTGTACGTTTTTAAACAAAATTGGGTTTTTTGTGGTGGGTTACGAGTCTAACTGGGTTTATCAGCAGCTCTCTATGGCTCTAGAGCTAGAGGAAATGGGTGACTGTGGTATCACAATATCACCGTGTATGCATTAAGTGTGACTGCCCCATTCTTTTGAAAGAATAGCCACAATAGGCGATAATTCTATAGAAGTAACGTATAATATGCAGATCAATTCTCAAGGACTGTACATTCAGCGTCGCTAATAAGGAGAAAATATTTCTGTTGAGTAGAAGTAAGGGTTTTGAAGCGTAGAAGATGAAAAGAGGTGGAATGGATTCAAAACAATCTTAACTTCTATTGGGCAATTACAATAATAAGATATCTGAGTTATGCCTGTGACTCGCACACTCACATAACACTTGTTTTAGAATAGGGATCGAATCAGGCTCATGTTTAGACTCCCTCATAAAGAAAAATCCCTCATAATCATAAAACATATTTGGAACCTGTATTAATGCATCTAGGAAAGAAACACCTGTGGGTATATTAAGTAAAAGGCGGAGAAGTCGAGCAATAGGATTGGGAGTGACATTATAGAGATACCTCTTGCGGGTGTTGAACGCAGACTAATAAATTTGTCTGATATCGGTATTCTACTTAATTCGTTTGTTGTAACTGCCATTCTGTTACACAAATCAATCGATACATAGAAAACATCGATGTATTTTGTGTCATAACCTGATATAACATCGATGTTTGTTTTTTCTGTCCATCACTATGGTTACATTTGTTGTACAGTGAGATAGAGAAAGAGAAAGAGAGCGGAAGAGAAAGAGGGAAAGGTGAGATATATAGATTAGGGTTAAAGTATTTTATATCAAGATAACAAACTAAAAACAAAGTTTTAAAAACAAAAATAAAAAAAGAGAGAAAGAGAGAGAGAGAAAGAGAGTTTTTAAAATTTATGATACCTTGTTTTATTAAATTCTCAAATGGTATCCTGTTTTTCTCTTTTTCATGAGTATGTTATAGAAATAAAATTAAAAAAAAAAACAAAACAAATAAAACGAATATCATATCACAGAGTACAATAAAGTTAAATATTAAAAAAAAGAAAAAGAATAATAAAAAATTATTAATAACTAAATTAAATGTTAATAGATTGATTGATTGTTTGGTTGGTTGGTTGATTGGTTGGCCTGATTAGTCACGAAAACTGAATTTTAATTGTGGCTTAAAAAACGTATCACAAACTGTACAATTAAAGTTTTTTTTTGATTTTTTTAAGAAACAACAAAAACAAATTGATGAAGCTAAAGAAAGCTTAACAAAACCGAGTTTAGAGTTTTAAGCTTTTAACTAAAGTTTCAGTTTTGTTGTTGTTGTTTTTATTTGCTTTTTATTAATTGTTGTTGCTGTTGTTGTGGATGACTTCTTTTAGTCAAGTTGGTTGATGCCATTAAACTCGTTGTCTGTACAGGCGGAGTTGTTCTTGTTCTGGCTGTAGTTGTTGTTGTTTTTGCTGTTGTTGCTATTGTTAGTGTTGCTGGTGTTATTATTTTAGGTGTTGTGATACAAGTAGTGGTAGTAGTAGTAGTAGTAGTGGTAGTAGTTGCTGGTGTTGTTGCTGTTGTTTTTATTGTTAAACAACAACAATACTCACCTCTTGAGGATGATATACTGTCGGTGGCATGAGACTTTTTGTATTCCGTTTCGCTAAGCGGCGCAATTACATTTCCCTCAACATCAAAGACATACGGACTATTGGGATGTTCCTCCCAGCGTTCTATAAAATTCTTAAGATTATCCTTTGTTGTGTCCAATTCCTTTGTCTGCTTTAACACACACCGAGCCAAAGTATCATCATCATCATCATCGTCATCGTCGTTATCATCACCGGCATCAGAGTTGAAGTTTTATGGCGATAAAAGAAGGGATTGACACACGGAGAAAAGAAAAAGAGAAAAACAAAAATCGTTGTTTAAAGACATTGTTTATAGAGTGTCTGTAAAAACAGTTGCGTTTTTTTTGCTTTCTTTTTTAAGCTTGATTTTTAATTAAAATAGTCATACAGAGGTAGACGCTGGTAGTTTTCGTTTTTAGGCTGCTGTAAAAAACTCAACAGCTAACAACTCCACGAATGCTCAGTAATAGTAATGTGGTTGGATCTACTTTGAAAGGAAAACGATTGTGTGTACAGCTCTACGTTCTATATTCATTACGGTCTCCTGGAGGGCAAAGTATTTCGCCTGTTAGATGCTACCTGGTAGAATTAGCCGAACGTTCATTCAACGTTGCAGTACTTACGTTCATTTATGGCATTCGAAAATAATGCAAATGTTTACCGAAATTCCATTAAGGTTTGGTAATCGCTTTCATTGCCATTCATATACTAGAACGAACGAAAGTTCCATTGCGTTCTATGAACGTTCGATAAATTCTATCTTAAAGCACCTGCATCGCACATATGACTGATGAACGAAATGTCATCAGGTCATATGCAAGTAGAGTGTAAAGTCCTTTAGATCCATTCAGTTTTCCTTAAAAAATAAAATAAAGATTCCACACGCTTTTTCGATTAGCAGTACTTATATAAGCGCCGACCCCTGTATTTGGTTTAAATTGTGGGCCTTTAATAAATTTCTAAAAAAAGATGGACATATCAAAACGGAATGTGTTTAAATAATTACCCCTGATAACTCTTCGATGTCTTCATCATTATCATCGATATTAGCTGGTATGGGTGATGGTGTGCTGGCTTTTAATTGCGCTGGTGGCAGATTTAGAGGCTTGGGTGACACTTTGGGTGGACTTTTGGGACGTCTTTGAAGCCATTTGTGTTTCAAACATTGGGCAGCTGTCATGCGGGTGCTGTGTAATGAAATAAAACAAAACAAAACAAGACAAGAAAAGACAAGATAAATTAATTAACACCTACACACGCCTATACATCTACTATATACACTAATACAATACAATACAATGCAATACTGTTTCGTACAATACAAATACAATAAAATGCGATACAAGTTAAGACACACAGCTATAGATAACACTTACCTCAAGTCTTTTACTAATAGTTTCGATATGAAATCAATACCTTCGGGCGATACATTGGCAAAGGATTCATCTTCGAAATCGTATTTGGCAATTGTAACATTCGCCATTGTTTCAATATCCGTTTCACCCATAAAGGGTGATAACCCCGAAATGCTGTTTACAACACCAACACCAACGGCAACAGCATCATCATAGCACCACAGATAGACAGCATAAGGAAGGAATCATGGCAAATGATTGTATTGAGTAAAAGGGCCAACCAAGTCAATTGTAGATTTTTGTTGTTGTTATTGTTGTTGTTAACATAACATATTACATATTTGTAATCGTTGTTGTTGTTGTAAAACATATTATAACATTGTATTGCAGTAAGTGTTGTTGTTGAGTTGTGTGAGTTTGTTTTGTTTCGTTCCGTTAATAGTCCAGCAGGCCCCAATTAAACAATAAAGGAAAGCGTTCATTGTTGTAATGTTGTAGTGGCAGTACACGGCAGTAGTAGTAGATGTTGTTGTTGTTATTTTTTGTACAATAATTTTTTTTTGACATTTTAGGAAAATTGGCCAACAATAATATGAAGAGCAACATAGAGTGGAAATGAATGAATAAGAAGAACAAGAAAATTAAGACAGAAATTAATTAAAAGTCTTTAATCTCAATAACATACACGAGAAAAAAAAAAGGCAAGAGAAAGAAATAAATACTGTAGCATTGAATAATCGCAGAGAGGAAGAGAAAGAAAGAGAGAGAGAGTCATTGAGAAACATTTCATTTGATTTCTTTAGGGATTAATTAAGTCAACTTTTTAATTAGTTTACATAGCCTGTGTATACCTAAATACAAGGCCACAAGATTTCTTTCCCTCTCTCTCTCACTCTCTCTTCTATTTGTCGTTTTTCTTTTTCTTTTCAGATTACATTCAATTTCTTTAAGATTTAAGGTATGTTTCTTTAATTAAATAATTATTGCTTAAATTTGTTATTCATTGTCTCTCTCGTTCTCTAGTATGTACTTACAGCACATAAGTTATAACACCAACACTCCACATATCGGTGGCATAGGATATGCTATCGAAATTTACCACTTCTGGTGCCACAAATTCCGGTGTACCAAACAGTATCTGCAAATATAAGCGAAATGAAGTAAATTTTTAATTTTTTTTTAATTCATTTCCTTTTTTAATTTTCATATGAAGGAAAGCACAGTATGTATAATGAAGAAGAAGGAAATTAAATTTTAATTGTCGCTGTTTATTTTTTTCCATGGGAAAATGTGAAATCAACTTAAGAAATGTTGAGATTAAAATTTACTAAACAAATACACTGCAAATGATTTGAAAATGGTTGACGGAATATTGGAAAAAAAGAGAAAAATAAAAATAAATACATATACATACATATGTAAATAGTTTGCCCGTTTAAGAAAGAGATCAAGGAACCATTAATCATATATTGGGTAATTCATTTAGTGGTTTCAATATTGCCGGTCTGGCAAGTCTGTCAGCTGTTAAGTGCCATTAGTCTACCGTGATAAGAAAATAACGATTCTTGGTATCTCGATTCAATCAACAATTGACTTCTTAATCTCTGCAATGCCGGCACTATACTTTTGACGCTAAAGAATACCTTTTGTCCTTTAGGGTTTTAAATTGCAACAGTCATGTGAGGGCGGAATGGTCGGTAGTCGACAGAAAATATATCCTGTGTTCACTCTACTCCTGATCAGGAGCTAAAATTGTCACGTAGTATTCATATAAGTCAGCTGTAATAGTTTATAGCCTTTTGCGTCCTAATTGGCGTCAATTAACTGGGATGGAAAGCCTCTTATTCTATATTCGCTCTAATCGCATATATTTCTCTCCCGGAACCTTGATACGACCAAACTATAAAATATTATATCGATATCATACAAGAAGTCAAGGCCCAACGACATTGCTTTCAACGAACAGTACCTAGTATTGGGATAAGGATAATTCGCGGCTTTTTATTCCTGCGTTTTATCATCTCAAGTTGGTAGCGTTTTAATTAAATTTTCCTGAGTTTTCATTTCCATTAAAAGATACTTTTTCTTACATTTTCATGTTATTTGTGTATGAAATTTTAATTTAATTTTTTTCTTTTTGTTTTGTAGCCAAAAGTACTCTTATGTATGAGGGAGAGGGGAATTTTATAGAGTTTTCTTCCCTTAACCCTTAAAAAAAATATTTAATTTGGTTTTTATTTTCTTTAAATGTTATTAAGACGACAAAGAAGTTGTTGTTTAACACCCATACTAATGTGGGAATATTAAATTAATATTAGGGTGGTACAAGTTGGTGTAAAATCTACAATTTGTTTTGGAGAAATTATTGAAAGGTTTGTTGAAAAGGAAGAAGTTTTGAAGTTTTGGTGCCACCTTAATTGTTTTTTAATAAAATAAATTCCCAGCGTTTCTAGGATATTCACTAAAGAATTTCAAATTGCATTTTGAAACTTTTTCTCTTTTTTATTAATCAAATGAAATCTTAAAAAGTTTATTTTGAAAGATGAAAACTTCACTGGGTTATGCATTTGAACTACTTGAGTACAAAGACACTCGTTTTGTTGCTTGTAAGCGAAAGAATTTTAAGTTTTAATTGCGATCTTTTTAATGAAACAAATAAAAATAAATTAAAAAACCCTAATTAAAGTCACATACACAACATACGCGATAATAAAGTTTTTGCTTTTTTAATGACACACAAACACATTCAAATACATATTACGACAATAGAACGATGGAAGAAATTTAATGTAAAAATAAAATTAAAATTCGAAATAAAACTAAAAATTATTTAAGCAAATAAGAAGCTTATATGCTATGTGCTATATATGTATGGTATAGCTACTCGTATGTATATAGAAAAACAATAATTATTTACCTGTAGTTTTTTGTCGGGATCAAATTTTCTAGCCAAACCAAAGTCTATAATTTTAATGCGATTACCCTCCTGGGTTAAACATAAAATATTCTCCGGTTTTAAATCCAAGTGTAAAATATTATTACGATGTATAAATTCCATGGCTTCACACACCTGACGTATGAATACAATACAGACGCGTTCCGTTAAAACGAATTCATCATCCACCACACGATCGAACAGTTCACCTCCTTCTACTCTGTAAAGATTGAAGGAACAATTGAAGGAAAAAAAACACATTTTTTTTGTTGTGTAAATTTTTATTTTCTTTTAATTCTAGTTGCAGCTAAAATGCAGAAGATTAAAAAGAAATATTTTCTTTCTGTTCTTTTTTTTTGATTAAAAATTTATATATTTTTTAAATTCAAATTTTACCTTTTCCTTGCAATTTTCTGTTTATTTTTTTTGGCATAATTTTTCCATAAATTTTCCTTTCATTTAAAACTGTGTGCGAATGTGCAAAAGAGTGTGTGTGTTTTAAATCTAAAAATTCTACTTAAAATTCTTATTGTTGTTGTTGTTTGTATTTTATAATTTAATGAAGGGAGATCGAAAGAGGAAAGAGAGGGTGAGAGTCAGAGTCAGAGAGTTCACATTGTTATAAACAAACACACAGATTTGTCCAGCGTCGTATGCATTGAAGGAAAAAAGTACTCAAATACTGAACTGTGTGTGTAAAGTTTAATGTATTTAAGCAAAGTTTTATTTACTACAAGTCAGAGGTGTACAACCTAATCAATGTCAAGCTAAAGTCTTGATCACAAATATTAATTTACAAATATTTAAGTAAGTTTAATAAACGACAGTGTCTGGTGGAATTTAACACACAAGCCCTGATGATGCAGTTCTACAAATAAAAAACCTAAAAGCCACCATCAAATCTAACTTGATATTTTGATCAGCTGCAACTGTGGTAAGCTTTTCAAAATTCCTCTGTGCAGTCTTTAGCCCCTTAGAGTTAATGTTCACCTGTGGACCATCAACAAAAATGCCATTTAGGCTGTCATTTATCTCTCTCTATTCGCTTAGGAATAACGTTAACTTCACATCACTAAAAAAGTTATAATTTTTGTACACTTTGATCTAGAGATGATAGTTTTTTATATCGTAAGTGTCCAGCTCTGCATGAAAAGCAACTATATATACAAATCTGTATTACAAATTATTTCACAAAAAAAAAAAAAAAAACAAGAACAAAAACAAAAAATATCGTAAAATTCAAATAAAACATGAGAAAATAAAGTTAAATTACGTTACGTTACAAAATATTTACCAGTCAGTAAATTAAAAGTAAAAGTATTTCCAAAAAAATAAAAAAAAAGCAACATCAAAATAAATTTGAAAATTTTAATTAAAAATTATAATAAATAAAAAGCAAAAACAACAAATAGAATGGTCTCGCACTCTCTCTCTCTGGTCTTTAATTTTTAAGAAAAGACAACAAAAAAATATAAGAATTTTAATTAAATTTAAAGTAACTACACTAGCCAGAGTAGAGAGTAGCAATCTATAGTTGATACTGCATTCAACTGAATTTGGCATAACGTATACGCCTTAAGGTATTCTCTCTCTCTCTCTCTCTCTTTCTCTTTGTCTGTCCCTCTACTTTATTTTTCTCTTTAGATTCCCACATCTTGTGTGTGTGTGTGTGTTTGCGTATGTATGCTGGATTTACTTTCCTTCTTTTAATGTTTAAGAATTTTTTTTCTTGAAGAAAAAAATATGGAAAGAAAAAAAAACCAAGTTTCTCTTTTTTAACCATGGGTTTGCTGTCTCTCTCTGGAAGTTTAAAAGTGTATTCAGCAGTGTGTGTGTTCATAAACTTCAAATTCCTTTAATTTTGTATCAATTTTCCAAGAGTAACTTTCTAACTTTTGTTTTCTTTCAATATTTTCTTTTGCTTTCGGGTTTTTTTGTTTGTTTTGTTTTGTTTTATGCCATAAATTTTCAACAATAATAATATAAAATGAATTGAAATTGTGTGTTTTTTGCTGTTTCCTTTTTTCAAATTTTGCCTGTCGAACAACAACAACAACAACAACAACAACAACAACAACAACAACAACAAGAGAAGGACCGAAAAATATATATTTTATGGTCACAAGTGCAAAATTTATTAAAAAATTGAATTTATCCACAAGGAATTTCTCAAAAAAATAAAATTAAAAGGAGTTCATATTGTAGGAAAGTAGAGTACTAAAAGGGGTTTTTCTTCTCTTTTCATTTCTTTTGTTCTTCCTTCTGTTTATTTTCTAAATCGAAATATTCAATCTTCGAAATCTCAAATAAGTGGGTCAAGGTTGAGCATTTTGTTTTTTAATATCAATACGGATTATTTATTGCAATAATAAAACTTTAATAATATTTTAACTTTCTTTTGTTAGTTTTCAAATCAATTTTTGGCCATAAAAAATTACAGAAAAAAAAACACAAACTTAAATAAAATAAAATTGATTCACTTACGACCAGCAACATTTTTATAGAAGAGTGAAAAAAAAGAAATATTTTACAATCCTATCCTTTAGTCTTTCAGGTCCAACTAGGGACTTCTGATCCGAAAAACCGTAAGTTCTGATGGCTCAGAGTGGAGTGAAAGGTAATCTGTGATTTTTATATACGTTCGACTGCAGTGTTCTTCAAGCAGAGGTCGTTCTAGTTTCTATGTCTTATGTTTTGAACACACCTCACAGATTTTTTTCTTTTAGTTGAACATACAATATTGCTGGGTTGTCTTTACAAAAATATGAATCTCAATTAGGATTATATTTATTCACCAAATTTTAGGTTGCATTCTGATTATTTTATTGTTCAATAAAACGAAAAACAAAAAAGAAACGAAAAATGTTTGTAGAAAGGCTTTTAATAGGATTGATTTTTTTGTGTAATTTGATTTGATTTGTAAATTTGATTTTTACCTTATTGGAATAAATAATGCCTTTATTATTATTATGGTTATTACGAATTCTATTTAAATAATATTTATTTTTAATTAATTTTTCTTTAGAAGTCTACGTTTCTTTGTTAAATTTCTGTTTTTGATTTTTCTTCTTGAATTCCTTGTATGATTCTCAATGTACTCAAGTTTTATCATTATAAATGGCGCAAAGTGCACTTGAACATTCACCATGAAATGAAGAATTTTTTGCAGTTTTTCTGCCAACACTTTAAAACACATTTTTTGTTTGAGTCACACAACGCGAAATTGATACTTCTTTCAAGCTAGACTTTAGCAAACAAACTGAGCTAATGTGCTGAAAAAGTCTGGCCTTTGTTTAATCGAATTGTAATTGAATACATGATAATCGAATATTCATGACTTATTCATAAAGGGGAGCATTATACATAGAGCAGAATTGGATTTCGAATTAGAAATAGTTAATCAAGTAATGAAACGAATTTCATTAATCATTTTAATTTCAAAAGAATACATTTAAATATGTACATAGTTTTTCTTGGAAGTAATTTCATATTGAATGAGGTTCGTAATGAATATCACGAAAATGTCACTTGAAATCGAAACAATGAAAGAATAAAGAAGAGCTTGAGAAATATGTTTGGGCACTAGCTGTGGTGCCTGGGAATATGCACCATAGCAAGATCACTCTCCTACCAGAAGAAAGCATATAAGTAAGTCTGAGTTACATTTTTCATTTATAGAGAACTTTCTCCGTCGTTTCATTTAGTGAAACTCAATTCCATTTTTAAATTAATTTTTTTTTTTCCTTTTTCTACTTACAATTCCTGTACGACACACATCATTTTCTGATACTCATAAGCCGCATACAATTGTATAATGAGATGATGTTGCAGGGAATTCATTATTTCAACTTCTCTCTCCACATTTCGGCGATCTTCACGTTTAGGTATGGGCACAAATTTGGCAGCTAATTTAAGGCCATTACTTTTGTCTTGACATTTATAAACTGTGCCGAATTTGCCTCTGAAAAAACAAATAAAAAAATATAAAAAAATTTAAATTCAGAAAAACTTGGTTTGTGTTACAAATTAAAATTAAATCTTAAGTTAAACATAAAGGGTTCACAGTACATGGTTTGTGTCTCTAATAACTCATATGGCATCATGAACAAAGGTTCCCAGATGATGTATTAAAGGCGTTACTCCATGTAGATTGTTTTGGAACTCAAGAAACACTTCTGAGACCATTGGGGTTATGCTTAAGACATATTTCTAAATCGTTTGTTCGCAGCAAGTGTCGTCCAATTGCTTGGAAATTTGTTGGCATACGAGTTAAGCACGCCAGATGTTGAAAGGCGACTAGAAATTATATGTGGAGATCGATAAATCAGTTAATATCCACTGTCCTCAGGTAAACATTGTATTGAAATTTAATAGACGGTCGGTCCTAGGAAATCGAATAGAACATAAATGTTTACGTTGAAGCGAGTATTGTTTGAAAAATTGACAGAATATGGTATCAGCCATGGTATGTATGTATGTTTGCAATAAAATAAGATTTTTCTCTGTTCTTAGCAATTTTTTCTTATTTATTTCTTGGTTTCCATAGAAGATATTTGGAGGATACCTAAAATGGGGCTAAACCCTACGTTCTAAACTGTTCGTTTGCAGGCTAACAATTTCTCTGTCAAAAGGCAAAAGAAAGAGAACGGACTGCAGCTATTCGAGGTTCTTCTACAAATGTTATTGCATTGCACAACAGTTCTATCGTCAAGAGGTTCCGACAGCGTACATAACAAGAGATAGGTGTCCCCTGTAATGATCTTCGTCAGCAAGATCAAGTGGTGTTGAGGAAATTTACAATTTCTTTTGTTTCAAAACCTTACCTGCCCACTTCACTTAGTATTTCGTATAATTCATTGGCATCCACTCCTCTTTGTATGGTTACATCTCTGTAGGGGAAGGCCGGTTCTAATTCTGTAACAAAAAGACAAAGAGAAAGAAAGAGAATGTTAAAAAATATCGAAATATTTGGTTTATTTTCTATGTTAAGGAAATAAATTGATTTGATTGAATAATTTGTTTTTAGAAAATCCCAAGAAAATATCTTTTTAAATCTGTTAATCTGTTCAATAATAAATCATTTTGCGAGAAACCAATTTCATTTCAATTGGCGTCTAAATAAATGGGCAATGCCAACAAATTTGCCACAGAATTATCTCTTATCTTGGTATGTAAGTGCTAGTGGTGGTGGTGGTGGTTTGGTAAGCAATTGAATGAATGGTTTAGTAGTTGGCGGTTGGTGGCCAAAATGGCAATCGCCAATAGCCAATTAATAGAGATATTAAAAGAAGAAATTAATCAGAGGCCTTCATTTTTTCTCCTTCCTGCTTTAGCAGAATTATTGAATAAAAAGCAAAGCAGATTCGTGATGATAAACTGGTGTTGCCACTGCCATGAGCCGGTAAGCAAATTTATTAAAGGGGACAGGTGTTTTACCTCAAATGATTAATGGCGTTTAACAAATTGCAAAAGATTAAAAATGTAATTAAACAAATGCCAAATAAATTAAAATCTCAAATAGAATTGAATACAAAATTTTAATTTAAATTTTTAAAATTTATCGCCCTTCCCCCCTGTACACTGTTTTTTTTCTAAATTTCGTATTTGATGACCTGTGTAATGAAACTATAAAACAGAAAACTGTGTTCATCATATGCTACCAGAAGTTTATGTGTAATACCACCACCACCACCATCTCCCATTCTAAACTAATTTAAAGGATTTAGCAAATTTTTCCTTTTGCTAAATCAGTAAGTTTTTCTATGCTTTTCGTCCTTTCATTTCCTCATTGTATTCCACACAAAGTTTCATTTCACTACTAAAGCCAATAGTCAGTAGACAATAGAGTTGAATTTCAAAATATGCCCCATATGGCCACCATGTGTTACTAAAGAAAATCCTTAAAAGCAGGGGGAAAAACGAACATTTTTATGAGTTTAACAGAAAGTAAACATAAAAGGCTTAAACTCACACAACTAAAGGATTTTGAATTTGAGTTTTGATGACATCACCTTTTTTTTCTGTTAACAACAACCTCCTTTTGTCGCTCGGCTCTTTAAAGCCAAGCAGCGTTTTGGCTTTTATAACTCCATTAGACCATTAACGTTATAATAAAATAGAAAATAAAATTTACCAGAAAAAACTCAATGTTTTGCTACTATACATTGTGCAGCCTTTTTGTCCATGTGTGTGTGTAATAGTATCTTACATATGTAACTTACTGATTAAAGAAAAAACTTTTCCCTGCATATATTCATTCTATTGAAGTTATCGCAAATGATAACAACAACAACAACAATATTTATTTACACAGACCAGAGAATTGAGAGTGGAGTAGTGGAGTGTTATTGTGTGTTTAGTTGGTGTATGAAGTTATTGTAGCATAAAACAAACAAACTTTGTTTGTCAACAAATTGTTGAGGGTGGCTGAGATGTGTGTGGTTGGGGTGGCGTATGATTTATTTGCTTTAGTCGTGATTCATAATAATAACACGCCCGACTATTCCCTCAACTTAATTTGTTGGCATTTAAATATTAATCACCTGCCTAAAGACAATTTAACAAAGAAATTCCTACGTTTCATAATTAATTGAATCATGTAATCACAATTCGTGGCAATTTTTGATACATTTTTTCTTTTTTAATACTCTTTAAAGAAAATCCATTTTATTTGCTGCTATTAAGTATGATCAAAAAATAAGAAATCCAAGTTAAAGTCACCAGTTCTCACAGTCATATTAAGCGTAGATCTTACGTTTGAGTTGAATATCCTGATTTTTACATGACTCTACACAGTTGATGCGATTTTCTGTATACAAAGAGGAATTCCTTATAATGGTAGGTCGGGTGACGTAAGTTGTCAACGTTCTCTATTATCACCATTCAGTATAATTCATTCATTCAGACGTATTACTTAAATATCTTAAAGCTTGAATTGCATTTTCTTTGTATATAAAATATTTACATTGCATCTGTTACTTTCATATGATGACATATGATGATAAAGAATCGGAAAACACAATGATAGGTTTCATTTTCTTTTTAAATTTAAACTTCAAACATCTCTACAATTTAAACACTTCATTAGATAACGCCCCCCTGTTCTGTTTTTGTACCTTTAGGTAACAGACATAAACAGCTTTTCCTTGCCGCTAATTTCATCATAAATTTTATTGTCTTGTAGTCTGGGTGTTAATTTCTATTCTGATATTCAATTTAACATTTCCGCTTTTACTATTTCCATTTCCGTTTACCATTCCCCATCACTTACTCTCTGCCTTTCTCTCTCTCTCTTTCTATTGCATTGTAGTACAAAAGTTTACGTGTGTTGGCATTAAAGTTTATTTTTAGTATTTATTCACATACACACGCACACACATACTCGCTCACTCACTCACATTCACTCATTCTACAGTAAAGAGAAATTCTTAAGCTTGTGTTTAACTTTAATTCTCGAGGTGAAGAACATTTGTGCAACGTTTCTATTAATTACGATTTGTGTGCAAGTATGTGTGTGTGTGTATGCGTATTGGGGAGTTATCACGAGATGTGAGAGTTTTTATGGGAATTAAACGCAACGCCAAGGCAAAGCATTAGACAAGGAGCAGTAATGGGCAATAAAAGAGCATTTCCACCGCAGGTCAATTTAATTTAATTTAATTTAAGATTTAAGGGTTTTTAATGCAAGAATTCTTGTGTACTCGTAATTTTAATAGACTTATCCTGGGCTTATTCATTGTCATTCAAGTTCAAAGTTAATTTCGTATGAATATCCAAAAATGGTTTAATAAGCCTTTCTTAATAAGTTGGATGTCCATCCTTAAAAATGGATGCGGGTGTTTAAGACAATCAGACTGCTTGCGTTCTGTTCCATTTATAGAAAAAGTGCGAGGATATGACGTACGATTTTGCCTTGGAAGCAATACGACTGGATTTCCAAAGTAATCGGACTGTTTACAGACGGAAATCTATGCCATAGAGTGGACAAGGAATCTGATCTAATTTAGATTTATTATGTTGGAACTATTGGATCATTTGCAGATAGATTCATTCCTTTGACGAAGTCTGGACTCCTTCAAATAGAGAATGGCAACACAAATTTTAAGATATTTTGCTTACGATAGAAGCAGGTGAATCCATTCTACAAGGCTTTTTTTTGTTATTTTTCTATCAATCTATTTTTTTGCTCTCAATTGTAATAAATTGCGAACAATTAGAAGGTTACGAGTTTAGCTGTAAATGAAGTAAGTTTTTGAATGAATTAATTCAACACTCTCATGACTAATTTTCCACAAAGATTTTAACATGTTGGCGTCAAGTAAATGAAAAAAGTTTTTCAACGAAAAGTAAATAACACAACAATAGAAATGAAAATCTTACATTAAAAACGAAAACAAAAGAAAAGAACAAAAATTACTGACTTACACTAAATTTAATGGCAAAACAACCAACAGCCATTAGCAAAATCAATATCTTTAAGAGAATAATTTAAGATTTTTCGCAAGAAACTCTACTTAAATTTAAATTTCCTTCGATACACTAATGGTTCACAATAATTTGGAAAATGTTTAGAACAATAAAACATATCGAAAGGAACTCAATCAATTAGATCTTTAGAGGTCTTTCAAGCTTTAAACTCCCTTATCTATTCAGCAAAATCTATGAATATTTTTTATATGAACCAATTGACTGCACTACAATATGGTGGTTATCCATAACATTGCTAACTGCTGACATTTAATTGAGTTTTTTTTTATATTCGTCTTTAAACTTTGAAATTATTTAACATTACTTAACCTCAAAACGACCTTGATTATTTATCCCGATTCAATATTTCACCCTTTATTACTCGATTGCTCTTTTGCAGTTAAAGTTCCTGCTTCAGAGACCTCTTGTGAAGCAATTCACAAAATGTTGTTCGGTAACTAAACGTTACGGTAAGCTTTTATGAATTGCTTTTGCTGTCATATTTCAGGTATTTTAAGCAGCAGTAGCAGCAGCAGTCAGTCAATAAAGTATGCAGTGTTCACTCATAAATAATACGCTGAAAAGCAATTTATTCTGGAACCACTATCTCTCATACACTCTGTACACACATACTCTGTTGTTACACAATCACTCCATGTTGTCTGCATAACTTGTCAGTTTAACTGCATTAAAGTACAGGGTGCGATATTAAAAATTTATTTTTATTTTTATTATTCTTCTCTTTCTTATTTTGAAACATTTTATAACAAATCATTCGCCATAAAATTGAGTTAAAGCAACAGTGGCAGCATTGGCAGCACTAGCATCAGCAGTAGCAATCGTGGCAGTAGTATTTGAAAAAACTTTTGCATATTTAATCACTTCATGAGTGTGAGTACGTCTCTATGCACTGGCTCTTCCCATTTAATGTGTTTAAAATATTCTCATTGAGCAGCATATCATATCGAAAGAGTAATCGAGGAGAGAGAGAGAGAGAGAGACGGTAAAGTGAAAAAAGTACTTTTTTAATACTTGTCTCTGCGTTGTGTGCAAGTGTGTGTATTAGAAAGCAGATTTGCGTTGTTAACAACATTAGTAACCAGTATTAAAACGGTTCATTTTAACAGTGTATGTGTGAATTGAGTGCATATGTTTTTAATAGTTTAAGAAAGAGGAGGAAAACAAAAGACAGACGATGAATATTTAGGAGCATAAGTTATAGGTAATGGGGTGTCGTTTATACTGTAAAATAAAGTGGCAATTTTGAAACTATTTAAAAGGTTTGTGAACCTAAATATGCCGTTAATTTTGTGTAGTTATGATACGTTCATAACCAAAATAGTTTTATTTGAAATGCAGAAATTATAAACGGCAATTTATTAGAATGAAATTGTTTGAAAAATATTTCTATTGTTCACAGCGAGTCTTGTTTTTTGGCTTATTGAAGTAAAGCCCGGGTTCGAGCCACAGGCCAGACATCAAAACGAAACATGAAAAAAAAAATATTTCTTCGGCGACTTCTTCTCAGGAGATTTCTGGCAAAAACTCTGAGAGTAAATAAGCCTGCCATGAAAAAGTTTCTCAAAATCTGAGTCGACGTTAAACTGTAGGTCCCGCCACTCAAGTATACAAAATTAAGGCACACAACATGAGTGGTGTGGGAAGCTAGGCCGTAATCCTGACTGAAGGGTTGTAATGGCCAATAATGTATGTATGTATGTATGTATGTAATTGGATCTATCATATATCCAGAAGAAAGCATCGGAATAATAACATTATAATGGAATACTCAGGTCTTGGAAAATCAACGCTGAACTAAACTATATCAGATTGTGATATTTTGAAGAGATCATGCTCTCTCATAACGTTTAATGGTAAAAAATAAAATATTATTGAACGTTTCATTTTGTTCTCTTTTGTTGTTACATTTTTAAGAAATTAATTTTTATTTGTTTTAATTGTTATTCCATTTTTTTCCTTTTTGAACAGAAACATTTTAAATGATTAAAATTATACAGCATTGGCATTTTCTTTCATTAACTTGTATTTGTCTATTGTTTGTTTTTGTTTAAGTCATTAAATATTTACAAAGTCTTTCAAATAATTTTTCTTTTATTTTTTGAAAACAAAACAAAAAAAAAAAGAAACGAAAAAGAAAAATAAAAATAAAAATAATAGAAGAAATACAAAAAAAAAAAGTGAAAAATACCTTGACTTTGTGTTTTAGCGTTGCGAAAATATTTTGTTTTACATTTTTTTTAAATTTATTTTAAGTATTTTAAATAAATACTACGGCATTAAACTGAAATTTATTGCTGAATATGCAAAGGAAAAGCACTGTGAAAAATTGTAATTAAATTTAATTTAATAAAGCATTTTTTACTCCGATTTTTGTAGTAAATAAAATTATTTGTAGTAAATAAAATTATCTCAGATTATTATTATCCTTGGTTTTAAAAATATCTTAACTTTGAAAATATTTCTTTCAGTGTTTGTTGGTTTAAATGTTATTTTTATTATTGTTTTCGTTGCCATTCTCGTTTTTTTTACAGTCGCTTATGCATGTGTGCGCTCGGCTCTTATCCAAATAATTTGCTTGCCAAACACAACTGTCTTGTTGTATTTATTGTTGGTGTAACATTTTTGCCTTTGCTTCGGTTGTTTACATAGTGGTTCTCTCTTTGTTGTTATTGTGCATTGCCATTGTTAAAGAATTTTAGCACCATAAATAAATTACTACAAATTAAACAAAAGCAACAAAAACAAAAAAAAAAATGAAAAAAAAAAAAAAATCGAAAACAAAAGAGGCTGCAGAGCAAAGAGAAAGCAGAACATGTAATGGCGACAGTGACAACAAAATTAAATAAAATGAAAAAAGAATCAAAACGAGTACAATTGCCATCACATGTAAACTTGACATTGACTCTCTATCACTCTCAGTCCCACTCTCTTAAAATGAAACAGTAACGGTATTTAAATGTAATGAAAATAATAACAACAATATTAACATGGTTGTTTATATAAAAAAAGAGAGAGAGAGGGAGAGAGAGAAAAAGAAAACAACACTAAATAACACAATATTTGTTATAATTGTTAAACACGCCACCTAAACGTATACGTATTCGTAACACAAGTAATTCGCATTAATAAATATTAAATAATATTGCTTATACGCCTCATGCAACACAATCAATTCTGATTCAATAATAATAATGAATACGATGTTATGGAGTGTATTTAAGCATACATAAATTAATAAAATGGATGGTGGTGGGTGGCATTTTATTATTAAACATTTAAAAATCAATAAACAAAGTCGATAATTTAATTTGATTTGATTTGTTTTTCACTTTTTTTCATCATAAAATCATGTAAACATCATCTCGTTAATAAAAAAGAAAACTATAAACTTTTACTAAATACATATTGTATACTATTATTGTATATATAAAATATTAATTTCATTATACATACATGTTACTATAACACATAACAAGTAGAAAAGAGCAAAATATTGGCACAATTTATAAAGTTTTGAAAATTTAAAAACAAAATTCTTAAAAGTTCAGAAAAATCTTCTCCTTTTAAATGAAGAAGAAAAAAAATTTTTTTTTATGAATCTGACGTGTCTTTTATTTAATAAAAGGTTTGCTATTTACGAGCAAGGTGTAAAAACATTTAAAATTTACTACAATTTGTACAAAAATCGAGAACTTCGTTATAGTTATGATCGTCGTAACTGATCTACTGTGCAAAGATACGACATAATTGTGAAGATAAGTATTTGAAGAGATCAAAAGTGTGGAAGAATACAATGAAGAATCCTCGAAAGACTTCGTTGGGCTTGCTTAACTCAATTTTGTAATGTCCCCATGTGGCCCATAAGAGTTTTACTATTGTTTCTCTCATTTCTTTATATTTATGCAATTATCTTCTTTTTTTTACAAAAAGTCAAGTAAATAAGATTTTATGCAACTATTACTGCTGTTGTGGCTGCTGCCATTATTGCCCATCGTATAATAAACAAAAATCATTCATAAGACCGTTTTTTAAATTTTTTTTCCTTGTATTCATCATTTCAAAGGCTGTTTTCAACAATTTGATATGGTTTTGTAACCTCCTCGCCCCCTTTCCAAAAAATAAAAGCTTAAGGGAATGCAAAACTTTAATCAGCATAAGTGCAATCATAACATTAAAAAAAGAAAGAAAAATGAAAAAAAGGTTAAAAAAGAATCAAAAAATAGTCTGCAGATAACTGACACATGGTATGAATGAGGGGAAAAAACCAGCACAAGAATGGCCACAAAATGTGGGCAAAAAACCAAAAATCTCTATCAATGCATACTGATAGACAATGACGCACATGCATGCAAACCTGGCCCCTTTCAATATGAATTTGAAACATAATCAGACCCAGAACCTAGAGAAAAAACAAAAAACGAAAAGCCAAAAACAAAAAAAGTGACACCAGAGCTATTCAATGACAACAGCCATCACATAAAACCGGTGAAAAGAGTCAAGAAGCAGAGAGGAGGAGATAAATAAGAAGACCTGAAATATGCAAAAAAAAAAGAAAAAAGGAAAAGGAAAAACTAACAAAAATTATTAAAAAACTAGAAAAGAAAAGAGAAAGGATTTGGAAAAAGGGGCAGTAAATGTAAAATTGTGGGGTTATGCAAGATAGAAAAATTCATATTCTGGTTTACATACTACTGCTGCTCTACATATGTTAGAAAAAGGCCACAATCAGAAAACCATGAAACTCACACATCCATGCATTTATGAGAACTTTTTCTCCTCCTTTTTCTTTTCTTTTTTTTTTTTGATAAGCTGCAGTAAATGTTGATTAAAACTTTCAAGGGGAGTGGAGAGTGGTGCTAAGCATTGAAATTGTGTACAGTTTCATGTAAATATGGTTAAAAGCTAGAAAATCTCTATTAAATCTGTGTATAAATTTTTTGGAATTTCTATGCATTCTCTCTCTCTCTCTCTACCTCTGTCTCTCTCTTTCTCATCTTTTTCTTCGGCTGGTTGACTGTCTGCTAAGGAAATATTTCGAAAATAATAGGATTCGTATGAGCATTAGTTAAGTAAAAACTGTTTTTATTATTCATCCTTCTCTTAGTGCATGAGTGAAGAGTTGCATATAAGTATGGAACAGAATTAGAAATTAATTTTCTCTTTAATAAAACGATTTTATGCTGCAGAGTAAAAAAGTCAAAGTGACTGATTAAAATTAGATTTTCGGTTACAATAGGTTAGGAATATAAGTACTCGATTAGATTGGCCATGAAAGGTGTGGAACTTGTTTAGATAAGCGATGTGCCCAAAAATTAGTTCAAGTTCTTCAAGCAATTTTCGTCCCATTCTGTCTACTTACGTTGCCCAAGATTTAGATAGTCGCACAGCTGTTAACTGTTAACTTCCTGGCCAAGTTAGCATTTGTATACTCCAGAACTAGTGTCGGTCATATTAGTTGTTTCATAAATTTCTTAAGATATTTCCCATGCCATATAAACTTAAAGAACCTTTAGCTGGTGTACTTTAATCAAATCTGACCCCTGTATGCAATCATATTCAATTTTTCAAGCGAGTTTTTTTGAAGTCTTAAGAGATTAGAGATATTCCATTTGTACAATAAACATAATATAATTTCCAAAGCATGCGTTATTCATCACTTAAGATGTTAACATCTTAATCACCTGCAACTTTTTTCTACAATTAACTTTACAATTTTTCACCTTTAAAATTTCTTTATGATTTACTGTACTGTAACCACAATAAAGGCTATAGTTGTCCTGTTGGATGCCTTTTACGAAATCATGCATTAATTATGCAAACAAAGATCGCTAAATTGCAGAAACTGCTATAAAAATTGGCTGCTTATTCCGAATCTTCTCTTTTCAACGGTTTTACTAACAACTGTTATGTGTTAATGACCATTTAATAACCACAGTTTATGTATAAATGTTTGAAAAGACTTTGCATACTGTGACACATTTCATTAAATGGTTTACAATTGATCATTTCAATTAAAATCATCACATTATTGCTCACTTAAAATGATATACAGACACACACACGCACACAGTCATACACACATCTACACTGATTTAGATATAATGGGTGTTGCTATTTTAATTAGTTTATAATTCTCAATGTTACAATTCAATCGTCTCTGCGTATCTGTACACACACACACACGCACTAAGGCTTTAAAATAATTATCCTGTGTACAAAATAAATAAATGATAACCTTTAACTGCTTTATAATAAGTAAGTGGACAACACAGTAACAAACACCACTACACATATACATACATACACTTCAGTTGTATGTAGTTAGACAGTTGAACACGGACCCACAACAACAATGATGATTCCATAAATAAAATCAACGATAGCAAAAAGTGACATGACATTACATATGATTGTTGTAGTGTTGTCAGAGAGTACAAAAGAGCAAAAGTGAATGTCAATATTAGTGGTGTGAGTAATTGTCATTAAAATTTTAGTTGAGATTCATAATCATCACAACTAAATATGTTCTTGACAAGTGCATAATTTTGCTCATTAACCATTATGTTACATACACACACATGCACAACTACAAAATTATGAAAATAATGAATATACAAAGCGAGAGAGAGAGAGAGAGAGGGAGATGGAGTAACATAAACAAACACGTAGTGCTCTCATCAATATGGCCACAATACATTTTCATGGCAATTTATCCAAACCTAAAACAACAACGAGTTGTAATGATGATGAGGCTGACGTCGATGACTATGACAACAATAACAACAACTACATTAACACGCCATTATTATCATTGAACAATGACAGCAACAATTAGTGATTTGTAATGGTTGAACACAAGCACAGCCCAACACAGCACAATATCAACACAACAACAGGGCAGGGTTAAACAAAGTTACTCATGTGCACACTTCTACATGTGTAGGTGGTGTAGCACACACAAATGTTTAAAGTCACGTTTATGGTTTCTTGCTACTCTTCATTTTAATTTTTACTAGCATTGACACACAGAGAAAGGCACACATGCATACATTTATAAGCAGTTGTCTATCAATAAAAGTATATGTATGTATGTTCTGGCTGCACACGTATGGGTGTATATTTGTTTGTTGACTTTGATTGAATTGATTGCTTAGGCAGCACACAATGTTGTTTATTTTAAAGAAATCGTAACATCAGGCTTTACTGGTTTAACTCTTACATTTTGTCTCTTTCGTTCTTTTTCTCTGTCTGCGTTAACAGTAAAACCTTGATTGTTTGCATTTTTTAAGAGTTTAATCTATTGTAACCATGCAAATAAATGGAGAAGAGGCTTGTCTTTGAATTTTTAAATGCCTAGTGTTTAAGATGTTAATCTCTTTGTTATCTCTTAAACACTTTTAATGAGTTTCACTTTTCTCTCTCTCTCTCTCTCTCTCTCTCCGTTTGTCTCTTACAACTTAGCTTACTAAGCCTTAACCTTTATATACAAATACGCAATGAATACCCTGCGTAAATCTAAATTTATGCTGATTAAAAAAAAAATATATTTTTTTATTTTTCTTTGGAAATAAAAAAAGAAACAAAATGGCAAGTATTTCAACAAAAGCTTTTGAAAATCATTGAAATAAAATAAATTAGAATAGTTATTCATTATGAGTTCTCTTTTATGTTTCGTAGATTGTGAGTAAAACTAAAGAGAAGAAGTAAAAGTTTAAGGTTAAAGAGTATGCATCTCCTTTACAATATTTTTTTGCGTTTTATACTGAAGCGTATGATGAATATTAATGCCGTAATGATTAAAAGTATTCATACGCCTTGGTATTCATTGAAGGTTTCTAAACATTGCCAAGCATTTTCTTCTACTAAAGCCTGAGGATAAATAATAATGAGTGAGATAACAATTTTAAAAAAATGTTTCGTAATTTTTTCTTATCTTTTATTTGTTTTGTTTCGTTTAGAGAAAATGTTAATAATACTTAGAAGAGGGATATAGTGGTAAAAGCATAATCAGAAATTGAAGTAAGAAGTTGGGAGGAAAATAGTTTTTTGTTTTCGTTGAACTTTTGTAGTTTTAAAAATATGAGCGGTAGTGAATGAATGAAAGTGATGAATTCATTATATTTGTTTGCATATTAACATTATTTGAAATTAAATTTATGAAATGTTTTGTAAATTTATCATTAGCTACCATATGATGAAGTTTTTTCCATTTTTTTTTTGTTTGGCTTAATTGCGCATCGAATGAAGTTCTTATGAGTTTTAAATCACGAAAATGAATGATGATGGTAATTAAAGGTCTTTGATGATACAATTTAGAAATTATTTGATTGCAAAGATAATATACATACGTCCAACTGCCTAATGTGTAGTGTTCTTTGTGAAAATAAAAGCAGCAATGGGTTAAAGTGAAAAATGGAGCTAGAATCAATGAGAATGAATACCGAATATAATCAAGCCCTACAGACAAACGTTGCCACCTTGTGCTAAGCGATATTAGTGATAAAATGGAGGGATAACGTTCCAATAATACATACATACATACATACATATTTGGTCATTAAAACCCTTTAGTCACGATTACGACCTAGTTTCTCACACCACTTATGTTGAGTGTGTTAATTTTTATACATGAGTGGCGGGACCTACAGTTTAAAGTCGACTCCGAACAACAGATTTTTGAGAAACTTTTAATGGCAATTTTATTTGCTCTCAGAGTTTCAGGCAGAAATCTGTTGAAAGGAACTCGCCGAAGAAATATTTTTTTATATTTCGTTTAGTTGGAGATGCCTGACCTGGGCTTTGAATCGAGGATTCAAGTTTAATAAGCCAACACTCTAGACGGTGAATCGCCTTTTAATACCTCCCGCCTTCAACTTGTTTGGTAGCCAAGTTTCTTATTTCTGGATAACCGCAAGCAGTTGTAAAAGTAACAACAATAACAATGAAAAAATGAATATATTATTCCATCGGAAAGTATTTCACTTTAAGAAATAAAAAGTTCTTAAAAGTAGTCCAAGTCATAATAACCTGATGACAATATTTTTTTTTTTTTTTATAATTTTATGCTGAAATTCATCAATTTAAGAACATTTTATTGAAATACAATGCGGCTGGGCTATAAATGTAAAATTGATTTCATTTCGTTCTTTTTAATATACAACAACAACAATAACAACAAAAAAGAAATATGTTTTACAATTAATTACGAAACAAAAACAATAACGAACGCAGCATTGATTGAAGAGCAAACACAGAAACGTACGTACGTACTGTAGCAGTGCTTAACAGGAGAGAGAATACGATGATGGTGGTGGTTGTTGCCGCCAAGATGTGGTAGTTCATGATGGTTTTTAAATATTTTTTTTATTCGTTATTCGTTTTCTCTTTTTTTTACGACTCCACGCAATGTTGCCGCTTTTGTTCTCTTTGTTGTTGTTGCTGTTTTGATGTTACTCATGTTGCATGGATGTAAGTGAATAATGGTCGTGAATGGGACACGTTTTGTTTGGCGATATTGAATTTCGATTACACCAGAGAACAGAAATTGAAATAGATTTACACTAAACACAGGGTTTTTCAGTGAGATTTAGGATATTCATTGCGGCTAAAAAGTCGGGAAAATTGTTCTGTAAATGACTTTGTGAAAATCTTCAGCGATGGATCGAAATTCAACTGAACCTTTGGTGGCAAATTTTTTTTTCGGTATCTATCGGAGGACAACTAAACATTAAAAAGCAATATTCTATTGACTGGTGTATACCTTTTATAGTACTCTGACTTATTTATTTTATATACATACATATGTCTTCTCATCTGTATATGTAAGTATATATGTATATATATTTGTATGTATGGATGAGCGTGTGTGTGTGTGTTGGGTATGTGTGACCAGTATTTTTGTATGACTGTATGGATGGCTTGGTGCGTGAAAGTGTCATTAAGTTCAGTTAATGTCATGGTATTTTTATTTCTCAATATAATGTTTGTTGCTGTTGAATGTTGTTTCTTTTTGTTTTTATTATTTTTGTATAGTTTTCTTTCATAAATAAATTCATAAAAATAAAACCGTTTTGCCATCACCATCACCATCACTATTACAAACACCAATGCGAATGCGTATGCCAATATGCTGGTTATTCAATGGAATTGCGAGAATTTTTATGTTTCTTGGCATAATTGTGCGTTCATGTGTAATTTATGCCGAAAATATAAAAATTAATTTTGATGCCATTTTAATATGATATTTTCGGTTTTCCATTCTGCCGTTTTCCCATTTTTCCGCTTTTCCGTTTTTCCGTTTTTCCGTTTTTCTGTTAACGTTAACGTTTTTTTAATTTTATGTTTCAATAATAAAAATGTTACATATACAAACAATATCATGCAAGAATATTAAATAAATATTTTCTTTATTATTACAACAACAACAACAACAACAAAGTATTTTATACAAACAGTCGGTGTGTGTGTTTTGAAGCGTGTAAGTGGTATTTGATGATGACAATGTTGTTTATATCGCTGTACCGAAGCTACCGAAGGAATTGCCTAATAACAGAGTGTTTTTAATCCAAATTAACAGAAAATGTTTCCTTTTTTTTATGACAAGTTGTTAACATTTATGGCTTTTAATCAAGAAAGCTTTAAAGATAAATGTTAACCAAACAATTAATATTAATCATTCGCCTCTATACAAGCGTATTTGTAACGCTTTTAAAATATTAAACTCATCGTCTTTTATTTTCATGGCGTATAATTTTTGTTAAATTTTTTATTCATGTAGCATAATTTTGTTTTTTTTTTATTAATTTTTAATTTTATTTTTTCCTTTTATTTGAATTTGAATTTAAATTTTGCAGTTTTACTTGCCATTATATTTTCATTATTCAAGTCATTATTGCCTCTTATATTTCTTTATTCTTTCTCTCTTTTTCTTTTTTTTTATTGACAATCATTTTTAAAATTTTAGTGTAGTGGGTGCCAAAAGCGCCCACCAAAACTTAGAACTCTCTGCTGGAGATGCTAATTTTAAGACCCTCTTTAAGTTTTTTTTTTGTTGTTTTATTTTGCTTTCTTTTTTCTTGTGTTTGCTCATTGTCAAGGGTGGGAATTTTAAATCGTTAATTTTTTTCTTTTGAGCCACTTACGTTGTGGAATACATTTTGCAAATAAATGCTGATGAAAATATAATCGTAAAAATATGCTTGAAATACTTTTTTTATGATGACGTTTGCTAAAAAAATATATTAGAAGATTAGAGGAAGACGAAGCAGGGGAATTATTTGCAAAGCAAAAGGCAATTGTGTTTACTTGGGAAAATTTCAATTTTTTTATTTTTAAATAATTTTTGAGCGGAAAAATTGTACGCCAATACACTACATACTAAACTACGATGATAATATAATACGACAGTTTTATTTAAATTGATTCTAAAGCTAATTATTGGTAGTGCCTTAATTCATAATCGACTTGCACGCGGAACCATAATTAGGAAATTGAATGTCGGTACACTAAGGCACACTAAACGGCCGTTACAAGCTTTTAGTCATGAAGCGATTGACTTACACTTTAATGAGAAGTTCGAATGACAGTTGTGATAGGTTTTTTTCTATGAAATTTGCCAGAAGACTGCTGTTAATTATTTTCTTTCAAGATGTCAAGAATGGCATTCGAACTCTAGACATATGTATGCACTAGTAAACCGACAAACTACTCTCTAGACTACGCAACCGATAAGTAGGGTACTTTGACAAGTAGGATATTTAAAAAAAATAGAATATGCGCAATAAAAGGAAAAGGAAACGAGAGGGCTAATTTAGAAGATAAATAAAATTTATATTTACTGAAAAAAATATGCGACAAAAATTACAAGAAAATTAAAGTCAATTACAATGTAATTATTATGCGATACAAACGAAATTCTAATTGCGTAAAATTGTATTCAAAAAAAGAAATTTAAATTCTACGAGACCGTTGTTTTTTTTAAGATAATTTATTCACGATACATTCTTTTTTATAATAAATTCATTTTGATTTAGACATTTAACATGTGAATGTCTACAATTCTGTTTAATTTGTTTGCTTTCTATCCTTTAAAAATATTTCAAATCAAAAACCGACTGTGGCTGTTGCCTGCATCAACGTCATCATTTATGCACATGATGTTGAATATTCTATACAATTCTTGTTGTTGTTGTTGTTGTTTTTTGATAATATTTTATGCATTTGTAATCAACAACATGAAGCATCAACAGCATCAACAACAGCTACAGCCATATTAACATAATCGTTGCTGTCAGCATAAACAATAAAAAAATCATGTTTGTGCCACATGAAAACACTCTTCAAACAGTACAAATTAAGGCAACAAAAAAAAAAAAACAGCAAAACAGATAGACAGACAGTGATATAAAGACAAACAGACAGACAAACAGACACACAGAAAAGACAGTTATGTTTAAAACGTATTAAAACCATAAGCAAAACTAAAATAAATTCATTAATTTACGCAACGACATGAAAAGTTACAAAAGATATTCTCAAAATTCTTCAGTATTCTGAAATTCATTTTTTCATTCTCATTTACTCCCAAAAATATTACAAAATTTCATGTTGGTTAATAAAAAAAAAAAAACGTAAATGTTGTTTAAAAAATCCGTTAGATTTTCCCTTTAAAGCATTTGTGCTCATTAAATTAATTAAGAAAAAAAAAAAAGAAAAAGAATCGAAAAAGTAAAAATATGAATGAATATTGCGTAGATCTGTAGTTCAATTTTACAACACACACACGCACATATATACACTTCCTTGACAGACCTAAACACTCACTTATATGGTGACATGCCACACAAAATAAATAGTGACTCTCTGCCTGTCTGTCTGTACGTCTGTCTGCCAGTCATGTTGTTCTATTTTTTAAATTTTATTTCACACTCTACAGTAATAAAGCAGGCATGTTGACTGATGTAAGGCTTTAAAGAAAACAATTTCTGAAGGTCAAAGGTCATGTTAAAATGGATATTTAGAAGGTTTCCTGGCAAAACCTTAAAATTTTCTTAAAAATCTGTCGTTCAGAGTCATCGATCCCGCCACTCACACAGACAACATGAGTGGTGTAGGAAACTAGGTCGTAATCCTGACTAAAGGGTTGTAATGACCAATTCAGTAAATAATCCATCGCACTATATCGGTTCTTATAGTCTACTGTTTCAATGAAAGGCATGATGAGAGTGTAGCTACTGTAGAAGTGTCAGTGCTTGGCTCTTACCAAGAAGGGAGTAGTCTAAAGTACTGTGGCAATACCAAGATTTGTTTCAGAGTCTTGTTGAATTCCTTTAGGCTGTGTTTGATACTCTAGTTAGAAATCGATTTGTAATATCACATTGTACCTCATCGCTGGCTTAAGTGGAATCTTTCCCTTGGTTCTAGCTGGAGCCTTTACTTAAGCTAACCTAAGGACATGAGGCTGAGAATAATAAAATTTTGTTGAAAAGCTCAAAGTTCGAAATTTTTTGTTGTCGCTAAAGCGTTTACCATGGTCGTCATAAATCCAATTTTTATTTCCTGACTGCCTGCCTGTTGTTCATTATGAAATTAAATTGCATGCGAGTTTTGTGTGTGCGTACGAAAAGAGTATTTTTTTAATGATGATGTTGAAATATCCCCTTTTTACAGAGCGATACAAAATAAAGAATGAAAGAAAGAAAAAAGAACTTATGAACACTTTTATTTTCTTAATTTTTTTTGTTAAAATTTTTTCTTTAGTTTACATGACAAACAACAAATGGTGATGAACTACTTTTGCTTAATGCTGGCAGAAGAAAAAAAAAAACATACAAACCATAGAAAAGTTTATTATTCGGGTTTTAAAATTAAATTCTTTGTGCTCCAAATAAAAATTTAAATTTAAAATTTTTATAATTAAAGCAATACGTAGTAGATGTCATCTGAAAGTAGAATAAAAGTTTCATTTTATTTTTTCTTTTTATTTGATTTGTTAGCCATTTTTGTATTGACATTTCTTATACTTGTTGTCCTTTTTTTGTTTCTTTCATTAATAGACAGTCCTTGAGGTGTTTTTCTTCCTTCGGTATTCGTATATTGCCTCTCCATTTGATTGAATCAATTTAAGCTTTAATGACATGTTAAGTAAGTGACAATAATTTGTGGCAGGCAGGTAAATACAACAGGCTGGGTGGGGATACAAAATTCGCTTTCAGACGAATGTGAATATTAGCAGATGTTTTTGAATTAAGTTTTTAACACAATCCAATACAATGTAAACAAATTGTGTTCCTTCGTTGAAAATTTCTATTTGTTTTCAAATGCTTCACAGGCACTTGAGATTGATAAAATGTGTCAAATTCTGTCACTGATAAAGTGTATGGAAGTAAAATCTTTTGACATGGCACTGTGGACTTAGAGCACATTTATGCACGACCAAAAGTCAACAACATACCAGTAACTAGACTACGGCGATTTCAACCTCTCGTTATTTCTAGATACGATTCTATTTGTAATTTCTCAACAAAAACTTTGATGGTCTCAACTCTACTCTGTAAAATAGAAGTGATTATGCCGCTCAACTAATTCAGTTTTCACCGAATTTCCTGCACTAATTTTAAGTTAACCTGATAAAAGCCGAGTTGTCTGTCTGATTGCTGCGTGACTGTATACTTTCGCTTAGAAGATACCCGAGAGTTGCCCCATACTTCCCAGAAGAGTATATCGCCTCAAATTGCTCCATTGTTGTCGTTGCAGTGGACAGAGAAGTTCGAAACTGTCAACCACTTGATTTGTTTGGTGACGATGTAGATTTCCACTAAACAGAGTATCTAATATAAACACCATCATCATCAAAACATTTCCTCAGAGCATTAGCCATGTGTATAAAAAGAAAAATTTCCAGCAAAGAAAGTTTTAAAGTTATTAATCCGCACTCCCTACTATAGTATGTGTAGATAGAAATCGTTTGTCAAACAAATTTTGTTGTTGAAATGTTTTGACAATAAATGTTCACCTGGGTACCTTTAACAATAAAAAAAAAACAAGCCAAATGACAATATTAAAAGCACTAACGCGAGCACAAGTGCGATAAAATCTATAAAAATCGCAAATGAAATGCGAAAGTAATCAATTGGAACATCAGTCACTGCTATTGACAACATGTTTTTGTCAATTTCTTTCGACTTCTTTACATTGGCATTGTCGTGTTATCTCTCCTGTGCGACATATTGTATTTGCTTAAGCCATTAAATGTTTATGTGTGTGTGAGACAGCCATTTTCCTTTGTTGCTTTTAATACATCCGGTTTGTATGGTAGAGATTGTATTGGCGTCTCTGTCTATTGTTTTGTTGGCCTAAACAATTTACTTTTTCACTTCCGGACTTGTGTTCACAGGCAGTCGGCCACCACAAGTATTTCAAAGATTTCAAGGATTTTTTTTATTTGTTTGTTTTCTATTTTTATTTTGTATTTATTTTCTATTGAGTGCGTATGTATTTTAATAATTAAACATGTTTTATTGATTTCTTGTTGTTGTTCTTTCTCTTCACTTCACTATTTATTCCTGTGGTTGAAAAGCGCCTGAAAATATGAGCGAAGCTGTTGATTTTCATTAAATTGATTATTGTGGTTGGAAGTAAATCTATTAATTGAGTTTGAGTTGTGAATTATTATTATTGTTGTTTTCCATTTTCATTTTCATTTTCATTTAATATTTAATCGGTTCTGGTTTAATTGTAAACACTTATGTATAAAGCGTTACAGAGAGAAAAACGGGGATGAATTAAATAAAAACAAATGTTTTAAAATGCAATTCAATTAATAAATCATAAAAATCATTTCATTTAATTGCCATGAGAAAAAAAAACAGAAGAAAATTCAAATGATTTTTATTCGCACTACTTTCAAGTAGAGAAGGAGATTTGAGTTAATAATGATAATACGAGAGAATACTGTAATTGAAAAACTGGTCGATGGTTAATTCAATTTGATTTTTGCTTTTCATTTTCATTTTCATTTTAAACACTTAATTTGCTTTTATTCGCGACTATCCGCCATAATATTTATACAATGACAGTTTGCACTACAACATGACCAGGTCAGGTGACCTAAATAATCCTCACAGATGAAAGACAAAAACACAGTGGAATGACGAAAGACAGGAAAATTTATAAACTGAATAAGAATGTCGTTTACAGAGCCCATTAAAGATTTATATTTGAAGCAATACTTTAATTGATTTAAACTTTGCCCACTAATTAATCACGTTCGCATATCTCGAGCATCCACTGTAAATTCATTTAAACTTCTGATCTGTATCCGCATTATTTTGCCACCCCAGGCCATTGTGGAATTATAAGCTTTTCCAGTCTGTGTATATAAAAACTGCATCTCACTATAAATGTTGCTGATTTTAATAATGCTGACGATTTCACATATGCGAGGTGTGTTCAAAATTATGGAAGCATTTTTAAAAGAATTTTTTCTAAAAGCTAATAGCAGTTGAAATAAAGAAATGGCAAAAAACGAATTGAATTGTAACAAAAACTTTAGAAATGGAATTGCCAGAAAACAAAATCATAGTTGTATCATAGTTGTAAAGTAAATCTAACCATAATAAAATTTTTTTTTCAAAGCCCAAAAGGGAATCCTACTGGTATTTACACTGTCTTTTCTTCCGCTATATCGCCCAACGCAGAACCTGACCTTGCTAGTTCATCTACAATTTTGGTATCCAGCATAGTGCAATCTGATAACCTGACATAACGCCGTTTAGGAATCTTTTACACTCTAGATGTGAACTAAAAACATGTCTGCTGGGAGCTTTTGGTGTTGCCTGATTATCCATTCTCAAGCTCCTCCATGCCTTTTACTTACAGTCTTGAGATTATTGCTATGATAAATAAACTTATGGCGATGATAAGAGATATTTATCACAATAGAAGACAGACATTACATTTGATTGGGATTACATACTTTTAAGTGCTTCGATTTGAGGGAATATTTTTTGAAGGAAAAAGTTTACAATTTTATATTGCAACCAACCATCGCATGTCTATTATATTTGTTTTCGCAATTTTCGTTTTCATACCCATTTGTTATGCACGCACTCACGTAATCATGTGGTTGAGTTTTTATTAAACACACGTACATACACTTACACACACTCGTACACTTGCACACATAGTTGCAAATGCAATTTTAAAATGTAATTCGTCTAAAAGCAACAACAAAATAAACAACAGTAATGTTTAACAAAATAGCAGTTTCATAGGGAAGTAACGTCAAGCATTAAAGAATTCATATTGAATGTCACACTACGTTCTGTTATGACAGAAGCACGCACGTCTATTCTATAATTTGTGTGGCATAATTTTTGTTGTCACATTTCTGTTATTTTTGTTCGACAATACATATACATGGATGTATGCGTGTATGTAAATAATTTGTTTAAAAAATTATTTCTACGAGGAAATCAAAAATTGTTTGGGGCGGGTGGAGAGCGATGAAAATTTGGCGACAAATTTTTATAGAGTCTTCTAGTATTTTTTTTTTTTCGTTTTTTTGCTGTTGTTGTTGTTGTTGTTTGTGTGTATGGTTTTTATTTTTGCAATTGTTTAATAAGTATTGAATTTGTCTGTTTTTTGTTTGCTTTGAAATTCTTGAGTATGAGTAATGTTTTGTAATGAATATTAAGTATTCGCCTCGGTGCACATCATTATCATCTCATGTGAAAATAATTCCTTTTTAAAAATTCAAAAATGAAAAGACGCAAGAAATCAACTAAATTATGGGAAATTTTTTGAAAATTTATATGAGTTTGATAACAAACTGTTGTATTATTAAGCAACAAATTAAAAGAGAATATATTTGCTTGCAGGACAATGAATTATGAACACTAGTAGAGTCATTATTAAATAATAAGTGATACAAATAGTCAGTAAATGTTGACAATACACTAATAATTGGCCGTTACATGTCATAACGTCGGAAATTCAACAGGGAATTTATGAATATTTATGATAACGCCGTATTGAGGGTGATAATAACTGAGGTGGCAATCACAGATAGTTGTGTAAACATAACTCAATTGACTATTAGGACGGTTAAGCTGTGGTTGGAGAATATAAGCTCTATGCATTGCTAAATTCGTTACATAGAAAAAACATTTAATTCCTCTAGAAGCCTACAGATTGTACAAAAGACGTCAGCATAAATAGTGAGAGAGTTAAAGAGTTGCAATAGAAAAGCTGCAGTTTTTAACAATTTCATTACAATTTAAATCGTAAATATTTCAATTTTATTTACAATACAATACAATTCACATCAATTCCATTCATGGATGAATTTAAATTTTATAATTTAACATTTTTCAATCAACCAAAATGAATGGTGCGGTGCATAAAAATTCAGAAAATATTTGTTTGTTTTTTTTTTTCTTTTCTTGATTCGGTTTTATTATTAAAGAGTGTTTAAAATGTTTTTCTACACCATTTCCCAGACGTCATAAATAACACAGCACAACCCACACGCAAACGCTCCATGAACATAGCCTAAAATGATTGCATGAAGAGTTTATAGGGGGGCCTTAGGAAAATCATCAATCATTCAACGCTTTATAGCTGAAAAAGTGAAGGCTCCCTGTTGCTATTGAACTTTATTTTTATTTTTTGATTTCTGATTTTATTTTCTTTATTCATTTATTTTCATTCGCCAGAGATTTTTTTCTTTTGGTTAAAATTTTTATTTTCCTACACGTAACGCATCAGGTGAAGGTCATATATGTATGTATGTATGCGTTCTATGACTGTTTAGGGACTCATCCATTGAATGAAAATGTTTTTCTTTAAAATATTTTAAAACTTTTTATTTAAATTTTCTACGTTATTTTTATTTATTTTGATTTTGATAATTTTTATTTTTTTAGTTATTCTACGTCAAAGATTTTTTATGAGGCTGTGAAAAAAGTAACAACAATTTGCCAATTAATTTTCTTTTTTGTTTTATCAAAAATATTTATAAGACAATAATTTTTTTATTTTATATTTATTTTGTTCTTATTTTTCAATTTTATAAATTAAATAAAAATATACATCTAAATGTGTAGGTTGCCACACTTATGTATAAAAATAATACACACACAAGATGGGTGGTGTGAGAAGCTAGGTCGAAATTCTTGTAATGGCCAACTAAGTAAGTAAGTAAGGGTATGTTAAGTCATTGGCTTACAGCAAAGCTTAAAAATATACAACATTTGCTAAAGTCTTGGTAACTTTTTAAATTTTTTTTTATTAAAATCGTTGACACTAATTAATCTCAAACAGAACTAATAAGATAAGTATTATTTTTAATACATACACGCATAAATTTAATGAATATTTAAAGTTGTTTTAAATAAAATACAATAATTTTTAAATACTTTTTAAACGTTAAAAATAAAAAGCAAACGAAATAAATTCGAATGAATTAACAATTAATTTTTAACATGTAACATTTTTAACAAAATATTTTCAAGGTCTTTGGTTTTTTTTATAATTTCTTTGTTCTTTAAACAGTTTAATAAATTAAGTTTTTAAATCTTTTGAAAACACGTGTTCCACCAAATTAAATATTTTTTTTTGTATTAAAAACGCCATTTAATAATTACACGAGAAACATTTTATCACTTAAACAGTCATCGTTTAAGAATTTCTGTCTCATTTTTATTTTCTTACTCACAATGTGTGTAAGTGTTGTCACTTTAGGAACATTTTCTTGGGTTTTCATTAAAATTTGTTGTTTTTTTTTTAATTATTTAAAATCAAATTTATTTTTATTGTGTTTAACATTGGGAAAGGCCTTTAAAAATCAAGCACCCTCTCACGTATATTGCCATTAAAATTTCCTACATTTTATAAATGTTTTGCTTTGAGTGTAAATACACTCGGAGAAATAGTGATTTAATGGTTCATTTACCTGCCTCTCTCTTGATTTGTTTATTGTTTTTGCTAATTGTTAACAAAACACAAACAAAAAAATAATCACAATAATTTAAATATTTATGAAATAATCGAAAAAAAATTAAAAAAAAAATGTTTTTTGTTGATTGACTGCCAATTATTGTGAAGAAAATTTCATTAAAATGCATATAATTTTGAATGGAAAATTAAAATGTACTATAAAAAGTTGTTATATATATTGGATTGCTTTTAATGTTATTATTGTTTTTAAATAGTAAATTATAATAACAATTCTAAAAAAGTTTTTAAGCAGGTTTAATTAATATATGCATATTTTTTTGCATATGCTTTTAATAAAAGGCTTATAATATTTTTTTTTGAATATTTTCTATGATTTGTTATGGTTTTAATAGAATATTTTCTAATTTCAAAATCAAAACTTGTTTTAACTATATTTCTAAGTATTTTAACTGCATTTTAAGATATTTCCATATTCATTTAATGCTTATAAGCACACTTTTTTTTAAAAGTATGTATTTCAGCGATCAGCAATGAATCGTTTTTTGCTACTCATAAGCGCTCATGAAATTGTAAACATAAGTGAGTCAACAATATTGAAATTTAAATATGTACTCTGATTCATTCGTACTCACTACAACGTTGACTTATAAGTACAGGTTGCAATGAGTATGCATACAACGTTGACATCAAACTCATACCATTCGAAATATGTTTGACTGATAAGCCTACTTATTTAAATTCATAACTTTAGAAAAATACTTATAATACTTATAAATGAGTCGAATGACTCGATTTATTCAATTTATTTATAATTTACAGTCTTAGTTGTCGTTGCATTTACAAAAAAAGAAAAAAAAACACACAAGCAGAAAAGACAGGGCAGCAGCAACCAGCAACCAGCAAACCTTCTAGTAAGTATTTTAGTGTTCGTACGCGATTCGTACTTATTTTGTGATTAGTGTGATTAGTGTATATGTTGAGTTAAGGAGAGTCGAAATCAACAACACATCATCAGTGTTTTTAAGTATGAATGTGATGAGTACTTCAAACTTTGAATATGAGTAGAAGTTCATTGATATTAAAATAAGTATGAATGCGTATGAGTATCAGAAATTATGAGTATGACTCGATTCTACTCATTTTTTTTGAATACTCATTGCTGATCTCTGAAGCACAGTTTCTTGTCAAAGCATTTATTCCCTTTTTTTATTTACTTCTATTTAACAGTTTTATTGCCTAACACGAAGATTTTAATTTTCATCCTGTACGTACTAGACAGAGCAGTAGGGGTTTTAATATCCGTTCATTCATTTGTAAAATCTGATTGCATTTGTTTTTTAATTTACACTTAAATTTTTCGATTTGTATTTGCAGAATAGATTTTTCTCAATTATTATTAACATATTGAGCATGTGCATGTGCAAGTGCAATCATCAAAATAACATTCAATTTTAATGCATTACAATCAGATATTGAAACCCTACTGAGTACCTACAGTGTGGCTTCGTTTAAAGGGAATATTTTCTTAATGAAATTCATTAAAGTATTTTCATTATTTGTTAAGGCATTAAAAGAACTGTTGCAATTCAATATAATTTATTATAGATATTGAATAACAATCAGGAAGAAGAAATTGAAGAAATACTTTCAAAAGGATAAGAATAAATTGAAATTAATGAAAATTAATTAGAATTGTAATTGCAGTATACATATGTACATACATACACAAGTATAAGAAAAATGTTAATTAAATCAGTATTTTAATGTGTGGTATTTTTTTTTACGGAAGGCATACATATTAAAGGCATTTTGCAAAATGAATAAGTATTTAATTTGCATTACAATCCCTTTGAGGCCATAAATTTATTTTTAACAATTCCTTTTAAGCATTTTCATTATTCATTCGCACGTAATTTACGATTTAACGACACCTTTTCAAAAGTAATTTGTTTTCCTATAAACCAAGGGTAAATAAAAATGAAAATAAAAAAAAAAAAAAAATATGCCAACGAAAAACTAAATTTATTACAGATTAGCAGCTAGGAAATGTGTTTTGCTTTTTTATTATTTTTTTGTGAGACAATAAAATCAACATTAAGTGGCATAATAAAGATTTGAAAGTTTGAAATCATACAATCCCAAACGGCTATAATTTTCGAATATAAAATTTAAACAAAAAGCGTTTTGAAAAAAAAACAAAACTCTTCTGTTAAGGATATACCATAAATAAATAAAAGGAGAAATAAAAGTTTAAGCAACAAGGATAATTTCCTCCTTTTCGCTTTCTTTTTATAAAAAAAAAAACAAAACAATTTAATTTGATTTACGTTCGAGGGAAAAGTTTTCTTAACGAAATGTTTTTTTAAATTTTATTTTGGATAGTAAAAGGATTACTTAAGATTATAAACAAAGGAAATATTTAAATTTAGAATTTATTGTTTAAAAAAAAATGAAGGAAATTGAACTACGTTAACTATTTGCAAACAAAAGCATAAAAAATAAAGGCTGTCAATTGACAGTTTTTCACTGATCATTATTATGATACGTCTTTAGGCAATCACTTTTGCTAATTCGTATACGTTTGTTGAATACATTTTAGCATTTAGATTGCCAAAAATGCATTTATGGCCTTATCTCTGAAAATATGCATGGCCTTCACCTTCACCTGGCGCTAGACAGTCTGGAAAAGTTCAATGTTAGTTGGCAATAATAAAACTTTTTGAATGAAAAAACAAAAAAAAACACAGAAGCAGAAACAAAAAAAAAAAATTAAATAATAAAAAATATTATTTATGTTTAAACTAAATTAAGATTTATAATTAATTTGTTTTACTATAAAATGAACATTGGAAAACCTAAACGCTCTCCATTCGTTTCATTAAGTACAACAATAAATTTTAACACCGTCGATTAGGCAATTAATAAACTAAACTATGGAAAAATTTGTTAATGTAATTAAATTTTACAAATGTGAATACGGTGAACACTTACCGCCTTCCGGTTCTGAATCATCGATGTAAATCATTTTGGTTTTATTTTCGGTGTGTTCTCTCAAACGGGTACCTATGGTGGCGGTTTAATTTGATACTCGTGCCGATATTAATTCAATTAAAATAACACAAAAAAACAACACTTTTAAATCAACAATAAATTATTTTTATTAACACTATATATTTTTCTACACTTTTATATCTTTTTGTTCTTTTTTTTGTTATTATTTTTGTTGTAAGTTTATTGCAGGAAAAGACTTTTTTGTCTTTTTTTTATTCGTTTAAAAAGAAACTTTTCACACTTTTTTGCGTTTTAAATAAATATTTTTATTATGTTTAATTTTAATTTCTTAATTGCTTTGTTTTATATTAAAAATAAATAAAAAGGAAACATTTTAAAAATTTATTTGATTTTATTTTCTTTTGTAATTTTTCTTTTATTACACCCTTCGCGTTTGCTTGTTTACTGGGTTACTCTTGTACACTTTTACAGTCTTTTATTTTCATAAAACTCTCTTTGATTTCGTTTTTCTTGTAAATTCCTTAATATTTTATTTGTATTTGTATTCAAATAAAATTATTTTCATGGCATATTATTTAATTTAATTGAATAAATTTTCTTTCTTTACTTATTTTGATTTGATTTTCTGCATGTTATTTAGTTAAACATTAATTTATTACTAAATTTATAAATTTTCGGTTTTGATTTGTTAATTATTTATTTTTGATTTTCTCATGCTCTTTCACTTTCTTTTCTTTTATAGGAATTATAGAGGAATAAGTTGAGGAATATTCTGTTTTATTTTTGTATTTTGTTTTTTTAATTAATTCTCTTTCTCTCTCTCTCTCCCTCTCTCTCTCTCTCTCTGTCGTGTTAATTGTTTAAATATTCTCGCTGTGTTTATATCTATTGTTAGCTTTTATTGTTGTTATTGTTGTTGTTGTTGCTACTTAGATGAGGTAGTGAGTGAGTATTTTGGTATTTGTTCGTATTGTTGTACTTCGTCTTGTTTTGGTTCTTTGTTTAGTTTAATTTTTTAGTTTTAGAGAGAAAATGTAACGGTGCCTAATGCCTCCCTGGTACAAATTGCTTTGATTTGTCTCTGGCTGTTGTTATATTGGTTGAGAGCTGAGCCGTCTGACACGAGAGTGTATGTATGTACATACGTTCTAAAAGATAAAACAACGACAACAACTAAAACAATTTGTATTCTTCTAAATTTTGTTGCTGTTGTTGTAGTTGTATTTTTGTTTCGTTTTTTCCTCTTCGTACAATTGTTATAATTTTTCCATTTTTCTCATCATTAGTACTGGCAGTGTTATTGTGCTTTTCGTTGCCTTTGCTTTTTCATTGTATTTGATTGTTTTGGTTTGATTTTTTTGTTGCTTTTTGTTGTCGTTGGTATACCACTTAGCAGCGCAAAATACAATATTTTTTATTCTAAAAATATATTCAAAAAGAAATAAAAATAAATTTTTTAAAATAAAAAATAAAATAAAACATTAAAAAAAAAAAGTCAAAAAATCAAAAATAATAAAATAATATGTATACCCTGAGAACAATGCAAAAAATTTCGAAAATATTTTATTTCTTAAGTACTAAAAGACTTAAAAAAGCATGAACGATAAAAAGTAGGTGAATACGTGTATAATTGATAATAAAAGTGCCAACAGTATTGCTTAAAATAATAGTTTCTATCAAAGAATTTTTGTTTAACAGCAGGTGCAATAACTATTTATTTGTAGTAACAGCAGGGAACATTTTTATTTTGTTGTGTTGATATTTGGAAAATATTTCTGATTTTCGTATTGTATTCATTATAAATTCGTAATGGCTACCTATAAAAGGAAAAACAAAAGCAAGATTTTACAAAAATTTCATAATGAACCTCACAGTTTTTTTTAATCACACCCGTTACATTGATTGTTTTTGTTTGTTTGTTTTGAATTATTTATTGAGCTGCTATTTTGTGCTACACAACTGCTTTAATCTTATTAGACGTTTTTCTATTTATTGGCTCTTGTTTAGATTCTAAGCAGCTTTTTTAGTTATTGTTGCAGTCGTTGCTGTTGTTGCTCTTCTTCTTCTTAACACTTGCTACTTAATTTTTAGTTTTTGTTTCACTGTGTTCGTTTTCGTTCAGTGCTTATAAATATTCTTTTAATTTTTTTTGTAATTATTGTTTGTATTCCTGTGTTGTTGTTGTTGTCGTTATTGTGCGTACTTGTTTCTTTAAATTTTAAACATTTTGTTGGTCCAAAAACATGAACACACAGGTACACACACACACACAAACGAATAAAACACGTCTCAATGGCTTGAAAGAGTTTAAACAGCTGAATTTCAAGCAAAAGAAGAAAAAACAAGAAGAAGAAGAAAGAATAGAAACAAACCAAGTAAAAAATAAAGAAAAAGAAGAGGAAGAATAAAATTTTTTAAAAGAAAATACGAAATGTAACAGACAAAATGATTTCAAGCACATGCTTCAAATATGTTGTATTCAAACAGAGAGTGCGAGAGAGAAAGAGTGAGAGAGTGATAGAGAAAAACTAGAAATACTAATACAAACTATAGACAGAAAAAATTTTCTTTAAATTCTTGTTTACTTACATGCACATGTACACACACACACACTTATATGTATATACACATACAAAATAGAAGAAAAGAAGAATTTTTAAAAGAAAATTTTAAATTTTAACATGTGCTTAAATTCCTATTGAAAAATACACTCGTCGTCATAGTAGATTTTCCCATTTTTTCCCCCATTTTCTCATACGTATGCTCTCTCCTAATTCCTAAGCATTCTAAACGTTTGTATCTGTATCTGTTGCTGTATCTATTTTATATAGACGAAGACGGAGAAGCATTAGGATAATAAATTTCTGTTTAAATACTTGTGCCAAACCACAAGTAGCAAGATATGCGAGGGCAGTGTAGAAAAAGGGAAAAGAAGAAAAACTATTTTGGCAAAAAGTAAACGAGACTAGATACGAGTAAAAAGAATTTTTTTTAATCCACTTTGTAAGGAATTTAATAAAATAAGCCACTCTGCAATGAAAATTAAAACCGAAAATGATGACAAGAAGAAAACGGAATTCATTAATAATTTAAAAAAAAGGAACCTTAAATACGGAAATCATAATTCACATAAGAAAACATAGCAAAAATACTTAGCAAGAGACGCGGGACATATCAATACTTATGTATCGGACAGTCTCATGATGTTAAATCGAAGATAGTATGGACCACTGATGACATCAGAATCTCTCTTAAAAATTGACGTTTTGAAATACTCAACAAATAGGAGTATAAGGAGATAAAAAGGCTTTTTCAATAATGATGCAGACAAACCGAACTTTCGCTGTAAAATTGTAACCACAGGAGACTATTGGACTATCCAGGAATAATCTGAGGATTGTAATGGAATTGATTCAGCATAGGGATCGTCTCAAACCCAACATTAAGATTCTGTGATGATGAGGGGTAAAGAATTATACAACTTGGCAGAGACATCATAGGATCGTATGACAACTCTAGCCAAAGTAGCCTCGAAATAGCATGTGGTATCCAGAGTAGTACTTTCTACATGCTTTATTTTAATGTAAGCATGTTGCGAAATAGTGTACAGACACCGACCTAAGACCTAAGTCTCTACAAGGTTTCAGTGGAAGGAAACAGAACAATAAAATTCCACAGGTTCTGAGAAGCAAAATCAGAAGGATGTGATAGGATCGAGGTGACTCAGATGGTTCAATGGCCAGCCCACTTAGCATTGCCACTAATTATACTTCAAATATTGAAAATTGTGAAATGATTTTCTGTGATTTCCTTTTGGCAACCTTAATAAATTTGATGAATATAAATTTGATGAAATGAAAAATACCAGATAAAAATCTAGCCAACGACAGACAGACAGACTGATCATAATAATGATGCATTAGTGAAATGAACACACGTTAAATGTTTTGCTGCAAATCAGATCAAGAAAAACAAGTATTTTTTCCCACCGTTTCATATACATATATTTTGGCAAAAATTATAAATTATTTTACAATTTCAAGTGTCAAAAGTGCCAAATATTTTGGATTAAAATCTATACAGGCAGTTATAACAACAACAACAACAAATACAGTCAACAATAAATCAAATGCCATAAGATTTTAAAATCATTCTGATTTTGATTTTTTTTAGTTTAAAATTGAATAAAAATTGTTGTCAGCTTGTATCCGGCATATGAGTACTTGAATTGTTTGAAACAATTAAATGTTTAATCAAAACAATTTAACATTTTTATAAAGTGTTTTTCGTAATGCTTTTGTAAGAAATAAAAAAGCCAAAAAGAATTCCATTGTATAGTTTCGTTTTGTTAACTTAATTTTAATGCTGTACTGCTGCCGAACATGTGTATAATAGTTGTACGAAACGCTGTATTTTTCCTAACTGACCTCTATTGTTGGCATTATTTTTGCCACACAGTTATTTTGATTTCGATTTCTATTATTTTCCTCTTTCCCCGTTTTGTGTGATCTTTTGTTGAAACGAAAAAAATGATTTCATTTCTTGTTTTTAATTTTATTTGCAAAACATGATTTCATTTCATTCACTCGACGACGTAATCAATTGTCATCAACAATACCAAATTCCACTAATACAACAACAACAACAACAAATTTATTATTTTTCAGATAAAATTTCTTATCAGTCACTGTTGAACAACAACAACAACAACAGCAACAATCGCACACAATTAATGTGATTAAAACCAATCAATTTTTAAAAAATGAGCTTTAGAACGTACTCTATGGATACGCTACTGTCACAAGAATAGGTATTTTCAGTTCTAGCATAACTTCATACCACATCTGTATTTAATTTTAGATTTTGTTTAAAATTTGTTATCGGTTATCGGTTATCGGCCTGCTAAAGCAGTCTGCTGTTAAGGGGTTAGTATACTTCCTAAGCGTCTTTGTCCGAAATTGTTTATTTTTAGGATAAATTTATTTAAACAAATGAACCTTTTTATATGTTAAAAATATTTTTTCTTCAATTGCGATAAAGTCCGGCAGTGGTACCACAGCCTGAAGAGGGTCTGCTCAAAATCTGAAAGCAAAACAAAAATCGAAATGGATTCTTATAAAACATGTTGCTGGGTATAGCCTAAACTAGGATATTTTGCAAAGGCAAAAAAATAATAAAGTGGCTGCATTCATACCATACACGTCGCTCTCTCTGTCTCTATCTCTCTCTCTCTCTTTCTTTGTTTTTCTTCGCATTTACAAAATTTTAATTGCTCTACATTGCTGGCACTTCTGTGATTTTTCTCTCACCCATACAAACATAATAAGGAAACACACACACATTTAAAAAACACTCTCACTAGGAATTCTCCCAAGCATTTTAAGCCGTTATATTTATGCGCTTACTCTTCTGGTGTAGAATAGATGTGTATGAGTGTGTTTTTTTTTTCATTTACCAACTTCTACTTGAGGTAATTTCACACTTACTCATACACACGTACACTTGTATTTTTATTTTAAAGACTTTTTAAGTGCTCTCACTTACAATATTTACTCATAAAAATGTTTAGAATTCCTTTTCACAGATTTTGAGTACATATTTCTCTTCTTTTTTTATTTTGCTTTACTTATGCCTATTTTTTCTCCTATTATGGCTGTTGTTGTTTTTTTTTCTTATTCTCTTTGTTCGTAAGTCAGTGTTTAAGCTGTTGTTTGTGTATGTGTGTTTGTTTTGGCTTGTTATGCCATTATTTATGCTTTTTTAACATCCGAAATGAAATTCTTTACAAATGATTGATTTGCTTTTAAAAGCATTCGTTTGCCTATTCAACTCACACTTGAGGTTTCTTTTCGAAACGTTTTAAATATTTATTTCCCCTAAAAGCTGGATAAATAAAGAATTTAAGATTTTCTTTTCAAAGCATGAAATGTTGATTAAAAACTGTTTTTTTCCCCAATTTTTGCTTTTTTCCTGGAACTGTTCAATGGGAAGTGGCTTAAAGGATTCAATTTTCAGGGTCTTAAAAAGGAAATCAAATCGTAGGAAAAGTGAAATTGTTTTTATTTTAATTTCATTTTCATTAAAAGAGAAGAGAAACAAAAAAAAAAAAAACAAAAAAAAGGGAAGGAAAGAAAGAAAAAACTATATGAAGGTAATTAGTGAAGCGTAAAAAATACGTCAAGTAGAAATTCGTGAAAAATAAAATGCCAAATGAGCGAAAGTGCATAAAACTGTTAAAAAACGATGAATGAATCCCGGTTATAATTGACACAAAATGCATGACAAATATTCATTTCCATTTCATTGTTCAATTGTGCACATACCACTAAAAATAAAATTATTTTTAAAAAATTTTTCATCATAATTTCTTACCAACACAAAACGAATGCAAAAGAAACGAAAGGGGGGGAGAAAGAAGGGCCAAACTTTTTTTTTTGTTTACAGTAATATTATCGTTAAGAGCAGATTTCTAACTGTAAATATTTCATTACAATAAACAGAGAGAGTGTGAGAGAGAGAGAGAGAGATTGAATGGATTTATGCAAGAGTTGTAAGCATAAGTTTGTAAGCGTATGAATAATGGCATTCCATTAAAACAACAACAACTATACTTAAGAACAATACATGCATGTATAGTAGTTGTATGTCGGTGTGGGTGTGTGAGTATATTATTTACTGTAAGTTAAGTTTTGGTACAGGCAGGCATAGGGTAGTTTGCGTGAATAGGGCAATTTTCATTTCACGACTGTATTTGTTACGCTGAGCTGCTGTGATGGTGTGACAGCATATGAGTGCTAGTGTTTACTCTGGTGGTAAGGGCAGTAAATGTAAAAAAAAAGAAATATGGCACACCTGAAACTTGTTAAGTGCTTCAATGAAATTCATGGCATTTTTTCTACCAAAACTACAACAATAAAATAATTTTTATTTTTATTCTTTGGAATTCCTCTCCTTATATTCTCTCTCTCTCTTTCCCTTTTTCACTTGGTAGTATTGTTGATAAATAACAACACGACAATAGTTGCAACAACAACAAAACAACAATAACTTAAATAAACTACTCTAAATATGGCATGAATACACAAGCAATTTAAAATTCAAACAATACAAATATGCATATGCCAACAGTTACGGTTGCTTAAATAGCAGTAGTAGTAGTAGTTAAACGCCTAGAAAATGTCATACAATTGTTCAGTTATGGTTTCTAAGCTGCAAATGGTGGTTTAAGGTTGAGTTTGTTTAGCAATAGCATATCTTTTGAGCTACTAGCAGGCAATACGATAAAGCCTATCATTTCCGGGCCATTCTGGCTGTTCAATAATTCATCTCTGGCTAAATAGGTTCTGCCGATAAACATGTGGATTCTAAAGCTGTTTTGTCGTGGTTTGACGGATAATTCAAAGTGATAGAAAATGATGTTACTTGTCGTTGGCATAAAGCTCAAGCAGTATTCGTTGTGCGTCTTTGAAAACAACGAGAGCACGTTCTTAGTGTTGCTATATATTCGCCCACTATTGTGTGCCAAAATACAAGGGAGAAGAAGCGAAAACCAAAATTGGTACGCGTACAACGTTAACGACGGTTTAAAAAATCGAAATGAAATGAAATAAAAAAATGAAAAAAAGCAAAGAGAGGAACTAAAAATGGCTAAAAAATATTGCAACAAATAAAACCGTTATAGTTAAACTAAACTTCCGGTTGATGGCAGCGTTTATATTCATTCATAAACGAAAGTATTTAAATCTGAATATATTTTTACGCGGATTTTTGTGAATACAGATTACGATACCAAAGGGTGGGCATACTACGATATATAAAATAGATTTTTAAGTGGTATTAATAGACTAAGAAATATGCTATATGATGAGGCATTGAATGGTTTCCCTCTCTCTCTCTCTCTCTCTTTCTGTCTCTGCTATTACGTTGGTTAGCGGTATTCACAGGGTATGCAACTTGGTATTAAAATATTACGTTACTTATTAGTGGCCTTAACTAAGGGCCGTATATAGCCTGTTAAAGGATTCTAGAGTATGGTTACACATATATTTTCAAAAATTTCCATATAAAAGCTATTAAGTTTTTAGCAACATGAGCTGCTGTTGCTGTTCTCTTTTTTTTATTTTGTTTAACGAATTTTTATTGCAGAATTTTTTTATAGAAAATTGAAATTTTCAAAAGGTGGGGATTTGAATTTCATTTTATTTCATTTTTTGTTATAAAAAATATATTTTTTTGTTGTTTTGAATATTTTAAAAGGAAGTTGCATTGTTTCTAAATAAGAATAATAAATAAGAATAATAATAAAATACAAGCAATGAAAGGAAAGAATGAATGAATTTAAAGGCAGGATTTATACGAAAATCTGAAAAAAATCTTGTTATTCAAAGCTTAGGTAAGCAAGTACTCTTCCAGGACAGCACCAAGCATTTCAGCTGGTCATCAGCGTCTTTTTAATTTATTTCCACTTTACCATTCAAACAATTTTTAAAATAAAAAATACTTTCCGATACGTTTACGCGTTTGTCAGTAGCATTTTATTCGAACTTTTGAGATTTCTTAAGTACGGTTTAAACACTTTATCACGTTGAAATATTTGGCACTCTGTTTTTGAAGACTTTAATAATAATTTATTGGAATCTGTCTTTGAAATATCTCAATCAATATCAAAGTATTGGCTGTAAAATTATGGTGAAATATCGAGAAATTCACACAAATTGGGTAGGGACTATTCATACGACCTTAATACCCATGTTACAATAGCCTCTTGCTTCTTCTCACAGTCTCTCAGGCAGCCATAATTAATAGCAAAATCAATCTGACAAACAATGAGAAATTTAAGCAAGTGATTGACTTTTGTTCTCTTACCTAACTTAATTGATCACTACAATCCTTTCGTCAGGATTACGACTTAGCTTCTCACACCACCTATGCTTGGCGTGTTAATTTTATTTCGAACGAAGGATATTTTGAAGTTTTTGCAATATAATACAAATATTTTTTAAACTTTAATGAATATTTCTTTTTTTTGCTTGAAATGAGAATTTAAAGTGTTTTGCATTTAGTTGCTGTAATCATTTGAAAAAATTTTCAACAACAACGTTATGTAAAATGAAAAACAATAATTTTGTCTGGCATTTCCTCAAATTTTCTAAATGTGTCACTATGTATTCACAAAAAAAAAAAAAAACAAAAAAAAAATTAACAAAAAAAGGATTTTTAAATAAAAATAAAAATTATACGATATGCTGGTCACGTATAAATATTTTATTTTTGCTAAATAAAATATTTGTAATCATAAAACAAAAAAAAAAATCAAAAAACAAAAAAAAAAAACGTTCCTAATTTTCCAATTTCAATGTGATTTTCATTCAATTTTTTTTCGCCCATAATTTCATTAATTTTGATTTCATTGTGAAAATGTTTGTTTCTTTTAAGATTTACTTTATGCATGTACCTGTTGATTTTCTGTTAATATATTTCAGTTGTTGAAAGATGTCTTCATTCGCATATTGAAGAAGAAAAAGTATGCAGACTTCCAAATTTATTTAAAATTAATAAGACAAGACGGGCAAAAAAAAAATTATTTTCTCGAAATCGAAAAAACGAAAAAAAACACTCCACTTCAGTTAAATCACTTACAAACTGTAGGCAAAATTTAATTTTTTTTTATTATTTTTTTTCTCTTTGTATTATTTTTTGTTGTTTACATGAAAAATATTTCCAAATTCCAAACGTTTGTTTTAATGGCGCCAAAAAGGCCTGCGTTTTGTAACAATACAATACGAAAAATTAAAAACAATTTTAATTTTCTATCCGCTGCTACTGCTGCTGTTACTGTTTTTTGCATTGAAGTAGCCCAGGCTATAATTTTTGTTTGTGTTTCTTTTTTAATCTGCCAAATGCACAGGGCCGAGTAACCGAAAAACGAAAAATTGATTTCCAAATTTATACACACAGAAAAAAAAAAACAAAAAGAAAATGGATTTTTTTTGTTGTTTTTAATTTTTGTTTCAAATTCCCCTAAGCATTCACAAGCATTCATTCACTCATTCACTCACTCACTGTGTCAGTCAGTGTATCAGTCACTGTGTGTAGATCAGCGCGCTTTAAAAAATATTGAGTCTAAACGAACGACCATTTGTTAGGCAACTAATGAAACAAACGAAACGAATCTTTTACGAATTTTTCGTTTTTCGATAAAATTTTCAAAAATTGGCAAAGAAAAGAAAAAAACCAAAAACGAAAGAAAATCACAACGAAATTAAAAAAGAAAAAAATAAAAGAAACTGTTTTTAAATACAACTGAACTGAACATGGACGAACAATTTAAGAATGAACAGAACGAAAACACACGGGAAAAAGAAGTAGAAAAGAGAAGAATAAGAAGAAGAAAATAAAAGGAAAAACAAGAAATAAAATCAGTCAAGATTTTTAATACGCCGTCAACCCGAAAAGAATTCGAAATTCTTCACAATTGATATTGAGTAGTAGCAAAGAAAATAAAGTATATCCATATTCTTTGGTAGTAGTCACTCTCTACTGTGGATTTCCAAAGAAACTGAAACTGTTTATACACAGGGGGAGAAGCAAGAAATAATTTTAAATAAACAACCAAATGAAGAATGAAAGCGTCAAAAGTTGTAAATTGTAAAAGAAAATATTTACCCACTGTATTGTGCTGTGATCCATACATCTTCAGCTACATTATTACACTGTCCAGTTTGGTGTCCATGCTGTCCAAATAAAATGCAGTTTCATATCACAACCATTTAATGCCAAAAATGTTCCTTTTCAAGTTCTCTATAATTTTAATTAAATTCTTAGACTTCTACCGTAATGTAGGCATTGGTTCGATTATCCAGAACTACTTGAGTAAATGAGGATTCATTATAAGATTTTACGTATGAATACCATTTGAGTTAGCATCATAAATGCTTTATGAAGCAATTTTCTATTGGAAAAGTGCAACTAGCAGAGTAGCATACGCCTGATCGCAAATCTATAGAGGGGATGAACTTGACACATACATACGTCACAATCAATAACTAAGTGGAGAAAATAATCAACATTCTTGCTCGCCAGAGTGATGCTTTGTACATCTGAAAGTAATGGGCATGTTATACGCACTTTCATGGCAGAGAAGGTATGCTGACCACATATTTTCGTACAACTAAAGTATTCAATTTGAATACAAATAAAATCGAAGTTAATTGATACATAAATTGTTAGTTGCTTAATGATGATATTTGCAATTACTATGTCTGACCGTAGCCTAATAGATACTGTATTGACTTATTAGACATGAGGACGCGGGTGAAACCCCAGACCAGACATCTCGAACAAAACAAAAAAATATTTCTTCGGTCTTCCGATCAGCAGTTTTCTGCAGTTTGTGTATTCATAAAGTGGAGTTCCTTTAAGATTAATAAAGTTTCCGTTTTCCAGTTCCAAATCTATTATTCAGTTATTATTGCCAAGTATTCATGAAAATATTTTAGAGACTACACCACACTGCGATATTAATTATTTGGCAGTTTGTCACTTTGTCACTTTGTCAAGTAGACTGACATGCTGTTCATTAACACTTTCCCATATGCTCATAAATTTTCCGTGCAACATTTATTATGGCGTCGATCGCAACAATGTAAAGGTCAGAGTAGCAAAATATTTACGCTGTGTATGCAATTTTTGTTGTTGTTGATCAAAATATTTTCAAAAAAGAAATTTTTTTCTTCCATTGCAGTATCATTGAACATGGCTTTGTAACACTTTATGTTTTTCATAAAAAAAAAAAAAAAATATAAAACTGATAACATTTTTGTTATTATTGTATTTTAAATACATACATAATTTAACATATTAAATGAAAATATTTATTTGCACGTCATTTAATTTTATTTCTTTTTTTGCTTTTAAGAATTTTATTTAATTTTTTATGTTCCTTTTGAATGAACAAAAAAAAATTGTTTTATGAGTAAATGACGAGTGTATATGGAAATTCGTGAAATATTTCGTTTAAGTTATGAACGCGAGAATCGTTAAGCATGAGACACCATTTAATTTAAGAAAATTTTAAGAAAAATACGATGAATTTTATGACATTTTTTAATTCAATTTATTTGAGTTTTAAGTGTTCGATGTTTTTAAAATGAATTAATTAGCGATGAATTAATGAACGATGGTTGGTCTACGAATTTACATGAAAATAATTTGTCAAAATTTTATGATAAAAATAAACGTTGACGTATAATGCCAAATTTACACCGATCAGAGATGGATAATAAAAGTGGTTGATGATGAGAATGAATTGGCTGCTGACACAAATAATGAAATTTTTTTTTCCATTTTGCGTCTGTTAATCAAAACTAAACAAATGTCAAATAATGTAGATTCGGATAAAACTTGTTCTATAAAAACATACGAACGTTATAAAAACGTTTATTTAAAAAAGTCACAAAAGTAGACTTTTTAACACAAATTACTGGATTTAAAATACTGGCTTCTGAAGCATCGTGGAACTAAATCGATGACATCGCCATCGACAAACACAGTGTAAAGAATTTTATTCAGTTCTTATCAGAGATCAGCAATAAATCGTTTTTTCGCTACTCATAAGCACTCATGAAAATTTGAATATAAGTGAGTCAACAATATTGAAATTTAACTATATACTCTGATTCATTCGTACTCACTACAACGTTGAAGTACAGGTTGCAATGAGTATGCATACAACGTTGACATCAAACTCATACCATTCGAAATATGTTTGATTGATAAGCCTAATTATTTAAATTCATAACTTTAGAAAAATACTTATAATACTTGTAAATGATTCGAGTCGCATACAGTCTTAGTTGTTAGGCATTTACAGCCAAAGAATAAAGACACACAAGCAAAAAAGGCAGAGCGGCAAGCAGAGCACACAACTTTCTAGCATGTAATTATTTTAGTGTTCGTACGCGAATCATACTTATTTTCTGATTCGTGTATATGTTGAGTTATGGAGAGTCAAAATCAATTATACGTGTTGTTAAGTATGAATATGATGAGTACTTTAAACTTTGAATATGAGTAAAGGTTCCATGATATTAAAATAAGTATGAATGCGCATAAGTATCAGAAATTATGAGTATGATTCGATTCTACTCATCTTTTTGAATACTCATTGCTGATCTCTGGTCCATATGCTTTTAGAAACAATGCGGCTGTGGACATGCAATATACAGGAAGAGATGAATAAGGTCAAAGGTTTCTTATGTCGCTTTTAGTTCTTTTTGCATTTTTAATCTTTCAAATTGTAAAAAATGGTTAACGAATGAACCACAGGTCAAGTTCCAAAAACCAAATGATTGTCATGCTGCTGCTACTGCTGCTTTCTTAAGATAAATTGTTAAAGAAAACCTTTTAAAATGACTTTTATGAGACTTAAATGTGCCACAACAGAGAATTTTCTCATCATAAATTTTCATGTGTTCCATGCCCCCTATCCAGCCGATAGACAGATAGATACACTGCAATAAAGTTGCCACTTTATGTAGCATGAAGCAGAAGTTCTGAAATTGTTTCAATCTGTTGAAGAATGTAAGGTAGTTTAAATGACTTCTGTAAAGCATTGTTTGGAAATCGCTGCTTTGATGTCGAGGAAGAGTAGATAAGAGGTGTTGTTTTTGTTGTTGTTGCAGATAATAGCGATGCTGTTCTGTCGTTAGTGTTCTGTTCTGTTGTGTTGGATAAAAAGTGAATTATTTGTTTAAACATTTTCATTTTCATTTTGATTCTGGTTTTATTTTATTGTTTTGTTGTTCAGTCTCTTTACGTTTTTCGATTGTTTTTTTCATGTGTACGTTGCTGTTATGTGTTTTTGGGTAGATGTTGCGGTGAAAATATTTCCTTTTTTTTAGTGGGTCATGAAAATAATCTCAGCAACTGCAGACATCAATAAATTTTAGGAATCCCGGTGTAAATTGTACAGAAAATAAACGATCCATGGACAGATTCACACATTCATACATACGGCATGTGCATACCTGCACATAACGTACAAGAAATTGTAAAATTTTCAACATTTTAAAACGTGAGTTCAACAAATTTCTTCTTCTTTTGTGGCTGCCACAAAAAATAAAAGATGAAACTGAAGAAGATAAACCAGGTCCGTATGGGTACTCTTACGTTTCTGTTTTATCTATAAAACTCACATGTTTATGCAACATTTCAGTTGAACAAACAACTTTAAATGAGTACAGTAGTAGTAGAGAGAGTAGTAGTAGTTGCACGTTTGAATTTGTTGCAAAGATATGCTTGCAAATTGTTATGCTGGTGTAATAAATTAATGGGACATGGTAATTGTCTTGAACTTCTCCTGTATTAATTCTTTAGCCATCTAAAGGCCATTTTGTTACGGTCTTTGTCATGGCAAATAAATTTTGAAAGTTGAAACAACTTTTCCAAAAGCCTGTTGTCTGTCGTCTGTCGCAATGTCTTAATTCCGTTTTTTATCTCCGTTTTCCTTCGCAAATATACATTCAAAGATAAACTCTTTGTCAGATAGTTGAGGCTATAATTTATTGTTATTATTGCTGTTGTTATTGTTTTTGCTGTTTTGTTGTTTGGAATTAAATACAACATTTTTTTAAATTTTTTGCTTTCCTTATAAGTGATTAGCTAGCCTTCTTGGTATTCTCTTCAGTTTATTTCTGTTTAATGTTTCAATTTCTGTTTTTTGTTTTTGTTTTTTTCTTTTTGCAAAAAACCAAAACCAAAAATAAAAAAAAAGAAAAATGAATACATCTTTGACCCAAATATACGTAAATTCACACAATATTTTCATTAAAAATAAGAATAAAAATACAGAAAAATAAAATAAATTTAGAAAGATAAACATGAATTCTTGTCTAAAATTAAAAACAATTAAATAAAGAATAAAAATTCTTGAATGAAATCAAAATGAGTATGAAAAGCCACAACATCCGGTTGAATTAAAATTTGCGGTAAATACAAGAAAATCTTATTCTATGCACAATAACAATAGCAACAACAAATATGGTTTCAAAGATAAATTTTACTATAAAACTTCTCTTTTAACTCTTAGTGACTAATATTTAAGTCTTTTAAGTTAATTAAAGACGTCAAAGAGACAATTCAAGCATGTCTTTATATAAAATAGCATGAGACATAAACCCGGTTTATATACAATAGCATGAGATATAAACCCGGTTTATATACAATAGCATGAGATTAAACCCGGTTTATATACAATAGTATGAGATATAAACCCGGTTTATATACAATAGTATGAGATATAAACCCGGTTTATATAAAATGGCATGAGATATAAACGCGGTTTATATACAATAGCATAAGATATAACAGCGGTTTATATACTATAGTATGAGATATAACAACGGTTTATAAATAATAGCATGAGACATAAGAACGGTTTATATAGAATAGCATGAGATATAAAAATGGTTTATATAGTCTGAGGTATATATAGAGTAGCATACATTTAAATTTAATAAACAATAAAAGAATTTAAAATATATTTTTTATTACTTTGTAAGTAGAATAGCAAATAATTTTACAAATTTTATTAAAAACGAAACAAAGAATGAAGTGCAGTTATGTGCTGTAAGTCTCATTTAATAAAAATTCTTTTAAATTAATTTAATAACAGGAATTGTATAAATATTTACGATATTTGTTCTTTAAATTTTCGTTTTTCTTTTTTACTTTGACTGGCTTATTTTGCTGATGATTTTTATTAAATTTATTATTTTGTTGTATAGTTGTTGGATTCCATTAATAAAATATTTTAAATGAAAATGAAATAAAAATTTGTAACCAATGAACGCAAAAAATTGAAAAAAAACGAACGAAAATTATCATCATCCAACTAAATAAATAGACGATGTTTCTTGACTGTATAAGTAAGACTGTGTGTCTGTTTCTGTTTATATCAGACAGTGTGTTTATGTGTACATATGTGGGAATATCTCGATACATATGTATGTGTATACATTTGTATGGTTCGTTTGTTCATTTTTAAAACATACACTAAATTGTTGAATTTGTTGTTGCTGTTGCTGTTGCTCGTTTCGACAACAACAATTGCAATGACAATAATAAAAAGAGACGAATGACCGACCGATGCCAAATGACCACCCAGAGAAGGAAACAAAAAGAAAAGAAGCCAAAAAAAAAGACGAAAAAATCCACCCACATGTCACATGTAAAAATGCCATTGCCATGGTCTATAACAGCAAGCAATAACATTAAAAACACTCGAGAAAATCAATAAGTAAACGAACCAAGAACTGGTCAAACAGCCTTCACAGCGTCCATACTAATTAGTATCGGCTTCGATAAAATTTCTATTGAACTCTCTCTCTCCCTCTCTCACTCTCCCACTCTATTGTTTGCAGTTAATTTTTAGAAAACCTTTAGCGAAAGTATTGCTTTTGAATTTTTCGACAATTTTGCTTTGAGTGTAAATCATCAGCATCATTATCATTGTCGGCGTTTGTGTTTGTTAAAGAATTATGATATATGATTGTGTAGGAGTGCGTGTGTGTGTGTGTACACTTGCTCTTATGTGATACGTACGTATGTATGTATGTATATGCAAAAGGAAAAAATTAACACATAACCAAACAAAAATGAGAATTATTCTCAAAAAAAAACCCCGAAAGAATACTGATGATATGTGTTGTATAAATTCATATGTTTTTATAGATTACTTTATTGTTGTTGTTGTTGTTTTTATTTTTGTTATGGCCATTGTCACTGTAGTTGTATTAATTTTACTTCATACACATTAAAATGTCAACAACAGACAAATTCTTTACTCCTGTCCTGTCCTATCCTGTTTTCGTTATCCCTTCTCTATGTACTCTTTACAGCATTGCTTATGTAAATTCATCCTTATTTTTGCATTTTTCTTTAATTCTTTCGATTGAATTTTTTTCTACTTTCAGCCTCAATGTTTACTGAATTTTATGGGTAACACTGTTATCTAGTAGTTGACTTGGTTTATTGGCCAAATTGGTAAGTGAATATTGGCCAAAACCAAAAAAAAACAAAATCTGTTTGCAATGCATACAAAAAGGAATCAAGAAAAAATTGTCATAAAATGTTCCGCATTGAAATACAGCAGCAGCAGATTGAATTGAATAACGATATCGACTGGGTTGTTTGCTACAGCTACAGTTACTGCAACAAGTTGCAAATTGCTACAAGACCAGAGAGATCAAATATTTAATAGTGGTCAACATGAAAAAAAAACTGTTGCAGCAAAGAGGTGAAATGTTATAGAAATAGCAACAAGAATTGTAAATAATGATGACAATGAAAATCTTTGCAATAAAGGAAACAGAATAGATATTGTGGCGTAAGAAACAGGTATTTACTGAACACAGTTTTTATAAAATAGCATAAGATAAGAACTAAGTTCACCTATTACACAATGGAATAGGTTAGGTTAGGCTAATCTGGCAGCCGTCTCACCGGTCATAGCTTACTCGAGTACTGTGAAGTTTCGTTTTGAAGTCGATATTATCTATTCACATACATAATTGGCCATTACAACCCTTCGTCAGGATTACGGCCTAGCTTCTCAACACCACTCATGTTGTGTGCGTTAATTTTATACATGAGTGGCGGGACCTACAGTTTAACGTCGACTCCGAACGACAGATTTTTTGAGAAGCTTTTCATGGCAATTTTTACTCTCAGAGTTTTTGTCAGAAATCTGCTGAGAGGAAGTCGCCGAAGAAATACTTTTTGTATTTTGTTTTTGATGTCTGGCCTGGGATTCGAACTCGGGCCTTTCGTCTAATAAGCCAACACACTACCTACTAGACCACGGCGACTTCAATTATTATCTATTCTGCCATATAATTATAGTTCCTGGTTGGTATCTCACAACCATGCCGAGTCTTATGACGGTGTGAGTTTTCCTAAAATCGTCTTTGTCCAAGAATTCACGTCTCAGGTTTCAAAGCGCTGGAGAATGGCACAGATGCAAATTCTATTGTGCATACTTTTGCTTTTCCTCCTCGAAAATTCAAAAAGAATTTCACACGTGATGTGCGGTAGTTTTTCCTGTGTATCACAGCAATGAAAGTGTGATTATTTCATAAATGAAATGTTTAGACATGTGTACGCATTCAAATTTATGTGTATGTTGATTTGCACTATGGCTTGAATTCAAATATAAAAAAATATTTATTTGTTCTACATTTCTTTATTTCTTTACGATGATATTAGTTTTCGAGGAATAAATTTGATTTTGATTTATTTTTTGGTTGAAATTTGTTATTTGTCCCTAACATCCCACTGTGCATTTAGCGCCTTAAAGTATGCAATTGTACAAAGAAATTTCTTTAAAAATCTTTAAAATTTAATTGAATTGAATTTAAACGAAAGAAAAAAAATTTAAAAGAATTAAATCTCATGATTATCAAGGACTTGCGAGTTAAAAAAAAATTGTTTTTAAAATTCAGTTACAATAACAGAGATTTTCTTCTGTCAGGTTTGTTTTAAGGCCTCTGATGCAAGCCATTAATGCCGCACAGCAACAACACTGGATGCTGATCACTGGTCACTGGTCACTGGTCACAAATATGCAAGATTCAATAACTCCCGGCAGAATAATCTCTTTCGCTTTCCTCTCGCTGAAATATTATCTGTTTTTTGTATGGCGTTTGTCATTGTATTGTTGTTGTAGTGGTGTTGTTATTTTGCTTTTGCTTAATAGCTATTGTCTGTTTCGTTTAGGGCCATTGGTTTTGATTGTTGATGTCAATTGTAATGATTTTACGTTAGCCCAACAAATAGACGACAAGTGAAAATGAAAAATTCCACTTTTTTTTTAAATTTCTTTGTAAACAAATGTGCCTACGATTGTAATTCTTTTGTGTGTCCATATATGTACACAAACATATTTGTAATTAAAACTTAGTTTCTATCTTCTCTTTGTTCGTTTTTTTGTTGTTACTTTTTTAGTCGTTTTAAAATACGAGGGAAATCTCCAAATAACTTTTGTGACAGCAGATGGAAGACCGTATATCCGTATATGGCATTTAAATATTTGATTTTGGCCTTCTCAATAATGAATGTTTGATGTCGTTTATGACCAAACGTTGTCAGTTTTCTTTAATTTCTTCACTTAATGATCTGCTCGCTCATTCTCCTATGCTTATTGCAGAAGATAGAAAATGAAGAGGTAGAATCTATGGTGAATGGTAATTTATGTAAGCTAAGCAGAGTAGCTAAGAAGAACAGGATACCGCAGCTATGCAATATTGTTGGAAAATGTGTATCAAACTAAAAAGTTGACTGATTTTCGAATCATCCTCGTACCTCTGCGTCTTGTTATGTGCGCATAGGCTAGTCTAGTGTAAAAATACAGAAACAAAGAAACCTGGTAACAGAAAAAGAAACGAAGAAAAACCTCAACATCGAACTTGTGCTTTGGCATGGATTTTTTAACCTTCTCCACGTAGGTATTGAATTTCCTCTAGAGTCTAGATTGACTGATTGTTGGTTATTTTCACCGAGTTTTGTCTTTCTTTGTGGTCTTTTTGGGGTTTCAATTTCTCTTTCTATCAGTTTACGCTTGTTGTGCTTTAATACTATTGTCATGACATTAAAACACTACGACGGTCGTTAGATGATTTGATTCTCTAAATTTTTTTTTAAGTAAATTTTTACAATTTTTGGCCTTTGCACTCGGCTGTCGCCTCTGACGGGACAACGTATTTCTTTAATGTCCACAAATTCATATAAAACAAATTCCATTACAATTCCTTACTTGGTTCTAAAATTATATGTACTGTACGTTTTCTACGTTTCCAGGATGTACGTTGTCGCTATGTTTAGAGACATAACCGGAAACTATGTTGCAGATGCAGAAAAGACGCTTTAAAGAATTTTTTGTGTATTGCGCATAGAGGTTTCCCCTTTAACGATTAGTATAAAGATTAGGGACAAATTCTACTGCTTTACATACGCTTCTGGCCGATCCTTAACCCAGGGAGAGCGATGCAACTAATTTTCTCCCTCGAATTGATATTTTTAATATGTTCTCTTTAATTAACGGAATGAAATCAGTAATCCGAAAATATATTTCGATTGACTTGAATGGTTATTCTAAAGAAATACATTGATTTGTTAATTCAAAACACATTCAATTTCTCTGGTTTTGTTAGACATATGTAAGTTGTTATTTTCCCACAATTTTATTTCTTTATTCTTATGGTTTCCCTTTTAAAAGCCTTTAAATCTTAAACTCGACATTTTCTATTCCCCTGTTAAAGGGATTTACATTCATTTCTTGTATACGTTGATTTTATTATCCTCGACTCATTTTATATCCAAGAGAGAGAGAGAGAGAGAGAGAGAGAGAAGAATATCGTTGTCATTTTAACTTCTCAACTTTTCCAAGCAGAATGCAGCATAAATTTTATGAAAATGCTTTAAACGTATGAAACAATTTTAATGATGCCAGCAGGTGGAAATGAAATGCAATGCGTGGAAATGGAAAACACAACCAAATGCATCCGTTTGATCCTTTATCTGGTAAAGTAGCTAAAAAATGTTTTGTTGTCATCGCCAAGCAAGCAATCTAAAGTACATCACAAAGAAATCATAATAAAATCTAACGTCAACGTCGTGAGTTTTATTTAACATACTCATACCAAAGAAAAGAAAAACTGAAAGAAGAGAAAATAAAAGAAAGCACGGAATATCTATCATAAGCAAACATTTTACTCTGATGATGATTTGCTATTTTGATGAAGACGTAAGACTTTAAACGAACGAGTCAAAGTGAAACTGACTGGCTGACTGACTGACAACTTGTCTTGACTTGTTTCGCTGAAACGAAAATCCAAACGAAAAATCTTTCTCCTGTGCATACATAATTTAAACTGTGATAGAAATTCAAAAAATGGCAAATGGGAGGATATTGTTGGAGGGATGAGGGAGTGAATTTTAACGAAATATTTGATTATCTACATAAACAAATGCATTTGACTTGACAATCAGCAGTGTTTGCTGCTTAAGATTGTGCTGTTGCTGCTGCTGCCGCCACTTGTGCAGCATAAAGAAATTCGCAGTGGATGGATGCGTTGCGTGGCATGAAAGTAAAATTCAAATGCCACTGTATCAGCCAGCAACTAAAGTGTAGTGTAGTAGATATGACACTGGAAATACAATTTAAAATATAAAAAATGAATTTCATTTTTATACATTTGCTCTCAGATGTGTATATGATTTCATATGAATTTTTATTTGTCTCTCACTCTCTCTTTCTATATTTGTTGATGCATTCAGCTGTACATTAAAATTTTATATCATGGAGAAAAATAAATTTTATTTTCATTTTCATTTATTTAAAGAACAAAACTTAAATAAAATAAAAACTAAAATAAACTGAAATAAATAATATTAAAATACATATTTTCAATGCATGTCTTGTTGTTTTACTGTGTTTTTTGTTTGTTTGTTTCTTTGATAAAGATGGAAAATACTTGTATATGTAGTTTGCTTTTTTTATATTAAATCATATGAGTTAAGATATATTTCAATCATATGGTACTACTATCATAAGTACAGTGCTGAATAGCTATAAAAGGACTATCATGGTAAGTAGGTGAGTTTATGCATGTGTACTTGTTATTAGGACGATCTGCCACTCCAATGCTTTCTATTTGACCCATCTAGTAGCGAGTCCGCAGAAGTGGCAAATAACCCTCAAAAAAACTGTAGCAGGAGCATTCGCCGTCCCAACAGCTGTCCGTAATCCCCTATATCCCGGAACCAAAGATCTTTATAGACTCCTTACACAAACGAAGAATTTGTGATTTACACAAACAGCCGCAATGGCGGTTAGGGCAGCCGGATTGTAGTAGTAGTATTTGAAGTAGCCTATAGCCTCAATAGCTTTCAAGATAGAAAGACGCTACAATCACCATTTAACCTAAAGTGAAGGAATATCCCACCATTCCATACTACCGTCATATCGCCTCAAGCACAATAAGTCGATCGTTTTATTTTTAAAGGTCGTTCAACCTTCATCGTATTTCGCTACATCTCGTATAATTGTAAGAAACATTTCTTAACATTTAAAAATCAAGTTTTAGTAATCAAACATCTGTAGAAAACTTAAATAATGTTGAACCACAGTACGTATGACTGTTTTTCTTGTTTTTTTTTTACTGTTTAGAAATATTACTCATACGCACGGTATCTATTGTTAGTTGAGCGTTATGGGTAGAGATGGGACAAGGGTAAATACCCAAATGGTAAATTGGGTATTTAAAGGTAAATACCCAGGTATTTACCCAAGCACCCGTTTATTTACCCAAAATGTGGGTATAAATCAAATTAAAGTAAAATTTAAAGAAATTAAAAGAATTTAGTTTTTTTATTATGAATTAACTTCTTAATAACAAACGAAATAATTCATAAATTTAGTCATAATCGCTGTCGCTGTCCGTATCTGATAAAAACTCACATCGAGTAGAGTGCGTGATTCCTGTTGAAGTTGAAGGGATATCGCCTTGAGTACATTCTAGTGAAGAATTTATGTTATTTTCAAATTGAGTGGAGTGCGTGCTTTCTGCTGAAGGTGATAAACTATTATTAAAAAGCAAGTCCCAGTTGCACGATATATATGTTATTTTTCCTGCTTTTTGGGTTGTAAAAAATGTTCCCTTTTTTTGAGTGAATGAAGCTGTGGGTGCTAAAGGAACGTTCAGTAGCAGCTGAAGTACAGGGGGCTGTTAAAATCAGAACAGCTAATTTGCTTAATTGCGTACTTCCACCAATTTCTTTCCACCAAGTTAATGGAGAAATTTCATCCAAACAGTTCCAGGCAAAAGATTTTGCATAGAAACCATTTTTGGCCTTGTAATTGGCAAATTGGCCCGTGTTGGCAGACTTTTGATACAGTTTCTGGTTTTGCTATGAGAAAGTTTACAACACCTTCATTACGAATGTTACTCTATCCATCACATTGAATATGTAAAAAATTTTCTGCTTTTAGTTGTAAAGTAATGTCCATACTCATCTCGTTATAAATTTTATCCAAATATGTGGATGAAATTGGTTTTCTGGTTGGAGGCTTGAAATGTGGATTAAGGTAGTTAAGAAGCCCTCCATAATGGATGCTCCACCATAGCCAAAGGAGCGCCGGTTACGTATAGCCTTAGCTAAGTTATATTGTGCTGAGTTTTAATGAAGATGCATATGTAAATCAGATAAAGGCGGAGAATCATTTGCTGTCTGTATCTTGTTTATTGCCACATTGGTTGCAAGCATCTCTTGAACTCGGTGCTTTATTAATAGTGGACACTTGATACACGTTATTAAATGTTTTCCCATATTATTTGTATCGCTTTTTGCAATGTGAGCATGAAACTTCAGTGCTACTTCTGCTTCTATGAAAATGTTTCCAAAGATTTTAATTTCTTGGTCTTCCCATCATTTGAAATATAATTATCAATACGCGCACTATATTTCACTTACCAATCGCTTGGAAAAAATATTTATGAATGAATGAACCAAATTCTTTTTATGCACCTGAGGCTCAAGCATAGGTTTCGGAACGGTAAAGTTTCTAGTTGCTTCAGCATTGTTGTTGCCGTCGCTCCCACTCATTACATTTAACTGCCACAAGCACGCTGATTAGCGGTTCTTATTAAGAAGTATTGGTGTTGAAATGTATAAACAACATAAACATGTTCAAAATAAATTCCAAAATGTCCACATTTCTGTTACGCTACGTAAAACGAGTATTCGTTATTCAAATAAGTATTTACCCGAAATTAGGTAAATACCCGGGTATGAAAGTGGGTATAAATGGGTAAATACCCAGCGTTGGGTAAATACCCAGGTGTAAACCCATCTCTAGTTATGGGTATAAGAAATTCGATGTGTTCATCAAGTTTTATTCCAAAAAAAATTTTTTTTTATAATAAAATGCAGAAATTTTTGTCTAGCCTTCACTGTAGCTTGAAATGAAATGTTTGAAAGTTTTCTTATTTCATATTTACGTGATGCATTTCCAGTTAATACGAACGAGTGTGTATACAAAATACACTTTCTTTGGCATTTTAAAGGATTTGAAGCTTGAATTCTATTATTATTATTTTAGTTGAGGTGCCTGCTGAAATATTTTATTTATTTTTACTATTTCTGTTTCCATATAAATAGAACAACAACAACAACAATAACAACAACAAATTTAAAATGTTTCTCAATTTTTTTGTTTTATTTTGTAATTTTATTTATTTATAAAGTTTATGCGGAGTAGTAGTAGCAGTAGCAGCAGAGAAGGTTATTTTTCTAACACTTTGTAGCTGTTGTTTATAGGAAGCCATAACAACAGTAAAATCGTATCTTAAGATTTACGCAAATACTTCGCAATACACACTCATACATATGTAAGTAAACCATATAAGGCAAGGCACACACCAACAACAAATACAAAGGCAACAATAAAAAATAAAATCAAAATGCATAGATACTCTCTACTACAGCAGTTGCGGTTAAAGTCAATTCATTTTCGAATGCCACAGTAAGGGTTGCATGTACACATTGGTGCAACATACTCAAATGCTTACAATACATTTTACTTGGCTTAACATGAAGAAGAAAAACAAAAAAAAAAACAAGAAAAAAGGGAAAAAGATGGCATAAGAAAAACTATTTTCATTTTAATACAGGCTCTGGTGTCTGCCAACTTAATGTTGCAAGCAGCATTGCATTTGTGTTAGAATTCAATTCATGTTATGGTATCCAGAAGATAATTTATACGGTTGCATGTAGATACAAATAAAAAAGGAAGCAAAGCTCATAAACCCTCTGTCAAATACACTAAAAGGTGTTGGTTGTCTAGCATACAGTATAACCGTGTAGATCGGATAGGGAGTAGGAGGAAAATGCTTCTTAAAGGATTTCAATTCATCATGTAAAAAAGTAAGCTTCAGAAATTAAAAACATGGTTAGTCAACTGTATTATGCTCCATTATGGCTGTTGTCTTCTCTATAGAGTATCATTTCAGTTTCAATAATTCTTTGTTATAAAAAATGAAATCTTTTTCATATCACATCTGAGGCCGGGAGAAGACACCTACTTGGAAAACATCGTGTGGCAATTCTTATCGTTTGTAATTCAATTCAGAAATAAATTCCGTTTCATTTTAACGGTGATAAGATCGTGTTTCAAATGGTTAATAACTGTTTGACAATGAATGTCTAGATCTTTATTAACATGCAATCTGAATGTGTGCTAGTGTTTCTTTATCAATGATCATGATAATATCGGCTTTTTTAGTTGCTAATTGATCACAGCAACGTATATCTTAAACACCAAACATTGCGCTCCTGTTTTTTCTACTTACAATGTATTAATCGTTTAAATATTTTCAATTGAAATACTAAATTGGAACACTCTCTTTGCATCTTTTCCTATGTCACCCGCTGTGCTGCTTTTTTGCTAAAATTTTGTCCATTTTGTTCTCAATTACTTATGTAATATGTTTATAGAATAAGAACCCTTAAACTAAGTAAATAGAGAATATGATTGATAGGCACATACATAAATTTCGTAAAGGATTGTTAGCTAAACATAGTTTTCCTTTAACAAAATAGTTCATAACCCAGTAACATTTTTAATCTATTACCTGAACGCTCACATTTCATTACAATTCTATGAAGAACATACTATTTATGGCAACATTATAAATGTTTTGGGTTTTTTGCTGTTGGTAAAAGAAAGTTTTATACGTGGCTGTAAATAATTTTGTGTAGCATTTCTGGCCATGAAAACGAAAGCCGTCTGAATGGCATTAAATTATGCTTCAGGATAGACACCAAATACAATACGACAGCGGCAAAGAGAATTAAACATTTGAGGATTAACGTGTTTATGAAATTTGCAAAATAAATTATAATAACAAACAATACATGTAGATGTATCAGTGTATGTGTGTGTGGACGTGTTGCCATTGTTTACAAATACAAATAAATATGTCTGAGGACAACATGATGACAGTTCAGCCAATGAACCCTAACCGTAACGTAAGACTGTTTTTTTTATTTCTTCGATTATTATTTTCCGTTATTTCTTGTTTGTTTGTTTTTGTTCGTAGGCTTTAAAACTGACGCGCTATTTTACTGACGCTCTTCTTAATCTAATTAAATTAGCGACGGAAACCCAAACCAAATATTCGAGAAACAGACAGACCATAAGCAAGAAAAAAAAACAACGAAAAATACGACAAAATATTTGAAAAAAATAAAAAATTAAAATAAATATTCTGGGTTTTCTTTTGTTGCCTTTCTGTACATTATTAGGCCAAAAAGCTATAAATTTCAGTGGAACATAAGGGAAATGTATCATTGTTGGAATTCTAAGTATCATGTGAACAACGGTCGAAATTATTGAAACGCGTTTAATAATTCGCAAATAGTAAAGTTTTTTTTTTAAGAAACTATTTAAAGGAATTTATTATTATTTGAGCAAGGAAAACAAAGCTCTTAACTTCGGCGGATTAACGCGGGGAAGATTTTATAAAAAACAAAAACAGAAGCTAAAAAAAAAGAAAATAATAATAAAAGGAAAAAATAATAAAAATACACAAAAACAAACAAAAAATTAATCAAAAAAAAAAAATATTTTATAACAATAAACATATGAAAAAGTAATATTTTATTTAAAATTCAAGTAACAAATTAAAATAAAGAAAGGAAACATAATAAATAATAATAATTTAAACAAAATAAAAACAAATAGATAAAATACTAATAAACAAATTAAATTTAATAAAAAGAAAAGTTTATCTTGATTTAATTATTGTTTTAATCAACAATTAAATTTGAAATGTTTAAAAACTTAATATTGGAACAAAAAACAAACAAATCATTGCATATTTAAATCAATATTAACACAGTAAGAATTAATCTTATCTAATTATCACCAAAAAAAAAAGGATATCTTGTGAATTGAATAGTTTTGTATACAATTGTTGATATTTTTTTTTATACGTTGGTTTCGTTATTAATAAATTGTGGAATTTTCTCTATTGCAAATCAATTTTTATTAAATCTACATTCAACTTAGATCTGGAATAAACTATAAAGTAGTTGTTTTAGAAGCTGACGCTTACGACGTAATGAGTAGCGTACCAAGAAAAAAAAAAATGCGAACAGAATATTGCAGCTTCGTTATAATGTTGCCAAACAACCATTAAAAAAAAAAACATACAGAATAATTGAAGAATAGTATGTGCATTTTCCAGGAGTATTCATATCTAATTGTATAATAAATGCGTATCCAACAATATATTTCTCTTTAACAACATTAAATTTTATATTTCACGTATTTAATATTGAATATACTGAAATGTCGAGAAGTGCTCTGTACATGATGTATTTATAGTGCAACAAATTTCAAAATTTTGCGATTCAGCTTCTACAGCAGTAGACTACTACAATACCAATTCGAATAGCCGTGTTTAAATTTTGGCAGCTTAGAACACTAGTTTGCCTATACTGAAGCGATTATTCTGTTTGCCAATTTTAGCATAACTATGTGATGAACCATACCATTATGCATACTCCATTGTATTTTTGGCTGATAATTATTCGATTTTAACAGAGGTTGGGAGTTTTTTAAGATTGGAATTTTCAGAAAGAAATCGAGAACATTTTTTACTGACTCCAGCGACCAGCGTATAATTATAAAATTTTCGGAATAGTTTTTTTTCCATGCCTAAAGTAACAAAAATCAGTTTTGGGGGTATTTCCATAGATATTCTATTCATTTCCAACTCAATATTAATTTGTATAGAAACGACGAATTAATATTTTTAATATTTAAAATAAAAATGCTACAATAATAATATAAAAACCAAAAATATGAATAGAATTGCAGTTTAAAATTAAAAAGTATTGGTTAAAAAATAAATAAATAAACAAATAAAAACATTGAAAAGAAAAACTTGTGTCTTTATCTTTTTAGCTTTAATTTATTAAAATAATAACGAAAATAATTTTAAGCAATAATACGGAAAATTTAAAAATAATAAACACGAATATATTTGTTTACATATCAAATAAAGTTAACACATGACAATTGTTGCAAATAAATTGGAGAAATTCTATGGCTACGTTTGTAAGCAAATGGCCAATGTAAGTTACTAAACAACTCTCTTTCCAAAAAATAAAATAAAAAAAATGTTAAAAAATTTTAATAAATAAACGAAGAAGTGTACAAAATTGGACAAAAATCCATATCCACATTTGTAAATAAATATTCACGCTTACTGCCTTACAATATTCATAAAATATTATGCACTTACACTCCTGCTGCTGTAAATACTTGCACCTGCACTTGTGGTTTAAACATATCGATGATGAAGTTTTTATTTCAAATACTGTAGCAGAAAAAAAAAGATTAAAAGACCTGTAAAATTTCGAATGACATGTTGTTAGGATGAAAGCTCTTAAATGAAAATAATTGGAAAAAAACATATTCACAGTGTAACATATGATAACATATCATGTAACAAAAATTCTGAATAAAATAAAGGATAGGAAAATATACATTAAATGTATGTCCAACAAGAATTATTTGTATTTTTTAAATTGAAGAGCTTAAACTGTGTATGTGATCTAATTTAACTCCATAAATATGTACCAGATATCAGCAATGAGTATTCAAAAAGATGAGTACAATCGAATCATACTAATCATACATTTCTCATACTTATACGCATTCATACTCATTTTAATATCATAACTCATATTCAAAGTTTGAAGTACTCATCGTATTCATACTTAACAACACGTATGATGTTGTTGATTTCGACTCTCCATAACTCAACATATATACGAATCATAAAATAAGTATGAATCGCTTATGAACACTAAGGTACTCACTAAAAGGTTGTGTGTTTGCTTTGCTTGCTGTTCTGTCTTTTTTGCTCGTGTGTCTTTTTTCTTTTTTGTAAATACAACAACAACTAAGAGTGTAGACTTTGATGAATGATTCGAGTCATTCGAACGGTATGAGTATGATATCAACATTGTACGCATACTCATTGCAACCTGCACTTATAAATCAACTTTTTAATGAGTATGATTGAATCAGAGTACATACGTAGTTAAATTTCAATATTGTTGACTCACTTATATTCAAAATTTCAGGAGTGCTTATGAGTAGCGTAAAAACATCTCATTGCTGATCTCTGATACATGTATACAAAACATTAAAATTTGTTTACATTACTTCATGTTACACTGTTTCAATAATTTCTTTTTATCTCTTTCTCTACATGTTCATATGTATGTTAGTGCATGTGTGTATATATGTGTGTGTTTTTTTTTATTTATTTACTATTATATTGTGATTCTTTTGTGTTTTTATTTTTGTTCTCTTGTCAAAAATATTTGTTTAACCGTGTAACTCTGTATAAATGTATGTTATTTTGCTTTAATTTTTGTTTCCATTTATAATTCATACGCTTATTAGTGAGTGAGTGAGTGCATTGAATGGTTTTTTTTTTATTTATTCGTAAATAATTTCTGAATACTTTATTTTAACAATTTATTAATAATGGCCATCCATAACAATATTGAGTTATGAAAATATCGAATAAAAATATTAGAAAGAAAAATATTTAATAATTTATACAAAACCATTGTTTTAAATTCTTATTTATTTTCGCTTCTTTTCTTTTTTTTCGTTTTAAAGTTTTAAATTTATTTGTTAAAAGCAGAAGTGAAAATCGAAATTTTAAATTTTTTACAAATAATTTGATTAATGAACAGTGAGTTTCAATAGGAAAAAATTTAAAAAGAATTAAACAATTAGGAAAACATTGCATAAAACAACAGAGAATGGAATATTTTGTTCATACATATACAATATACAGTAGATACCATAACTAATTTAAATAATTTTATAGATTCTAAACAAATATTTGTAATAATAATTGTTGTTTTTATATTTATTAATGTTTTTATTAATTTCTTTTCTATTCTATAATAAAACTAAATGATTATTAATGCATCCATTCAAATTAACAAAAGAAAAATATTGAAAACTAACGCTGCAAAAGTGTTGGATTTCCCAAGCACACGTTACATGACATATGTATTATGATTGCTTCAGTTAATTTTCCATTTGTTTTACGTAAAGGCCTAATCTAGTTGGCTGCAGGAAGGTAAGATCAATATTTATAGACTAGAAGAGAACTGATTCCCTTCAGTCCTTAAATCGCACAAATGCGAGTCTTATAAGCCACGGTCCTTTTGGTAGAAATACCAATGAATGTATTTTGCAAGAGCTGCAGATCTGAGGAGGATGAAGAGACTATCTTTCACCTCATGTGTCATAAGGAAACGGAGGTTTTTGACTGTTCATTTGCTAACATCTTTAACCGAGCTCTTTAGTATAAGGACTGTTGCAATAGCAAGTTTTATTTTGGATTAGAATTCCTTTAGGGAATGTTTGATCCCCGTGCAGAATTGATTGTGGTATCACAACGGGCCTAAATGCTGGCCTAAGTGGGACTGCTATTTATTACATACTTTACATTACTACATACATACATACATATGAACGAACATAATTATTATTTTTTGTTTTCATTGTTTTTTTCATTTTTATTGAAGTGCCATTCATAATTTGGCACATTTTTTGTTTATAAAACAAGAAATTGAATATAATTTCAATTCAATTTGAAAATTAACAATTTATTGTGTTATTAAACATGATTACAACAATATGTTTAACAAAATAAACGAAATCCATATAATAATTGGCTGTAAACACTGACAGATTGAAATGCATATTCTTCTGAATACATCATTTATTTCAATGGAAATCTTTAGGAGAAACATGTACTATGAATACTAAGTTAGTAATGAGCCCTACACTACGGTATAGAAGAGAAGAAGAATGCATTTACAAATTATCTTTCAATTTTAGAGAATGTTTTTACACAAAAAAATCTTTGTTCACTTTCGAAAGAACTTTATTAGCCATTAATAAGAAATTGATTCTTAATTGATCATAAACTTACGTGGACACGCAACTGAGCTGATTTTCCTCCTCCTCTTTAAATTGTGTACAATTGTGTTAAGAGATTGGAGATTGGAAGCTATTGTATGATTATTTATTAAAATCAATAAGAAAAACAATTCAACATGATGTTGTTGTTATTGATTTCCGTTCTCAAGCGGAGAGCATTTATTTGTTTGGAAAAAAAAGAAAGAAAAATTATAAAATAATTTATTTGAATTTGGATTTTCGAAATTGAAACAGTGAAAACGAATTTAAATTGATGTACACAGCGAAGTTGAATAAAAATCACGGTTTATTATAATGTTTTTTTTTTAAACCATATAATTTGTATGCAGTTGGTACTCGCATAATAAGTTACAGGAAAGATTCTTTTAAACCTACTATTTTTTTTATAAAATACTGCATATGCCTTACTCCTATCGAAATAAGTATCTCTTTTTGAAATACCTAAAGTAGTTCATATAGTAGATATTAAAGAATTTGTGTGTGTTTTTTTTTTCTCATATAAAATCAAAAGAGTGATGCTTATACTTTTAGGCCAAATGTTTTATTCATTTTTCTTTAATTCAAATAGTTTTCAAGTGGATTTATAGGAGAGAACAAGACACAAATTCATTGATAATATTCAGCATTTCAGCATGCATACATAGAGAAGATATTTTAAAATAATTTTTCCATTTTAAATACAAAATTAATGTAATTGAAACAAAAACTTTAATGAAATTTAATGAAATTTATGTAACAAAATAAATAATTAATACAATAATATTTTTAATTTATATACCATAAGCTGTGTTCATCTAAAGCCACAGAGGCAGTGTTGTGTCTATTAAACAAAAAAATAAAATGAAATGAAAAAAGCAAGAAAATAAAATTAAAATTATAAAATATAAATTTAAATATGAAAAAAGAAAACTGATTTTAATAAAAATCCTTTTTATTTACAGTTTCTATGTGTTTAATTAACAGTGAAAAGAAAATAAAATAAAAAATAAACTGAATGTTCAAAAAGCTGGGAAAAAAATCCAAACTTAAAAAAAATTCATTAATAAACTCCTAGACTAACAGACAGCCATAGTTACACACTAAGCAGCTTTAAATTTAAAACAATAACAACAACAACAACAACTTTAAATCCTTTTCAAACTAACTGACAACCAAAACAAAACAAAAACAACCAAAAAAAGAATAGACACAAAAAAAACATATGAAAAATAAATAAAAACTAAACAAACTTAATGTAAGAGTTGACAAAAGAAATAAAAAATAAATGAAATCGTATGTATTACAGAATAAAAACAAAAGTTTAACGCTATAAACACATTTGAGGCGTTATGCGCCAATCTTACAATTTGGCGCCTTAGCTAAGTAGAATGTAACATTCGCTGCTTTGGTGCATGTTGGCGTGCTGACTTTTAAATCATCATTTCTATATGCACACATATATTCTATTATTTAAGACAGATTGTTGCTTGGCGTCTCAATGTGTTTATAGCAAAGCATTTGACAAAACAATAACGACAACAACGAATAGTTCTTGTTTGTATTAATTTTACGCAATATTCTCAAATTTAATACTCACACTAACAAACATTTGTATAGAAAGAGAGAGCGAGAGAGATAGAAAGTGAATGATAAAAAAAATTGTTTTTAAACTTCTTCACATCTCTAGATTAAGTTATCTCTTCCTAGTAAACCGACTACCAATAAACAAATGCAGGAGAATATTTTAAAAGAATGCGTCGATTCATGACGACATCATGAGAACATTTTATTGAAGTCGAGACGGCTACAGTACAGATTAAAGTTTTAAATTGAATTTTTCATAATTATAGAACAGTTTGCATTCATGTGTAGGGTTAGGTTAGGTTAGCTGAAATGGTGTTGCTACACATTATAACCTCTTCGGTATTTATCCAAATCGCGTGAGGTATTATGATGGAAGGAGCGAAAAATGGTGAATTTGCTTCATAATACTGGTGCTGTAGTATAAAGCAGCAGGTATACTTAGGCTTTTAAATGATACTCTTAAACTAAACAAAATTCGAATAGAACAGGTAACAGAGAGTGTATATAATTTGAATACAATCAAGATAACATTCATAGTCATATTGAATTGAGTCTTTTTCAAAATTAAAACTGTGTTGAGTATAGATTTTCAAGTGTCTTTTGCTGTTGTTTAACCAAAAATCACATTCTATGATTATACAAATGTTCCCGTTTTATTATCATTGTTGTTGTTATTATTTGTTAAACAATAAACTTTTGATTTTATAACATGACTTTTTTTTATTACGATTACGGATTTATATTGAACCAGAGAGAGAACATAAAGTTTTTCTCGATTTGATTGTATTGTTGCCATGAGTTTTGGAATTGAAAAATAATTTGTAAAAAAAAAAACACAAAAAACAAACAACTTTGTGTGGTTTTTGTTGAGCCACAACTAAAGTTGCAAACTTCAATACCCCGACACCATCAAACACAATAACCAAAACTGAAGCACCAATATGGGTATTTTAAAAGATAAAAACCAAAAAGGTGTAAGTAATTCACAATTTCTTTGTAGTCTAACAAGTATGGTAAAACTATTTAGGAATTTTGATAATATTTGTTTCCCAATTTTAAGAAAAGTTGAACAGTTGACGAAATAAAATTTATTGAAAATAGTCAGAGTAAATTATTATTTGATTTGGTACAACTAGACGTATGAGTAATAAAATATTTTAGACATTTTCTTGTCTTGTATTATAGCAGATCAATGAAAAATATTGAAATTAAACATATCATTTAAAAGATGTTAAGTTGAACATTTTTTATATCAAGTTGCTAGCTTCCATTTGTCCTCTACATTGTATAAATTTAAGGCTTTATTAAATTCATAATTTTTAAAAGATTTCTGCTGCCATTAATGATTATCAAGTTTGTTTAAACCATTATAATTTCATAATAATCACACGTTTATATTGAAAAATAATAAAGAGAATTGTCTGTTTTAAATTTAAACCAACATTTGTGGTTTCTAATAATTTAAATTTTAATTTGTTTGTTAAATATTCGAACAAATGATTTAATCAACTGGAAAGCAATTAAATTCGACGTCTTTGTCTTCGTAGATTTCGCAATAAAAAGAAATTCTTGTTGAACGTAAAGAAACAAAAGAAAAATGAAGAAGGCATTTTGAATATTTTTCATAAACCCAACATATGAAAACCACAACACAAATTCAACAACCAAACACCATCACAATCATTTCAAACATACATACATACGCATGAAGTTATTGTTTTCAAAATTGAAACATCACTGTAAACAAATCAAAATAATTTGTTAATTCAAGTGCAAATACCAATAAAACTAATAATATCAACACAATCAAACAAATTATTTCATTAAAAATTTATTAAATTTGTTTTTGTTGTTGTTGTGTTTTGTTTTCTGAAGCAACAAATTCATTAAATTCCATTTCACCCTAATAATAATAAAATATTTATATAATATTTTAAATTGAAATCGAAATTAATCAAAATAAGAACAAAACAATTTAAACTTTCACTCACAAGGACAAGAAAAAAGAAAATAGTAAAGTGTCTACTTCTCACTTATACTTATGCTATAAACACAATAGCAGCAACGCAACAGGTACAACAATTTTGCAATTGCCGTCTCAGGCATGCTGCACACGCTTTAATTATTTTAAAGGCGTCGGCGGTAAAGCATAAGTAAGACAAACAAAATATAAACAGTTCATTATTTGCACCAGTAAAATGTATTTCAGTTGTATTGTATGTATCACATCTATTTTATACATGTCACTGTATTGAGAGCACTTAATTTTCTCATTGCTGTTAATAAAAATAGAAATTAGCCGAAATGTGAAGCAGCAGAATCGTCTCTTGTTGTCACGTTGCCTTTAAAACAATCATTTCCATATACATCCATGTATTCTATTCTTGAGAGATTGCTGTGCTGGCTATGTTGCGTCTATTGTGTTTATGTTCATATTATAAAAACCATAAAGGGAATTTGTATACGCAGCATCTGTCTGTGTGTGTGCGTATGTCTGTATGAGAAAAGTATTCATTTCATTAAGACTCTTTAAACATAATAACACACAACAGCGTAAAAGAAAATGAGTTTATCTCATAATTTAATTGTTAATTTCAATACAATATACAAAATACAAGTATATGTATACGTGTATAAGTGTGCATACATTTGTGTACAACGTGAGTTTGTTTAGCTTCTTGTGCCTCTCTTTCTTACCATGTGTACTTATTTTTTACATACACTCTGCGGAGTGTATTTTATTCAAGTGCCTGTTGTATGCAAGCGTATGTATGCGTGTGTGGATGGAGAGTTTACCAGCCTTTATTTGTTATTTGTACAAGAGAGGCAAAATGCGTTGTTGCTTGTTTGTAAGGCGATAGCGAGAGTAACAGTTACTGCCATCATTTATGGCGTATTTATTAGGGTGGTTCTCCTTTAAAAAAAGCACTGAAACTGAGAAATATAATTTATTTGGCTCAATAGCAAGCTAAATGTTCATTAAATGGTTTGCAAGCGTAATTCTTTTCTAATTTAAATATTTAAAAATAGTTTGTATGAGCCTTCGAAAGTAAAAGACAAAACAATTTCTGCACTAAAATGAATAAGGATTTAACGAAGGATGTTCAAGTCATCCAAAGCTTATTATCTGCTTTCAGTTTTGGATGTACTCTGTGGCTATTTAATATTGCAGTTCGGTACTTTACATTGATACTTTTGTATTTAGTCTGCTGCATGCCTCAAATACGTTTTCAAGTGTATCCGCATCTCTCCGTCTACAGAAAGGTTATGATGTTCAAAAGTAGAGTTAAACTTTTGCTGGATATTATTGTAAATTTCCTCTTTAGACTCAAATGTGTGTTCAGGAATCTGATTGCTTGTGACAAATTCAAGGGCTATTGAATAGCCAGAATTTCTGAAAATTTCGCTTAATAGACTCCCCCTATTACTCCCGTTTATTTACACTTGAGCTAAACGTAATGATCATCAGCATTATCAAACCCAAAGACATCAACAGATAACAACAACAGCAGCAGCAATCTTGTGCGTATTTGATTATAAATTATTATCATAAGAACCTCGTTGAAGAGATTTTAAAACGTAAATGGTTGCTGATTACTGGCTGCCGACTAATGGCTGATGGTTGCTAAACGTTTCAACTGAAATCACGTTTTAATAACGTTCTCTTTAAAGAAAAATGAAAAGAAAAAGAGGGGAAAACAAATAAGAAAAGATATTTTAAATAAAAAAAAAATAAAAAAATAGAAGAAAAAGAAAGAAAAAAATTCAAATTCCATTACAGAGTAATTTTTTAAAGCAGGTTTTATAAAAATCTGCGAAGGAAAATTTTGCAAGTATTTGTTACTTAATGTTTATCTTCCACGAATTCCTTTTTTCTCATTCACAGTGTCTAGATTGTATTTATCACTCTTCCTACTGCTTGCGTTTTTTTAAATTTTTTTCCTGTTTTCCAAACATTATTTTGTTGGAAAAATTTTAGAAAGCGTAGCTGCTTATAATTTTCATTTTTTGGCAATTTTAATCTTTTGTTGTTGTTGTTGTTATTGCTATATAGTTGAACAGATGTATGTATGTATGCTTTAATGAGAAGCGTATCTGTTTACTTGTACATACACTAGTGGACACAGACTTATGTAAGTTAATGATGAAAGATTCTTGTCAGAGTATAAAAATGATGATTAAGAATCTGTCGTTCGGAATCGGCTATAAATTGTAATCCTGACTAATCGGGCTGTAACGATATTATCCATTTTATTAAAACATTATTTATTTTAATGCTCCAAAATAAAAGTGCATATCTGCATATGTATGTGATGCGATTTAATTGTATGTCCACAAGTGTACATTTGTATTTCGTTTCTTTTTATTTTTCTTCTCCTTTTTCTTTAGTTTTGCTATTTAATACTTATTTTTTTCAAATTTATTTTTATATGTGTGTGTTGTTTTTTCTACTACAAAATTTTACTCATTTTTGGTTTCCTACTTATGTTGCTGTGATACTGTGGATACACTGTTGCTTTTACACGCGATGGCTGTTGTTGTATGTTGTTATACTTGTGGCCTGTGTCTTGATATCTTGTTCACCAACGGAAGCAGGTGGCCCCTGTTCAAGCCCAATTCACACAAGGCAGCAATAATACCAGCAAACATGGCTGTCTGCCAGTCGGTTTACCACAACTATTACAAATGGAGGAAAAGAAATTCCTGTTGGCAGTGGAACGAGGCGATATGGCCAATGTACGCAGGTAAGTTGAAAGCAAACTAAATTGAGTAAGTGAGTGTCGACTAAGATTGGTGCTGCAACAACTACTACTACTACGTATATGTATATGCCGTTGCTGGTCTTGCAATAGTTTTAGTTTAGAGTGTAAGTGTAGCATTTAAATAGTTTTACCCGTTTAACAGGAAGCCTTTCGGCTTCTGTTCTTATAATAGGAATTAGAAAATAATTAGTTTTTATGACAAGCAAAAACAAGAAAAGCTCTTCCTCCTATTGCTTATGGCTTATGATGCAGAAGAGTTTCTTTGAAATTATAAAATGTTTTTCGCTTAAAACACTGATGAACAAAATAATAGCATTTAAAAACACTACAAGAAACAATGATCCATAGGCCTTATCGCTTTATCGCTCTGTATTCACCTGAAAATACTCAAATTGCTTGAAGAATGGATTTCTCAGATTCTGTCGAAGCGATTTTGGAAAACTAATAAAATCGCGAATACTCTTAATTCGCCTACAGCTGTTTATTGTTGAGCTATAGGAAGGCGTTGAGTTTTTTCTGGCTGCATTAGAGGTGTTATTGCAGAAGTGAAACGGTATGAACCGTAAAAGTCATTCATTCTATTGCCTACAAAAGCAATCGAGAATAAAAACAAAACAAAACAAATTTTTTAGTGATTTAAACAATACATATGAACAACGTAAGACGAGTTATAAAAACTAACTAATGTGAGAGAAATGTTGTAAAATCAGTAAAATCTCTATGAAAGCCAATGTGAAGCATCTTTACAAAAACTATATCAGGCGAAAAGCTGGAAGAGAGGGAGAGTGTGAGACTGGGAAAAGAAAACACAGTAGTTATGGGTGGCGTTTCATAAAAAATTACTGCAAATAAGGTATTATTTAAAAAAAAGTGAAGAAGAAACATGAAAAAGAATTCATAATTTATTATTTTCCAAAATTATTTTATATAATTACATAATTACAACCTAGCTTCTCACACCGCTAATGTTTGGAAACATTGATAAGAGATTCTGCCCAGCATTATCAAAATTATGAAAAGAAAATTTTATCTAAGCTTTTCTTTTGTTTATTTTCATATGAAATCCTCCTCAATTTTAAGTAATTTTTAACAACAATTTTTTAATGTGTGCTAACAAATGGTTGTATTGTGTAATTTTTCCCACTGCTACTCGCCGTATACCTGGGGAGTACGTGGTAATTGCGATGGGATGAATAATTTTTAATTTTTTGCTTTTTTTTTGTATCAAAAGGTGTGCATGTGTACACACATATTCCACAATGATGCTGTCTGTCTGTGCTTTTGTTTTTATACTTTGAAAGGGAACAAAAATGTACAAATTTTGTTGTTTCTGTGCATGCTGTTGATGAGGTGCTTAAGTGCGAAACGATTTTTTATCTCTTCATTTCGGAAAACATATCTGAATGCGGGAAAAATGACGTAAAATAAGGATGATTTTAATAAATTTTCAATTAATTTAAAATGAAAATAAAGTACAAAATTTTTTTTGTAAAAACACGAAAGATTTCCTTGTATGAGATTAGTGTAGGTGTAGCAAAAGTATTTACATTTCAATTGAACACAACATTTTGTTTAATTTTATTAAGGAAAGTAGTATTACAAGTAAATATTTTATAACGTTAAGCCTGTCGAGTTAAACAGCCTTCATGTTGAAAGTAATTTTTCTTGTGTTGCTACAGCAAGTCTGCCTGCCTTAAAGTATGCCAGTCATGTGTTTCTTTTTCACTTTTTTCTATGCCTAAATGTAGGCAAGTTTTTTGTATGTGGTCGCACACAATAAAAAGTAGGCAACTTGAAAAAGCTTTTATAAAGTACTACAACAACAAAGTGAAAAAAGTTTTCCTTTCAACCAATGATGAATACGTAAACGGAGAAGAAGTGGTAGCAGTAGCAGAATTAAGTGAAAGCATCATTCTCAATAGGTGGAGAATTTCCAGAAAAGACAAAAACTAAAAAGAGATGATGATAGTTTGTCTTCTTATTTCGCAAATGCATGATTGTGTACACAAATGTTTTATCTTCTCCGGTATAGAATGTAACATCATGTGCCTTAATTTTTATGTTCAGTGAAAAACTTTATAAAGAATTCTTAATTGGCTTGGTTTATGGAACAAAACTTAAACTGTGTTGTTTAGAACACATTTTGGTACTGATTGCTGTACATAAAAAAGAAAATCTGTTATTTTCTCATGAAATTGATGCCTAAAGATTTTATTCAACAACGCCTCAAGTCATGTCGAAGAGACTTTAGGTAAGTCAACCATCAACCAGATATTCGTACTACGGCAAATCCTTGGAGAACATCCATAAAAAACAAGTCGATCCACTTGTAGCCGCGTGAGTTTAACTGGGGTCATAATGCCCCTCCTACACAGCTGTAAAACGAATATTAATTGTGTTCGTACCGAAGATAACTCTGTCGCCTTTTGCCCCCGATCACAATTGTATTTTTTAGTATTTGTTCAATCAATTACAGCCCAGCATACCTTCTATTGAGACGGATTATAGCAAATATTCAAAAATAACTGTCTTTGGGTGAAATGTGACTTCAATCATTTGAAGTTAATTCGGATAAGATTATTTATATAATGAATATACATAAATTAGTATAATTTGTATAATAAAACTAAGACTAACGCTTTTAAAAAAAAGTTCTTAAAACTTCTAATCTCTCTAACGTAGTAAAAATAATTTGAATTTCATACCCTTTTTACTAACCACTTAATTAGTGAAAATGACATGTGGATGGTAAACCAAAAAGTCATATTGTCTTCCCCTATCTCTTGTCGTATCTGTTTAGAGGCTTCAATTAACAAAATTATCTTAAATAAAAACTATAAAATTAACAAGTTTTTATATAATTACTCCTAAAAGTATGTGATTACTTTAAAAATGTATTGACTCCTAAAAGTATGCTTGTGGTATTTTGTTTGTTTATTTAAAAAATTTTCACTTCTGGCCAAAAAAGGGAAAAAGAGTGAAAGGAAATAGAAAACATTCTATTGTTGTGGTTTTTTTTATTGATAACATTTTGGATGCTCAACAAGCGTGAACAACAGCATAAGTAATACACAAACCAACTACTATTACTGCTACTGCTAACAATGTAAAGACAGGCAAAAACTTTAAGTTAACATTATAATTTGTTTAGGCAGAACTACAGTAGTGAAGAAGAGAAGAGCACAATTAAATAAAATTTCTAAGAAGAAATTCAGAATTTCAAATGCAAACAGATAGATTGTCAATCTTATTGAAACGGATTTGTGACAGATGGCATTAAAACTTGACGCAAAACTTAAAGGCCACCTATTGTTTTGTTCATCAGTGTATAGTTTGATCAACACTTTTTCCGTTCTGCCTTAAGAAAATAGAGTATAAAATAGAAGAGTTATCTTCCATTGTATTGCCTTAAAAATGGAGAGCAAATTTCGTATAAAAAAATCCATGTAAACAATAAAACAGAAACTGACAAACCAAGCATGTACATGTGTATGTATGTATTTGAGTGTTTATGATAGAATTGTTAGGGGCTACTTTAACTTGTCGTACCAAAAATATTTTAAAGACAGACCATCTCCTTACTGCGAAACAATGACACTCACAAACAAACCCTTACACACTCATATATAAAACAACAACTGTATAATGTTTGTTTGCCTGGTTTATACTCAACAACATTGTTTATGGTTCCAGAAAAAAAACAAAAAAAAAAAGAACACAGAAGAGAAAAGTAAAAAAAGGGTTCAAGCAGGGACAACAATTATAATGACAACAATAACAATCTACACACAAAAGCCTCAATAACACACACATTTTGTTTATTCTTGTAAACACAAAAACATACTCAAGCACATATACACGCACATACCATATTTGCATGGTATCTGTCTCTCTCGCTCTCTATAGTGTGCAGAGTGTTATAATAATAGTCGTTTACCTTTAAGGACACACAATACATATTCCATCTTGTTGTCTTCCAACCTCTCTGTCACCCTCTCTCCCCCCCTCTCTCTCTCTGTCTTATACAATTAAAGGACAGAGAGTGAGAGTTATAAAAGTAAACACAATTATAATATGGTTTTAATAATAAACAACACTCCGTCTATTAAGTGTGGGCAGTTGAATACAATAATTATGTATGCGAATAAAAATTATGCGAATAACCGAGTGCGTTTACATAGACATAAACACGTGTACTTCCCTACTTCAACATAAAATTTTTTTTATCTTCTATCCTACTCGAGTCTTCTCAGGCTGTGAGTGATGTTGATTATACCTTGTCTTATTCTAGTCTTGAGATGACATTTCCTTGTAGAATTTAAGTCGGGAAAATATTTTCTGCTTTGGAGATTCTGTGGATAGCTGTACAGGCGGTTAAAACCTTGCGATTAAGGCATAACGTGGAACTCTTTTAAAAGAATTTAATCTTAGAGTTTGTAATTACCATCCTGATAACAAATCATGTTGCGAAGCTGATGCTGAGTAAGGGATCGCCAACCATTAGCATTCCGTCCCATAGCCAGATGGTAATCAGATTTCTTTCGACTACAATCTTAAATTGTTAAACAAAATATGGGTTCCTGGAAAAGTGTTCATTAACCTGATAGACTGAACAGATAGTAAATTTTTTTCTGGTAATACATAAAGGTTCAGCAAAAACTTTCTACTTCCCTGAACCTGCATTTCAATTTGTTTGATGACAGAAGAATTCATGAGTGCCAAGTAAAGCATTATCTCCAAACCAAACTACATTTTAGATAGCCCTTAAGGGAATGAAAGGCTGAACTAAAGCTCCATACATCTGTACGAGTCTAACACCTAAAATAGAGGCTCCTTTACAAGGCCAAGAAGCTTTACCAATCCATGACATTTTGTAATGAATATTTTTGTTGTTACTCGATTAAAACATCAATTTATTGACTGTAAGGTAGCCTGGTAACCCTATTGTTGTGCGTTCGTATGGTTTTTTTGATTTATGTGTACGTCATTAGAGTTTATTTTTGTTGTGGCAAAAATTATATTTTTTTGGTGGTTCCGACAAGTTCCTTCTTTCTTCTGTCTTCTTAAACTGAGTTCTGCTCATTGTGGACACTATTAAAAACGAACATTAAGTGTAAAAACCAAGTTGACAAGCTTTGTGGCTTTCCGAATGAACAGAATATGTGCACAATAGTTTATTGAGTTAAACAACAACAACAACAATAATAACAACATCTTTATTAATATTATTGTTGTCGTTAATTTTCCCTTGAAAGAACATGCATTCATAATACCCGTTGTAATAATAATGTTATTAAAACAAAAACAACAACCACAGCAACAATTGAAGAGTGTTCATTCTACGAGATTATTAAACAGAGAATGAAAAAAATATATAAAATAAAATGAGTTGAGTTCTTTTACATGATAAATCTACTCTAGGCATTTATGTATTTCTAGGTTAGAGGGATTTGCAGATTGCCGTTTGAAAAAAAAAAAAATTTTGATATGAGTATTGTGTTCTTCTCCTTTACTACAATTTACTGTGTTTTTATATTCTTTTTGTAAAATATCAATTTTTTAACACGACTTTTGTAAAAAGAATTTTTTTTTTTGAGTTTTCGAAATTCTTTAAAAAATTCTCTTTTTTGTAATGAAAACTTTGCCTCCGTTTAATGACTTTTATTTAAAGACTTCTATAGGAATATACTTACATACAATGTATGGCCAAACACAGTTTATTTATGGGTAATAATGAATGAATAATTATTTCTCATTCAATCAATATTTGTGTGATGGCAATTAATTGAAATTGAAAGAATTTAATAATTTTTCGTAATTAATTTTTGCAGAATTTTACAAAAAGCCCATCGAAAGAATCACATCAACATCAATTGCATGGATCCGTTGGGGCGACGTGCCTTAACTCTTGCCATCGATAACGAAAATCTGGAAATGGTTGAGTTGCTGGTGATAATGGGTGTCGATACGAAGGATGCTTTACTGCATGCCATTAATGCGGAATTTGTGGAAGCCGTTGAACTACTGCTGGAGCACGAGGAGCTCATCTACAAGGAAGGGGAACTTTATGTACGTATGCTGTGACACTTTCAATGTATCATTGAAGAAGCCTAACAAATGAATTTGAAGTTTCAAATAATCTCACATATGAAATCAGTCATTAGACACGTTTTCATTAGGAAATAAGAAAAAATAAAACAAACATTTTTTGCTTTTCCTTTATTTTTTTATGTGTCACAAAGAATAAAACAAAGAAAGAAAGAAAAAAAGACAAAGAATCATCAAAAATGAATTATTAGTAAGAACTGAAGGAGGCATGAATGAAATCAACTTCCTGTAGGCAAATATAGGCAAATAATTGAGTATGCAAGTATAGGTTACCTACCCTCCCTTACCTTGCCAGAAACAAATTTCCATTACTTAAGGCACAATAATAATAATAATAAAAGAAAAATTCAATTTGTTTTTAAAATAATAATCTTCAGGCATATTATCGTTATTAGTATTCTCGTTGTTACTTGTATTTGTGTTTTAAAAAAACGTGAAAATGAAAATGAAATTTTCTTGAATTACAAAATTATGGTTACTACTCCATGATTATTTAAAAAAATACCTGCATGCCACCGTTTGGAGGTGGAGTAGAGTAGGCAGATAAATGTTTGCTTGATTAGTTACTTAATGTGCCACAACTGTTGTGTTGTGTTGTGTTATTTCATCTCTGTCATGTCAAACCGCAACAATAAAGAAAAGAAGAGAAGAGAAAAAAGGTCGTTTTAACAAAATAGCTGGGTAAACATTTAAGCTTTTGTTGCCAGTCAACGCTTCATAACCTTGACTTCATTTTTCGGTATGGTGGATAATTTCAGCCGTACAAAACCAACAAAAAAAAAACACCAAAAGACGAGACGCACACACTCTTATGGTTTATAGACCAGAAAAAATTTTATTGTTTTTTTTTCGTCTGCTTCGCTTCTGGTTTCGGTCGGGTCGGGTTCATACAAAATATTCATGGCTTTTATGTACAAAAAATTTTGTCATCGCACAGTTTCAATTTCAGTTTAACTTCTTTTGATTTGATTTCATTTTTCTTATGATGTTTTTTTCTTTGTATTTTTTCTTTTTTTGTTGTTGTAGAGTTGGCAAAAAGTTGATATTAATACAGCCATGTTTCCACCGGATATCACTCCCCTGATATTAGCTGCTCACAAAAATAATTTTGAAATTTTAAAAATTCTTTTGGATAGAGGAGCTGCTGTACCCGTACCACACGACATCAGGTAAGTTTGTTTGCTTGTAAGTACATACATAAATATGTCTGTCAGCAGATGTTGAAGTTCCAAAAAAAAAAAAAAATTACACAATTAAAAAAATATGCCATGAATTATAATAAATGAGCATAATAACCATAGTTTATCTTGTTAAGGACAGAGAAAGTTTTCATTTTTATTTTTATTTTGAATTTAAGAACTTGCAACAGTTTGTTACAAAAAAATAACTGAAAGTGTAGTAAAATTTCCGAGTGGCCAACAGTAGCCACATAATGTATGAGTAACCACTACTTGAAAATTAATCATACGTCATGTAGAACATTTTTTTGCCACACAAAGAGAGAGAATAGAAAGTAAAAAAAATATAAAAAAACGAATTATGTTTGGTGCGGGCATTACTTAAAAAGATTATTCACTTCAGGGAAAGAAATGAGCAAAAAAATAAATGAAACCACACATTCGAACTGGTCCACTTAGCGTTAAGTGTAATATTTCATGAAAATTATTCAAAGTTATCTTCACAACAATCTATAGAAGCTTGAAATAGCCAACCTTTTATCAATGTTGTCTCAAAGTCTCACAGAAATATAACAAATGCTGTGTAGTTGTCACTCCTTCTTGTCTTGTGGACACAGACCCATGTTCGGTTGACAGACCCATATTCCCCTTATTGAAATGTAAACGTTTCATTGTCACTTCATGATATAGTAGCTTTGTAGATAAATCGTTCCAATGATTCTAACATCCTTAGATATAAGTTTTCGTACAAGGAGCATTGGGCCCCATTAAATTTTCTGAAAAAATCTCCATTCTTGTCCAATGCCTTCACTTCACTTCAACTCTTTTCGCTGCAGTCTACATTGGCTTCAACTTATCATCTCCATTTCATAATTTTTCTTCTCATATTTTCTTTTAGATGCGGCTGTGAAGAATGTGTGCGCATGTCCTCTGAAGACTCCTTAAGACATTCCTTGTCGCGTGTGAACATTTACAGAGCTTTAGCCAGTCCGTCTTTAATATGTTTGACGTCTCATGATCCTATATTAACGGCATTTCAATTGTCATGGGAACTAAGAAATTTATCTCTAACAGAGCAGGTAAGTAAAATGTTGCAACCAGAAAGCATATTTTTTTTTTGTTTTTGCTTGTTCTTATAAATCTCGTTCCTTTGTGGCAGGAATGCAAATCGGAATATATGGAGCTGAGAAGACAGTGTCAACAATTTGCTGTGGATTTATTAGATCAAACGAGAACCTCAAATGAATTGGCAATTATTTTAAATTACGATCCTAACATGTCCACTTATCAGCCAGGGGATAGGATGTCCTTACATCGACTTACCCAAGCTATTTATTATAAACAGAAGAAGGTTTTTGATAATGATATTGATTTTGATACTGATTTCGTCAATTTGTTTGTTTAAATATTTTCTTTAGTTTGTTGCCCATTCGAATATCCAACAACTATTGTCAACTATTTGGTATGAAGGCTTGCCCGGCTTTCGCCGTAAGAGCCTCTTTGAGAAGTGCTTGTGTATCGTTAAAGTGGCCTTATTGTTCCCCATATACTGTATGATTTATATGGTGGCTCCCAATTGTAAGACTGGCATTTTGATGCGTAAACCCTTTATGAAATTTCTTATACATGCCTCGTCGTATTTGTTCTTTTTGTGTGAGTATTTTATCTTTTTATTTTTTTTTTTTTGCGTGTTTTTGTTTGCATACTTATTGGTAATGAAATGAGATTCTTATTAAATTTCTTTCTTTTTGAATAATTCATATGGAAGAAACTCTTTAAGCTTATTTTGTCCCTCCATCTTCCTGAAGCAGCAAGTGATGGTGTGGAGTAGAAACTTTAGGGTTTTATTCGCTTTATCTAATCTTATAAGCCAACAAACGGTATCAGCCAAAATAGAAGTGTGGTTCTGATTTACAATTTCAATTTTGAAATAAAACTTGATTTTATTAAATTAGCCTTGTGGTACCACCTTAATACTCTTCCAGTATCCCACATTTTCGCTTACAACCAGTTTCCATAAACAGTGTCGTCGTTGTTTGGTTGGGGTTGTTTATAGGACGTTCCTCATACAGAAGAGCAACCGGAAAAAGCATTTAAATGATGAGCTCCTTCCTTGCACTCCCTTATTCTTCTGCTTCGCATACATTTATGACAACCACTAAGCCATCATTGTATAAAACATACATTAACCGTAATACCAATTTTATATTGCCACGACGACTATTATTACGACAACTGAATAGAACACACACACACGCACACACGTGAGTTTTATTGTAACGTCCATTGGAAAGGCAACAACAACTACAACTACAACTATGAGTATAAATGCCCTTGTACTTGACCAGTAAACATTATCCAACTAAACTCTCTCCGTATCTCTCTGACTCTCTTAGTATATTCGTGTTTCACATACGTTACATGTCATGGCATAAAATAACAAAAGAATTGTTGTTGCTTTTTTCCTTTTGTGTGATTGTGTTTGTTTGTTTCATACTTAAATTCCCTTCAAATTGTAAAGAGTCATGCACCGCATGATGACAAAGATGATTTTGGTACATTGCTTGCTGACCACACACACACAACAACAATACATGGATCCTTTATATCGTAATAAATGTGTGCTTTCGATTCATGAGCCAGCGTTAGTTTCTAATTTTTTTCTCTCTTTGTTTTGAACAGTCAATGCACTTGCGAAAGGATTGCGGATATAAAATATTTCATTTGCTTGTAAATTCTGCTTGTAAAGTAGTCTTAAGAGATTTCAAATATTTTACCACCATTTTTTGAATTGAATTCTCTTAAGAGTGTCTTGAAGAGACTTTTCTCTGTATTCGCCCTCTATTATATTCGAATATAAATTTTCATTAAATTCAATCCTCATTTTTTTTCATTTTAATTAAATCCTCGTATCATTTACTGTTTCGCTAATACCTACGTTTTCTCTCTCTTTCTCTCTCTCCCATTGTTTCTTCGTATGATTCTATATCCCTAAACACGCTTAACAGTTATTTTAATTTTGGTATCTCAACGTGCTGATGACGATGTCATACGTATACTGGGTACGGAACGTATGAAAAAGGAACTGATGGAACAGCAATTGCGTCAACGTGGCCAGGGACCTACTAAACTGGAGATGCTGGTGGTTTTGTATCTTTTCGGTTTTGTGTGGGAAGAGGTGCAGGAAATATTTAGTGTGGGCATGAGAAATTACCTCCGGAACATGTGGAATTTTATTGATTTTCTTCGGAATAGTTTGTACATCAGCGTGGTATGTTTAAGGTAACAAAAATGCAACAAAGCAATGCGAGTGTAACAGAAGATATTTTGTTTAATTTGTTGTTGTTGTTATATTTTTAATAACACAGACTATTTGCTTACATACAACAAGCCACCGAGATAGCCAAGGACCCCAAGATGGCTTATGTGCGGCGAGAACAATGGGATGATTTTGATCCACAATTGATAGCCGAGGGTTTGTTTGCAGCCGCCAATGTGTTTTCGGCCTTAAAACTGGTTCACATGTTCTCCATAAATCCCCACTTGGGCCCTTTGCAAATATCATTAGGCCGCATGGTCATCGATATTGTGAAGTTCTTTTTCATTTATTCGCTTGTATTGTTTGCTTTTGCCTGTGGTTTAAATCAATTGTTGTGGTATTTTGCTGATTTGGAGAAAAGTAAGTGCTACGTCTTGCCAGGCGGCCAGGCAGACTGGGCTGCCAATTCGGATTCCTGCATGAAATGGAGACGTTTTGGCAAGTAAGTTGGTAAAATGAAGCAAATAATGATGACCAAAACGAAAATTTAAATGTTAATTCAAGTGCTGTTCATAAGACAAACTAAACAAATCAACAATGATTTACCAAAAAAAAACAAAAACAAAAAAAGGAAAATAATATATTATTCTATCTCTCTCTCTCTCTCTCTTTCTCTCTGTGTGTGTGTCTCTGTCACTCTTTGCAGTCTATTTGAATCTTCACAGTCATTGTTTTGGGCCAGTTTTGGGATGGTGGGCTTGGCTGACTTTGAATTGACCGGCATTAAATCGTACACACGTTTCTGGGGTCTACTCATGTTCGGCTCTTACAGTGTCATCAATGTGATTGTCTTGTTGAATCTTCTAATAGCCATGATGTCCAATTCGTATGCCATGATTGATGTGAGTTCAATAGAAAAATAAATGGAATAAATAAGTACCAGACACGAACAAATACAAACAAACATACGTATATAGACAGACAAATCCCCTAAACACCAGGCGCAATTACTTAATCAAATAAATAAAATAAACACACACACACACACACACATATACCCATACAAATAAAGATAAAACAAAAAAATAGAAAAAGCAAAAAAATGAATTTGAAATTTTTGTTGCTCTTTTATAGGAACATTCCGATACAGAATGGAAATTTGCACGTACCAAATTATGGATGAGCTATTTTGAAGATACCAGCACATTGCCACCACCCTTCAATATTTTGCCATCTGTCAAGTGGCTAATCAGAGTGTTTAGAAAATCCAGCAAAGAGATTGATCGTAAACGTTCCCAGGTAAAGACACAACAATGTCTGTGTGAGCGTGCATGTGTATCTCAATGTAACATTTTAATGACATTTGCCGGCTGTCTATTTGCAGAAACGTCAAGCTCTAGAGCAGGAAAATGCTTATGACAGTATAATGCGTTCATTGGTTTGGCGTTATGTAGCTGCCCAGCATCGCAAGTTTGAGGATAATCCGGTGACAGAGGATGACATCAATGAAGTTAAGAGTGAAATATCCACTATGCGTTACGAAATGTTGGACATTTTTGAGAACAGTGGCCTGAATGTATCATCAGCTTCCAAAAAAGAGAAACGTAACTACATTACCTCCACTACACTTTAGTTACACACACAATAACAATTGTTTTCATTTCATTTTATTTGCAGCCTGTCGTGCGAAGAAAACCAAAATGTGGGAACGCCAATTAATGAAGGGTTTCCAGGTGGCGCCCTGTCAAAATGTTAACGATGACAAAGCGAATGGCAATGTTAACGCTGAATGTGATATCAATGAAATTAAAATAGAAAAGGTGGCCTCCCGACCGGAAAACGAAACACCCAAACAGAAATTCCAACGTGTAGCCAGGCATGTGGCACAACAGTCAGCCGCACACAAATGGACTTTGGTTTTGCAGGGCACCCTGAAAAACTCACAAATTGGCAGATGCAACAAAGAGTCTGTCAAGAACTTACATCACTTGGGCAAAGCCATAGAGGAAGCCAAAAAGTAAGATTTCAAAAGCAAATTCAATTCAATATTTCAATTCGATTAAATTTCTGTCCTTTATTAGATTAATTCTACACTTCCCGCCAGCCGTATCAGGCCGTGAATCACCCATAGGCGTGGAATTTGAAGATGAAAAAACTGCTACACTGTTAGAGCTTTTAAATCAAATAAGCGAAGAATTGAAAGATTCCAAAAATAATTCCCTACAAAATCAGCCCAGCAGTCAGGAGCAAAGGAAGAAATTTTTATTACCTCCCCGTCCGCCTGTAGCCAGAGAAATTAAGCCGGTTATTAAAGAATACGGCACACCTTCTCCGGCCTCCTCATCTCAGCCAACAAAACCCATAATGACGAGACAACAAACTTTACCTGAAATCCAAACCGCCAAGAAAGTAACAACGAAAACGAATTTAAATAAGAACCCTGAGCTAACCCTATCCGCCGGTCAGCTTCAAAAGTCCTCCATGGTTAAGAAAGCAGCTCCTATGGCTCCTCCACAAGCTCCGAAGCCTATACAAAGTAGTACTCACACACCCTTTGCTGTAGAATTGGGCCAGGCTGGTCGTAAGCCAGGGTATGCTCGCAGACCCCACAATGCAAACTACGAGAACATCCCCACAAATTACGACTTGAATGTGGTAGATTTGGAGGATGACAGTAGTATGATGGATGATATTTCCCAATTCAGTTCAGATGATTACTCGAATTTTACTCAGGATCATAAAGCAAAGAAATAATCAACGATGAGTGCGGAGACATTCGTGTCTTCAATGATGTTGAAACTTAAAATGTTAACAAACAAAATTGTGATAAACAGTTAAGCAAAGTTATTCTATTGAAATGATATGTTATGTTATGAAAAACATTTTACCAATAAAACAGGGATAATGAAAATGAAAGGAATACGTGTTTTGGAATATATTTCTTCAATACTAGAATTCCCGAGCTTTCACTTGATGAATAGCTTACAGTAGTCCTTAAACGTTTTCCATACTTTTTGTTTGAGCAAACCCATTACTTGGGGTCTTGATTTAATTGCAAAACAGCATCCCGAACAGCATTAACTGAAGTTAATCCTGTGTTCGCTTAACTAAGCTAACTTAACCTAAAGCTGTAATTTATAATTATGCAATGATAATGACGTTCATCCTTTTCATATATAATTTGAGAAAAATCAGAACCAATTGTCACAAATTCAAAAATCTTAAGAAAATTATTCAAACGTTCCTTAATTATTTTTGCATGTGTGTAGTCAATAGCAATGGAGTGTCATGCGACTTTATTAGCCAATAAAATGTCAATTTTCTTTTATTAAATGGACTCGTTTAGATAATTTGCTTTGTTTTAAATAAAATTCGCATTTGAATTTAAACTGGCTGGCTGGTATAAATCTCCGGCATTTATAAAAATGCTTTAAATGCGGCGCTAAAATTGTATCGTAATTTTATTGTGCCTATAATGGCATGTATTTGATCATTTAACACAATCTAGGGGATAAACTTTGTAACACTTTGGATTTAAATTTTATTCTCTTCATTTTCATTCCTTTTCATTTCATTTCATTTTTATTTTCTAGCAAAATTCGGCAGTATTGGCAGTTTGAAAGAGAGCAAGAAAATCCTCATGATTATCATGATGTTGAAATATTTTGGAACAAAAACCAGCAGAATAGAGAGATACAGAGTGAGAGTAGAGGGAGAGAGAAGTATGCTTTTGTTAGCAATTTAAGACACATTTTTTTTTTGGTTTGGTTTTGTTTGTATTGAAAATTGTTGTTGTTAATGTTTGAAGACGACGATTTGTTTAAACAAACCAAACAAACACAGAAATTACACCAGAACAGGCCATAAAAGAAACGAATCCAAATCCAGACAATGAATTTTTTTATCCAAGTATTCTTATACACCCTACGTACATATGTGTATGTATGTATATGTGTGTATATGTATTTCTATCTACAATTTAATACTAATTCCTATTGGTGTTGGTATTTGTTTGAAAGATAAACAACAAAAAAACATTATAAATTATAAACAAAAAATGCTTTTGGCTTTGCTAACACAAATTTTCGATATCATTTGGCAAATGATATTCCCATTTAAGGATTCTTTCAACAATTTAAAATGTTTACTGGAGTTTTATTTTTTTGTTTCCTTTCTTTTAAATTTTATTTGATTTTTATTTATCATGATTGAAACATATTCAAATAAAATGAATTTTTTTTTGGAATTTTTTTCATTTTTTTTTTTTACAGATTTAAGGATTTTTGTTGAGCAAATTTTTATAGAATTTTTCTGTTGTGTTGATTTTAAACTGATGTTTATAAATTTAGAAAGACAGAGAGAGAGAGAGAAAGAGAGAGAGAGCAAGCACAGAGATTTAAAGCAAATCTCTATAATTGGTGTAAATCTCGATTATTTTTTTGTCTGTTTTGTTTTTTCTCTCAAGAAAGAATGGAATTTATTGCAAGCTGTCAGCTTATAAGGTAATTGGAAATGATGCTGCAGGACATCTATTCAATATCAATAAGAAACTATCCTGCTGAGCATCAAAACAAAATTTTAATAATACCTAATAAGACTAACAAAAAATTGCGAATATCCTTTAGGGATTTAAAAGGAAGAAATGGCACTAAAAAGTGCAAGAACCATTACAATTCGTAAGTTCGGATTATGACCTAGATTTTCAGTTTTGCGATGCTTTTTAATCGCAACTGGTCAGAGTGTAAGCTACAAGACAACTGACAGTGAATCTCCGGGGCCTTACGTTTCGTGTTTATTTTATGCTGCTCAAGAAGTTTGTCTCAATTCATTAAATTTTTCATTGACAGTTATTCTTTCCCAAGTTCACATTGGTCTGTCAGACTTGAAGCTTACAAAGAAGTCTTTCACTAGAGTATTCAATCTGCTTCTATCAAGAGACGAACCCTGCGTCCACCCTGCAGAAACCTTACTCAGATATGTGAGAATCTACACAATACTTTGTAGGGAATTCAATTACTAGTCTCAAGCTTAACTTAATAACCACTAGCCCCTCCATTACTAAATCATGTAAAACTTGAGAAATGTTTACATTGGGAAAGTTGTCTTGTTTTCCTTAAGTCATCTTTTTTTTTCAATAAAAAAAGGAACTTTTGTACACTTTGTTTCGGAGTTTCAAATAATATGTTTATATAGCCTAAGCAATTTTAAATGGATTTTTAAAACCATTCACCATTAATTTCATTGAAAATATAAGAATTTAAATTCAATTCAGAAGAGAAGACTTTCTTTAATTTATGATTATCAAGAGGCGAACATAGCCATTGAAATAGGAATAGGAAAAGGAAAACAATATTTATTTAAACTTTAAATATCAAATTTTGCACTTTTTTTTTAATCCAATAGTATTACACGAACAACAAAAAGTCAACAAAAAATTGGAGAAACACTCTGCTGAACATATTAATCTTAAGGGATGAATAGAAATGGACGGAGAAGAAAAAATGAAAACAAATATTCACCCACAATTACACATTTTAAAAATATTGACGATAAATATGTGGGTGTGTGCCTGAATATGTATAGCATAAGGATACAGGATAATGGACTAAACTAAAATCAATTTTGAAAATCCTGCGTTGATGCTTTAAATCAATTGTAGAAAAAGTAAATTTCACAGAACAAAACAAAAACAAACAAAAAATTTAAGAAAATTAAATAAAAAAGACAGCAAGACATGGCCATGAATGGATAAATGGCTGAATGGAAATGTTACAAAATAACATGATATTTAAGACTCTACATACACTATCATTTACACACAAAAATATATACTTATACACATCTGTACATACATATACATATTCATGTTTACTAACGCTGTAATACGAAGAGAATATCATGCTTGATGTTAAGAATTTTATACGATTATTAAATACATAGACAGGCAAGTCATATTTATTGGGTTGTACAAAAAGTTTTTGGGATTTATTTTCTCGGCACTAGATGGTGTAGGTGTTAATGTCTATATATTGGGCAACACTAATTCGATTGGTGGTATTTCCCATAAGGATTGTTTTACTAAGTTGAGAATCTTGTGCAAAACAGCTTTGGCTAGACATGTTCTGTCAATGAGTTTTGGTTGATCCAGTCGGCTTCGTCTCAAATTATCAAGTGTAGGACAGTGACAGAGCGAATGTTCTGTGATTTCCTCTTCTTTCTCGGCCAATTAACTTTTGCAGACGATATTGCAAAGTATTCGAAAGTATGTATGCAGTAGCTTACTATGATGTTCCAAAGATAGACTCTGCTTAGAATTTATACAATTTTCTTTAATTACTTATTTGACTACTTAATTGGCCATTACAACCCTTCAATCAGGATTACGACTTATCTTCTCACACCATCCATGACCCTATTTTTATATTTTTTACAATGCAATAAAAAAAGCAAAATAAATAAACAAATAAAAATAAATAAAATTATAGGTTTTAATAAATTATAATGTTGAATTTGCAGAAAATCAAAAAATTTCAAGTGCTTTTTAGGAATTAATATGCTTTCAACGTATTTTATTTTATTTTTTATTTTTTTTATATTTTTGCTTTTTTGTAATATAAAAGCTTGAAAAAGAGATTCTGCCATATTTTCAGAAATATTTAAAAAGAAATGTCCATCAATCAATAAATGTGTTCATCATCATCATCATCATCATTATCATTATAAAAGTAATTGTAGAATTGGAATATGAGTTTTTATTTAAATTTTTTTCTTTGTGCTCAATAAACCATGTGAATATAAATACAAGCACTTATGCGTGTGTGTGTTCTATTGGGTCACAATAGAACTTCTCATATGATATGTCTATGGAGCGCTAAGCAATGATATCTTTTGATGCTTAATTCATCATACGTAAGAACTGCTATCCTTATCCTTACCTTATTATATCATTTTTTTTTTTTTTTTTTTCATATTTTCCAAAGTCATCAATATTCGAAATAGACTCGTACAAACGTATATAATTTTTGTATTACTTTTTTTTTCAAATAGCTTAGATACAAGGCACAAGGGTTTCATTAACATTTTTCCATATCGTATTATCTTGGTCTTCAGAAAAAAAAATTCATTTTATTTCAAAAAAAACTCTCTTCATTTGGGTTCTTTTTTTCTTGTCTTGTCTTGTCTTGCCTTTTAAGATATTTATTTACTTGCTAAGCATTCTTCGTTTTTGTTATTAAAAGCTGAATTGTTTCGCTTTTAACTGCTGTTTCTTGTTAAGCGTTTGAATTTTTTCTAATAAAAATTTATGTCCCGGCAATGCATATTTATTGAGTTTCATTTCTTTTATGATCTTTATATTTCATTATATTTGATGTTTTCTCTCTCTCTCTCTCTTTATTTTACTTTTTTTCCTTTATTAATTTAATACGATATTTATTTACTCATAAAAATTGAAAATACTTAAGAAAATGAAGAAAATCTAAAGAAAATCAAAATAAAAATAATTAAAATACTTTTGCAACACTTACAGCTTGGTCTATACGCATAGGAACACTTAGGAACCGGGCTTGATTACAATTGAATTCTAAGTTTCTTTCAATCTACAGCAACTGGCCTCAGTTGATTTCACTTTTTATTTATGTTTGCTGACCGTATATCCACTCGCCTTCACCAGCTGTACTCTACCTTTAATTTTGGTACTCACTATATAGCGTGTTTGTTGTGTAACAGCACTTAACCTTTGATTTTGTAAATTTTCAATTTCATCGTATTATTATTACGAAATCGTTTAATTTATTTGCATGTTAAATTGACTCTTAAAAGAAATTCGATATAATGAAACACACACACTCGAAATAAAATGTTAATAAACGAACATAAGAGGAAAGAAAAACTCTCGAAATATTTGGAAAGAAAATTTAAGATTTTTAAGCAAATTCCGGCCATAAACAACTGCGAACATTAGCAAACAGGCACTTAAACAAACATACGCAGACAAATAGAGCAGAGACACTTATTTAAGACAAAAGAAAGAAAATGTTATAGAAACAGCAACAGCAGCCATAAAACATTACACGAACAATACAATACGCAAGCACAGTACAATACAACACAATACAACACAATGCAATACAATACAATGGGAAAAGTAGTTGAAAACAAACGAGATGGTATAGATTGGCTTATTTAAAGATTTATGCCGATGACAGACGATCACAAACAAACAAATAATATTTAATATTTTCATATAAAAAACAATAAAAAAAAAGAAAGGAATGTGATAAAATGCGATAAAACATTTGCTAATGATTTATGTTTTTAGTTTTGGATCTTAAACTTTTCCAAACAAACCAAATGGAAAACTTTCAACACTTATTGATTTCCTTTAGCAAAGTTTTCTTTTCGGCTTGTTTTTCCTCCAGTGTAAACGTTTCTCTTCGAAAAAAAAAGAAAGAAAAGCAAAAAAAAATATATAAACGAAACGTCGTTTGAAGTGGGCAAGAAACTGTTTATAGGTTTCGGGCGGCCTAGAAAATTTCCATTTTAGCCAATATTTGCTTATTGTCTTACGCTTTTATAATGAAGCTATTGATGACATCTTTAGTAGCCTATAAGCATATTTAAACATGTTTGCGAGAAACAAATTCAATTTGAATAAAGAAAATTAGAAGGCAAATACGAAAGATATGGGGCAAACAGCCCATAGGTAATGTTGAAAATTAAAAAAGGGATTCTTTTTAAGTATACCAAGAGAAAGTAAAAATTGTATCATGTTCTTACTAATACTAACATCATTTTGTATACATACGTGGCTCTGTGTGTGTGTATGTCTAAGGGTGTCAGAGCGCATTTTTAAGGGATAACAGCACAATGTTTTTCCGCTTTCAATACTTCCGGTTATAAAATGTTGCAAAAAAAAAAAAAAAAGAAATAAAGTGAATTAAAAAAGTCTCCTTTTAAACCAGTTCAACACAAGGACTGCGCCGAATACAGTCTACCAGTCAGAAAGTCAGTCAGTCTTTAATGGAAATTTAACGTTAAATTTACTCATGTTTAAACAGAGGGTGAATCATATTTCGTTTTTCATTTCATTTTATTTTTTATTTAATGTTTTGAAGCACGTATTTATTTCGAAAAGAAAAAAGGGAAAGAAACGCAAAAAATGAAGAAGAATTTCCTAAACCATAACGGAAGGGACTTTTTATGTCTTTATTTTGCCTTACAACTGGCTAATCGGAATTTCGTTTCTTTTCTCTTCATTTTTTCTGTCGTTATCTTGTGTTCTTAAATCGTTTTATCTTGTATTTAAACGTCAAATAAATAAATTTGAAATCAAGAATGACAAATAAATGCCGGAGCTGGAATTTGTTGTGTTTATTTAAGGTTGATTTCTAAATGGTTTCAGGCTGCTTTGCCTTAAAGCCCCCCAAGGGATTCCGTTTCAATAGTTCTTTTACTTTTTTTTTTAAAGGGGAGTTTATATTTTTATTGCCTTAACTATGATAGCTAAACGACGTTCTTCTTTTTTTGTCAGACGTTTTCTAAATTCAATTTAAATAATTTTTAAAGGATCACACAACCTTTTTGGTCACGTACTTCAAAGGTTTAAAATTGATACGCTGATAACACTGTAATTTGTAACTGTAATTTAGCATAGATAAGCCCACATATTTCCTTTAAAAAGTTTAACCCCGTTTTTAATGACATGCTTTCTTTTCCGGTGGTACGTACTTCCGTATAACAATTCTAAAGAAATTGTAATGAGAGGGGGCTAGTGTTAGAAACATGGCCTCACTACTAGACTACAACTAGGATGGAGTGTGTTCTAGTGCAATTGTCATAAATTAATTTTCTTCTTTATTTTTCCAATAAAATTTCAATTTCAATTTGTTCAAATTGTAAAAATTTCTAACTATATACAGTGGCTGGTTTGATAATTTATTGCTATGCCAGATTCTTCTCAAAGAAATCTTAGATATATGAACAGCTTCTTTCCAAGGTCTCTAAAGTTCAGGTGAGTAATAATGGAATTTCAGAAAACGGAAGAGTGATTAAACAAAACCACCAAACAGCAGTAGCCGGCTTCGTATAGGGGCAAGAGAGAGCAGACAATCTGGCTAAGGCTAGATGGAGGGCACATGGAATTGAGGGACTGAGCCTCTAATTAGAAGAACCAGAAGCTAAACTTTGCCTACACGAACACAATATGGTTTCTCTAGCGGAGATGTGCAAGATCAGGTAAGCTTGACGTGTGTGGATTTAAATATCTTTATGGATAATCAAATGCCAATTAGGGCAATAATATCCAGGAATATGGGATCAAAAACTGTCCTGGAGCGTAAATCTTCAGCAACGATGCGCAATATATGGGTTCTTAGTCATCATGGAGTAATTGGAAATGCAAAAGCAATTATTCTGACTAATAGAGCCAGAAAGTATTACACCATAAGCTTGGATAACCCAATACTTTTCAGTGAAGAAACGGTGAGAGGAAACGTCAATGGCACAGTAGGAAGAATTAAAAAATAATACTTTGGGACGGTACTAATGAGGAGAGAACCGTGAGTATTTTGAGACTAAAAAGGTCGACCTTCCACCAGTTCATGTGCACCTAAACCGTTTTGGTGCAGTGGAAAATTATGAATGATGGACACCTTTTTGTGTCATTTGCTTAGCTTTGGACATTACTCGTTTAGACATAACTCATCTCAGAGGAGAGGACTGGAGGAACTTGATAAAGTTTGTATGAGATACAGACTTACAATTGAAAGTACACTTAGTATTCCTTAATGATGAGCGCACAACAAGATTACATGGTGACTTAGATGTATGTCAAAACGCATGAGATACACCTACCTATCTAATACCTCATAAAGGATCTCAATGGCATTTAGATAATGGGGAATAGAGTATAAAAATGTCAATATATTTTACTATAACTTATACTCTCAAACACAATATTACTTCAAGTATATGTAAATCCATATCACCAGAGGTGATTTACTCTTTATTTTATTATTTTTCTATTAGTTTTCCATAGAAAAAGGCAGTATAGATAGTGTGTTGGCTTATTAGACATAAGGCCACGGTTCATACCCCAAGTCAGACATCAAAACGAAAATATGAAAAAAAAAAATAATTCTTCTGTGACTTCCTCTCAGCAGATTTCTGGCAAAAACTCTGAGAGCAAATAAAATGCCAAGAAAAGTTTTTCAAAAATCTGTTGTTTGGAGGCGACTTTAAACTGTAGGTCCCGCCACCCATGTATAAAATTAACCCACACAACATAAGTGGTATGAGAAACTAGGTCCATAATCCTGACTGAAGGGTAGGTAGGTAGGTTGGAGTGGTAGCTTTAATACCAAAAGCTCAATTGATTACACATAGCGGCCCGTTGTGACGCCACAGGCAAACGCACATTTAAAGCACGACTATCCCACGCTGAAAAACCAGCCCGAAAGTTTGATCAACGAAGCTATATCCTTGACATCAATGGTTGATAGCGCGATGGCCATCTTGACCGAGGTATGTAAGTGGCATCCCCAAAGACTGAGGGTGTGGTAATGATCAATTTTGTATGTCTATTAGTTTTTCAAATACTTACCATCCATCGTATATAAATTTTAAGCCACGTAACTGAAAATTAAGCACAAATATTTTTTAAAATTATATTTTCAGGCCAGTGCATTAGCCAGTTTTGTTTGTTTTTTTTACCATAATCCTTTGCCATTAATTAATGAAATAAAATTCCGTTGAAAATATTTTTGCAAAAAATTTCTAGTTTTTTTTCTTCTTCTTTATTTATTTGTTTTTCTTTATTTCTATGATATTTGATTTTATTTAATATTTTATTTTGTTTTTGTTTTTATACGACTTAATTATTTAAATTATGTTTTTTTATTCTATTTAAATTTATTGTTTATAATTCATTTTTTGTTTTTTTTATTTTTTGCTTACAACTAAACTACATATTTTCTTTTTTACCTACACTCTCTCCACATTGCAATATTAAATATAATTTTCTTTTTATTATTTTAACTTTTTACATAACATCTGATGATGTGTAATGCTCAGTTTTCTTTTGTTTTTTTTTTTTTGTTTTTTTGGGAGTTCATATGGAATATTATTTTACATTTATACGAATATTGTTTATTATTTTCTTAATGTTTTTAAATATTTTACGTTGACAGTTACCAGGTTTTTTTCATATTAATTCTGCCAATTAAAGTGTACTCTACACATCGCTTCGATTACTCTACCTTGACACAGATTTTTTCATTCTCTAAATTATGATTTCCTCTCCTTTCCTTTCATTTTAATTCGTTTCGTTTTAACGGAAATTTTTGTGAAAGTTTTATTGACAACTCACAAGGAATTCTTTTGATACTGAAAACTGTAAAAGTTTTTTTTTTTATTTTTTTTTTTATTAATTGGCAACATGTAGCAGCATAAGCTTTGGCAAAAAGTTAATTGTTAAGCGTGACAGAATTGTTTCCTTAGAAACTGATTCGATTTACATGCGAATGATTTCCCAGAAAACGACACTGTTAATGATTTCGAACGTTTCATTTTTTCTCTCTTTTTGTTCTTCCTAAGCCATTAAGCTGTGTTTTAAATATTAGCAATGAAGTAACAATTTTCAGAATAATTTTCAAGTTCTGGGAAATGTAAACAAAGGGAAGATTTTATTCAACGTCTTGGAAAGGAAATAACACGAAAATAACTACAAAAAAAAAATGTTAGAAAAGGAGCAGGAAATTTTGAAAGTAAAATTTGAAAAAAAAAAATTATTATAAAAAAATACCACCAAAAAAAAGGAAATCAATTGAAGATAAGAAGAAAAACAAATTCATATTCATTTGGAAGTTTTTCATTGAAAACTAATTATGTATTGTGTGTCTCTTCCCAAATAGTTTATTCCGCTATTAGGCTACGTACTTATAATAACGCTTACATTTTAAATAACCTGTGTTGCTTTATACAAAACTTATATTATTTTTACAACATCATTCTTTGGCCAGTTTCAGTCGTACAGCCAAGCGTTTACATTTCCATATCAGTTGAGTTTCCAAAATGCTAAACGCCATTGCCACCAGCACTAAGCCCAACAGCAAGTATGCACAGCAGGCAAACAATTGGATTTCAGGACCTTGAAATGTCTTCAAAGGAACAAAATCACCATAGCCAATGGTGGTTAGAGTAACGAAACAGAAATAGGCGCCATCGATCAGTGACCAATTTTCCCACAAAGCAAAGATAACAGTGCCAAGGCTTACGTAGAATATTAAAATGAAGAAAACCACAATAATGGGTACCTGAGGTATTTGTGATACTGAATCGGCCAAGGAAACCAACGAATTATTATCACAAAAGTCAACTTGGTCGATGAGATGTTTGTCAGTCTGTTTGTTTAACGGTTGCAAATGCTTTAATTTGTACACATTTTGACCCTCTAAAATGCCGCAATCATCATCGGAGGTCATGAGCATATCATCGTATGGATCGCCGCTATAACACACTGTGGTCGTGCCTGAGGAATTTCGACGTTTTGGTATGTGCAGATTACACTCTCCTTTACGATTGATTATGACGGATTTGCGTAAAGGAGCATTTGCAGATCTATGGAAGGTATTCAACGTATGGCGATGGAAGGAGGCAGCTGTGGCATTTAGAAAACTGCGGGTATGTGACTTGTCATCATTATTACTGCTACAGGAACTGCTGGTGAGTAGAGGCACACGTGAAGGTGTTCCATGGGGACCATTGCTGCAAAGGGGAGAAAGACGTACAGAAAAATAAAAACAAGAATAATTACTTCAATATTATATTATATTGTGGTTAAATTTAATTTTATTAAAACAAAAAACGAGGAAAAAGAAATACAACAACACCAACATCAAGAAATTACACAATTTATGTTTCATAATAAATTAAATTAAATTTCTTTTTTCTTTTATATGTTGCTTTTTTTACTGATTTTTCGTTTCCTGCCGCCTTTATTTCCTTATTTATTGTTGTTTTAAGAGCTTTGCTGCAGACAATACAGCCAGAAAATTGTGTTAAAATTGTGCTGCATCAGCCGTTAATATGTGTAACACACAGACACACACACACACACACACACTTACTAACATATTGTTGTATTATATTTATTATTGAAAATGAGGTAAAATAAAATATGGCATACATGCATAGTACAATATATATATAAAGAGAATAACAGAGAGAGAAAGAGAGAGAGAGAAAGTAAAAGAAATATTTCATTGTGTGCGTATGTCTAGCGTAAAAAAATGAAATTAATTGACCTGATTCAAGCTCAAGTAACAATTAATTACGCACACTTATATACCAACACTCACAAGCACTTGTAATCTCATACACACACATACACACACACACGACATGACAGTAATAAATGGCTAAGGAAATGAGAGTGTATGTCAGTAGCGTAGGTTAAGGTGATTAGACCAAGTCTCCTACACAAAAAATATTTTTGAAATGAAAAAAAAACAAAAAATTTTAAAACAACTCAAAGCAAATTATCGCCAGATTTGTTAAGATTTTCAAATTTTAGGACAAAGAATTGAACACAATTATAATTTCTTTGCTTTTTTTTATTTTTTTATTTTTTTTTTTATTCTACGTCATACCGAATAGTTCATCAGAATTGTGCACTTTTTTTTTATTTCAACGATACGTTGCATGATTACGTTACCAACAGAGTAACAAACCAAATACACCTCTTTACCATTGCGTTTGTGGTTATACAAGAAAAATATCCCATTATCGAGTATTATTTTCTGTTTTTTCACTTCTTTTCTTTTCATTGCATCTGTATAAGTGAGTGCTTTGTATTGTACACGAGTATGTACACGGGTACATACACAATACAAATGTGTGCACTAAAGTGTTAAAGTATTGGTAAAAAGTAAAAAAAAAAAAAATTAAATACAAAAGGAAATAAAATGTATAACGACAATGCGTTGAAAAGCAACACTTAATAGATGAGTGAGTACACATGATTGTGTGCCTGCATGTGTTATACTTATGTTGCAAAGAGCAGAGAGTGTGGGAGAAAGACGCATATATGTAGGATTTGTTTTTAGAGAAACACTTTTTGTTTAATTTGATTTAAGAACATATTTTATTGAATATGCAAAAAAAAAACAATTAAACAATTAACAATAAAAAAAGAAAAGTTATATTTAAAATATTACACAATTTCACTTAATGGTGTTTTGTAAAGAAAAGTGTTCTTCTATTTTCGGTGTCAGTTTGAAGACTAAAAACTATTTCACAAAATGTATTAGTTCGTTCGTCATTGCTATTCGTTGTTTTTATATCAGCCTACTATGGTTTGTTCGTTATTTTGTTAGTCGTTATTGAATAAGCCTACTTTGTTCAATTCGTTAGTCGTTGTTATTTGCTAAGCCTACTATGTTCGGTACGTTAGTTGTTGTTGTTTTCGTTAATCGTTATTACTGAAAAGCCTACTATGTTTAGTCGTTGGTATTTTCGTTAATCGTTGTAATTGGAAAAGCCAACTATGTTTAGTCGTTAGTATTTTCGTCAGTCGTTGTTATTGCGCAAGCCTACCACAATTATTGTTATTGGTAGGGTTGCCCACTTCTTGTGCGTCCTGTCCCCGGTCCCACATTCGGCCCTCCTGCACGGTCATTCGACTCGGATGACGGGTTCCACTTTTTCATATATTCAGCTACGGTACTGGTTCTCTTTGGACCCTCACCTTCACCAACCTTTTCAACCTCATACCTATCGTGTTTCATAATCCGAATTACCCTATATGGTCCTAAATATTTTGGTCGCAATTTCAAACCTGGTCCAAATTGAGTTCGTTTAATAGCCACTAAATCATTCTCCTTATATAATGGTGCTTGAGTTCTCTTCCTATTAGACGTTTTCCTATTTTCCGCCTGGATTTTTGCTATATTCGACCTGGCTGTATTCCGAATTTCGTCTCTCTGTTCATCTAACTCTTCTATAGCAAATTCCTCAATCATGTTTCGTATGTCTTTTCCTTCGTCTATTCTCATTTCACATCCTGTAAGAATCCTAAACGGTGAATACTTCGTACTACGCGGAGGAGTATTATTTATACATTGTTGAACCCTATCTACATGCTTGTACCATTTTCCGGGATCTTCTGAACACATTTTCGAAAGTAATGTTACTACTATTTTATTAATTCGTTCTACCTGACCGTTTCCCCTAGGAACCCCCGTTGCAATAAGAAGGTGTTGAATATTACGCTCTATACAATACTTATTGAACAAATTCGATGTGAAAGCTGTTCCTCTGTCCGATATAATTCTTTCCGGATTTCCAAAAATCGCCGATTGGCGTTGAAGTCTATCAATGACTTCTTCCGCTCCAGTGCTTCTGGTTGGATATAACCAAACAAATTTAGAAAACGAATCAACTACCACAAGAATGTGGTTATATCGTTTCTTTGTTTCCTCCATAGGGCCAACGTGATCAATATGATACGTTCTTAGCGGTCGATCTGATTTATCGATGGTGGTAAGAAGTCCTTCTGGTTTACCTGTCTTAGCTTCTGTTATTATGCACTCTATGCAACTACGGACTATTTTGTCAACTTTCGATACAATATTGGGTATATAAACTTCTTTTTCTAAAAGATCTCGTGTCTTCTTAGTACCAAAATGACCTTTTCTATGAGCAATCTGGATTATTTCTTCCTCCATACTTTCCGGAATCACCATAAGTTCTCTATCTGGATCCTTGTAAACTAGGTCATGTTTCAAATAAAAATCCTCATAATTTCCATTTTCAAGAATATTTCTAACCGCCTTAACCCAATTGTCCTGCATCTGTGCCTGTTTGAGTCGATGCTTTATCGAGTCATCCGACAACAAACAAGAAAACCTACTTAAAGCATCAACGTGCCGCATTTTGCTCCCAGATCTATGTTCTATTATAAAATCAAACTCCTGAAGAAACATGGCCCACCTAGACACTCTTAATGGAACGTCCTTCTTCTTTATAGTCATCGCAAAAGCATTACAATCTGTCACTATTTTTATTCTATGGCCCATTAGATATACTCTCCACTTCTTTAATGCTTCGATGATTGCCAAAACTTCGAGTTCGTAGGAATGGTATTTTTGCTGTGCATCATTAGTTTTACGACTCATATATTCCACCGGATGAAATTGTTGGTCGTCTGCGTTCTTCTGAAGCAAAACACCTCCATAGCCATACATACTTGCATCGGTGTGTACTTCTGTAGTAGCATTTGGATTATACAATTTTAAAACAGGTGCATTCATTAAACTTTCCTTAAGTTGCCTAAATGATACCATTTGAGCTTCTCCCATTACAAAATCACTATTCTTCCTAAGTAAGTCAGATAAAGGTCTAGCAATTGTAGCATATCCACAGATGAATCTTCTAAAATACGACGTAAGGCCCAAGAAACGTTGAAGCGCTTTCTTGTCCTTTGGAACTGGAAAATTTTCAACTGCTGATGTCTTCTCAATTGATGGTCTTATCGTCGAATTTTCAACTATATACCCGAGAAAATTAACCCTATTCATTAAAAATTGACACTTCTCCCATTTAATTCGTAAGTTATGTTTTCTAGCTACTTGTAATACTTTCCGCAATTTCGCGATTCCTTCCCAAACGTCCACCGATGGTATTATGATATCGTCGACATACACAATTATAGTACCGTCCTGAATCAATTCCCTATATATCGAAAAAATAAACCGAGAAAATACTGCTGGAGAATTAGAAATTCCAAAAGGTACGTAATTGAACTCATACTGGCCATTGTGTGTTACAAAGGAAGTAAACTTTTTCGACTGCTCCTCAACAGGTACGTGGAAGAAACCATTCTTTAAGTCAAGTGTGGAATAAATCTTAGCAGATTCTAATTTATGCAACACGTCATCAATCAAAACCATTGGGAAGTTATCTCTCATAATTTTCTCATTTAATTTACGAAAATCGCAACAAAGTCTCTTTGTGCCGTCTTTCTTAGACACAAGAACGATTGGTGACGCATATTCAGAAGTACTCGGTCGAATAATGCCTTCATTTAACCAATCCTTAACTTGTTGCTCCACAACGCCTTGATCTTCATAAGATAGACGACGTGGTCGTTGAAATATTGGAATATCATCCGACAATATTATTTTCATACTTATAGGAGATGGTTCAAGATTCTCCGGATTATAGTCCCTTACTAATCTGTTAACCTCTCCTGCTGTCTCTTTCGGTAAATGTGACAAGTTCAATGCAACATCATCATCGATAACCACCGTTGAACAAAATATCTTAAAATCGTCTACTTCACCACTTTGTTCTCCTACAGATTCATTCCTACCATTGAAAGTTGCACCACTAGAGGTCAATATCACATCTGTCTGGTCTAATATATCATTACCTATTGCAGCCTCATATGGAAATTGTTCAGCTATGTAAAATCTAACATTAAAGTCAAAACCATCTATATTAACGATCCTATCAAAGTGTCCTAAAGTTACCAATTCACCAACATTGGCCGTTACAAAACTTTCCCTTCCATTGCGAATCTCAATGTCCTGTAACTTTTCAAAAATATCTAACCTAATTAACGAAATATCACTACCCGAATCGATAATCGCCGAAATTCTAAGATCGTCTAATTTAATTTCCTTAAAAACTCGATTTGGCCTCGCAATACAAGTCGTAACAAATTTATCATTTCGCACCGCCTTTTTACCATTTCCTACCGTACAGGATCTGTTCTCGTTTTCCTTCTTGATTTGGTTCGACAACTTTACCTTGCATTCATACGATTTATGCCCCATTCTTCCACAATTAAAACATTTAAAATTCCCTGATTTACAAAATTTTGCCAAATGATCATCACCCCCGCAGTTATAGCATTTGGCCTTCGAATAATTATTCGGTTTTGTTCTATCTAACTGTCCTAAATCTGAAGATACCTTCAAGGTTGGCGCCTGTGAAGCAGGTCTTCGAATTTTCTCATATATTCTAATTTTATCCTTTAAATCTTCTACACTTGTAGCTTGATATAAGATACTCTTTCCGAATCTCGAATCCGGAATTCCGTCAGCAAAATATTGAATTATACTATCGTCATCAAGCTTAATGGGTTTCCCTATTTCCATTAATGTGTAGAGGTACTCCCGTAAACTTTCACTATTCCTCTTCTTTCGATTTCTCAAAATCTGATGTACTTCAATCGCTGCTAGCTTAGTTCCAAATTCCTTTACAAGTGCTTCCCTGAGAGAGATCCAGTTCTTTATCCCACTCTGACTACGAATAAACAAACGTGCCGCTCCTTTCAGCAACTGTTTTGCATATATGAATTTTTGTAAACTACTCCAACCTACTGCCTCAGCATTATCCTCAAAATCAGAAACCCACTCATCTATCCCAATGTTGTCTGTACCACAAAAACTAGTCAAAGAATCCTCAATATCACGTAGCGTGAATATATTTCTTTCAGTAACCGAAACCGGTTCATGTCGCGAAGGGACATCAATATATTCCGAGTCAGAATTAGGTGCACTCAAACCAAAATATTCTATGAGTCGATCACGAAGTTCGGCCTTCCGTCCATTTGTAGGTAGTCCTATCTCAGTCAACTTGCCCTTCAAACCGTCAACTGTCATAGCAAAAATTTCATTTATGTCCATGTTATTCAAATTAATTATCCGTCCGATTATTAAAAAAAAAAAAAAAATTCACAAATTTAGTAGTAATAAAGTATGTATATATGTATAAGTATGGGTAATAATAATTATAATAATAATGAATAATATTATAAGGATGAAATTAATTTGTATGTAATTAAAGTAATAATAATATGTAAGTGAAAACAAAAGTATAACGTAAAAAAAAAATTCAGATGAAATTGAAACTCTAAATCATAAATAAAATTGAAATATTAACATACAAGGCAAAAATTCAAGTTGGATTTTTTAAATAGAACAAAATTTCAAATTGGATTTTTTTTTTAAAAATAGCACAAAATTTCAAATTGGACCTTTTAAATAGAATAAAATTTTAGTTTACAGATTCAATTAAAGATGTTTTTAATTTAAACAAAATAACAACATTTCGATTTTTAGAATTTAAAAAAAATTATAGATAGAATTTTAAAAATTTAGCTTACTCAATCGAACCACAATTGTGTCGTACAAAAATAAACAAAATACTTCCAATTAGACTCCTTCGTTGACTATACGCAAATACTTCCAATTAGATTTCTTCGTCGACTATACGCAAATACTTCCAATTAGATTTCTTCGTTGACTATACGCAACCGCATTCCACTTACACCAATCCACAGCACTTCAGCTTTCAATTTAGGGGTTGTTTTTCTATTTGGCAGTTTCTGTCTCTGCAGGTTTCTCTCGTAACTCTCTTTCTCTCTCTTGTTTATTTTGTTAATTAATTTTCAATTTTCAGTTTTTTTTCTCACTTTTCTCTCTCTTATTGAGTTAATTTTTGTCTTTTCAGGCTTTTTAACTCTTTTTTTTTGCAAATCTTTTCCTCACTCTTATTGATTTTATTAGTTAATTTTATCTTTTCAGGTTTCTCGTCTCTCACGCAAATTTCTTTCTGTCTTTTGATGATTTTACATGTTGATTTCTTTCTTTTCAGGTTTTTGTCGACACTCTCTCTCTCACTCTCTCTTTATTTTATCTTCGTTAATTTCTATTTTAAATTATTTTCTTTCTTTTTCTTCTTTTTTCATTTTTTCTTTTTCTTTTGTATTTCGTTTTAGTTTTGAGTTTAAAAAAACATTTCTTTAGTTCTTTCTTGGAGTTTTTTTTTCAGTTTTTTTTATTTTAAATTTTTTCCTTTTTTTTGTTTCTTTCACACACAACTTCCTTTTAGTTTTTTTTTTAAATTACACAATATACAAAACTTTCACGTTCAACTTCACACAAGCTTTAATTTGGTTGAGCCCCCAAAAATGTAGGATTTGTTTTTAGAGAAACACTTTTTGTTTAATTTGATTTAAGAACATATTTTATTGAATATGCAAAAAAAAACAATTAAACAATTAACAATAAAAAAAGAAAAGTTATATTTAAAATATTACACAATTTCACTTAATGGTGTTTTGTAAAGAAAAGTGTTCTTCTATTTTCGGTGTCAGTTTGAAGACTAAAAACTATTTCACAAAATGTATTAGTTCGTTCGTCATTGCTATTCGTTGTTTTTATATCAGCCTACTATGGTTTGTTCGTTATTTTGTTAGTCGTTATTGAATAAGCCTACTTTGTTCAATTCGTTAGTCGTTGTTATTTGCTAAGCCTACTATGTTCGGTACGTTAGTTGTTGTTGTTTTCGTTAATCGTTATTACTGAAAAGCCTACTATGTTTAGTCGTTGGTATTTTCGTTAATCGTTGTAATTGGAAAAGCCAACTATGTTTAGTCGTTAGTATTTTCGTCAGTCGTTGTTATTGCGCAAGCCTACCACAATTATTGTTATTGGTAGGGTTGCCCACTTCTTGTGCGTCCTGTCCCCGGTCCCACATATATGTATACCGTCTCACTTAATTTCGTAAATCCCTTAATGATTGGCATAAAATATATGGCGACAATAGAAAAACAAAAAATGTGCAGCTTTAAAAACAAAAACGCTTCAATTCAATCGATTAAAGCATGAAAGAATTTTAAATTTATTATGCACAGAGGCAGACATATTTAAGCGCGTTCTAAGGATGTAAGAAAATTTAAAGAGATAATTTAAACAGTGGACAATATTTCATATGTATTACATATTTATCTACGTAGTCATTGTATGACTTAATCTTGGTCTAATGTAGTCTTCAGTATGAGTCCTGTGGTTAGAAAAATAAAAGAAATACAATCTCCACGTTTAAAGACAATTTTAATATCATCGTTTTGCCAGCCGGCAAGCAGTATTTAAAATCAAATCACACTGACTTATTTTGGAAATTCTGTAGACTTTCTAATATTTTATGATCTCAAGTAAGTAGAAGAATACTCGCCATTATTTCTTTGGTTTCAAATTACTTTTACCTTAAGATACCTTCCTTTAATCAACGACACTAACTTAGAATTTATTAATTGTGTCTAATTAAATTGAACAAAATCTCCGATTAACAATTTATTTTAATCGAAATTTTTAATTTCGTTCGTTTTTAATTTTTTTCTCCTGTTTTATTCCCATTTGCCCATTTAGTTCTCTAGTTCTCTATTACACTTTAGACCCAAAGGAGTCAATTGTATTAATAAATCCTTTCAATTGTTTTGTTTATCCTTTCGATGCCCCGTTAACGTAACGAAATTTTTCACTCTCTCTCTCTCTCTCTCTCTCTCTCTCTCGGTCTTCTACTCGTTCACTGTCTGAGAGAACAGTTCAATAGCATTTTAGACCTTTTAACTCATGTGACAAAACAATAAATCAAGCTCGTCTAAACATGCCGTTAGTGTAGTAGCAGCTCTCTTTGCTTTAATACAACAATAACAACAGCAATGACAACAACAAATCAAATCAACTACAAAATGTGTAAAAGACAGTTGGGTAGCCAGGGAGACAGAGCCACATTGTAAATACTTCAGGTATTTTAAGACATTTGGCAGGGAGAGAATGAAATTTAAAACCAGAAGAAATAAATTTTACAGCACAGCACAAACAAGACATCCTTTTCACACTCTCTGTGAAATACTTATGCAATGTGGCTGGAAAATTTAAAGGCAACGAAAGAGAGAGAGAGAGAGAGATAGAGATAGAGAAAGGAAGAAAAAGTTTTAATTTGTTGTTGCCTAAATGAACTTTCAATGACTTGGCTGGACTGTGTCCGCATGAGTGTGTGGGTATGTGGACGGACATACATTCTTTTTGTAATGGACTCAACACCTCAGCACATAGCAATGTATGGGGAGAGAGACATGCAACAGAACATTTCATAGCAATTGTTTTCTGGTTCTTTCTCTGTCTGAGCAAACAATTGGTCTTTTAAAGGCAGAATGATTTTTCTTTTTTTAGTTTTTTTGTTGTTGTTGTTGTTGTTTGTTTTATATTTAATTTCTCATTTTTTTCTTTTCTTCCTTTTTTTTCACATTGCTTACCCCAAACGTTGTTGTTCGTTTTCTTCCTCATCTTCCATTATATCCACAGCGGTTGTAGCACGCGTACCATCACTGTATCCCTGCTGTCTTGTTATTGTGTCATGAGTTCCTGGTAGTTGACCCTCTCTGGTTAGCATGATTGCATGATTTTCATAAATTGTTGCTGCTGTTGTGTTGTTGTTGTTGTTGGTATTTGTTTTCATATTATTTAACGTTAACATTCCTGATGATGATGATGATGATGATGGTGGTGGTGATGTTGCTGGTGCTGGTGGTGGAGTTGACGAGGATGATGCAATATTGCTGCTAATACCCCCAAAAAAACTGCTTAAATTTGTTGTAACTGCTGTTGTTGTCATTGATGTTTCAGTTTCGGTTGTATTTTCAGTTCTTCCCGTTGACAACATGATAGAGTGCGCTGTTGTTGATATTGGTGGTGTAAGCGTATGTTGTGGTAGCACTTGTTGCTCTCCACCTACACAGTTACCCTCTACCACTACTCCTTCTGCCCCCAAAGCAGTACTTGTAAATGCTGTTTGTAAATGCTGTGATAAATCATGCCTGCAGGTAACATCACTCTCTTGCAATAACGTATTGATCTCTTGTGGTAGCGGCTTTGTTAAGAATTTGGCCCGTCTTATACCTGAATAAAAACAAACAGAATTTTTTTTTTGTTACATTTGCACCTTTTCAGAATATCATCAATCATTTGCTTTTTTTTTTTTGCTTTTTCTACAATAAATTAACAACAAAGTTAAGAGATTTCTTTGAGGAACTTTTTTTTTTATTTTTAAGCAGATTTTTATTGCCTAACGTACGAAATCGCTTTAAAACTTTTTCAATCATTGCTTGTGGGCTTTTTTTAATTTTTAAACGAAGGTCTTGTCTTCCCATCACGCATGTTAATGTGATGCCTTTTGTCTTTAGATTGTCATCGTTATTATAATCAATAACGGAAATGTCTGACACAAAAGATATATGAAAAGAATAAAAAGGTGACCAGATTTTAGAGCCTCAGTAAAGTATGAGAATGATTTTTATTAGAATTACTCGATTAGCACACTGTCTGTTGTCTAAAGCATAGGGCAAAGTTTTATGGCAACTGGACTACGACAACCTCAATACAATATTTCCTATTTCTGCTACATTGTGGTGAATCGTTCATCGCAGCGTAATTTCCTGCTTCTTATGGTACCTGAAACTAATGTATGTTCCAGCAAACATCATCGTATACGGAATGCTCCATTTCCGATCTGGCCACCCCTTCTTAAACCATGTGACAATTGATTGCACTTACGCCGCTAACCAAATGTCTTCAAGAATCGTCGTAATTTTCTTAATTTAATGCTCAACTACATATTCATAAAGGTGGGTGTAATCGCAAGGTAAAGTTGTGGCAAACTTGTGGTTTTACAATAACGATCACAGGTAATTTAAGCTTTCAAGCACGTAATTCACTGACAGCATTTGCATTCAAGTTTCTCGCAGAGACCTTTAAGGCTTGATTGTGATTTAAAGTGCACACGTTACCGTTATAAGTGAACATTGAATGTGTGATGATTGATTATCATTCCCACAAGGATATCGAAAAAAGAAACGAAAACGAAAGAAAGGAAAAAAGTTGTCTTCTTCTTTTTCTTTCCATAAATCAATATATTTTGTGTAAAGAAGAAGACACATTTTAAGTAGTGAACAACATTGAACACATATGGGCTCAATTTAAACTTCTTCTTCTTCTCGGCAAGTAATTTGTTTTGAAAGAAAAATTCATTTTTAAATTTTCTTTTTTGCTGAATTTTAATGAAAAATTTTGTTGTTGCTTCTTTTAGCAATGTTTCTACTTTTTTAAATTATTATTGGCTGCATTGTTTTTTTTTTTTTTGCTTGTATATATATATATATATTATTTTTTTTTTTTTTTGGTTTTCTTGTTTGTAAACATGGGTCACGTTCTCATCACGTCACTGCTTAAAGTCGTTAAACACTTCTTAACCACTCCAAAAGCCACTCGAGAGTTTCAATTGCTGCCCTGTTTTGTTGTTTTGCGTTTCAGTTGCTCTCTTTCGGTTTGTTGGGTTTCATTTTAATTTTTATTTTTTCGTTGTTGCTGTTGTTTTAGTTGTTTTAGTTAGATTTTGTTATTGTTGGCCGCGCATAGTTTTTGCAATATCATTAGCAGCCTCTCACATAGTCCATGTCCATGAAAATCTAAACGAATGAACGTTTAATGTCATTAAAAGCTGATACGATGCGATTGTTGCTGTCGCTGTCGCTGTTGTTGTTTAGTTTGTTGCTGCTGCTATATATTCGCAGATTTTTTTGATTTTTTATTTTCTGAGACTCGCGGTTATTTTTATTCTCTTCTTGTTATTCTTCTTCTTCATCCCTAAAGTAACGATTTTTTTGAACTTTTAACGTTTGTTTTAATTACATTTACTGTTGTTGCCATTGCCATTGCTGTTGTTGTTGGCTGTTGCTGGTGTTATTGTCGTTTGCATCGTTAAATATCTTGTTGTGTTCATAACCGGAGGCATTGGAAAATTGTGTTTTAAGTTGCTGTTGTTGTTGTTGCTGTTATTATTTTAAAACTAAAACTCTGTGCATAAAATTGTGGCATAAAACTGTGGTAAATGCAGTTAGAAAAATAATGAGAGTACAATTTTCTCTCTCTCTCTCTCTCTCTCTCTCTCTCTCTCTCTCTGATCCGTTTATGCCGTGTTAATGCCATCTCTGAGGCTATTGTATAATGCCAAGTATTTCTCATTTTCATTTTGTGTTTATCATTTGGCTTTAGAACGTTTATAGAGGAGAATAGAAAATACTGCTGTGTGTTTGTGTGTATGTGTGTGGATTTTTCAATTAAAACGGGTTGTTGATTATGAGTTCCAGCTGAATGCAAATCAGTGCGTTTTTAATAAAGTTTTAAAATCGAATCGTTTAAGATAAAACATACTCGTACATGGGATGAGTTTAAAAACTCTATTTTCAGGCTGTAGTGATTTTTCTTATGGATATACATAGTTCAGTGACATGAGGGACATTTGATTTTAAATTAAAAAATCTGTGATAATGCAGTTCATTCATACGATATTCATTTCCTGTTTTCTTAGCCACCTAGTAGCAGTGGATCTTTATTTTTATGTAGGTCTTCTGGACACTTTTGCACTTTCTGTGCAGAAATTACCATACAAGGATAGCATATCTCTGGGATTAGCGACACTTAGCAAACGCAGATAATTCAAACGCACGATGAAAGTTATCTTGAGGGTCTAAATAGCAGATTTGAAACAAAACATCTATTTTTCACATCATGCAGACGTATGAGTAACATTTAATACAAGAACTCCTTAATGTTAATCATACGTAATGCTGTTGCGCCTAAACAACCAACATAAGAAATTTGATGACTTAAACAATTTTTTAATTTTTTTTTTTTAATTTTCCAATTAAATGAAGTGAAAACTTCTATTGAAAACAAATCAAAAGTCTTGTTGAAACTATACAACATAAATATTTTTCACATTCATTCTCAGTTTCAATTACAATTCCTCAACGGCTCTCGAAATTTCTTTCATTTGTTTTGCAGTTTTGCTCTGCTCTGTTCTACTATACTCAGCACCACACATTTCTTACTGCAATGATGGATGAAAAACCCCAAAAAGTGGTCAAAAGTTATAAGAAGTTTTGATTTTGATTTTCAGTTTGATTTTCAGTTTGAAATGCCACTGACATGTTGAATTTGTTTCTTGTAATGTGTACGTGTTTGTATTTCAAAAATTATTTATTTCAAGCGTATTTTTCTTTTCTCATTGGTTGGAAAATTAAAAAAAAGAAACGAAAAATGAGAGACGAAAAACATAACAAGACTTACCATGCACTGTGGCTGTTTGATAAGCGGGTGGTGGTGGCGGTGGAAATTGAGCATCATCATCATCAGCAGCAGCAGCAGCATCTTCAGTGTTGTTTTCAATTTGATTATCATTTCGTAAATCGCTTTGTTGCAACATCATGACATTTTGTTGCCTTTTATGTGGCATTTGTATCGTGTGATATTTAATTAGAGGCTGTGATATGGCCGAACTCAATGGCCCAGACGTTAATGATGTATTTTGAAAAGCTGCTGCTGCAGCTGGTGTAACAATTGGAAAATAAACAGTCGCTGAACCAGATACGGGTAATGCCAATGAATTCATATTCATATTCATATTTATGTTTGATGTTGTATTGTTAACAATATTGCCATATTGTTGTTGTTGTTGCTGCTGTTGGGTTTGTGTTTGTGGTGTTGTTTGTTGAAATCGTAGCATATTTGTGGGCACAGCCATATAATGCTGGGTACCAGCTGAAGAAGACGAAGTAGGTGGTATAGCGCCAGCAGTCAGTTGAGGCAATATGTAGTGCCTTATAGACTGCTGATGGGTGGGTGATGAGTTGGCCGATGCCGACGTAACAATATGATATGTTGCCATTGATGGCTGGGGTGTTGTGTTTTGATAGAAACGTTGTTGTGTGGCTGCTGGTGCTGGTGATGCTGACGATGGAGGGGGAGGTGGTGGTAATACGACCATACGACCATTTCCATTTGTAGCCATTGTTGTCGGCTGTTGCGAAGACAATTTGTGGCCAGTTGTCATTAGCATGACATCTGGTCGTTGCTGATAGTATTGTTTGGCCGTAGATGACGCCGTCCCAGCTGCTATTGTTGCAGATGCGGTGCCACTACTACTAACCGTTATTGTGGGCGACATTCTCAATTGCATACAAGAGGATAAATGTTGAGTGAATTTTCCCGGAGAATTTTGTAAAAGTTGACAGCAATCTAAAGGCACAAATGGCGTACGACAAAAAGCGAAGCCATCAAGTAAAAGAAAAGCAAATGAATTTCATTATTATGGCAACAAAACAAAATATAAAAAATAAAATCAAATGACGAAAGAAGAAAGGGAGATGGATGAAAGAGAAAAGATTGAAATGAAATAAATTAAAAATTGATTTCATTGTTGTCATACAGAATGGAAAAATTTTACGATTCAATTAATTTTGTTTTGTACTGTGATGTGCTAGGCTATGCTATACTGTGTTGTGTTTGCATTGACGGAGAGGGGAATAAAAGAAAAAAGAAAACAACAGGAGTATCTTGCATACACAATAACGGCAGGTTGAACAAAGAGTCACAGGGCTACAGATCTTAACTAAAATGCCAATTAAAAATTGTGGCTGCCGAGTGTCTTTGTGTGTTTGCATGTGTGTGTGTATGTATCACAATAAATTAAATTATATTTTAACCCTTTCAGAAGAAAGACATAAAGCATACGCACTAAATTATTAAATTTTGCGGCCAAATGATAAGAGCTGTGGACCTGCTGTGTGTTTTGCTTTCATGATAAAATTTTTAAAAGGAAATAAACTAAAAACCCAATAAATAGGACACACAGAGAGATCATTTGAATTTTTGTTCGTATCATACGATATGAAGGACATTACATTGGTTTAATTAAATCACTGTATTAATTATTTAATTAATATTAATTAATATTATTGGAAATTATGCCTTCCTTTTATATACGAAATAAGTGAGAAAATACTTGACAAATAATGAGGCTTATCGGTGTAGAGTATACGGTGATGACAATTCGATCGTCATACATTAATCGAGTCTGGGTCATATATGAGCGAATATTAACTAATGAGAGAAAGTGGAAGGAAAGGAACACTCATGACACTTATAACATTGAGACGTTTCAATTAACGGTAACGGTATCATCTGAAGAAAGTAATCCCTTGCAAATGGTCTGCGTTAGCCAATCGGAGAGAAATTGTGAAAAGTCTTTAAGAAACTCTCTTTAACAACTAATCCTGTATGGCTTAATACCGAAATGTTCTTTAAATTTGCTTGCAATGCTTAATCCAAATACAGGTTCCTAAAAAGAACCTGTATAGAATGTGTTACGTAGTATAATTTCAATGGATTCGAAAGGATAAAGAGTTCATAACAAACATCAAAATTCACAACAGATATCAGAGGATAATATTGCTTGTGGTCAGAATGCTGCCACATGTGAGTTTAAGGCAGTAGTAAGATAGCCAAGCCTTGAATTGATCTTAACGTCTGATCTGGATTTTAGACCATAGCCTCCACGTCTAATAAGCCAACACACTACCTACTAGACTACGGAGGATTTTAACGCAAATAATCGTTAGAAATCAATCAATAATTCAAATATGCAATTAAATGCCTGTCGCCAGGGAATAAATTGACTTCAATTTGATATTTCGTGACGTAGACGGGGTTGCTCATTGGTATCACAATCTCCTAAACTGCAGATAATTTAACTGGAAGGACAATCGTGAGCCACAAGTATATTCTTTTGTCTGCTTCTCTTTATTCCATCCCCTCCATTTTAGGACAGTGAGTGCCAGTGAGGTTGCATTATATTATTTCCTTAGCTCACAGGTGACAAAACGGATTTTTCGTTCAACAATTACGACCATGCTTATATTCCATATCAGAGCAGTTTTTTCCACCCACTTTAGTTGGTTGCTGATTTCTACTATGGTTTTAATGTGGTTTTTAAAATGTGGGTTTTAATGCCCTCTCAAGCGGTTAAATTTGTTTCTTTCGTATTTTTAATATATTTTTTCGCACTTACCTTCTTTATGGCCAAGTTTCATTGTTGTTGTCATTGCTGACGATATAGTTGTTGTGTCCGCTGATGTTGTTGATGATAATGATAATGATGTTGCGGCTGCTGTTGCTGCTGCTGCCATGGCATCATTACACAGTTTATAGTCATAGTTGGCGTTCGTATTCGATTCTCCAATTATGGCATCGTATTTACAATTTTTACAATTTATCTAAAACAGAAACACAACAACAAAAAGAAAGAAAAATATATGGAACAGAAAAACAGAAGAGAAAAATATTAAGAAAGAATGAATATAATAAAATAAAGAGGAACACAGAGGAAGAGAAAAAGAAATGCAATTTAAACACAAAAATAATTGTGTATTGTTTAGTGGTTGGTTTTCTATCGGTAGAAAATCCAGTTAAAAGCCGTGGCTTTGTTTTCCATTACAACATGAATACATTTTACCATCCGTCTACCATTGTTGCTAACGTTTGTTGTTATTTTGTTTAGTCACTCTAAGGGAGATTTAATTTTTCTACATTTTTCCACACACACACACACATATTGTTGTTGGAAAAATCATAAAAGCCCCCATACAATCTATGTGTGGTAGTGGTAGCTATTGTTTAAAGTATTTTTTTACAGGCAATTAGATGGTGGATTTATTTACAATGCCACACCATAAGAGGATAATAAAATATGAAAAAAAAATAATAATAAAAGAATATTTTTGTTGTTGTTGGTCTTGTTGTTGTTGTATTTTAACATTTATTAGCTTATTGCAATGCGATTATTTTAATTGGATTGGCCACAAGTCCCGCCCCGTCCCTCTTAATAAACTGAATATGATAATTTAGCTTTCGTTGTGTTTCGATTTGATTTGATTTGGTTTGTATTATAAAAAGAAAATTTTAATCCAGAATCATTGAGTGCCATCCTGAGCTGATGATATTAATACTTGAATAAATATTTTAACATTTATTAGAATTTAAATGAAATTCTTAACAAAAATTATTCAAATACTCTCTTAATTAACAAAAGCAATAGTGTGTATCTCTCTCTCTCCTTTTTTATTTCCTGTGTTCTCTTCTTAAGAAATATTATATACAATAACATACACACATGCACACGGATTTACATACATATAATTTTCGTATATATTTAATATGAAATTCATATCTTTTCGTAATGAATACACAATTATCAGGAGTATAATTTGTTGTTGATTTTCCAAGTTTTCTTAATTGAAAATCTGTTACCGGTTGTCTTCAAATGGCAAAGAATGCCTAAGAATACCCTGGAAAAAGTCAAATGAAATATCGTAACGTGTGTTAGGCCAACCACATAAACAACCAGGGCTAAAGCAGAGGTTGAGCCAAAGACAGACAGCAAAAGATGATTGACTTTGTGGCAACTGGTGAAGAAACCACAAATACATGTTTGGTAATCTGCACATCTAACACTCGTTTGCTTATGTGTATGCGTATGCATATATGTACATACATGAGTTACATATAGAAAGGTTCATATATAAATAAGATTATATCTTTGTTGTTTCTGGGCATACTGTGGCTTACTGTGCCAGAGTCAGATATATATTACAGCAGCAAATGATACTTACTTACACGCACTGAATATGTTTAAATATGAAAGACACATTGAATTTTGTATTATCTTAAATGAATTAAAAATATATTACACTTTAATTTAGAAATCAACTGAGAAAATATGATTTTAAAAACTTCTATTAAACAAATACAATTTATAGACATACATGGAGTACGCAAACTATTCCCCACTATTGGATAATCATGCAACACAAAAGACTTTAGGAAGACATGTTTTCAGTTCACATGTAGTCTGGGGGTATGAAAAGTTACAAAGCGGCCTTATATCAGATTATCAGATCGAATTACGTTGGGTACCTGGTCATTTCTCATTTTCTCTTTGAGACAACGAAAAGCCGATAATAGAACACCACCAGAAATAAAGCTTTTCGAATGGATTCTCCATAAAATTGTGTAATTTCATTAAGAAACAAAATATGAAGTGGATGCACAAAAGCCTGCCACCAAACTTGAAAAGATTCTCTACAAACCTAGAGTTGCGTGTTTTAAATTGAAATTCTTTTGAAGTTTTCTGTTCACATACTAAGAACAGATTTCATTCCATAAAATTTGTTACATTTTTTGGAAAAAAAAAATGAACAATCTCTTGCCAAATAAATTTATTTCCGTGCAACCATTTCGTTCAACCATTTACTTTAATTTTAATTTAATTCTCTTGCAGTTCAACACTCTTTTCATTTTTCTTTTTTACTATTTTTTTCGTTGTTTGTTTTTGCTGTAGCAACATATTCTTCTCGCTCGCAGTTAATTTTGTGTTTAAAATGAAATTAAACTGTCAACGGTACGCCTCTAGTGCAGTGCTAAACGAACGAACGAACGTACGAATGAACATTTCTCTTCTAACCAGTTGAATTGCTTAACAGTTAATGAAAATGTTACTGTACAACAACCTTTAACAACAACAACAACAACACCACGAAAATAAAGAATGAAAAAATAACGAGTTTTCAACGACTTTAAATTGCCTTATAAAAAAAAGAGGGGCCAGCTTGGCTAAGGGAAGTGTAGACAGTTTTAAAATGATTTGTTGCCACTTGTTTGTAGAGCTTGATAAACGTTTTCCATGTGCTATTTAAACAGTGGAACAATGGAATCTCCTCAACTATATTTTAAATACTCTTCAACAGCCACTTAACCTTATTTTTCATGGCATTTCATTTCAGTTTCGTTTTTTAATTTTTTGTTTATTTTAAACTTTTATTTTTAATTTGAATTTTTTGTTTTTTTTGTTTTTAATTTTTATTTCATTTCGAAATGCCTGACCACCCATTCAGTTGCAAGCGAGTGCGTTAAGTTATTTACAGTTTCTCTCTACTATAAATAACTCTCCCTCTTTTTCCATCTCTCTCTCTCTCTCGCTCTCTGCATCTGAAACTAACTTTAAGCCAAACAAAGAACTAAAGCGTATGGAAAAAATAGGGGGCTTTAAAAACTGAACTCAAATACTGTTTGGAACAGTAAAACTCTATTGTACCCCAATAGTACCGAGTAGTCACTATTTATTTAAGTTGTTCATTTCATTTCAATTTCAATTTCTATTTTATTTTATTTAATTTTTTTCTGAAGTAAAGTGTAGAGAAACTTCACTTTTCTATGTTTTTTTTTCACATATTTTTCTCGGTTTTATGTTTCCTTTCTGCCAACCGTAGCCTGGCGTAAATTGTTAAGAATGTGGTGGAAAAAATGTATACAACAGCAACAATAACAACAAAGTTTAAAGTTTTTTATGTGCCAAGTTTAACCCAGAGTGAGTGAATGAGCGAAAAAATAGCGAAAGAGCAAGAGAGGGAAGATAGAGGGAAAACGTAACAAAATTCGCCTCTGTGTGCCAACACTTGTTTTTCCCTTGTTGGATTTCATAAAAGTGTCTGGCTGTTTATTCTGGGCTAAAAGAATGAACAGGAAATAATTGAGCACGCGGTAGACAGAGAGAGAGAGAAGAGAGAGCGGGAGAGCGTGTAAATTGCAAAAGGATTCAAAACTTTAAGGCCATCAGGGATTTTTTCAATACGCGAACGCGCTCTCTGATAAACATCACAGGAATGGGAACAATTTCTCTTACATTTGCTTCCCACATTTTTATGGGAACGAAAATTGTTTACGAATGGCAAAAATCAACTTCAATAACGTCTGACTTATAGGGATTACAGAGACGTTTCTTGTTACAGAAAATTAAAACCAAAACATCAACAGCAACAACTACACTAAAATTTATTCCAATAAAAATATAATTAATATGTTTAAATCGGCTCAAAGACAACAAAAAAAAAAGTAAATCAAAAGGAAAATTAATGTTTTTCGTGGACGTTATAAAAAGTATATTAAAAATGCCGAAAGTACGATTCAGTTCTGAAGCTGTTTTGAAATTGAATAATTAAGCTCATCAGAGTGTGTATGTTTTACAATGTTTTGGATATTTGAACTGAAGTGAAGTCAGTTAACGGGTTATTTTGTGCTCTCAACTCTCACCTCTAGGGGTTATAGCTGAATGGGGGAATAACTACTATCGGTATTATAACGCTGGGCTTCATGGAACTTGATAATGCTATGTTTTCTGAGGCGGTTGCCAATAAAACCACATATAACCTGCTACTACAATATCATGGAATAAAGAGGATAGCAGTTATACGAAGACTGACTTTAAAACGGCGAAACTGCTACTACACTTCCCTGGAAACAGTAATGAGAGCCAGGGACTAGGCTAGATGAATTTGCCAGATTTAAAAAGACGTTTAACTTTGGCGTCATCTGACCAAATAATCTTCAGTCAGAACTCACAGATCGAGTGGCAGGTAATATCCTTTCCAACTGTCAGTCGCCTGGACATAATCATAGAACTTTATCATTCTCGTCTTTTAGTTTTCATTAAAGGAAAGAAATTTTTTTATAGCAAGAAATCGAAAGAAATGTAAAAGAAACTGCGAAGAAGATTTCTTTACGAAAATTATTGTCTAATGGTACCATGAATTTTGCTGTAACTAATCTTTAGAATTCAATATAAAAATTATTTTTATGTCTCTATTTTGCCATCACCTTCTTCTCCTCCCCCTTACCGATTTAATGAATATTTTCCTCGTTATACTACTGGCCTTAATACAACTGGGTCTTCGAAAGAAAAACTAGGGATTTTCTTAATTTTTGTTTTTTCTTTTGTTTGTGTGTCTCATTTAATGTCACCCACCATCTTCTTGATTTTTATGACTTTATTTCTTATTTCTATACTTTTTTCTTTCTTATTGCTTTATTCTTATTTCACATTTCTTTTTCTATTTTCGATGTGATGGCCAGTCAAACTGTTGTCTCGTATACGATTGCGATTAAAGCAACATTAACCTTAAACGACCGGCAGATAAAAGGAAACCATTTAAAGGAATCCTACTGTAACCTGAGCCATGAATCAGTCTAGAGCGTACAAAACTAAACCAAAAATGAAGAAATTGTCTTCAATTAAGGGAAGGGAAGAATTTCAAGCTTATTTTTCTCATTTCTTTCAACATACATACTTAAGTATAATGAGTACGAGTAACGGAAGTGGTTGAATAGCCTTAAGGTCAGTTCATATGACTTGTTGTTCACCAAAACCTTAATGGAATTTCTCTCTCATTTATATTGTCTTTCAGCATCATACAGCATCTTCTTGTTAGCGTAACTCAATATCGCATAGTTTACTTGAGCAGAGTGAGAGAGTGAGAGAGAGCTATTTTAGACAGGAAACAAACTTTTACTTTTGCCTTCTTCCTCACCTCACCTCCTCTTGTATTTACAATAGTTGAGCTACAAAGCTTATACATACATATGTATATGACATGGGTTTCATTTTTACATTCAATTGCATGGATTGCTATACTCTTGCAGAGAAAAGTGTGAAGGAGAATCAAGTATTTTTTGCTTTCCAGATATTTTCCTTGGCATCTGGCATAAGTTTCCTTAATTCTAACTAAACATCTCTCTGATAATTAAAGTCATCGTCCGGTATTCGTTCAGCATGTTTGGTTTGGCTGTCTGGCATCCGTTATTGTAGCAGAGTTGAAGTGAAAGTTATAGATTGTCCAGCATAAATTTGATTCTTAACTTTTATTGTGTGGCTTTTTTTATTATTATTATTATTGTTGTTGTAGTTGTTGTTGTTGTTGCAAAGTTTTCAATTAAATTAAAACTGAGGAAGAGAAAACAAATTAAAATAAGACAACCAATCCATGTGTTGAGTTGTGTTTAATTTTTCTGAAGAATTTTCGAAAGTTTGTTGGTCGTATTTTAATTGAATTTTTTTTTTCTTCTTCTTCTTCTTTATTCGGTTTATTACCAACAAATTGTTTTGAAGTTCAAGAAGAAATTTTTATAGATGTCGTCAAGCAACAATCAATGCAAAAACTGCAGAGAAATTCACTTTTAAATGGAATTGAATTCTAAAACAATAGAAATTTGACTAATTTAGTCATTAACTTAGTATGCCTACTAATGGATCGCCTTGTAAAACATATTGTTACGTTTTTACCATTCAAAAATGTTTAAAATATGAGCTCGTAGATTGCCAATAAAATAAAAATAAATTTGTGTTTAGCTTTAATTAAAATTCTTTATTATTCGCACAATTCTGTGTGTCACTGTTCACAACTTGGTGTAAACAACAACAATTGCTTCCTTTGTTATTCCTCTGTTTATTATTAGGCAATTATTCGACAGATCTTTGTAAAGGAGATCTTCAAACTACGATTATTACTTCAAACACACTGCGTCTTCACACAAGACTGACTGAACTTTACTAACTCACTCGCCTGCTTTGCTTTGCCTTTTATAAGGCAGAGTTAACAGTCTGACGAATGTTTTTAAAGGCGAATGTTAGTGGCTTTGTCTCCTCGAAATCCCTATAAATGTAAACATCGTTCTTACATTATTGTTGTTTGTGTATTTTGTTTTTATTTATTCTTGTAGTGTTTGTTGTTGTATTTTTGTTTATAATTTTAGTGTTAACCAACGTAAAAGCAAAACTCCAGTATCTAGGTTTTTCTCTTTCGTAACCAGTGGTGTTGTGCTAATTTTTTTTTTACCGGAACGCGTTCCGTTTCAGCAGAAGAAAACGTTCCGGACTCCGTTTCACGGTTCGGAAAAACAAGCCGGTTCGTTCCAGTTCGGGTTCGGTTCAAACCCTTGTTTATAAAAATACATATAAAAATTCGTCAAAAATTAGAAAAAAAAAATAAGCAATTTTTTTCTTCAAAACAGCCAATTCTCGTTAACAGAAATCATCTTTAGTTCCGGAACGCGTTCCTGTCCAAAAAGGAAGTACCGGAACGACGTTCGGGAGCGTTCCGGCTCGACAACACCACTGTTCGTAACAATATTTTAAAAGTTTATTTACAAAAAATGTTATCCTTTTTCATTTGACAGTCTTCCTCTTCTTCTAAATTGGTCATTAATCCTCCTATAGTCAGGATTACGACCTAGCTTTTCCTACCACTTATGTTGTTTATGTTCATTTTATCCATGAGTGGCGTGATCTTCAGATTTTTGAGACATTTTTTTTTGGAAATTTTATTTATTCTCACTGTTGCACATGCACATGAGGTGAATTTCAATTCAAAGATCAAATCAAAGATAAATAAGATGGTTTTATTGTTTTGCTGTTCTGTTTCGTATTTAAAAAGGGTTTTGTTTATATTTTTCCCTTAGAAATATTATTTAAATTCCCTACTTGAAATAGAAGAATAAATTCATAATAAACATTAAATAATAGAATCGTATCTTACATATGTTTGACATCAATAATGTTGCTTTTAAAACGACCATGATGCCAAGTAAAATTAAAATTCTTCTTGTAGTTGCCATTACTTCCTTGCACCAGTTTAATGAGCAAAAATTTTGAATACCTAATCGCTGGGCAACACGTTCTGTGCAAACTTATTAAAATTCCAGCACAAAACATGCCATTTAGCTCACCTATTACGTATGTATAGTACTTATCGTTAAACTAAATTATAATATGAGTTAAAGTTTTAATGAAAAACGAAGAAAAAATAATCATTTCATCACTTCAAGCACATTAAATATTAAACGTGCAAGTGACTTGCTGGCAAATAGCTTAAGTTGGTCACCTTGATAGAATAAATGTTGATGTTGATGTTTCTATTTAAAATTCATCATCAGAAAACGTGATAAAATGGTAATAAATGGGGCGGGGGGCATAGTGAAAATAGCTTCAATGAAAATGAAACCTTGCGGAGAAAAACAACAAGAACACGACAAAACAAAACAAAACAAAAAAAAATAAAAAAAGTTTAAACAGCAACAACTAATTTAAAGCTGATTGCAACAAATTTGAAACAATTACGACACAATTTAAAAACTAAAACAAAAAGTAACAATTCAGACTTCTTCTGCTTTTTTTCACTCACACAACACATTTAAGTCGGCTTCCTTGCAGGTTTAACATGAAATAATTTCAATGCGATGTGATGTGATGCGATGCGATGCGATGCGAAGGTTATGACTGATTATTTCTGCACGAAAACATTGGCAGTTAAAGCAACACAATAGTTTTATGGCCAAAAAATAATAACACGACATGCCATCATTTAAACTAAAGCAGTTAAAAGCTCACCGGAAGGAAAGAAATTGTTGAGAGGGTAGTGATTAATGCAAAATTAAATTCGAAATGACAACCCAACCAACCACTTCTACGAAAACGGCAAAATAAACTTTAAATTGTTCTCTTCGTTGTTCAAGTGCTGTCGATATTTTATAACAAAAAAACAACAACAAAAACCGGAGAAAAACAGAGAAAAAAATTAAAAAACAGGCAATGCAGGCTACATTTCTCTGTACATTGTAGTGTATGTGTGAGTGTGTGTTAAGATAAAAAGTGATTAAAAAGTAAAATTGTTGGCTTAAAAGCATTTCACATAAGGGGTGAGTGAGTGAGTGTGCGTGGATATTTTTATTTTCTTGCCAACAAGAGATGAATGAAGCTTAAGTTGCACTCAGCCAAGTGCTTCAAGCATAAATAATAACCACGAATGCAACAGCAATACAACCCCCACTTACAGTTGCTTCTTTACTTGGAATGGATTTTCATTCCAAAGGAAAAAAAAGCTGTTACACCGATATGAGTGGATACTTGGATACTTTAAAAGCGTTAATTTAAGCCAAATGAATGAAAGTTTCAGAAAAAAACTCAAAAGAAGAGACGGAAAAGTAAAAAAGAATTGAGAGAACTACACACATTGAATGAATTTTTTTTGTTTTGTTGAAAACTTATTTAAAGTGCCATTTAAGCAGATGAATGGAGAGATGGGAATCTTTAAGCAAAACACACATTAAAATTATTATCATATTATTTATTGTTAATAGGTCGACTAGCAAATTTGTTTGTATCATTGTTAGTGCGCATTAATTGTCTTATTCAAGGTGCTTCATTAATTTCAAAATTTTGCAATTTTGCTCAAGCCCACAGCGCAGTAATACCATTTGCGAGGAGAAGGGCAAGGTGAGATAATGAAAAATGGTGTCAAAATATTTAAAAATAACACCGCACAGTAAACTGATTTGAAAGGCTAATATAGACGGCATTTCAAAGAGTTATGCGTCAATTGCATACAATGATAGTTGCCCGCCCAGGCAGTCAGGACAGGCAGGACAAATTTTAAAAGAGCTCAGATGGAGTTGGATAAGGTATGGCATGGACTCTGTTCGTCGTTGTAAAAAAAGTCTATCACGATATGCATCATGAAGCACCATGATATAAAAAATCGAGCGAATTTAGTCCTTAACTGTACCCTCAAAAGAACTATCGAATTCTATAATTTTGGAAAAGTTTCGCTACGGAAAGTAAGGTAAAAAGAATGCATGACTCAAAAAACGTGCATTGCAAATATGTTTGGTGCCGGAAAGAAATTAACCGAACGTATGCAATAAGTTTTTTAAAAGTTTTAAAATTTACACCAATTACTTTGGTAAAAACGAATGAGGTGCACAAGAATATAAGACGAGTTCAGCTTTAATTTTTCCTATATTTAGTAGTGTTTGCATAACAAGAACACACACATATTTTGAAGGCTTTCACTCAAATCCAACTAAATGATCATTATTTTCAAATATTTTTGAAATAAATCCTTCAGATATTGCCGTAAACCCCTAAAAGTACAATAGGATTGTCTAACTTCCCACCCTTTAGGTGCCGTTCGTCGATATACAAACTAAAATTTATTCATTGATTTCGATTTCTTTTCGTATTACCATCATCGTCATCATTATCAGCATTAAGTTATCGAAAACTATTAAATTGTTTGTCAGCAAATAACCCCGATAGTAAAAATCAATACAATTTTATTCCGCTGCTGTTTTGTCTTCTTCTGTTTTCTTTGCTTTTCTTAGCAGCTTAAATATCTGTAGTAAAAGGAGGCTAAAAAGTAATAACGCCATGAATATTTATAAGCCATAATATTTTACAATGTTTGAACAAACGCACTCACACTATCATCGTACACATACACACATACATATATACACATTCAAATACATACATACATACATATGTATAAATACGAACATAATTTACTTAAGCATAAAACCTAAAAGTAGGCAACAAAAAATGTAAGTCATTTACTAAACCACCACCCATTACCCAACTGCCTTGCCGTCCTTGCTTTCTCTCATAATTCGTTGGCTAACATTATTGAAAAAGTAACAAGTCTGAGGCATTAACTTGGCCTCTAGAGATTTTTCAACGAAAATGGAGAAAAAAATTCAACGTTTTTTCTTCAACAACATTTTAAGAGGGTTTGGGTTTGGAAAACAAGAAACGATTTTTCCTTTCCTTTTTTTTTTTTAAATTTAATTTCTGTTTTGAAGAAGGCAAAACTACTGTACTTACGGCATTTTTATGTTCTTGAAAATCACATTGCTGATGTAGACTTTGCTTAATCTCATGATGAGTCTCTTTCTCCAACATTGCCATGCCCCTGCTAATGCTGTTTGTTGTTGTGATTGTTGGCCTTTGTTGACGTTTCTTAGCGGCGTACTGTGAGTGTTTATGTTTGGGTCTAAGCATTTCATCATCCAAATCATCGCCACCATTTACCGCATATTGTGGCCAACGGCAACACAGGCGAGCGTAGGTACATTGCAGAGCTTCAGCCAAGAGAGCTCCTAAGCTTGAGAGACACATCAACATCAGAGGCACCCCAATTAAGGCATACAAAATTGTCGCTATTTTACCGCCAGCTGTACGCGGTGTTAAACTTCCATGACCTGTTTTAACGTCCCATTCCAACGAATGATTTCCCATTTCCAACAAAATAGACGAGACACGCAGACGGAAAAAGAGAATGAAAAGTGAAATTCTGTTACAAGTTTTCGCAGTCATTTGCAATAAGATTTTATTTATATTATTATTATTTGAAGAAGGAGGCATAATTTTTTAGTTTTTTTTCCTGATGAGATGATGTTGCTTTGAAGTTGAGTTAAAAATAAAAAAAAAATAAAAAAATTAAAAATAAAACGAAAATTTAATTTTTAATCAAATTGCAAGCATAAGGAAGGCAATAACGAAAAACAGGAAATAAAATAAATGGAAAATATTTTAAAGGCAGAGAAACCGTCTGCGTAATTGAAAGTTCAAACAATTTAAAAGAAAGACAGAAACACTAAGTTTAACTGGCTCTCGTTGCAAATAAATTATTATTCGGTTATAACACACGGATATAAAGTAAATCAACACGAAATTTATTGGCTGGAAGTAAAAGCCTAAAGGTGTTGTAAAATTAATTTCACATTTTCAGTTGATTTTCACAGATTTATGTTGACAGTGGCCTTCCAACCAATAACTTTATAAATTAAAAATTTTAATTAAAATGAAAGAAAGGAGATTGGGAAGAGGGGAGCGCAAAAAAATTGTGAAAAATAAAATTAAAGCCTTGCAGTATTTCACATGATTTCATTTTACATGGATTTTTAAACAAATCATCTCATGCATGGCCCTAATAATAATTGCATTTCGTAACGTTACGCACCAATTGTTGTTATCACAGTTACTGAGTAGAGTAGGGCTTCGCTAAAAGACCATCTTGTTGCGGTTAAATCACTGTATTCGGCAAAATTATTATTGCCGTAACGGCTCAAAGCTGTTGTTGCTGATGATGATGACGATAATAATGTATCGGTAGCCATGCCAGCATAACCTCCGGTTGTTGCACCTGCTGTTGCCGATGTTGCACCTCCAACACCGCTACCACCACTGCCACCAGCAGTAGCCATATTGCGTGTCGCGGCAACTATTGTACCCTCGAAACGTCTCAACTGTTCATGCACCAACATTGTCCAGTTGCGCTCATAAAGGACATTCAATTTTTCTGTACGAAAGAAAAAAGAGAAAAACAAGAACAAGAGCAAAAGAAAAAAGAAAAACAAGAAAATATAGGGAAAATATTATGAATAAAGAAAGTAAATTTCAGAACAAGTTTTCTAAAAATGTGTCTTTTTTTAATTTTAATTGCTCTAGAGACTGCTGCTACCGCAACAACCTGCTGAAAAAGCAAAAAAAATGTTTACTTTTTATTTTATTTTTCATAATCAGACTCAAGTACGTACGGAATTTTGTTTCGTTTCATTTCATTTAATTAGCGGTCGAAAATAATGAATATTTTAAGTGGCAAAACCTAAAAACAAAAACAAACAAACAAAAAAAAACTGAACACTTTTCATAACATTTTTCTTTTCTCTTCTTTTTTTTTTAATAATTTCCGCGGAACTACCTCATTAGCAAACAAGATACACAATTAAACGTAGAGAGAGGATGGGCAAAATGGAAACATTTTTAGTGTCTCTCATATGCGGTAATTTTAACAAGAATTCACAGCCAAAAGTTTTAATATGAAAGGACGACCTCTGGTTGAATATGATGAAGGAAAATAACACACACATAATTTAATAGAATTGCTAATGAAATGTATTATAAAAGTTGGTACAAAATTTTAATACCAATTTTTTTTTGTTTCTTTTTTTTATCAATTTTAATTGCATAATTTGATCAAATTTAGTTGCAAAAGAAAATTCATTTTTCATCTTTATTGTTGTATTAAACAATGTTTGTAACATGCAATGCTCGAACAAAATTTGTTTTTCAACTGTCTTTCACCCTCTGCTTGAGCTACTTTTATTTACAATAACTTCGACAATGTTGTATAATTGTAAAGAATCCTTTAAAATTCCATTTTCCATCTATGAAAACAATAAAATTAGAGAAAATTACAAAAAGAAAGAAAGAACCTGACAAATATTTCCTGGAAATTGTAAGCCATGGCAAGCAACAACTAGAAATAAAAGACTCCTTTGTTCGTTCATTTGTTTCTTTGTTGCAATTTGTCTGAAAATGTTTTATTCAAGCCTTGTTTGGTGTCCCAACAAGAGGAAGAAGAAGAAGAAGCACAAAATCTACTTAAAATTAAAATGAAAATTGCATAATTATTCAAGCACTTGTTTAAAAGCACAAAGACTATGCCATCCACCTTGCTATCCCCTCCTCTCCCTTGTCCCTTGTTTCTTTAGAGGGCAAAAGAATGCTACGCATTACATTTGTTAAACTCTGGTAGAACATGTTGTGGAAAAGGAAGTCATTGCTGTCGTTAAAGAAACAGGCTGACATTATTTTCTTTTTGTCATGCATAGCCCATGTTCTCTACTCTCTTGGAAAAAGCCAGTATTAGAAAGGCAGGTAAAAGCACATGTTGCCCAAGAAGAAGAAGACGTAGAAAGAGGATAGACAGGTGTTGCATAAGAATTTTCAAATGAAAACGTCACAGCAATGTTGACAAATTTTAACCACTTTAGTGGAGAGGCGTTTCAAATGAAATTTGCAAGCATTTAGAGCGTTTGAAACCAACGTTTAAATTAAATGCATAATTACGGTAACTGTTTTTAATGGGTTAATTGTCAAATTGGCAACTTTGTGGCAACAATGAAATTAAATTCCAGGTTTTATGAGGGAAAAAATTGGCAGAAACTAATTAGCAATTGTTGGAGAAATGTTGTCAATGCCGTTGCTTTTTCTGAAACAGCTACGAAGAAGATAATTTCTTTTTGTTTTCTTTTTTTTAGAAGACTAGATCCTCTTAAAATTGCCATGTAAAGCTTCACGAAAATCTATCGTATCATAAACAAAATTAACGAATATAACTTCGGATGCGTAATCCCGATCAAAGGGTTGTAATGACCAATTAAGTTAAGTAAGGTTACTATCGCCTGTCTATACTACAGTTAGAAGTGTAGAGTTCTTTGTAAACTCAGCGAACAACAAAATAATAGTAAATGTCATAATGACGACTTAATTTTAAATAGAAGACATGCACAGATTTCTATGAAATTAGATTATTGAGATCCAATACCTTAACCAACACCAATCAAACCAATAAGAAACTGTTCTTCACAATAAAATTAATAGACTATGCTTGAATACTAACACACATACCACTTGTTTTGATCGTTGCTTAAGATGCCCTTTAATGGGTTAATATCTTCTAAAAACAACTGCAAGTGACATTTGAAAAATTATACGCTCCATGGAAAAACACAAAAACAAAAACTGGAATCTTCTCTTGTTGTCTGTCCATATACATACATACATATGTCTGTTGCATTTGTGTTTTTATTGCCTTTTGTAATGAATGATGTGTGATGACAACATTCCATAGTTTTCTTTATACAATAAACACAAGGAATTTTGCAATTTATGCCATATTAATGCATGCTACTTGCAGTATATCGGAATAATATTGAAATAAAAACTCCAAAAAGCTTTGTGTAATTTAAAATTAATACGAGTTTCCTTCCCTTAGTGTACTTTTTATCGCAACCAATACGGACCCCATTAAAATGTGTCTGTTTTTTTCTTATTTTCATAAAAATAAACATTTGCATGTGATTTAATTTAATGCGCAAAAAACAAAGTAGCGACAGGCAGCATAATAATAACAGGCGCTGATTATGACGATTATGTTGTTGATTATTATGATGATGAATACGATGGTGATTTAGTTTTTATTCTTTTTTTATGCCCCGAAATAAATTCTTTTAATGCATTTTAAATTTCAAACACGAATACGGACAATAAAAAAAATGTTATCCTTTGTTTACGTACATGTATTGGCTATTTATCCTTGAATTAAAAAAAAATTGTTCATTTGGTTTTGTAATGAAATCAGACAAGAAGTATGCTAATGACTGTATAAACAGTGGAAACCAAAAAAGTGTATTTCAACCGCAACAAAAAAAAAAGTAATTACACTGTAAATAATGTTAAGGAATGTTTGGTTACCATAAAAGAAATTCTCATCTAACTTAACTTACTTAATAGATCATTACAATCCTTTTAGTCAGGATTGCGACCGAGTTTCTCACGTCCCACCCATATTGTGTGTGTAAATTTCAACCATGAGTGGCGGGATCTACAGTTTCAAGTGAACTCATGGCAATTTTATTTACTTTCAGAGATTTTACCAGAACACTGCTGAAAAAAGAGTGTCCCCACCTGTCTAGGCTGGGATTTTAACCACGTCTTCAGGTCTAATAAACTACATTGACTAGAATTTGTGTCGGAGTCTGCAAAGCTCTGTAGCTCTGGTAAAAGCTTCAGAAAATTACTTGGGCACTTGGTTTAACGTGAATCAGTCATAAAAATTCTACAACGATGTTTACCTACCACTCATAATCGCCAATACTTTTTGTATTTCCCAATATACTTGTATAGTATATGTGTTCGTTACAATAATTCTACTTATAATTCATTAAATATTCTTTAGTTGTGTTGAGTATGAAACAAAACAAATGCCGCATACTCTATAGATTATAAACGTAGTAATCGATTAATAAATAAAATTCTAGTGAAACTATTAAAGAATCGCTGTGTGTGTGTGTGTGTGTGTAAGTACCTGTTATTATCCAGAGCTCTTTTAGGCACTCCTCTCTTGATTTAGCAATAAGTGCCGATTTGCTAATATCCTGTGGTGCTTCCAGTAGAGGAAATATAAATGCGCCCATTATCGTATAAACAACCACCATTACAACCAGGCCAGGAGTGGAGAATATTAACTTGGCCAAACGGCTTAAACAATTGTATTGTTGTGTTGTCAGGTAGTTGTTGGTTGCAGCTGTAATACTATTCGAGTTGCAAGAGACCTCCTGATGATGGTGATGATTGTGATTGTGATGCTGCTGCGAATGTGGCCGGTGTGGGTGTTGTTGGTTCAATTTTTGCAATAATGTTGTACCTCCGGTTTCGTGTTGCAAATTATACTTGTTAATGTTTGTTTTATTTAAAGGTGTTGATTGCTGTTGTTGTAATAGTTCTTCATCCTCTACTGAGCCGGATATCGCCTTTTCAACGTCCGACATTTTAAATGGCCAGTAGACATTAATATTTGAAGCATTGATGGTTTAACATCCACTTCATCTACAGACATTTAGATGGATTTCTATTTTATTACCACGTGAGCGTTAGTTTAGTTTTCAAAAATTTCAATTTCAAAAATGTTTTTAAACAGAAACGAAACACTGCAACAGACAGACAGTCTTTAAAACATCATTTGTGTGGCATAGTTTAGCTGTGTGGCATGTGTAACACTTGTCTTGTTGTTGTCAAATTGTTCTTCTTTTAAATGTTCAGTTGTTGTTGTTGTTATTGTAGGGCATTTAAATAAATCACTTGGCGTTGCTGTTGCTGTTGTTAAATTTTTAATGTCTCTGTTGATGTCAAGTTGTTGTTCTTTGTTTCGTTGCTTCTTAGCGAGACTTTTTCTCATTCATTTTATTCTTGTAAATTATTTCGCCTGTAAAATGTCCTGTAAATAATTGTAGTTTTTGTTGTTATTGCTGTTGTCGTTACTTGGTTGGGGTTGGGGCTGTTGCACATTCATTTATTCACTCATTGTTGTTCTGATTGTTATTGTAGTTGTTGCTGTTTTTGTTGTTTAATTTAGTTTATGTTGACAAGCTTCCGCCTCCTACAAGTAAAAGTGGCACAAACAAATTAAAGAAAAAAAAAATAATAATAAAACCGTCTGTTGTACCAAATATTGTATGTTGAAGAGAAATTGAGGCTAAAAAGTTTTTGTTTTTATTTTTCTGTTTACAAATACTTATTAAATAATTAAAGAAATGAAAACTAAGTATACATTTTAAAAAATAATTCCTTCATTTCCTTCATTAAGATTTCATTCACGACCATTAAGTTAATAAAATTAAATCAAATTGTTCTTAAATCGAACATAATTCAAGATTTTCAAAATAATATGTCAAAAGGGAGATTCTCTCCTTAATTCTAATGGCAGATGCTAATCAATTGAAATTTAGTCTGGTAGCGCATAGATAATAATTGATACCAACTAATAAAGTAAATAAAGTCTCATCAGATAACACAGCATACTGCTGACCAAGTAATTCCTGGTGACGTAGCCTATACCTCATTACATCAAAAGCTACTACAGTCTGAGCTGATAGAATATGAATATAATAAGGTCCTGAACGGTCAACTAGATAGTGAGAGGCAGAAGACATCCGGTTGGAACTCTACCCTCAACTCCTCTTGCCAGGGTATAACCTCTGACGTATATGTTCTAATAGACCTAAGGACTTTCGCCCACAGTATCTGGGGAAGAAATTACACGTTTTATATTGCTACTGACAAATACTGAGCGTATTGTCAATTAGTAGTTCAATGAATACAAAATAGCAAGTCATGTTAATTATTGGCCGATTTTTAATGCACTTTTCAAGTGGTATTTAGATGGGTACTCATATATGCAGAATGAGTGTGTGTAGATGTGAAATGGTAGAGTAAGTTACAAAGAAAAATGAATTCTTTGAATCAGCACTGGAATGAAACAGGGTTACATTATATCTCCTACTCTGTTCACAGTTCTGTTAGACGGATTGCATTGCCTCCATTTTGGATGTGAAAAATTCTGATGACACAAAATACGTAACTAATTCCATAAGTCATTCGATAAATATAGGTCTCACCGTGATAAAGTCACAGACATACATCACCGTTGTGCCAGATAAAAATTATTTTCATACAATATTGTATGCCTTCTAGTACGGAAGTCAATAAGCATGATAAATTTGAATGTGTTTTAAAAATTTATTTTAGAGCTAACATAGTTGGAAATAGTTTTATTATGTTATTAATAGTAACATATTCCCAAACTTCCTCTCTAAACACTTTAAATGAAGGCAATGTACTAAGAATTTTTTGTTTACTTAGCTGTTTTCAAAAATTCTCTTTAAATTTAACTCATGTACCTCTCATAAAGAGCTCGAAGACAGAAAACGAGAGGAGTGAGTTCGTCGTCTGTTTGTTTACATTTAAGTAAGCAACTGTTTTAAGCACATGTTAATTAACACTCAACATTTTTAAGCTTGATTATTTACATTTTTACAACAGCAAAAACAACAACAACATCAACTGACAGAAAACATTGTTAATGTTTACTTCTCTAACAAAACATATGCACGCCCTTTGGCTTATTAACACATGCATGCATACATATACGTACAGAATATCAGGAGTCACACTTTTAGTATAATCATAATGGTGCTCTGTATACTCGTACATACACACAGAGAGTGTAAGTAAGTAAGAATTGAGCATAAAAATAAAAGTTTGTTGTTTTTTTTTATTTTTTGAAATTGTTTGTTTGTGTGCTAGAGTAAGTAAGTGCGTGCGTTTATTTTTGTTAACGAATATTAAGCATCGTTATTGTAAGTGTATGTGATAAACATGTGTTTTATTTGAAAGTAACAACACAATACATGTGTTATGTAACGTATACGTGTACATGTGTATTGCTTGCCCTTTTTTTTGAGAGAGAGTGTAAAGACAATGAATATGTTCATGGTTAATCCGTATGAAATTTTTTAATTAATTGTAATTAATTATGAAAACTTTTCTTCCTTTACGAGTTCATCATACCACAGAAACGGAAATATTTGAATAAAAACCAATTTTGGTAAACAAATGACATAAAAAAATATGACTTTTTTATTTTATTATAAATGAATTTGAGAAATTCTAATTATGGCTTAAGTCTTATCAAATCCTGCATATGCCTGTTATGCTTTATATGCCTCTCTTAATAACTTCTCTATACAAACTTACTTTGTATTGAAATTCAATCAATATTATCAAATGAAAATCCTTAAACTTCTTCCCCTCTAATCGCTTTAATAATGATATTCCATTATTCTATACACACACACACACACACACACACATATGCAATAAGGAATTCGATTTATGCCTCTTGAATATTGAGCAGCTAATACTTTTGTAGTGATGCTACTTGAAAATGCTTCTGTGGCAACAATATCTGCTTAATGGTTAACGGTTTATGGCTTTAACGCAAAACAATTTGTCTAGCCTCTGAAGGCAAGAAAAAAAAAACAATTTGCACACGATATTCTGGCAGCAGACTATTCCTCCAATAAAGCAGCCAAATAGCAACCATAAACCAGAATCATCAAGAAGTGTTAATATCGATCGCATTTTTAAATAAAACAAAACAACTTGAAAATTTATTACTCATACACAAAATGTCTGATGGAATTTGCAGAACGCTTGCTTGTATCCGAAACAATTATGTAGATGTTGATAATAAAATGATCAAATTAAAGCTTACAATGGTTTTGGCATAGAAATCATTAAGTTTTCATTTTTAAATCTAAAAACAATTGATTTTATTTAAAAAAAAAGAATCAAATTATTTCTATTTGTGATTTAAGTTCTCCAAATAAATGATTTGCAGGCCAAGATATTTGTTCACTTAGTATTTAAAACCATACGATATTTTATGCATGTCATGTTGCTTGAAGTTTAAATGTGTGTGTGAGGCCATACATGCACAATCGCACACATACATTAACGACATTATTTAACATGTGCATCATGTATCATACAGAAAAGTTCTTTGTGGCACAAAGCCTTAATGCACATTTCTATATGGGAAGGATACCCTCAGAAAAAAGATTAAGAATTTAAAAATAAAAACGTAAGTTTGCCTGTCCTTACATTAAATTGCAGTGTATTTTGCCAAAATACCGAATTTATTTTAAGGAACGTTAAAAGTATAATATTTGATGCACATTTGGCCTTCGATATTATCCTGGAAGCTCCATTACCATCAGTTCGAAGCACTATGGCACATAATAATCGACTTTGCTTGACCCGCAATTAAAGGTTTTTAGTTGGACGGTATGTGGTTCCAACTCATCCGATTTAGGCTTTATTGTCAAGGACTTTCAAGAGGATTTTCTATAAACACAAAAAAAGAAAAACGAAATGAGTTTGAAATGCAAAGTTTTTCCCTAAATCGATTTTTTTCGTACTGGAGGCTAAAGATTATCTTCAGAAAAATCCCTCTTAAGCATATAAGCTAAGTAATGTTAGTTTTTATCTGTACATTGCCATTTTTCTGAGAAAATCCAATATGCACCAACAACAACTACAACTACGTTATGCTTTAAAAATTCCAATGAAACTTGTGCCATTGGTTCAAAATAAGAGTCAATTATTGCTGATTTTATTATTAATTGACTGACCTGGTTTCTGGTTTCTGTTTTCCGTTTTCGTTTTTAGTTTTTAGATAATCATCAAACATCTCCAGTGAAAAACTTTTCATTTTACGATTTTCATTTCCTTTCACTTTTGTTGCTCCATAGATTCCATAACATAAAAAGCAAAATGCGAAATGAATAAATTTCCAATTTGAAAAACAAATTCGTTTTTAATTCTCAACAACAAAATTAAAATTTCCTTTTAAGTAATAAAATCTCTTAAAAAAGAAAACTAAAAAAAGAATACCGTAACGGGAGGAACAGAAATTATTTGAATTTAAAATCTCATAAGAACCATTACGCATACTTCTTTACAGTTAACAATACTCACTGATAGATATCTTTACCTTACACACCTTCCCTAGTTACTCTTTCTTTCGCTCTTTATATGTAACCGTCTTGGATATTTTGTGAATTTCTGATGTCTTTTTATGTTTCTGTTGTTGTTGTTGTTGTTACGTTACTGCTGCTGCTGCTACATTCAGCGGCTTTGCATGCTGTTCTTCTGTGATGACATTTTATATGTTTTACAACTCTCGTCATGTCTCTCAGTATAATGTACATACATACATACATTCAAGTGTGCATATGTGTGTAAGGCTAGGCCATAAGGTATGATAACACTGTCCATGACACACTTTAAAACTGAACTGCATTTCTATCTTTTATAGCACATCTCGTTTACTCTCTAAACATACACACATAAATACACATTAAAGAATAACAGAGAAGGCTATATTATATGCTCGTATATTTGCTTACACCTATGCATGCACACAAATACAACACAACAAAGAGATAATCAAACATTTTGAGCATACGAGTTAAAATTATACATGAGCAGCGTTACACTCTTATAAAACAAACTGAGAAAGAGAGGGAGATAGAGAGAGAGAGAGTGAGAGAGAAAATTAAAATAAACTGAGCATAGACACTCTTATCCATTCAAATGTTTATCTACACATACATATACATACAAACATTTTTAAGTAAATAATGTTTATAAGTATTTTGTGTGTGTGTGCCTGTGTTTATGTGTCTGTAGATGAGTTTAATATGAAATAACCTTTTGTAAGTGATTACACACATACAAACAACATCTACATCTACAACAATAAAACGAATGAATGTATATTGACATACGAGTAGTTGCATTTACATTGAGGTCAGTCTGCAGTTTATTATGAAAATCACATCTTTAAACACAGAGACCAATGAGAAGGCACATCATACAAACGTACCTATGCGAATGTATGTACATACATGTATACTCATGCCAATATAAACAAAAAGATATTGAAACGTATAGACATGCCACAACATGACTAAGCTACACATTCTTTAAATGTCTAGCTGTTATGAATTTTTTTTTTTTGTAGGCATATGGGTGATTGCACATCTAAATCAAATTTTTCAAAACTTATTAAACTTGAAAGCATATTTAAAGTACAAATCTCACTGATCTTATCGCGTATAAATTAAAATGTAAAAACTTTTTGTTCCTACTTCATCCATCTTTCCGTTCCATTAGAGCTAGGATAAGGTGTGTTAAGTTTCTGCTATTATCACTGGTAGATTGACTTCAGAAGCCTAGAAATTTAAGCATAATGTGGAGTTCAATGGACAACATGCCCAGATATTTCAGACGTTTAGATTAACATTGTGATCTGAAAGCAGCAATGTTTTCTTAACACACAGTCCTCTGCACTCTTTCAATATTTGTAGTGACAATGTTTCTATTAAAAACCTCCGGCAATACCAGACATCCATAGACAGGTATTGGCAGAATAACTTGGGGTTAGTTATTTAGACAACCCCTTTTATTTTCGACGAATAAGTAATATCCCAGACATTTTTGCCCTCTGCTCTATAGTACATTCAGTTTCCAATAAAGTATTGAGTCCAGTATCACACGATTAAGTCTATTTGAGGGATACTTTTTAAGTCCAACACTCAGGAGATGGCCCCTTCCCAAATAGTGCATTTGGTTGTACTTGGGAAAAAAATATGTTATGGGAAGGAGAAGATGCAACGATGCTGCAATAAATCAATAGAGTCATTAACGAGCATCTTCGCCCTCTCCTCTTTGAGACACTGGCCCATGCTCAAGAGTTGTATTCCATTCTCTGCCGGATATAAGTGGTGTAAATAGTAAGGAGATCAGATGGAGTGAAGTATTTAAGAAGTTTTCTTTTGAGAAGTGAATTTTCATGACCAGAACATCACGAGCATCTGATCCCCTAATATTCCTTCCTAATAATAATTTCTATTATGAAACCACACACTTTCTCTTCCTCTCTTCATCCCTCTATCTCTCTCGTCTGTGTCTCTATGAAAATACCTTAAAATAGGATGTATTTAAATGTATTAGTAAATAAGCATTTTATGGGGTGTGCTTGTGGAAGTATGTTGCGTACATGTTGGCATCCTTTTTATGATCAATATTCGTAAATGCATTCAGAAATTAACATAATTATGTTAATCATGTTCTCTTTTTTTTATACAACATCTGTACAGTAACTGGCTTTAAAGGGGGTGTATTGGGTTACATGTTCGTTTACAACAGCATTATTGATGATGATGTTGTTATGGGCGACGATTTATTTGTATGAATATATTGAATGTTTTGAATGATTGTTTTTTTATCTTGTTGCACTTAATTTTTTTTCTTATAAAATAATATTAAAAATACTCTAGTTTCGTAGAAATATTATATAGAACAGCATAAAAAATATACTCAAAATGTGTTTTTGTTTGTTTTTGACATCTTTACTGTTTAACCCAGTTGTTTTTGTTATTGACGTTGTTGTTGTAATAACACTTATTTAAAGATTTTCTTCATTTCCATTTAAAATTGCATCTGCATTTTGTTTTGCCAAATGACTGAAATGACATCAGTATTGAGCCTTAGCTCTGACCATTTTAAATAAACAAGTCCATACGTTGGAAAAATGCATTCATCTTTTCTTTGAGAGTAAATGAGATCAGTTATTTGTCTCTCCGCAGTAGAGATGCAGCACGCTTGCAAATGCATCACCAGAAATATTTGTAATGTTCGGTTTAAAATCTTCTTTTTCTCTTCATTATGCCGTGTAGAACCGAAATTTAATTTAATTAAAATAAATTTATAGAAATAAAATAAAATCATATTGTTTCTGTTGAAAAATATTTCCAAATCTAATATACGCCAGGTTTTGTTTCCCTCTCATCATTTATAAAAAAAATTCATGTACAGACAGGGAGCCATTAATCTTTTGCAAAGATTTTGAGTTAAGCATTTAGTCCAGGTTGTTTTCTATTTGGCAAACACCTAAACACTCTTACCATCTCTCTCTCTCTCTATCTCCCATATGCAATTAAATACATATACATATACACATATGTACTGTATTTATTATTTTCAACAAAAACAAAACAAAACATCAACAAAAAAAAAAAAGGGAAAATTGTTGAATAAGAAAAATCATGTCACGTTTTTTAGGGTTTTATTTCACAGTATTTGTGTTGATGCTGATGTTGATGGTGACATGTTTCCATCACTAAAAAACACTTTCAGTCTACGAAACAAACAACAAAAACTCAGTCGCAAGCTGTATTACAGAACCGATTTAGAGCCAGAACTCTCATATACATACATATCACACACACATGCATACTGTATAGCAGACGTGCATACAAGTATTATAAACACAAACTACAGGCTGCCGAAAAAATGGCAGCTGCTCACATACACAAACGTATACATTTGCACAGTAATTTGAGAACAGCAACGACAAAAAAGATATCAAAAAATCTCATGGAAAATTGTCTATTTTCTACTACATGTTGCATAGAAAACCTACAAAAAAAAAACGTAAAAGAATTGACGAGAATGTGGGAAGGAAAGGAAGGAAGAGAGCAACAACAGTTTTAGGCATATTTATACACTGTTTCCAACGATGGAAAATTCTTTTTATACCTTCTAAGCTTAAATAATTTTAATGACATTGCATTGGAAAAGGAACTTAACGCCTAATTGTTATGCCGCTCACAGAGTAACAGTAACAAAAAATATCTCAAAAAGCAACACAGACACATATTTAAGTACATGAAAGGAGAAGAGCTCAAGAACACACACACAGAGAGGTAAAATTGGACAAAATCTGCGTTTTAAAATCTTGAAAGTTTTAAAACAAATAAACGAACACACATGCTTAGATTTAAAAACGCACACACACACACACGCACATTCTTTTGCTATTGTATTGTATTTTTATTTTCAAATATTTTACTTCGTATAAAAATTCCATTGTTACGTTTGTTTAGTGTTATTCTTTCTCTCACTCTTTCTCTCTCTCCGTCTCTCGTACAAATCCACTTACAAGCAAATGAGTGTATTCGGTTATCAAAAGAAAATAAAGGAGAAAACAACCTCGTATGTGTGTGCGTGTGCTTTTATAAACATAAAAATGTTTTGGTATTTGTTTTCATATGTGTTTGTATGTGATTTTAACACTTTTTCCTTGTGCGGAATTTGCATTTTTGTTTTCAATGAAAAAACAAAAAAAAAAAGAGAAAAGCAAATATTTACCCACAGAAAACAAAAACAAAATAAGCAGGACTGCTAACAATGAAATGGAATTTTTATTAGGCCCCACCATAAAAATTTAAAACACAAATATTTTCATTTTTCCCTTTCCTCTTTTTTAATTTTCACTGATAAAATTTCAACGGTAAACAAAAGAGGATTTAAAATTGAAAATATTTTTTGAAAAATAAATAAAAAACGAAATTTGTTTAGCAAGACGACTTAATGATGTCCTTTACTACAACATACAGGTTACTTTTCTAGATAGTTTTTTGTCAAGAATTTCAAAACCTGGAAGCCATTTCGACTAATTTGTATTCACAAATATTCACGATATGAATACCAATATTAAAATAATCTTAGATTACGATTAGGCTGTTCCGCCACCGAACGTTAAAGACAACATTTCACATAAGCCAGTATATAGGCCCATCCATATAACACAATTAATATCGTAAATCAATATTCCTTGACTCCAAAATAAAGCTTTCTATAGAAGCAATCTTTATATTTGACAGTTCAGTCAAGGGCGACAGAAAATGAAATCTTAAGAGCAGAAGCACTGGCGCATTAGAAAAATATTCTCTTCCTTCTCCTTAGATCCACAGATCATACAGAATGATTCACGCAATAACATCATGCCTTCCCATAAAGCAGTGACCCATAAGACTCGCAATCGAGCACTCATCCATACCAGTACAGCAGAGTCTAACAATATTGCACATACCTTCCTGCTGTCAACAAAAAACTCTCCTGCATTTCATTACTTATGCATAAAATATTTAATCCTCTAGGCAATACTTATGGATAGAAATTATACACATTAAATGATTAATTTTATCTTAAACTAACTTTCTTTCATAAAAGACTACTCCTCCTCCTCTTGACTCCTTTTCTTTTTCTTTTCGTTTTTCTTTTCGTTTTTTTTTTTCTTTTTCCAACATTTTTTGCGATGGTATTCCTCCTTCTATTCTCATTAATTTGACTCTGTCAGTATTAAATAAACGCAGCTACTTAATGCAATTTTTTTCTTAGATTATTTAAAATTTTCTATTTCTCTTCCTTTTTAATCAACAAGAAACATTTTCTTTTAAGCCAAGTTTTTATAGAAAATTCATTATAACGCAAGACACGTGGGTAATTGTGATTATGATGTCTTTCCCTGAGAGAGAGAGGATGCAACTTGAACTGTTTCATCACATTTAATCAAACTTTTTAATTTGTTTCCATTAAACTTTCCTAAAGACATTATCACCCGCATCGAATAAAAAACGCAAAAAAGTAGTGAATTCAAGGCATAAATGCAGGAAGATGCGATAATTTGTGAGAAGAGAAACATTAACACAATTTGCATACACTTTGAAAACAGAAAGAAGTATAGAAAGACGGAGGCAAAATATTGAAAGTTTATGTTGAAAGAAGCACTTCATTTTAGTTGGTCATAAAGGAACTCAAAAAAAAGTTGCCAAGAATTTTAAAAGTCTGCAATGAGCTACACTTTCAACAGTTTCTTGGTTAACGTATGTATCTTATGATATACGCAAGTACGCTATAAATCGGCGTCTTTAACAGGACGAAAGCAGTCATACTCAATGTAATCAAATCCTGGCCCAATCTGGACTACGTACTATTGCTGCTATTCAGGGAAGACAGAAGAACGCTTGAACTCTTATAGGCTGACGACTGCAGTTTTTTCCAAGCAGAGATCATGAACATTTTGAAAGCGGTGTAATGCCAAGCAATATTGGACACCTACTCACTGATTCCCTTCAGTCGTATGGCCATATATCGCACGATGTCGATTCTTAAGGGTCAATGCCTTTTTGGCGAAAGGCGTGGTATTTGCAAATTACTTCTGCAGATGCTGGTCTGAGGAGGAGGAAGAGATTGTCTTCCACCTCGTGTGTCAGCGCCTTGCTCTTGCCATAAAGAGTCGGAGTTTTTTGTCTTCGAACGGTATGGTTTCCTTTAGACAATGGAGACATACTAAGTGTCTAAGTGTGAACACTGGCTTTAAGTGGATCCGCTGCCTTACCTAGTCTAACCTAGTCCTTTAAGGGACTCTAGGTAAAGTAAATATTTCATTAGAAAGGAATACATTACTAAATCTCCTGAAATATTGACTCTTACCTTTCGACATTTACTTCAATTGTTACTTAAACTGTTGGCAGTAAGAATGTCTTGAAATGTTTTTGAGAAACAATTTTTTATTTTTAACGATATCACGATATAACTCTTATAGGAGGAGGTTCTTTGCGCTTTCTGCTCAACCATTATTTTTAAATGTTTAATGTTGAAAGAGAAAAAAAATGAAAGGAACAAGAATTTTTTCAAGTCAACATTGAATGTAGCGGAGAGTCTATAATAAACTGCACTAAATGAGCAATGAGCATAAAAAAAATGTGAAAAAACTTTAACCTTTGAAATCCTTTATCAGAGACAGAGAGAGAAAGATAAAATACTCACTCACTTGCATGGCGTATTCACACCTCCTGTGGAACTAGAAATGGACAATACATAGCCCCTTAAGACACAATAGAAAATAAAGGAGGCGACTGCATTTTATAACGAAAAAAATTATTTGCGTTTCGTTGTCTTCGGGTTTTCTTTCGCATTTTTTATTGTTCCCAGGCAAACACTGAAAAAAGGCTTTAAAAGCATTTCTCTAAAGAAAAGAAAACTTCTTTTATGAAAATAAGGATTAAAAACAAAGAAAAACAAGACAAAGAAGAAAATTAGAAATAAAACAAAAAAAAAACTGTGTTTGCCTTAAATTATAATTTCTTTGTTTTAATTTTAAGTACAATGAAGTCATCTTTAATTCATAATTAAGTTGCCAGATTTTGTACATGTACCTTAAAGAATTCAATTCAATTAAAGTGTGTGAATCATAAATTTATTTAAAATCTCTGAGAGCTTTAATGCCTCTACAAAAATGTGTCTCTTAATATTTCTTTAATCATTGAAGTTTCTCTTACTATCAAGCAATGTTTGTGGGGGGCGTTTTATTTGTATTGATTAATATTTATAATGGCAGTTGTCCGTCTTATCCCTTTGTCTTCTTACTTCGTTTGTCTAGGGATTTAATTAACTTAATCGTTGGCCATTAATGTCTTCTGGCTCATAAAGTATGTATGTGCTCGCATAAACTCTTCGAAATCAGCTTCAAATCGTATTAAAAAAGAAAATCAATAAAAAAAACAAACGAAAAACGAAAAAGAAAATAAAAACTGTATCAAGTTATCCAATTAGTGAGAGAACTCAAAATATATTGTGGAAAAGGAATTTTAATCGATGTTGCTATGGTGTGCATTATGGTCTGGAGTTATCATCTTTTTAATTGATCCTTACTTACTTACTTAATAGATCATTAGAACACTTCGCTCCCACTCCACCCATATTGTGTGTGTAAATTTTACTCATAAGCGGCGGAACCTTCAGCTTCATTGCAATATTATTTACTCTATGCGGAGAAAAGGCCGTCAATGAAACATTTTTTGCGTTTCGTTTTGCTGTAGATGTCTGATCTGGGGCTTGTACCACAACCATACGTCTAATAAGCCAACACACAGATTGTGAACTGGCTTCAACATCACGATGCTATGAGTTACACAATACGACCGAATTTTGAATTTATTGCAACAGAACTTTCCCGTGAAAGTAAGTTCCACAATCATTCGATTTTTGACGCCGTTTTAACATTAATTTTTTTTTTTTTGTAGTGGTCGCTTCAAGGACATTATCCACACAAGAATAATACTCTAATACTGGAGCATTGAAAGACCAACAAAAGTATCGACCAAAGTATTATAATATCATAAAAGTGCTCTTTTGAAGTCGTAAAATGGATAACCCTTTGCGATTCTAAATCATATTTATCCGCTATTTTGTTGTTCAATTTTGCTTTCTTTTCTTTAAGGGTTAAATTAGAGAAACGGAAAAAATGTTTCTCAATTAAATTGACAGCCAAATATGCGTGTCTATACATACATGGCTTATCTTTTTGTGTGTATTTGTATTAACAACATATGGGTTATTTTACTCCATCAAGAATTAAAGAAACGAAAACAAAATTCATTTAAAGGGTCCCCAGAGTTACACTGAAGTCGTCATAGCATAGTAGTTGGTAAGCTGTCGTTTCAAGAGGTTTCAATCAATTAAGTCTAATTCCCAGACTTCAAATGAAATGACCCATCAGTTAAGGGTGTATGGTTAAACTTTTTCTCTTCATGTTTTGTATTTCGATAATTATCGATACTTGTTGTTAAGTATCGATTTTGTAGGCGTGTACGGTAAGTGTAAGTTGTCTCGAACAGAAAAACAAAACATGTATTCATGTATTTATGTATCCTAATAAGCATGATTGATATTTAATTATTCCAAGTTCCATTGAATTACTCATACACGCTTTTAATAATATCGGGACAATAAACAACAGCAAAACGAAGAAATTAATTTGTTTATTAAGCTCTCATGACCATGAATACTCATGAATATTTAATATTTTTATAACAGTAATCTGTTGTTTTTTGTTTTGTTTTTGGTGATTTAAGCACATATGCTTCAGAGAAGCATTTAAATAAAAGAAAAATAATCTAAAATACAGGACCTTGAGTCAATAAATGTATAACGGTAACTGTATTGGTAAAGGAGAAGAAGGATAATAACTGGTAATAAGTACCGTTAACGTGTCCTTCATAATTTGTAATTTTTTTTTGTAAAATCCAACACAATTTTTCTCTCTTTGATTTTTTAGACTTAAAAATTCACTTTTGTGGCGGATGATAACAATACACGTGTAAAAGTACGTATAATTCATAATGTTAAAAGGAGCCATATTTTATCGCAGGCAACCATTGTTGTTAACACACTTATTTACAGCCTCTTATGTTGTGTTAATAAGTTTTTAAGAAATAATCGCCTATTTAATCATTATTATCGTCTTTATTATGGAGTTGGGCATCATTTATTAAATATTTATCATCGTTAGCATTTGTTTTCTCATTCTGTTCCTTTTTTTTTGTTGCCCAGAGAAGGAATATTTATGACTTATTATACGTTTTCGCATTATTATTACAATGCGGTACGGATACAGAGCTTAAGAGCTAATATTGTGTGGAATAATTAGTATGAAAGCATGTTTCTTGCTCTGGTACTTTTTTTTGTATTTTTATGTGAGCACTTTACTGGATTATTTGACCACTGAGCCGTTATTATAGATTAAAAATCAATATCAATAATCTTTATTACAGAACATCAGCAAAACAACAAAACTTGTATCATTTATATACTTAATGGCTGCTATTGATTAAAACACATTTGACATCTTGTGCTTCTGTTTGTTAAATACTCAACTCATACTTATGTTGTTAAATGACACCGCAGCCTAAGTTTACATTACAAAAAAATAAAATGAAATGGTTTCCCTAGACCATTTTAAAGTCTCACAGAATACGAGATACATGAGAGAGAGAGAGAGAGAGAGAGTATAAGTGTTTTCCTTTTTTCCTTCAAGGATTACTATTTAAAGTCTAATTTAATTGTAAAACTTTTCATCATGATTAATTCGAAAGCTTTTAAGCTTTCGGAAGGTCATTTAGCCAATTGTCTTGTAACCGTCAATCAAGTGATTAGTGCCGTGATGGCATTAACTAACCAACCATGTGTCATTCTTAAGTTGTTGTTCTCATGTGTTGTTTTTATCGTTTTTTTTCTTCCTTTTTTTATCATGTTGGCCTTTGTATTCATTTTATTTGAGGATTTCATTTGAAATGTTCGCTTTCTTTCTTTTCATTTCATTCTTCTCCTTTGCTTTCTACACACCATTTATTTCTATCATATACCAAGAGGATATTTTAATGCCAAACAGTGTAAATAAAATGAAAAGATGTCATTAAATTTGACAGACAGACAGACAGAAACATTCTTTTAATACAGGGTCACGTGCAAATATTTTGATAGCAGGCGGAAATATTTCTAAACTGTATGCCTTTAGAATTCATCTTATCACCCTGCACTTACAGCATTAGTTATAGTGTTTGTAAAAGGAATAATATAGGCCAGTATGTGGGTTATACATATATCTATAGCAGTTACGAATCATATCATAACCCAAAATATTTCAAAAACAAAAAAAGGGAAAGAAAAAGGAAAATAAGAATAGGAATTATTGTCATTTAATAAATGATTTCTTAATGAAATTCATTAATAACGACTAAGGGTGCTCCTTATATTTTCAGCAGGCTATACGTGGAACAAAAGTAAACATTTTAAAAAATATCACAATATTCAGTAACTTTTCTATGTAGGAAGTGTATTGGGTTATTAGACGTGAGGCCATGAAAATAATATTTCTTTGGCGATTTTTAGCAAAAAACTCTAACAATAAATAAAATTGCCATGAAAAGTTTCTCAAAATTTTGTATGTATGCCTATGTATAAGTGTATAATACATACAACATAAGTGGTGTTAGAAACTAATTCGTAATCCTGAATAAAGTGTAATAATGACCACTTAGGTTAAGTAATTTGTAAATTATTCTCCTTTAAAAACAAAAATAAAAAACATTTTTTATATAAATTTTAATTTAAATTATTGTTGAATACAACAAATAAAATAATTTCGATATGTATTTATGTAAATATTACTTTGAGTGGCTGTCTCTTTATTATTATTATTATTATTAATATTATTATTATTATTATTATTATTATTATTATTATTATTATTATTATTATTATTATTATTATTATTATTATTATTATTATTATTATTATTATTATTATTATTTAATATTAAATTGTTTCTTAAGCCCTAGAATTATCTACAATATATGTATGTATTTATTAAATATTTTTGTTAAAACCATTACCGGCACCAACAGCAATAACAAGCACATTGTTATCTTTAAACCTGCATAATTTGTTTAATTATTGAACTACAAAAATCACAAAAGCCACATGAAAAAGCCATTCATAGAAATCCTTCAAAGAAACACAACACAGAACAGAGCAATTATTGTTTTTGTTACATATTATATAATTATTATATTATTTTCTCCCTTTTAATTCTATTTATAAAGCATAAAACCAAATATTTCTTCAAAAAAAAATATTTTCATTTATAAGATAAGTTATTAAAAACACAAATTTACTATTCAAATGAATATTTCAAACCACATTTATTGCTGCGTACAATGACAACATGTTCCGTTTCCATTTTCCGGCATTTAGCGCCACCATTCAGTTCAGCATTTCAATGCAAAACCATCAATTCAATTTAATTTCTCTCCTTCTGCTCATTGCCCCAGCATAGCAGTTTACAAAACGTTGCAGTATTTTTAATGTTGACACACACTCACACTCGCCCATGCATAGCAAATAATAACACAGACAGCAGAGGTTATAACAATAAAAAAAAGCAAACATACACACTTACACACCGTCATCACACTCTTAAACAGGAACATACAAACGCCCATATTAATAGACATTCAAATGTAAACCATAATTTACGAAATTATATGCACTCACACACACTCGCAGAGACACTTTCAGACACAAACAACAAGAGACCCGTTTTTATTACTCCATTTTTATTGCACACATACTATATGGGCTATTTCACATTGAAAATTATGATTTAAAAATGCGAGAAGTTAATGCAATGAAAGCAAGCAATTATTCTCACACCATAAATATGTCAGATCAAGCATTAATGTTTACAAGTTTTCAAACATTCAGACTTCAGCTTTCTCCATATAGAAAAATGTATATTTTTGCATGTGCAATGCACCTGTGCTGTGCTATGTTGTGCAAATGATGAGCTCTACTAAAATAACAAACAGCAAATTTAACGATTGTTTTCAAATGTTTATAATTCCGTCTATAAAAACAAAATACCCGCACATTTATATGCTCACACATACACCTCCACATGCGTTAGCACACCTTACATTCAAACAGCTAAACAGGCACACGGACAAACTTATACAATTTGAAACACTCACACACACACGCAGTGTTATTCACATTTTGAGAACTCAATATCAGCTGAAAAGCAATAACAGCGGTGCAGCAGCCACAAAACAATATCACCAGAGTGAAATATTTAATAAGAATGACAACAACAACGACTATAACAATAACAAAACCAAATAAAGTAATGTTAAGCTCTCTCTCTAAAAACTCTATTATGCTAATTCGTTTGTGAAATGTGTGAAAATTTCAATTTCCTTGTCGTATGCCAAAAAATATTAGAAAATGAAATAGAAAAACGAAAAAAACAAAAAAACGAAAAAGAAGAACACTGAAGTAGAGAATAAAATAAAAATACAAACAGACGAACGACAAACAAACGGCAAATGCTCGCAAAAATTACACGCATTGTGGAGTGAACACCAATACCAGCAGAGAGCTAAACTTGCATCTTTTTTAAGTACTCACTGATTGTGTTTGTGTATGCGTGCGTGTGTGTGTGAGTTTGAGTGCATTCAAATGTTTAAATATTCAATGATTGTGATTTGAAAGTATTTTTCTCTGCAACTTCTATAATAACAATAAAAACAACAACAATAAAAACAACAACAAGCATTTACAGGTGAAACTTTGATTTTTCACTGAAAAAAATCGTTTGCTTTTATCGAAACGAATTGTAAATGGTAGTAGGAATGGATGTGGAAATGGAAATGGAAATCAATGCATTCATTATGTATTCTAAGGTTTTGAGAGAAAATAGAATTTAACGATTTTCTTTTCTAAATTATTAAAAAAAAAAACAAAAGAGGCGAGTAAGTAAAAAGTAGAAAGAAAAAACTTCCTTTCCTTTTTATCATGTGTAAACAATTGTTGAAAAGTTTTCCATGTTGAAGTTTTAAAAAGAGTTCGAAAAACAAAAACAAACAAAAAACTTGAAAAGAAAACTTTTCTATTCTATGCAAGTGTCACTAACAGTGTATGCATGTATGTATGTATGTATGTTTTTGAAAATTAGAAAAGATTAGAAAAGTTGATGAAAAGTGTATGTTGATTTACGAAAACTTTTAAGGGTTTCCCTATTAAACAACTAATCGATACTAAAATAAATACTGTATTGATATCGATTCTTTATTATTAGAGTACTGCAAAGGTAGAGTGTGTCTATTATTTTTGTGGAACTTTTTATCTCCATGACTGTTCCATCAAGTAACTGATTGCGAAAATGTTAATCAAATAGTTTTATTTGAATTTTTTGTATATAAACAAAAATGGAAAGTCTTCAGCTTCTTGCAAACACCTAATCGCTATCTGAGTGCTCACTCAGAGGGGCGTCCTACCTCGCATATGGATATTCATCTTAAGCGGCAATTACACTAGCTAACTTGGCATGTAAACGGGACCTGATGGCATACCATCTACATTGTGTAATCGGGTAAAAATCGAGTTTGCAATCTCGACCTGATAATATCAAAAATTATTTGACATTTGACTGGATAGTTTAATAGCAAAACACAACACAATGTATCATCATTACCTGAAGTATTTGCAGACGAAGTTCGTTAGAATAATAACCGCTTTAGAAAAATAAGATTATACAACTCTTTAAGCATATCTTCTTCATGTCAATTTAAGTCATGCATTTGTCATTCCTTTTCATTTACTTGTATAACCATGTGGTTGTGATCTTTGCAAGAATCCATTCTTAGATTCCACATTCTACCTTGTCTCCCCAAAGAAAAAATTTGGTGAAATTGTTAAATCAACTGAATTTCTTAAGTTTATAATGAGTCAACATATAGAAAGCGTTTGAAATTTTTACAGACTATACATATGAAGTTGTTTTAATTCTCGTCGTGAAAACATTGCATACATATGTATAACCAAACTCCAATACAGAGAAATCGAAGCTGTAGCAAACGTCATATGAAAACAGATTTAATTAAACAATTTAGTTTAGAAAACTTACAAAAAAAGAAAATCATTTTTTTTAATCATAAACACGTGTTCATTAAAATTTATTATAACGTTCCTCTACTATATATTTGTATATATGAATGTGTGTGTGAATATATAACTAATCGTTCTTGTAAACAAATATTTAAACACTCAATCAATCAAGTTGTTTTATTGTTGACGCTTCAGTCCGTATCTCTTGTTTTGCTCCCAATAGGTAGGTAAATAACAAATCATTTCCTACTCCTTTTAGACTCACTTTTTTTACTCTCCTGAGAAGTATTTGCTTTTTTGTTTTGTTTTGTTTTGTTGTGTCAACAACAAGACATTGTGCTGACAAAAATACTTAAACAACACAAAACAAAAACAAAATAACAGAGAGCGACAAATTTTTACTTAAATGCTCTGTGTATGTATGTATGTATACACAAAACATACACAAATATAAATACAATACACAAAAATATGAACATACACACACACATGCATTCAAAGCATACGTACATAAGTAAATTTAAGGAAGAAATTTAAATTTGATCACACTTACCGATGTACTTATACACTCCCATTTGTATGCAATTATGTAAACAAACACACACAAACAAAACAACTTTAAATTGTTTACCAACATACCAACATTCTAACAGAAAAACAAGTAGAGTTAGAGAGAGCAACAAAGACTAAGTGTAAGAAAGGGAGAGAGAGAGTAAAGAAGAGAAGAAAATCAACTTCACATTGTTAAAGGAAATTTCCTTTAACAACATAAATGTGAACGGGGGAGAGTAAAGAGTTGAATTGAATAAAAATGTCGTTGCTTTTATTCCTGTAGCCAGAAAGAACACACAGTACAGAGAGAGAGAGGGAGATAGTTCAAGAGTAATATTGTGTTGTGGGCAAATGTTATTTTTACACTTGCGGGCTGACAGCAACAATAATAATAACAATACATTGCGATTTTTAGAGTTTTTGTTGTTGTGCTTGCTATTCCACACAGTCAACAATACGTTTTAACCATAAAACTGGGTTTTTACCCTCGCAAATTGGTTCACATAAAAAGATATATATCCTCTGACGGGTCAATACCAAATCGGTTCTATTAAATGAACACATGTTTGAAGGGCAACATTTAGGCTAAACTGTTCAAAAAACTCAGTTGTAAAAATATTTGCTTCATCTCTTCACTGAAATTACGAAGTCAAACACTGGCCACTGTATCCGGCAAGGTATATTAGCAAGATTAAAGACAAATCACTTGGCAGTTTTTATATTTCGCGTGGCGAATTTTAAATTCTCTGGTGATCAAGACTGAGAGGCTCTCCATACACCACAACTCCCCACTCTCCCACTCTTTCTACTGCACTATGGACAGTTCAGTTCAGTTCAGTCTCTTGGAAAACCAGTAACAGAAGCTGGAGGGTGAGATTGAGTCACGTTCTAATCTTTAAACACGCAGGTGCTGCGGAAGTCTTTTGAACATGAGTAGGGCATGGTTGCCAGTGAGAACAGCAGTCAGTCTAGTGAATCCTACCTATAATTTATGTATCCTCTAGCAACCAAAAAAGCAGCCCTATAAAACGACAGGAGAATGAATACCTCGTTTAACTGAGATAACTCAGTATCCATAAAATTTTTTGCAATGTGGGAATGTGGAAATTTCTTTGGAATTATTTTGAGGAATTGGAAATCTTTGAATTTTTCAAATTCACAATCATTAAGACACCTCAATCGGAAGCTCTAAGAGAAATAGCAAATGTACTGTAGTATTCAACAAATCTCCTTGTTTTTTGTTCTTTTTTTTGTTTTGTTTTTAAAGTTAAGAATGTTATAAAGGCTGATGGTTAAATTCTATAATTTTTTTATGGCCAACAGCCAACAATAGCAACAACACTAACAACAACAACAAAAACCTTTAAACATTCTTTTAAAATGCTAAACTCTTTGGCAGTAAAACGTAAGAATTTTAAGTGACTTTCAGCGAGAAACCTTACAAATGAGTATGTATGTATATGTATACATGGGTACGTGTACATGTATGTGCGTATATGGATGTTTATAAGTGTTGTCTTATAATTTTTGCATATCAGCATGTTGTCTAGAGAGGGAGAGAAGTTTTTTCTTTCGTTTTTCTGTTTTGTTAACAACTAAATGTGTAAAACGGATTTCCTTTATTTCCGTTTTGCTAACAATGTCTTCTTCCTTTAAGCAAATGCATGCATACATACATACATACTTATCATACACAAATGTATTGTATTCCATTTGAAGCGAAGAGAAAGAGAAAGGAGAGAGAGAGAGAGTGTGTGGTTCAGTAATTCTAACAGCCTACCATTGTATGGATTTGTAGGGGTTCAAACCTGTTCGCTTTTAGTTGTTGTTTATCTTAAGGGTTCCGTTAGAAAAATAAACAAAATAAAAAAACCTGAATAAAATTCTTGATCAAGTTGTTAAGCCACTTTAGATTTGGTTTTTATAACGTTCTTTTTTTTTCTTCTTCTTTACATTCTATAGAAGCCGTATGAGTGTATAAGTGTTACATTGAAATTCTTTAAAATATTCCCATGTTTTTATCTTAACTTCCGTTTAACTTTATATTTCCTTTACCCCATTCTCATTCCTAAAAATTTGTACAAATTTTTGCAATTTTCTTGCTATTGTTGTCAGTCTTTTTCATTTGTTTCTTTTCTTCTTACCTTCTTCGTGTAATTTCAACTTGACTTCATAAGGTTGTCTGGCTCATTATACCAATTGAATTTGAATAACTGAACACCTTGTAATATCAAGTCTTTTTTGAAGTCATTTTAAATATGATAACACAGTTCAACAAATTATCGCATTCTTATGCCAATGATGGTACACATGGTTAAAAAATATTTAAAAGACTTATTATCGTTATTAACAATACAATACAAATACAATTAAAGAGAGAAATCTTCCTTAATGGAAATATTTTATTCTAAAGGACAGTTTCTGTTCTCTGACGCTTGCAAAAGTGAAGCAGTTTGCGTGGTGGATAGTTGGTCTAGTCAGCAGTTGTCTGGCAAAAAAAAACTCTGAGAGTAAAATAACAATTATCATGAGAAAGTCTTCATACTCATGTATAAAATTAACACACACAACTCGGTAGTGTAAGAAACTAGGCCGTACTTCTGACTGAAGGGTTGTTATGACCAATTGAGTAAGTAAATAAGTCGAAAGTCTACTGATTGAATGTCGAAAACATCTTTCTCCATTCAAAACATTGAATGCCCGAAACTACAATACATTTGCTATTGGTATAGCACAATAACATCGTTTGGAGTCTCTTCAGAAGCTGTCTCAAATCGTATCAATAGTAGTAGTATTCGTGTTTGAAACCCCTCTTCATCCCTATAGCTCTAGAAATTGGAATATAGAAGTTGTATACTTTAATTTTATTTATCGTCATTTCTATAATGCTTTGACGTACATAAGATACATAAGATTGCAGAAATCAGTTTTTGCTTGACTCCACTGAACATTAAAATGGAATTCCAGTCTTTTAATTACTAGTCGTAAGAAAACCGACTTACTTACCAGGATTTATAGCCAAAAACCGCCATTAATATCTTCTGTATTAAAAGTCGTTCTGTCGTTTACTTTGAAAAACATAAATTTTCGATTATCATTGCCTTTTTTGCACTAACATTACTGCCATAAAATTATTTCTTTTGAAATTACTTTCCCTGGAGAAAATGAAAAACATGTTCGAACTTTGACGGTTTAAATACAAATGCAAATGCAACTACACAACGGGTGATAATCAGTTAAGACATTAGAAAACTGAGAAAATAATCTGCATTTAAGCGTAAATAGACTGGCTTTCTCTTTGAGAAGATATTTACACTGTAAACGTAAAAGTAAAAAAGAAAGCCACATTAAAACTTTACTTCGAGATGCATTCGATAATGAAAATAACAAACAAACAAAAAGAAAAGCAAAGGTATGAAACAAAATGAATGAATGAATGAATAAACCAAAAACTGAAACTAAATAAGAGAGATATTTTATGATTAAAGTCATTAAAAGCTAAAAAAATAGAAAATAGAAAACAACAAAGAAATGAAAAAAAAGAAATGGAATTTAAATCGAGAAAATTATTCTTTACTTAGGCAATAAAGACAATTACATACACAGCAACAGCAGCAGCAAGCAAGAGAATGAAAAAAAGAAAAGAAATTAAAAAGCAAAGTTAAGCCAACAAATAAATACACAAAGTCAACAAAGTGGAAGTAAAGATGCCCAGGTTAAATTATGGAAAACAAAACAACACAGGAATAAAGAATAAAATTACAGCAGCAACAAAAATTACAAAAACAAATGCAAATGCAAACAAGAAGTTTATGTTTTATCGTCATCGTTGTCCTGGGCTTCCTTAAGGAAATACTCAAAGAAAACCAAGCCACAGCAATACACAATTCCACAACATCCAGCTTTTTAGCTCATTAAAGTACCGACCGACAGACCCAAAGGTGGATAAAAAAAAATAGAAACACACAGCACAGCATAGACAGACCAAGAGAGAGATACGGTAACACGGAAATGAATTTCAAGGAATTATTCAGGGAATTATTCCAAATAAAAACAAAACATAAAAAAATGTATGAAAGAGAAATAAACGAAACTATCATTAGCATTAAGAAAATAGGAAATACATATATAAAAGGAAAACAAAAAATTGAAATATTATTACAGGAGAAAGATTAAAAAATATACAACTTTTTATTTAAATTTGAAATTTATGGTAAAAGCACACTGAATTTTGCCGGATACTCAATAGTTAGTTGAAGGCATCGTAGTCTAGTAAGTAATGCGTTAGCTTATTGGACGTAAGACCGAGGTTCAAACCACAATCCACACATCTAGAATAGAACTAGATATGAAAATATTGTTACGAAAATGAAAAATTTAGATACTCGAGTTATGTTTTTACATCGTTTAACATTAAAAATATAAACAAAACAATACAGTAAACAAACCCGTTTACAAATTATCATACTACTTAATATAACAAAAAACACCAGCATAAGAAAAATGGTAAACAAGTAAACAAAAATACCCAAACAACACTACTATAGAGATTTCGAGAAGGCAAAGTCATGAAGATTTGTCTTTAAGAAGATTCATCAGACTGTTTACTCTGCCATATAAAAGGCAAGGTAAAGCAGGCGACTGAGTGAGTGAAGTTCAGTCAGTCTTGTATGAAGGCGCGATGTGTTTGAAGAGAGTAATCGTGGTTTGAAGATCTGCGTTACAAAGATCTGTCGAATAATTATCTTGCAATTGTTATGCAAAGGGTATAAACAGACGAATAACAAAAACGCAATTGTTGTTGTTTACATCAAGTTGTGAACAGTGGCACACAGAATTGTGATAATAATAAAGAATTTCAATTAAAACTAAACATAAATTTATTTTTATTTTATTTGCAATCTACGAGTTCATATTTTAAACGATTTTAAAAGGTAAAAACGTAACACTATATTTCTTCGATGACTTTCCCTCATCAATCTTATGACAAAATATCTGAGAGTATATAAAATTACTTTGAAGATTATCTGGAAATCTGTAGTTTGCAGACGACTTCACCTGTAGGTTCTACCACTCTTGGATAAAATTAACACACACAGTACGAGTGGTGTGAGAAGCTAGGTTGCAAGCCTAACTAAAGCTTTGTAAAGACCAATTAAGTAAGTAAGATAAGAGAAAGCTTTTACTGAGAGCCTTCCATATCACAAGTTTAAGAGATTAAAAAATACTTTGTATTATAATTGTATTTATTTCTTTAAGTATAAATTAAATAGCTTTCGAATTTTTAATATAAATAAAACCTTATCATCCCTTAGAAGAGACAACAAACCAAAATTAAATTCTGTTTTCCTTTAAACAAAAAGTAAAATTAAAATTATTTTTCGAACTCAACGGGATAACACAAAGTCTGAAAGCAACAGATTAGATTGTCATTCTACTGGTAATTAAGATAAAGGAAAATAAAAAAGATAAAAGAAGATTGAAATCAAAGAAGATTAAAATATAAGAAAATAAGGATAAAAAGTTATTAATTTCCTACCTTAAATCCTTAGTAAATCAACTACTACTTCCTTCTACTTCCACAAAACCAATTGTTGGCAGTTTCCCTTTTTTTTTTTTTAATTTGTTTTATTTGTTTGAAAACATAGTATACATCTTACACTGTTTCCGTTTTAATTTATTAATGTCCAGCACCAAATAATTTTCATTTCGGAAATAATAATGTATAATTTTTATTTTTTACTCTCTTCTTGGTTTGGTTACAATACACTCTCCACAGTCACTACATTTTAATTTCATTTTGGTTGCCAGGGCCAACCAAAAAATCTCGAAATTCATTAAGGAACGGTTCTCAGAAATGCAGTCAACTTAGCTCAACAGTAGCAGCAGCAGCAGCTTTACCAAGCAAACAATAAATTTGCTTTTGAAAATTTCTTAAAAAATTGAATCTAACAGTTCGAGAGAGAGAGAGATAGAGAGTGTGTGAAAGTGAGAGAAAGAAAGCGAGGAAGTGCTAAGAACGGTAAAAGAGAATTGAAAATATAATTAATGGGTTTGTTTGTTTGTTCATTTGTTTGTTATTTTTGGTTTCTATTTGCAAATGTCTTTAAATTTTCTTTTCTTACTTCGGTTTTTTTTTGTTTTCGTTATTATTGTTATTGTTATTCGTATTGACTTGGTTTATCTCTTGGTTTATAAATTCTATTTAGAGCTATGCACTCAAAGCCACACATACATACACACACTATACAATATTATGAAACGCACCTTTTTAAGAGAACGTTTATTATACAAAAGTAATTACAGAAGAAAATTTATTTGCTTGTTGGTCTGTTTGTTAATCTAAGTTTCTTTGACACAAACAAAGGATTTTTTTCTTTTTTTTTTTCTATTTGCAGAACATAAAAGATAAAGTTTAATTGATATTTCCTATTTTGGAAATTTATGATGATTCGAATACTCATACCGTTTAGCAAGCGGCGAAGCAGAAATCAGCAATGAATCGTTTTTTCGCTACTCATAAGCACTCATGAAATTTGGAATATAAGTGAATGAAATTTAACTACTCTGATTTATAAGTAAAGATTGCAATGAGTATATGCGTACAACGTTGACATCAAATTCATAACTTTAGAAAAATACTTCTTATAATACTTATAAAGCATTCGATTGCTCGTTACATTCATCAAAATTTACAGTCTTAGTTATTGTTGCATTAACAAAAAAAGAAAAAAGACACACAAGCAAAAAAGACAAAGCAGCAAGAGGAGTGATCGTACGTGATACATACTTATCTTGTGCTTAGTGTATACATATGTTGAGTTACGGAGAATCGAAACCAATAACATCATACGTGTTGTTAAGTATAAATATGATGAGTACTTCAAACTTTGAATATGAGTAGAGGTTCCATGATATTAAAATAAGTATGAATGCGTATAAGTATCAGAAATTACGAGTATGATTCCATTCTACTCATCTTTACTTGTATACTCATTGCCGATCTCTGCTGTAAGAGTGTACATGAATTTTCGGAAACTTTTTCAAAACATAAAAATCGACATTCATAAGAGTCATTGCGTTTTGACAAATCGAATGGATGACAGTTCTATCTTTAACTGTTTTCAAGACAGTACCAGTAAATGGTATGATTTTAAAGAGGAATAACGTGCTAGCACACACTATTTTAAGAGAGTGTCAAGGCAGAAGCGTAGTGTTCGGTTCCAGAGTGAAATATTTCCTTCAATTTTGCTAGTTGCTTCAAAGAGAAAGTTTATGATATTAAAAGAAGTTAACTTGAACAGAAAGTAAAGACGACAGCCCTCGATATTAGAATGAAAACTGACATAAATCAGTTAGGCAACACTGGATGCCATTTCACATGGAAGTTCGTGGATTGAAATTCGATTGTATTGAAAATGGAATGTTTCCGATTACCAGGAGAATGTGTCTTTTCCTCATGTGACTTTTATGTGATTTTCGTATATCTTGCTCGTCCATAAATAAAGCAAAAATACTTTGTCAGGTCAAGAAACCTCTCAATATTTTTGAAAATTAAATAAAAATTTCTAGAGAACACCAATGAGCCCTTAGGGATGTTTATCAGAATTTTTTTTATTCAAAATTTATTCAAAACATGTAAACATAGTTTACTATGCAATTAAAATATTACACTTGACTCTAGAAATGTATTCGATTTAAAAACGAAATTTAAATCTTTTCATAAGGTTCTCTTTGCCTGATTTTACAATATTACTTGTGTAATATTTTTTTATTACAAAAACAGTAATATATTCCGACTCATCATTAAATCTCAATGGCAACATTAGTTCTGTATTCTTTACGTCCGAACAAAAACATTTCAAAACATTTTCCTTTTTATTCTCATTTTTGGCATTGAAAACTTAGTATTATTTTGTATTTTGTATTTTACTTTTTTTATTTATATTTACTTTAGACCACAACATCAACATTAATTATTATTTGTCTTTTGGTGGCAGTAACACTAAAATAAATGCCAAAACATTTAAGCACACGCCATACGTTTTTTCCCAAAGGCTTTAAAGAAAAAAATGCTGTTTCTTCACTCACTCTCTCTTCTGTACAAAAATGGAATAGCAGCCACACATACAAACATTCCGTCATTACAAGCCTGAGTTAAAATATTTTCAAAAAACAACGTGTGATAATTTCTCCGAGAATGAACAACGTCTGTTCAAAACAAATTCTGTTCAATGTCAAGAGTAAATAAATACTACTGTAGATGAAAGGGAGAGGGTGGGGGTAGGTTTTACTATAACAAATTTCAATACAAGAGGTGAACAAGAGGTAGTAGTCGCACAGGCTCTACTCTTTGTTTTAAAACGCTTAAGAGAGAAGGATAGAGTAGAGCAGAGAACAGAGGGAAGATATTTTATTATTTTTTTTTTTTGTTATTTTAAAGGCGAACATCAATTTTTCATGGCAGATAGACAGACAATTCAGTGCAAACAACAATAAATCAAATCCAGTGAAATGAAGTGAAACCAAATCAAATGTTGCAAATGTTCCATTAAGGACGGAAAAAGTGGCATTTAAATGTGCCGGGTAAGCTTACACAAAGACAAACGAATAACCAAACAATCTCATCTCAGTATCTGAAGGCTAAAAATTCGTGAGGTATTTAAGGGGTTAGTATGCTTTCGAATAGCTTTCTTAGCGTTTTTTTTTCAACGATAAATTTATTCAAACAAATGAATCAGCACGAAGAGGGAGAATTGTCTTAAAATCTGGCGACTATGATTTGAGGAATTCACAACCGGAAATGGATTCTTAGAAAATATTTTATTGGTTATAGCATGAAATAGGCCTTTTTGAAACGGTCTTAGTTGTTTAATAAAATAATTAATGATTGATGGATCAAAAAAATCCTAGTTCGGACTAAAACCATTCATCTTAGGAACATTTTCTCAAAATTTCAGCGAAATCGGTCAGGTAACTTTTGTTAAAATGTGTTTTTGTCACACAGGGACGCCTTGCACTATTTTGCGTTTTTCTCCGTTCTTTCGACATTAAGAGTATACAAACCCCTTAAAACATGTCAAAACGTGAATAATTCGACTTTAAGTTTCAAGCAGAATAAATTTCTCCACTGAGAATTTAGTAAGCTTTAATTTTAGCCCGCATTAAATATTAAAAGCAGATACGAAAGAAAAGTAACAACCTACCTTCAACCCTACACCTGCAAAAATAATTATTTCTGCTCACCAGGGAAATGATTTTGGTTGCTGGGAAGAAAATCTATTTTGTTGTTTACTTTATAACAACAACAACAAGCGATAAGCAACAAAATGTTTAAGGAAATTTAATGGTTTTATTTGCCAAAACATCTGGTTTCCTCAACTCACCTCACCTCACCCACCAAAGGTATTTTAATTTTGATGAATGATCTTTAAAAAGGGATTTCAGTTTTCGTTGCGTGCTGGCTGGCTGGCTGGCACAGTGTGGGCGTAATTTCTTAAATACATTTTAAGCAGTTCTTGTTTAGCATTATAACAGGATTTAATAGGTAAATGGCAACAATAGCAACAACAACAATAGAAGAAGAAATAGCAACAGAAAAGCCATTTCATGCTTACAGTTCGAAAATAAATTGGCAATCGGGTTAATAGAATACATTTTAATGGATGGATGATGTGGCAGATTAGCAAAACTATTACGAAAATGATGGAATAGACCGCTAAGAAGCAACACATTTCAAAAGGATTTTAATGGGAAAGCATTTTAAGCAAAACTTTCTTTAAGTTTGATAAAAAGTTTCGTAAACGAACGCATATGGAAGACAAGCCATAAAGTATCTAAAAGCCGTAATTCATATAGAAATCCTTACTAAACCATGATTTGCGTTAAGTAAATAAATTTGTATCACTTTAGACGACGTAGGAAAGAAAACATTTTATTCTACTGTTGCCGTTCTTTGATTCAAATCAAAAAATGTTCATGTCAAATACTCTCTAGTCGGGGACAATGGAATGAATGGAATAAAATACAACAGGAAATGTGGGAAAAAGCCGAAACGAAAGAATGATTTTCTAAAAATAAAGAAGAGGAGAAACAAAAGAAAGGAAGACCGAGAAGGAAACATTATAGTCCCTTCAACCAGCTAATATCACAGGTGGAGATGTTTTATCCCTATGTGGCGCTAGTATATACTCAAATGTTCTAAATGTTTTTCTCGATTTATATCGAGCTTTCTCAGCGATCACTGTATACTGGTCTTTGTAGTAGGGCTACCTTTCGGCTCACCTTCGAACACAGACCTTTTTAAGTTGAATTTGCCGCTTGTTAAACTGTATGAGTTTTCGAAAGTTCCATATAAATTATGAAATATACGCCATCCGGTATGTATGTTTTATTTATAAGTTAGTATAACCGTCTTGGCATCTAAAGTATTTAAAAGGCCAAAATCAAATTATCAACTTTTAAATTTAATTCTAATTAAACTAAGACTTTAATATGTTTAATAAATATAATATAATGTATACAAATATGAATGTAATACGAAAGTTGACATGAAAATAATCCATCAATACATTCGTACGTACATAATAAAAATGCAAATCATCTGTCACTTAAAAATTCTTGATCGAATATCAATTTATGAAATTTAAAATATTTATTACGTTTTTATTTTAACAAATATTGTGATTTTCAAATCGATAATAATTATTACATTATCCAATAAAACTTTGTAGAAATCTAAACCAAATATTTTAACATTTCACTGATGCAAATCAAAAAAAAAAAAAAAACACTCATACTCATACAATACAATACAATATTGAGAAGCCTTTTAAATTATGCGGCTAAAATCCAATTAAAAAAAATATTTACAAATTAATTAAATATGGAGAGATCAATAGTGGATTGACTATGGGTCACATACAATAAATGCCAGTTAAAAACACTAATAAATAACCGCCTACACGCTCACACACATACTTAAACGCACACATAAAAAAACGTTTGATGTTGCATATTTTCATAATTAAAATTCAATTAAAAATCACACAGCATTACTATTAAAACGTATATTTATACGCTTTGTTAGGAATAGAGGGTGCAGAGGGAGAGAGAGAGAGAGTAAGAGAAGCCACAAAACAAGAGCTAAAGCTTTAAAAAGCATTTAATTTTTTCCATTTTTATGTATTGTGTACTGCATTTGCATGTGTGTGTGAGCAGCGTTTACAAAATAAATGAGTGCACGAATGCTGAGTATCACTTAATGGCATACATTTTTGTTTACATTGTTTTTGGTTTTAATTTTTTGTTTTTGTTTTTAGTTTTTGCTCTCATTTTACGTGGTTTATGTCTGTAACCAAAATATAAACAGACAGTAAAAACCAATTCGTTAACAAAATCAAAAAAGAAAAAAAAAACAAACAAAAAAATAGTGTTGTTGTGTGTATGTGCACATAAAAGGGTATATTTGTTGAATCATGTAATTTGTTACGCTATCTCTCTCCCTCTCTCATTCTAGATTTCATATATTATTGTGGCCAGTTATATGTTAACACTGTAGAAAAGGTGTACAAATTATTAGATAAGGGAAAAAGTAACAAGAAAGGGTTCAGTACCGGGGTTATTCATTTAGTGGTTATTGCAAGGCTGTCTCCTTCATAATCAGCTAACCATGCAAGAAATAAAAAAATAAACTTAAATGGAGTGGATGTGGCTAGGCTTGTGCAACATCGCTACGTATGCAGAGACTATTTTACGACAAAGTATGGCACGTTTTTAATGGCAGGACCCAAATCAAGTAACGAATAAAACCATCTGAATACTCACAACGTCAAAAATACGCTGATTAGGTTCTAAGACAATAGATTTTCGAAGCTAAATTTTAAAATCAAACCTTTTCAGCTTATGTTTCTAACAGAATAGAGAAGTGATTGTAACAAAGACTGTTTGGTGGTAATTATGGCGTATGCTATAAATGACTTTGAAAGAACAGGTTATAACAAACGGTATCTCTTTAGGAGATACCTCTTTATCTGGATACTCTTTCCGATTTTTAAAGCCACATTACTTTCCATTATCGTTCTTTCGATTCTTCGTAACTCTTAACCAATAATAGTTTAAATTGGAAAATACATTTTATATATATACGCATGTGTGTGTGCCATATGATATTTCAATAATTGTTGTGCAATTTTGTGCCACTTCCTTCTACACATTTGATATTGCACGTGTTAGTAATACTTTTACAAGTTTTTTCTGTGGTTTTCAGTTTTTTTTTTTAGTTTCTGTTATCCGCATAACAGCAACCGATTTTCGCAGTTATTTTGGTTGCGTCAAACAACAATCCAGTCATAAACCAGCCAATTTCAACTTTTTTTCGGTTTTTTTATACAACAATTTACGCTTAAATGATTAACATTTCAATTAACGAATATGTGTGTAGATGTATACATATATGTTTGTGTGTAAGTAAAACGCATTATTTGTATGGTTATTATGGATAAAAAAAATAAAAAAAAAATTATTTCTGTTATTTTGATTGAGTTTTTGCAGGAGATATTATTTCTTTTGACCGCACACATATTGCAACCAAAAATTGCTGTTTTGTTAACCTTATTCTACTGTGGACTGAACTTAATTAATTATGAACGATTTCATGTTGGCACAGCACAGGCACACAAGCAGATTAACAACCACAAACTTATGCATAAGCCGCTCACAGCTTAAAGATGATTAATGATGTCGAATTGTAATTCGTGGAACATAATTTGTAATCTTAAATCGATTATTTCATGTCAAAAGGTTTTACGAATTGACATGAACACGATATTCTTTTCATTGGTTTCTTTACATTGTTAAGCTCAATTACCTGGCATCATAATCATCATATCAGTGCAGTGGTAGTAGCAGGCACTTCATTTCATATTGTTTTGCTTTGCTTTGCTCAGCTTTGATAATATTATCCTATTCCCTGTGCACTCATCATTTAATTTGATACACTTTTTGCATTTCAGTCCCCCACCAAAACAAATATTACAATGACAATAGCACCACCACCACCAACAACAACTATATTGATAATAATGCCGTCAACAACAACAATAGTGATGTTGCTTGTGAATGAATGGCAATATCGCTCGCTCGCATACAAAGTGCTTAAACAGTTGTAGCGCGGCAAAACAATGAAAATCGAATTCCCAGCAGGAATTTATTGTCGTTTTTTTTCTATGTTTTCTTTGTTTTTTTTCCCCCATTTTAGTGATTTACCTTTGGTGTCATTTTGTTGTTGTTTATCTTGTATCAGGCACAGGATATCCGCTTACAAACAATATTTCTGAACAAGAACGCAAGAAACCCAAGCACAGCAAAATAAAAAAATTTAAAAAGACAACACCTGTCAGGTGTTGTCAATTTTAGGCGGCTTTTAGTTTATTTCCTTCTTTTATTTTTTTCTCTTTCTCTTCTTTTGTTATTGCTGTTGTTGTTGTTGTTTAGATTTTCACCTCACTAAACAAAACACACAAAAGGAAAACTTTTTAAAAGAAATCTTTTGTCGTGATGTTCACTTTAGATTAAGATAACTACTATCTTGTCGCTACAATCTTATTTGAGTCTTGAGTCCTTTAGAAGTCTTTTAAGGTTAAGTTCTCCTTTTCTTTTTCATTGACATTTTTAATGAAGAAATAAAATGTTTATCACATGAAGCAATTCATTGAACTTCAATACCATCTCAATAAAACATCATAAGGCGTCAAATAAATAGCTTATGGAATATTTGAATATGTAATCTTCTTTAAACGCACATGACGTATGAGTGATATTTGAATTTTTATTCATAATAAATTATACCTACTGAGGGCTTTTTCTACAAGTTTCAAAAGAAAATTTCTAAACATTAGAACGTAAATTTTTTCGATATAAAGAGATACAGCCATGGACATTAAAATAGCACAAAATCAATATATACTTTGATTGTGATTTTTTTCTCATTTGTATCGTAATTAGGCCAATTGTTTTGGTCTGCAATGTTGCACGATGACATCTAACTGTTGTTTAACAAAAAATATTACCATTATCGTATATATTTTTTGTTTTGACTGCTAATTTGTATCGGTACCTAAATTCAAGCTGGACAGTAAATTAGCACAACGTGCCTAAAAGTGTTTTAGGTACAAGTTTTGTTCGAGTATTTTTATTTTTACGGTGTATTCTTTTAATTTTGGGGCATTTAAAGTAATTTTTGAAAAAAATGGTACGTGGAAAAGATTACTCACCAGAGGAGAAGCGTGTGGCATGATCTGAAAAAGCTGGCTGAAATTGCCGAAATTTCGAATTGCTAGCGAAAAATGATTTATAACGTCATCATTTCCTTTAAACCAAACAGAATAATGACGCAGAAAACAAAAATTGAAGGCCACATGTCAAGAAAACAAACCGAAATCGTTGGTCGTGCTATTGTCCGGAAGTCAAAGAAGGAGCTTTTCATGTCGTCTCGCGATATTTTGAACGAAATTAACTCCCAATTCAGATTAAATTTATCGGACAGGCTCCTATAAAGACGTCTTAATCACAAAAAGCTCTTTGGACGCCCTTGCCGAAAGAAGCCATTTCTACCAAAAGAAAAATATACTCAAGCGTTTAATGTTTCCTCGCATCCACAATGCTAAAGACCTCCTATTCTGGAAAAAAATATTTTGGAGTGATGAAACAAAGATAAATCGTATGGGACCGGATGTTAGAGTGGTTGTTCACTGGCCAAAATATCAGACATTCAATCCACGCTATGCTCAAAGGACCATAACACATGTTCGAGGAAACACAATGGTGCGGAGATCGTTTTCAAGGCACGGTGTAAGTCCCATTGTAAAAATTAATGAAAAGATGGACTGTTATCAGTATTTGGACAATATAAAGAACAAAATGGAACCATAAGCTTTCAAATACATGCCAGTTTTATTCATATTTATGCAAGATAGTGACCCCCAACACACATCTAAGCAGGCAAAGGATTGGTTTTATGAAGAGCACATTCCCGTTTTAGACTGGCGGCACAAAGTTCTGACTTAAACTCGATTGAAAACCGCCTAGAACGATGTGAAATGTACAATTGCTCAACAAAAGTACAAAAATTTGGACGATTTGAGCATTGGAATGCGGAACGCTTAGTACTCGATTCCCAAAGAACTTTTTCGAAGAACATTGTCCCGTAGATGCCACGCGGAGCTTGAAAATAGAGGCTACTCTACTAAATATTAATCAAATAAGCTGAAAACATTAATATTTTTACTATTTATTAAAGCACATCGTTTTTATACCAGAAATTTTAATTTGTGCTATTTTACTGTCCAGCTAAAATCTGGCGTTTGGTACGTTCCAGGTCTTAATGAGCAGACGACTAGCAATATCGTCAAAATTTTTGTTTCTTTTTAAAGAAGAATATGTATTTTAAGTTATTATATTTACATTTTTTTATGAGTAGACCTAAAATACTATAAAAACTATGATTATTTTTATGACGAAGTTTTGTGCTAATTTAATGTCCATAACTGTACATATCACGGAAATTGTATTTTCTGAATTGGTTAGAGCAACTATTCTGATTGCCTCAATTAGGCTCTGTTGGATTAGCAGGAATAAGAAGAGTACAAATTGGGTTTTATTTAAATAGCACTGTATACTTAGTGACTTTCGTGATTAATGTTATGAAATATGAAAATTGATTTAAAAAATAGACCTGCAAAGGCTTCAGACCCCGCCACATATAGTCGTCGATTTTAAAAAGTGTAGCATTTAAATAATTAAAAAAAAGAAAGAGAGAATAAAAGTACAAAATTTAAATTTAAACTGGAAATTTTTTTAATTTTTAGCAATAAAAACATTTTCACTTTATCTACCGTTTCTCTTGTTTTAATAAACTGGGAGTAGAGATTAAATTTCACGCTTTTCAATATCATTTTAAAGTACAAAATTTAATATTTTCTCATTTTTTGACCCAATATTTTATATTAAAAACAACAACAATTTACTAAAAAAATATATCACAATCATTTCAAAATAAATGGCTTTTCGTTTACATTATTTTAATGTCGATAATAATCTCATGATTATGATGACGATGATGATAATAATGATGATGACGATGATAAATTAATATTTTAATAGAAAACCACAGAAATTTCACTTAAATTTTCACACATGCACATACGCATACACGCTCGTACGCTCACAAAAATAAATAAAATTTAAAATTAATTTAAAAAAAAACATTAAATATTAATTCATACACACGCATACATACATACCAGAGCAATGAATATTCAAAAACATGAGTAGAATCGAATCATACTCATATTTTCTGATACTTATACGCATTCATACTTATTTTTATATCATGGAACCTCTTCTACTCATATTCAAAGTTTAATGTACTCATCATATTCATACTTAACAACACGTATGAAGTTATTGATTTCGACGCTTCGCAACTCAACATAAGCATACAAGAATCACAAAATAAGTGTGAATCGCTTATGAACACTAAGGTACTCACTAGAAGGTTGTGTGTTTGTTCTGCTTGCTGCTCAGTCTTTTTTTGCTTGTGTGTCTTTTTTCTTTTTTTGTAAATGCAACAATAACTAAGCCTATATGTGACTCGAATCTTTTATAAATATTATAAAAAATATATTTCTAAAGTTTATTAATCTAAATGAATTGGATGGCTTATGAATTAAACATATTTCGAGTGGTATGAGTTTGATGTCAACGTTATACGCACACTCATTGCAACCTGTACTTATAAACCAACATGGTAATGAGTATGAATGAATCAGAGTACATAGTTAAATTTCAATATTGTTGACTAACTTGTATTCAAAATTTCATGAGTGCTTATGAGTAGCGACAGAAACGATTCATTGCTGATACATACATACATTGTAGAAAAATTTAAGCCATTAAAAGTTAACAACTGATTATTAAAGCTTCAATACCTCTCTCTCTCTCTGTTCGTCTCTATCGCTACCATACAAATGCATATAAATGTGTGTCAAAGACAAATGTGCCTCGTGTAAGTATTCAGAGTGCAATATCAAGTAAAGACTCCGACAAAACTGCTTAGCTTCCTGCCAACTTTCTATGAGACCTTCATCCATCTTTTATCAGATTTCCTGCATAATCTAGACGGTATCTCATAAAGTTGTTCACTTAAATAAGAATACCTCTTTTGACCAAAAGATGTTGAACTCTTCAAGTATTTGGTCTGTTCAACTTTTCTTTCCACACAAATTTATTAATATTAACCGATCTTTATCGAATATTCGAAGAATATTTTATCTAAACATTATTTGAGACACAGAATTAAGCAAGAGAATGGGCGAAGGTTACTATTCATGTTGTTTTTGTAATATTATGCTCTGTTCTACTGGAATTGGAATTAAATTGAAGAGACACGGGTTCACTTGCTAATAACCGAAGGTATTTAGAAAGAGTGAGAAAGAGAAAAGCAATCTAAATGGTCTTTGCAAAATATTTTTTTTTATCTTTATTCTGGAATCTTTAAAAAAATTCAATTTTTCATAAAAATTTATTACAAAACCCTTGTCATAGACAACAAAAAGAAAAATGTTTTTTATTACTGATCTTTAACAGAAAAAAACAAAAACAAGAGAAAAATAAAAATAAAATTTTATTTAATTTAAATCACCTCTCAACCGCTTTTAAAAACAATTCTCTTTGGCTTTTCATTGAGTATATTACCAGTGCTGATGGCCTTAATAGAAAATAAAGGCCATAAAATCGTTGGCAAAAGTAAAAAATGGAAAAACCGAATGTCTTCTTTGGGCAAAGCAGGTGTTTCAAATAAAATGAAATTTGTTTCCCCTAAAAGACAATGAACACATAAGACAACAAATGGTACCTTTGGTCGTTTCTGCTTACCTAAGATAGACATTTAAGTGGTATGAGGGCGTAAGGGAGTGCCACAATTGTCTAAAATAATAATAAAAATCATAATTTCCATTTCCATTCTGTAGCTTCCAAATAATGAGATTTTTTCTTTCAAGTTTTCTTTTGCCTTTTCATTCACTTCCGTTATTATCTACAATGACCCCATAAATGGCAATATTAATGGCTGTTCACTTTAATTTTTTTTTTTTTTTTGAAAATAAGGAGAAAAAAGTCTCCTCTTAATTTGTAAAGGCCACAGCTTTAAATTTAAGGGGAAAATTTTTGAAATTTATTGCCTAGGAAAGGTTTTCAAGAGGAAACTCCATGCAATTTCCATGCGTATTGGGATTGTTTGGTGTTCTGGAGATGCCATTAGTTCGTATTTTTTTCAAAAATAAAAAATTTACAGAAAGAAAATTTCATGTTTTATCAACGGCAATCAATCACCAAGATCTGTTGATCTGTTGTTGAGGCTACCAGCAACTTATTTTTTCCCGAGTAATGCCAATGACTACACCTATATGGATAATGCCCTAACGTTAGAGTATATGGAAAGCATGAGTAGTCAAATTAATTCAAAAATTTCGTCCGAACTGATCGATTGCACCATCCAATCTCGATCGAAATTATGTATATAATCAAAGTATTCCAGATTATTTCTTTATGACTATCTTAACGATAGGATTGATCCACATTAGCTATAATCTGTTGAACTATAATCAGCCTTGAAAGATATCTGACGACCTGACTTTTCGAAGATAGAGGAATTTATTTTTTAGATGGTCATTAGCATCAGCTAAAGCACTGAATGATATATTTTCGTTCAAAACGAGAGATGTTTTCTTTTCTTTTTTTCTCTTTTTTTTATTTTATTTTAAATCAAGCTTGAATTTAAAACACACTCTACATAAAGACGTAATATACACAAATTACTCTGTACACACTTTTATTTAATATTGTTTTCAAACACACAATTTATTTTACAGAGTCGTTGTCCTTCAATTTCTCTCACTTCTGTGGATTTACTCTGTTATTGTTTTTTTCTTCTCTTTTTCTCTTCCTTTGCTTACAAGACTTGTTTTTGTTTATTTTCTCAATGACTTTAAGACTTTTCAATTGTTTACTTTACACTGAGTGTTAATAAAACAAGAAATACCGTTACTTTTCTCTTTCTTTCTTTTTTACTCTTCTTACTCTTGCTCTTTTCTTTTTAAATCGTTGTCTTATGGTTCGACTCTTTCTAACTGATGTTTAAGGTTTTCATTTAAAAGAAAATAAATGAAAACAGACACACACATACACACATACCCCGTATACAACAATATTAACAACAATTTGATGTGGCCATTAAAAGCCTTAACGTACCATATTTTAAACGTTTATTAACTTAATGACACACTGATTGTTTACATTTGTGGTTTCCTACTTCAACTGTTTGTCTTCCCATCAGTATGCGTGTGTAAGCCGTGGTATTGATTTGTGTTGATGTTCGTAACACTTTAAGAAATATTCACCAGCTTTTAAGCGGGTCTCTTATTCTGTCAGTGTATGTTTTTTCCCTATCTTTGATATAAAATCAAAGAAAATTGTATGATTTGATGATTTGATGTCTACTTGATAGTTTTTGCCAAATCATTCAGAACAGAGACTTTTAATTTTAATTACTGCGGTTCAACTATCTTTATCCAGCAGTATATATTAACAGGACGTTATCCTGGATACTAAACTATAAGTCAGGGAGTAAAGAGAGCGAGTATAGCACATGGAAAAGGCATCAGCGGATCTACAAGGTTATCTTGTAAGCCACTAATTCAGATGAGAAATTTTATAGGGTATAACATAGTCAGGGTTAACCATTAAGTTCGTTTTTTATATTCTTTTGTTTCCTTTTTTTTTGTTTTTTTGCTCAAAGTCAATAACCTTAAAAAAGATATACCAAGAGAAGAAAAATTTCAAACTCAATGATAAATTATAGGAAAAATGTCAACAATAAGGCCAGGAAAATCACGAAAAATAATCGCTCTCAATTTGACTTTGACAGTTTTATAAGCGCTAAATAATAATAGAATGAAATGACAAGGAAATTAATTAAATTGGAGGAATAACTTAAAGTCTTAAATTTAAAAATGTTTAAATTAAAACTTTTAAGGGATTCGATATTTTTAAATGTTTACCGTTGTGTTAAAGTTCAATAGAAAAGCAAAAATGTTTATATTTTAAATGCAAATGCCAAACAAAATATTTCAAAATTTTCAGACTCTTGCTCTCTTACTTTTTCGTTTTCTTTTTTCTTTACCTTTTCTTACACATTTTTTTTCTTTTGCTGACAAGAAGCGTACCGAGCAGAGAGGTTTCAATACACACTGCAAAAGTTTTAGTGAATAAAATTCAATTTAAGAGCCAGATAGAGTAAAAGTAGAGGAGAGTGTGGGAATGGAAGAGCTTTAATGTAAAAGGAAGAGGTATTACTGTGGAAAATATGATTGTTGGTGGTTTTGTTGTAAGCCACACAACAATAGCTCACAGAGAGAGAGGGACAGATAAGAAAAGGTAGTGAGTACGAGAAAAAAAAACAAACAACAACAATTGAATAATGCATGTTCGTATTGGGTTAACGACATGATTGACAATAACAACAATAGCGCTCGACAACAAACAACAGATAACAACAAACATGACAATAAAACTCATTTTGAATATTATAAGCACATACACACACGCGCACATACACGCAAATACAACCAAGCTTACACTCCTTTACACATACTCAGTTACATTTATGATGATTGTTTAGGAAAACCACAAATTTTGGGCAACTACTTTAAGCACACTATAACAACAACAATAAACATTTGCTCACATACGACTGCATAGAGAGAGGGAGAGAGAGAGAAAGAGAGAAAAGAGTTTTAAATTTAAATTTACAATTTCAGTAAAAATATTGAAAACTTTTGGCGTTTTTACGACTTAAATTAGATGCGTTAGAAGAGATTTTTATTTCTCCTAAATATTCAGGCAATAAAAATGGTTATAAAAATAATATTGTTTATAAGAAAGAATTTTATGATTTTTAACGTATTTCTTCAAAAAAAAAATAACAAAAAAAGAACGTTAAAACATGTGCTTTTCTACTTGATTTTTATTAAATTTTTGCCGCCATCAGTAGTTTTTCGTTTTTTTTATTTTTTGACGGGCTATAGAAAATTTTTATGAATTTTTTTTTATTAAAAATTCTTTTTTTTTTTTTACTCGTCCTTCATATTCCACAAGCAAATACTATTTTTGTCGTTCTCCCTAACGTTCTGCTGTTGAACAAGGATATGAAAAGAGGTTTTTTTTTTTGTGAAAAATAATAAATCAAAATGTCATGACAACAAAGTATTTCAAACTACAAGTATTTGACATATTTTTTGTTGGTTAAAATAAACATTCGAATAACTAAAGCAACAATAATTTCAATAATAACAACAACAGCAACAAAAATAGAGGTAACAAATGCACGACATATTGGCAACAGACGTTGGCGTATAAGCAACATGAACGTAAATTTGTTTCAAAAAATATTAATCATACGTCACACGTCATCGTAATGTTAACAGGAACAACCACCCTCCCCGTTATGTACATTGAATATATAAATTTTTTATGATGCCTTTTTTTAATAAATTAAATAATTTTATTAAACATTGCTTGTTTGTTTATTTTCATTTAATTCGTAATATTTATTGTTTTTAATTTGATTGTACATGAAATAAATCGTTGAAATTAATGTGATAATTATGAATTTTAATTAAAAATTAATGACAAAACAATGAATGAATTAAATGGAACAGAAAATTTAATTTCATTATTAATATAACACACAATATAATTGGGTTTCCTCAAACAAAATTAAAGTGCATTCATATGTAATGAAAGTAAGATATTTTTGAATTAAATGAATCGATTCGTCCGTTTAAAGAAAATCATTTTCAAATATAATACTTATGTGACAATACTTTCTTCAATCCTCGACCGAAGAGAATTTTGTTCAGCAACTGAAAAATGCGTTTTCGATTCCTTGACAATTGAAAAAGAGTTGGAAACAGCAGTTCACTTGCCAAGATGAGCAGTTCCAGGTAAACACAATTGTTGGTCATGCTGTCAGCGAAGGGTGCTTAAGGCACTCATCGACGTTTGTCAAATTAAATCAAATGGTTCTGGGTGATAGCATCAAAAGGTTGAACTATTCCGGCCCCGAAAGAATGGATATTTGCATCAAATATAGACAAACAGATCATTAAAGACTCTATGAATACAAAACGGGACTGAATCCGTTCTCTATCTTCTTGAATATCGAAGGAGATTTTAATAACGTTACCACTTCTCCGGTTGATGACTCGCTGTGGTACACAAAAGTTTCAGATTGTCTAGCGGTTCCTTTCACTTCCATTAATCTAAAAATTATGAAAATGATCTAGGCAAATACGATTTTTCATACAAACAGACATTCATCTGAAAGCGTTTATATTACAAAAGCAGGCCCTTAACTAGCTAGCTCCCTGGCTAACACTATGATTCAACAAATACGTCAAAACTGCATCTAAGCACTTAAGAAATCATGCTGTCTACTAGTGGACAACCTACATTCGTAAGAGAAGAATATATATTGGAGCCAGACAAGGGGATCCTGCACTACAAAAGCCTGTAAATTTAAAGAGGTTCTGAAAAGCACTAAAATAGATCGTTATTGCCAGCGTGAAGAAAGAAAAGAGAGAACTTCTGACATGAACGGCAACTTAAGACAAAGTGACAAGAAGACCTTTGATAGACATTTCACAATCCTCCAATACTTGACTAATAGAAAATAATCGCTTTTAACAGCTTTGCGTAGAATAGATTATTTTCACTCTGGAATATAGTTTGATTTCAAGCATAACACCTCATGCGTGACATTACTGTGTTCACTATCAAGTGAGCTTTCACATATTTTGAGTATTTTGGCCACAAAATCTTTAAACCTTTTTGATCCTTTTTGGCCTCTCTGCACACTTTCAATTGAATTCAATATGTTGAGCATAGAAAAACAAATCCAACAAAATATGTGCCTTAAGTGTTCATTTATTATTGTGTTCAATGTGTTCATTTATTTGATTTTCCTCAGCATTTATTGTATATTGTCTGGATTAATGTTTTACTACAATTCAAAATGGAAAATGGACAAAAAATAAATTATTAAGAAAAACAGGAAAAACTACATGCAAACTTAAGGAAATTTATGATAACTTATGTTACATGTCATTACAATTGACTTTCGTTTCCTATTCTGCTCATGCTACTAAATTGTTTCTCTTTCTCTCTCTCTCTCTCTTTCTCTTTCCCTCTCTCTCTCTCTCTCTCAGATTTCTCAAATGCTATTGACAGTATAAAATATGGATTTATAAGGCCAATAATAGAAATATCGGAAACATAAATAATATACCATGTACGGGCTGTATAGCCTTTTGAGGTTCTTTAAGCTGAGAATCATAGAGTCGTTTAAACCAAAAAGTAGGTGGAGAGAGAAGGAAAGCTCAAAGAAGCGGCGAAGGCAGGGAAATGAAAAATAAAAATATTGAAATAAATGCAATCACAGGACAATATAAATAAAAACTAAATAAAAATTACAACAAAACTACAAAATCATAAAATATTGTTTATGAAAAAAAGACAACAACAGCAACAACAACATCAATGGCATTATACACAAAGGAGAGAAAAGAAACCAGTAGAAGAAGAAATATATTCAAAACATGAGCCATCGACATAACAACTCTTGTAAGAATAGAAATGAAAATGGAAATCAGATTGAAAACATGAAAAAACAAACAGGAAAAAACATTTTCTTTTTAGCAAATAAACTGAAATAATACACAGATATACTTGGGTTCTGAAACCCTACAGAAATCAACAATAATGATAACAACAACAACAACAACAATAGTAACAACTATAAATAGATAGTCAGTCACACAATTTAAATAAACAAAAAAAAATTTTGGAGCAGACCAACAACAACAGCAACAAATAGAGGGAAATATTGTACAAATTGCTTGCCAAGGCAACAAAACCAGTCGAACCAAAAAAACTGAGAAAAGAAGAGACAAAATTATAAAAAAAAACCAGAACAATAATAGGAAATATTAAATAAATAAACATTTTAACGATAAAAAAAACAATAAAAAAGAAAACAAAATAAAGGAAAAACAAAACTACCAAAAATTTGAAATAAAAATCAATAAAAAAAAATAACAACAGCAATGGCTTGGTAAACGCCCTACAAAACTGTAGTACTGGTTAGTGATCTGTATGAACAATGGCTTAAAACAAAGAAGTGAGTCAACAATATTGAAATTTAACGACGTACTTTGATTCATTCATACTCACTACAACATGAGTTGTCGTTGAATTTACAAAAAAGAAAAAGACACATAAGCAGAGCAGCAAGCAGAATCATACTTATTTTGTGATTCGTGTATATATTGAGTTATGGAGAGTCGAAATCAACAACATCATACTTGTTGTTAAATATGAATGTGATGAGTACTTCAAACTCTGAATATGAGTAGAGCTTCCATTATGTTAAAAGCAGTAGGAATGCGTACAAGTATCAGAAATTATGAGTACGATTCGATTTTACTCATATTTTTGAATACACATTGCTGATCTTTGGTATAACTTACATGCATATTGACTTCTAGTAAAGCAGCCATTAGATCCCTAGAGAGCGTGGCCGTAAGATAGTCTAAGCAAGCCGCGTGCCGTGAAACAGACAGGAAGTTCTTAAAACCTTTTATGGAGTTTACAAAGCGCTGGCATTCTAAGCACTCTAACCGATTACAGGGCATCATTCAAGCAGTCGGGGAGATTAGAGGCAAGGCTAAACATTTCAATTTTTCTAATTTTGACAGCCGTGGAATGATGTGGCATTGCCATTTATTTTGAAGTTCTATGCTCCTGTCAAAATATGGAGACAAATTACTGGTACTCTGTTGAGAGCTTAACCTAACTGTCGCCTGCGGACGCTATTGCTTACTGTCTATTCATTCTTATTGTTCACCTACGTTAATCTGTTATGAAGGAAGGCTGTTTTATGAATTTTAAACTAATATCGTACTAAGTGTGTGTGACACTGGTGCACCGCGGTCAACAAATTCTCGTACTATATGCTGGCCTAAGCTCTTTATGATTGGATTTCCAATTCTTTGGAGTACAAACATGATTATTGGGAACATATTTAACTAATAAATTAGAATTTATTCCTCTTCGAATTAATTAGTCTGCGATCTCATTCAAATCCTTTTAAGCTTTAAAACAACGAACAAAAGATTTTATGTTTCATTAAAAAGCTTTTGGCATGGAAACCAAATCGAGGACAGAAGAGTTTAAAATCGTTTAGGACTACAGAATATTTTCTCCCCCTGCGTTACATTAGTGGATACAACTGTTAACTATAAAAATTAGCAACAAAAGAAAAACGAAAATCAAAAACAAAAAGAAAGAAAGAAAGAAAGAAAAAATAAAAGACTCCCCCTATTGACTTCAGCATTGATACCCTTTTATGGTTTTATGAGAATGAACATAAAAATTATGGAAAAACATTTTGTAGCAACAACAACACAACCAAGTCATGCCAAAAAAAAAAAGAGGAGGTTCACTCACTCACAAAACAGAAAAAAATATTAAAGAAGGGTTTCATTCAACGGATACCAACATACACAAGGATTTAACAAGTCATTGATTTTTGTTTTCAATACACAACAAAAAAAAATATGCTTTGTTTCTTCCCTCCCCTTGCCCCCCTGTTTGTGTTTATAATAAACGAAAAAAATACGTATTAATGAAGTAACCCTTAAAAAAGGAAAAGAAGTATGCAAAGGGAGAAGAGAGATTCAATAGGTCACTAGGTTACAAAAGAGAGTTCATTTCATATTAGAATTCATAACGGTTTTGAAGAAAAATATTCTAAATTTTGATGAACATTAGCATTTAATCTGTGTTTGAGGGGAAAAACAATAAAGTATTGAAGAATTTAATTCAACTGAGGGTTAAGGAAACGAACCAAATTCATGTTTTAAGTTCAGAGAGTAAGTAAAAGTGAATGCGAAATTCATAGTAACCTTTAAATTCTTAGTTATTTAAGAACAAAAGTGTTAAAAATTATTTTAAAAAAAAGTATTATTAGACGTGAGGCCACTGTTAAAACCACAGGTAACATATCTCGAACAAAACGAAATACGAAAATAACATTTCGTCAGCGACTTCCTCTTAGAAGAGAGAATGTATATAAAAGTGCCATGAAAACCTGCTCTAAAATCTGTCCTTTGGAGCCGACTTTAAACTGTAAGTCCCATCCAGCGTTGCCAGATTTTTTTTGAAAAAAACTTTTTATTTCTGGGAAAAAAACTTTTTTTTTACCAAAAAAAACTTGTTTTCTGCAAAAGTTCCAAAATGTTTAAAGGAAACACGGGAGACCGGTACCCTCTATTGGTGTTTTTTGCTACTTTTGCCCAGGACTAATAAAATACATAACATTTCTTTTAAAAATGTAATTATTGCGTGTTATTATCATTAAATTTATTGAAAAAAATTTTAAATTAATTTTGTCGAAAAAACTTGTTTTGTTAGAAAACAAATTTAATGAAAACTTTTTCGCATCCTAAAAAACTTGGAAAAAAAGGGAAAACTTGGCAAATGGCAACGCTGGTCCCATCACTCATGGATTAAGTTAACACACACAACAAAAGAGGTGAAGCAATATCATAATCCCGAATGAAGGGTTGTATTGACTAATTAAGAAGTAGAAGAAAAAGCGATTTAAGCGCAATCACATGATTTATAAAATTCTACTTAATCACAGCCATAATTACAAAATATTCAGCGTGTATGATCTATGTTTTACATACAAAATTAATCATACGCCTAAGTGTAAAAGAAAAATTTAAAACAAAACCTAAGCATTTGGAAATTTATACAAGAAGATGATTTGAAAACTTTTCATAAGAATTGCGTTTTCTATCAAGTCTTTCTATTCCTTATTTTTGTCTTTCCTCTTTAACAGCGTTTTATTTTTCAGACAAATTCAAATGTGTATTGACTTTTAGGAGATAACTTTTCCTTTTTTTTAACAATTTATCGATTCTGTTTGAAGTCACGTTTTTGGTTTGGATTTTATGTACGCTCTTGGTTATTGGAAAACTATTTCGAATTCCCATGAACTCTAGTTGGCAAAAGTTTCAACCACTCATGACATATACATACATACGTGTACTGTGAAATACACTCAAACACATACGTTTAACAACACAAAGTGTTTTTTTTTTGGTTTTCTGTTTTGAGTGGCTGCAATAATGCAGTCATGCAACAAGCAGTTGCACATAAAAAGTGACATGTTAACAGCAACAAATGACGACGTACTGAATTTAAGAAGAATTTTTACATTTGAAGCCAAAATCTGTAACTGACAGTAATGCGTCTGCCGTAAACAAACGTTACAACAACAACAACAACAACAACAACATAAATTCACTCTGAGGGAGTAGCAAGGCATTAACGTTGAATTTTCATTTAAAATTGTATTGACGGAGCATAAGAATTTAACAAAAACAAACGTTTTTGAATAAAGAAATGAAAATTCGAAAAATTATACGCAAAAGTTTTGCTTTTCAAATACAGCGCTTAGATATGCCTCCGCTAAAATTTATTTTTTCCATCGCGTGCCACTCATACAATCCAAATCGAATTTTCCGCATAAATTTTTTCCAATCCAAGCTTTGCTTTGTAGGATAAATTAAAGACGCAAGTTTCATCAAAATCGGCCACGCTTATAGCCCAATTCACAACCCCAAATTCAATTTGGCTTTATAAATATAATATACGATGGTGAAATCATCTTGCCTGTATTTAAAGAATAGACTTTCTTCCTTCATTTGATACGAATAGGAAGATGAACGTACCTTCTTTTTTTCATGGAAAACTGCAAATGCTTAAGTTTTTAAAATCAACTGTAAAAGCAATCTCAATAATCCTAAGCAACTCTTCTCTAGAGAACACCATCATTAGATTTTTCAAAATTTATTGTTAAAAAATTTTGCTGTTTTCCCATCAAAACATGAAAAATTTACTGAACCATGTAATCATTCATTAATCAATACACATTCGTTTCAGTATAATTTTCCACTAAATTACAGTGCATTCCCATGTAATTTGTAATTTCAAATTTTTTATGAAGGTGGTGGTTATGTTTTCTGCTTATTTTTCAAAAATTTTCAACAACTTAATTGAAAAAATACAATATTTTTCGCAAAATTTAATTTGGCCAAACGCTGTAATATAATGATGTATCCCGTGATTAGGCGACAGAGTATGGGTGGGTTAAACCAAAAGTGCTGCTGCTGCTAAAAAGTTATTTATTTAACGTGATTATAAAACAACAGCTCTCAGCGCAAAATTTTTTTTCCAAAAACTTTTCTCATATTTTCAATTCAATTCATATTTTTTGTAGGTTTTATTTTTGTTTTTGTTTATAAATTTGTTTTGTGTTATTATTTTCATATTTTGATGGTTAAACAATTAAATTTTTCCTTTTTTTTTTTAATTTTATACTGTTGTTGAGCAATTATTTGCATAAGAGAGAGAGAGAGAGAGAGTGATAAATCAAAATAAATTTTAACACCTGGTTTGTGGAAAAATTCAATTTCACGTAAATATAACCAAACTTTATTATGGGAAAGTGGTGGAATGTTTAAAGTAATTCATAATTTAAATTAAGAAACCAATTCAAAGGCTAACGATTTGTTATAAATTTCTCATCTTATTTAAGCTGAAAGATTTCTTTACTAACCTTATAGGTACTAGAGTGTGGCGATCTTTGCACTTCCCATAATGTCTCTGTCAATCCTCGATAATTCCCTCTTGCCTTATATTTGAAATATATCCTGCTGTATTCCACCTCAACACGGAAAATACATAAGGCAACAAGTGCCTGGTGATACGGCTCTTTTACTTTCTTTTGAATACTGCTAGATAATCAGCTGCATGACACAAAACTCTTCTCATTGTAATTACGCAACAAAAGATTAGATTGTCACACCCTCCCTTCATCTTTCATTTGCACAGCTTCTGCTTGTAAATTTCCTTCTTGGTCCATGATATGAATTTCCATATGAACTGTTAATACTGTCTATCTAATTCCATTTGCCTAGCCAGTCTCACCCTGTTCCTAAATCACAAGAACCGTACGCTCGAATGGCATCCGGGTGCTATGAGTAATCGTTCTTTATTATTAACCTCTTCCGTATCGAAGTAACCGCTTCTACACTTCACAACACATCTGCAGCCGTTTAAGATGAAGTTAAAGTATTCATGATAAGCTTTGGAAAACAATTGATAAGCTCCAAATAAATATTACCATGGCATAGCACAGATACAACATGTTTATTGGCAAAAACTATGTACAGAAGTTATGCCGTTTACTATGGCACCCATCTACTTGAATTCCAATTGAATTTCTGTATGTTTAATAATTAAATTTAAAGCCTTAGTATTGCAAACATTTGTAAGAAGGACTCTATGTTAATTAACAAATAACTCATTATCATTTAAATTTAAGGGAATTTAAATTTTAAGCCCCTTCAATAATTCCAAAAATGTACAAGAAACAATTGCGTTGTGTTCGCATTAATAACAACAGCGTATTTAGCAAAGACTTAAAAGATATTAAAGGATATAAATTTTAAAAACAGAAACCTTAAAAAATTGTAAAAGTCAGGAACCTTCTTTCTTCCAGAGGGAAAAACAGAAACAAAATTTTTCAATTTATGTTCCTTCTACTCTTTTCGTTCTTGGCAGTAAGTTATTATGTTTTCAGGAAGTATTGTTCAGAATTATAAAAATTAATATTTGTTCCTTTTTGTATTTGAAATTCATGTTTAAATAAAATATTTAGTTTAGTTAAAATATTTAAGAATGAATAAAAAGACGGGTTGTGTAGTATTTGGTCCAAATAAAATGGACTTGTGTGGCGGTTTCCTTGCAATGACTTTCTCGCCTTTAATGTTTTTCTCCATCATTTTCTTGTGCCATGATTAAGTTAAGCTACGTATTTAGTGCTGACGATGTTGCTGTTGCTGTGGCCTGCTTGGCTACGATGTTTTCGTTCAAGTTTCGTTTTACGCAGGGAGGATGTCTGGGGTATGGCTTGTGCTAAATGTATAATAATAAGGAGTAGATGAGAGAGGTTGCAAGAGTAAGTTGTTTAAAAAAGGATTATGGCCATAAATTTGAGAATTTTTTTTTATTTTTTTTATTTTCACCATCATCGCCATCATCATCAGTCAGCAGTTGTTACTTTAAGTGTTTATTTCTGGATTAGGGTTTTGCTTAAAAACCCGAATTGTTATTTTTTTCCATTTCTTTTTATATTTCTCTCCATTATGTTTTCCAATGCATCAGAATCAGCAAAAACAAATAATAAATATAAATTATTATTAACAAAATTGAAAGAATTAAAATGAAGAAATTGATTTAATTTAAGGGTCATATATTTTGAAATAAAATATAATTTCATTATTTGAAATTATTTTATAGACATGCTTTAAATTTTGAAGTGAAACGCAATATAAAAAAGCACCATTTCCTAAAATTCTATTTTCAAATTCCCTTAATGGTTTAATAATCAATGTAATGATCAAAAGAGAATTTTTTATTTCTTCTCTCTTTTTCTGTTGTTCCTTTACATACATAACTCTTCTGTAAGTGAACACGTACAAATATGTTTATGAGTTTATTTCTTTGTAATGTAATGCTTTATTGTTTTGTAATAATATGCCTCTCTCACACTCTCCCTCTCTTTCTTGCCCAATCTCATAAATATTAAAATAATACCATGTTATTGCTCGTCTACCATATTCTTCTACCATACATTGCAAAGAGCATAATACTTACACAATTGTATCACACAATCATAGATCTCTAGCTCTCTATTTATTTTTCTGGGTATTCCTACTGTTTTAATTTATTTCATTGTATATGCAAGCATGTGTTTTGTATAAAGAAAACAAAACCAACAAGCATTTGATGACAATTACATTAACATAAGCCTGTGCTATGACCCTACCCTACCCTACCCGACCCGACCCGACCATTCATATGGAAAGGGAACAAAGTCTGTCACTGTGTCTGTGTGTGTGTCTGAAAGTAAAAATGATTAAGTACAGTACAGGGTGTATGTGTATTTATTTATTTATTTTTATTGTTAAAATGTGTGTGCTCTTCACATGTGAGTATCAAAACAAATAAAATAAATGTATGTATGAGTGTTTATAGAGAGCAAAACATACAAGTTATGCAGTCAAATAAAAATGTTAATGAAATGAAAAGAGTGAGTATAAGTAATACCTGCATATGAGTGTTCTCTCTTTGTGGTTTCTCTACTGGTAAAAGAGTAAGTGTGTGTAGAAAATTTTTTTTTGTTTAACAATGAAAAATGACAGTGTAACCACACTTGATGGCTATTAAGTATGACAATGACAATTATTTTTTAGGAAAAATTGCAAATAAAGAAAACTCGAAAAGAATATTTTAAACAAAAGCAAATAAATAAACAAATGAAATATTAGGTAAACATTACCGTTATTGTTGTCTTACACCCAAGTTGTCTTTGCTAAAAACAATTGAAATCATGAAGAGAGCAAACAATCGTTAACCACAGAAAACAAATTGTTTTCAAAAATGCTTTCTGGTTTCTTTTTTAAAAGTGTATTTTTCTAGAAAAAAAAAAAAACGTAAACGAATAAATTACTTAAGGATTTAAAGCAATCATCTGGAGAATTATAAATAATTAATGGCTTTTTGTTTTAAGATAGAAAAACAACAACAATAAGAAAACAAAAATAATATGTAATCTAAAGCATAGAACATATAAAATATTTCGTTTGAATTGCCAAGAGGTTATTTTAAAAAAATTGATTTTCCTTAACTAAAGAACTGTAATTAAATGTTTCAAAGGACCGAAATCAAGTATAATTTTTTAAAAGCTATCAAAAAAAAAGAAAATTAATCCCAAGGCTCTAAAATAATTAAAAGAGATTTATTTGCAGATGTTTCATTTAATATTTCATTCAATTTCGTTTTGTAAAAATTTTAAAAACATTTTTTATACGATAAAAACAAACACCAGTTATTTCCTGTCATATATTATTCGATCTTTCTTAATTGATCTTATTTGCAACACCGATTGGCAGTTGCTCTGAATTTGTTTTTTTTTTCTAGAGAGAGAGAGCGAGAGTGTGAGAAAGAAAACAGAGATGCAATAAATGTTGCAAACTCTTGGATCAAAAGATCTTTGGAATTATTTTAATAAAACCCAGTCATCTTTAGTATTTCATTTCAACTGACCCATATTTTGATCTCATTTCGGTTTGTTAGAACAGGATTAAAAAAAGAGTGGAAAAAATCTTCTTTATAAATTAAAAAAAAGAAAAGAAAAAATTAGAAATAAGAACTGAAAAGAAAGTGAATCCATTTCTTTAATGCTTTGCTTAATAAAATTTCTCTTTTTATTTCAAATGAACAAACACAAGAATCATCCGTAACCCCACATACACACACTCTCTAGCATACACATGAGAACGCATACATTTAAACTCATTCGTTTACCAAGCAGCACAGACACAAAGATTTGCTTCTCCTTTATTATATGGTCATACAATTGCTTTTATTCTTTGCATGTAACATCATAACACAAATATGTATATGTGTGTGTGGATTAGTGAATGATTATAAAGAGTTAAAGAGAATGATAGTGGTGGTGGGTGGAAAGGCAAAGCGAGAACAAATTCATAAATATTTACAAAAGCAAACAAAACTTTAGCATGTTAAAATGTTATGTAATTGGTTGTATGTTATATTCTTCTCACATGCATACACACGCACACATACATCTGTATGTAAGCATTTGAGGTTGAGGGTTGGGAAACTATAAGAGAGAAATGATTATTATTTTGCCCGTGGTTGAGTAGTAGAGTAGAGTTTTGTTTATAGTTGCAGTGATTATTTAAATGAAATGCTGCTGAATGAATGAATGAAATGCTGCATGGAAATTCATAGAAAGTTTGAGGTCATAACATAAAAAAAAAGCAGAAAAAAGGAACACAAGAAAAGAGTAAATAAAGCCTTTTTACTCTGATGTAGGCTTCGAAACAAAGAAAAATTACTTGGTTTTTATGAAGTATTTTATCTAAGGTTCGTTCTTCGCTTTAAGGCATATGAAATGACTCGCAATTTTTTTTCTTTTATATTTTCATATGTAATAAAGAAAATGAAAATGAGAATGAAAAAGATAAAGATAAAGATATCATAGAGAAAAATAAAACCTTCAAATAATGAAAGATTTTAAGAAAAATTCTTAACACAAAAAAAAAACAAAAAAAAGAGAAAATCTCTATCAAGGCCATTAAAAATTGAATAGAATGAAAAGGCTTTTAAATTTAAATTAAAAAAAGAAATGCTATGCCAGTCTCTTAGATGACAAAAACAATGCCTTATTAAATGAAGATTTGCACCATACGACGCACATACATTTACAAATGTAAAATAAAAACTCTCAGAAAGAGAAAGAGGAGAGAAAGAAAGAGAGAAAAGTTAAAAGCATGCTACTCCACCAAGCAATTATTTTGTCAACATAAAGAATTTTACAATAAAACACAGTTTTATTCCTGCCCTGTCATATACATTTGATACTCTGCCTGTAACTGTTAGACATATTAGTGTGCGTATGTATATGTGTGTGTATAAGTGCATTTATTTACATTTATTTGCAATACAATCAAATTCATATTTATAAACTACTCTTATACACACAGACATGCATTAATTTTCATTTAAAACAGCCACACACACACATACACACACATTCTCTCTCTCTCTCTGACAAACACACAGTTGTAGAATACTCCGATTTAGCAAGAGAGTTGTATTGTTATTGTATGTGTAGACTAACGTATGTTGTTGTTGTTATGAATGTATTATTATTGTTTGCTTACAGAAAATAGAAAGTGTTGTATTTATTTACAGCATTTAACAACAGCAACTTTAATGCATTCAAAAACAACAACAACAATAATATTAACAACGACATCACTTGCCAACAAAGTAAAATATTTTACAACAACGCCATCAACTTTGTTTACATTCATATTTACATATTTTATATTCTCTTTCTCTCTCTTTCTCTCTATTTTCACCACTTCGTCTTTCTACCTCTCTTACCGTCTGTGTATGTGTAATATCGTAGCATTAAGGTTGCAATAGTAACAACACTTTGTTGCTAACTAGACTTCGATATAGTGGGGTAAGAAAAATGTACCAAAACAGGGCATGAGACAAATTGACGAAACAAAACCGAATAAAAAGTACCAAAAATTAAAATTAAATGTATTAGGGCCTATGCAAGACGTTTGTGAGTAATTAATCTTTATCTTGCATTACTTAAGAGTTATTCGTTCATACTTTAAAGGCAGCTTATAAATCAGAATTGGTATTCATATCTGGAATTCACTCCAATAGAAATTTGTAAAGCTTGGAAGCGGTAAAAAGTACTTTTCGGAACAATTGCTAAGTACTTTTTTATTGAAATCACGTACCTTTTTATGCATTTATAAAATGTTAGTGCTTCTCTAGTGATTTTTAAGTGCTTAAAAAGTTTCAACAACAGCCAACACAATAACAAAACAAAATAACACAATTATTGTTATATATATTGTTATTGAATGTGTTTATATGTATGTGTATTTGTAACTGCATTTTAGTCAAATACAATTATAAAATTTAACAAAAATTTTCAACACATGCCTTTGCAAATTCAAACTCTGTTTGTGTTCAACTAAACCATAGACTAGAAGTGTCCCTGAATTTCTATGAAAATTTTTAATAAAATTATTCAAAACATTAACTTTAAAATTTTTAATATTTTTCGCCAAATTTCCTCAGTCATTGGCTTTAAAATTCATTTAAATTTTATCAATTGACGGCGAAATGTTCAATCCATTCATCATTATTTGTTAAGCCGGGATTTTGAAGGTCAATTTCAGTTATGATGGAGTAGAAATTTGAAGAATTCTGTTCTAGACGAAAAGGTATGTGCATAAGACAAGGGAACGTTTTTAGCATCTTGTGTGGCACTTCCATTCTTATCATTCAAAGGACCGATAATAAATTGTTTTACTTTAATTCATTTATTAAAACAAAAATAAAATCGAAATTTGCTTAACAATAATTTTTTTTTTGCGGAAAAAGGCAAATAAAAGGTCGCAAATAAATCAACAAAACCCCAAGAAGAATTATGAATCATAATGAATTTATCTTTATAAATGAAAAAGGAACGAATTTTATTTTCATTTCTTAAGAGTTTTTTATAGCGAATATTTGAGTTTGTATACAACATACTTCATAATTTTTTCTTTTGAAACAACGAAAGATTGAGCTGACTAAAGACAAAATTGTTCCATGAGAACTCCACGTCAATTGAACTTACTAAGCTGTATCATTAGTGACAGCAAATTCCCAGTAAACATATGCCATTTAACTCGTAGAGTAGTACATTCATTTTTCATTACAGATTCTATTTTTTCATATACGTACTCTTTTTCTCTTCTCAGCACCAGTTTACATGAAATCAGCATGAAATTGCTTACATACATGCATACGTGTGTATGTAGAATGAGAAAGTTGCGAATGAAAGATATTTCAAATAAGTTAAAACTCAATGGCAATAATAACCTTAATTTGTATGTGAAGAGTTAATAGTGGATAATAACAACAACAACAACAACAACTTGACATTCACATCCACTTCACAAAAACAACAAAAAAATTAAATTAATTGAGAAAAACATACGTAAAATTGTATACCGTAACACAATAACAAAACAGCATAGCACAGTTTAACAAAGTAAAGGGTGGTAAACAAATAACAACATGGTAGTCTAACTGTATTTTATTAAAATTCACATAATTTTACGAAAAACAAAAGCTACAAAAACAGAAAAGAAAACAATAACAACAATCATAACCACATAAACAATGTAAATAACATTGAATATGATAATAATAACGATAACAACAACAATAGCAAGCCTAAAGGCTTAAAAAAGAGTCACACTGTCTTACTCTCTCCCTACACAGTATGTGTTATAGAAAGGGAAAGCAAATAAAAAACAAAATTAACCGCAAACACGCATAGAACATGAAAACAAATGTAAGAAAGTCAAAAGGTAGACAGTGAGAGGGAGTCAACTGAAAAAAGCAAACATGTGTCATACAACCACTGATCAAAAGAGAGTACTCAGGGAGTAGAGAGAGAACAAACGTAAAGTTTTTAGGACCTGCCTAGGTTTATTATTATAATGTTGCTATGTATTGTGTAGTTATAGTACAAATACAACTACCCTAATACTGTAAATGCTCATTTTATGTTTACTACGGTATGAGTTTACTTGTGTATATGTATATTTGATAATTTGTTTGTTATAAACAACAATAATTTTCAGGTTTTTTCTTTCAGTTTTGAGGTTATGTTTTCTAAAAATAAAAGTTATAAAGTCATTGCTCTTCAACTAAAAGGAAAAAATTAAAAGAAAAGATGTGTGGAAAGGAAAGAACAAATTTAAGGTTTTTTTCCGGCTGGTTCCACAACAGCTCTTCTTTTCTTCTATTTTTCGTTAACGGATGTTCAGTTTGTCTTGTTTACGAAATGTTTAAAAAAAATGTTCACATTTTATTTATTTTCTCATAAAAAAGAACCCAAAACAAAACAAATCTAAAATATATTTTTATTTTCTTCATTTTATTCCTTTTTACCAATGCTTGAGCACTTATTCCTCCTCTGCAGTTGTTTTTTATTTGGGCTTCACAGCACCCAATTGCCTGTCTTTTGCTTTTTAATGTCAATGATAATGGTGTTGATGATAATGATTCTGTCGGTTGATTATATTTAGACAACTGCTGTTAAGTATGAAGAAAGGAAGACGAAAACACAAAACAACAACAACCAAGAACTATAGCTATAGAGAGGCAAAAAATGCCAAAAGAATGTTAAGAATGAATGAAATACACTCTCGTAAAAGATGATTTGCCAAGCGTGACAAATATTTCTTTGTAACATTACAAGTAAATAACTTATAGGCCTTGGCTTGTGTTTCACAAATAATACAGGCAAAAAAAAAGAATACAAATAACAAAAGAAATAAAAAGAATCACAAAAAAGACTACAAAAAGATGTTATAAAAAGCAACAAAAAAATCTGTTGGAAATGATAATATCGTTGCCATAATATAATGGAGTACTTGAATTCTACTTTTTTTTATTACTTTTTGATTTAATGATAATCTTTATATTAATGTTTAATGCCAAACACACACACAGCCATACACATAGGCATATACTACGCACATATCTACACAGACACATACTAAAACACACAAATAGTCAATACAACATTACTGCACGATAAGTAATCCTATAAGTAATTTTGATGAAATGAAACGTTTAAATAAATGCAAGTGAAGTGGTTGAATTCAAAAGGGTTTAAAAAATTGTAAAATATAAATATGAAGACTCTTCCTTAAACATGCTTAAGTACATACAAACAAATTATTTTCGTCATTTACAAAGTAAATAGAAATGGGGCGTATGATTGATTTTAATGAAATCCTATTAAGTATACGCCCCCAGTAGGAAGGAATTCGAAAAAGCTGTAACATTGAGGAAGAAACTAGCTTGCAGCAGCGATATTGGCCTTATTGTAATTACTCGCAGTAAGATCAATGAAACAAGCCTATGACTGCTACATTTGTTGTTACTCATTAGTGTGATATTATCCAATTAAATCTATAAAGAGCATAGCAAGCCTTAACAAAAGTACATGAAACTGTTTGAGCCGTTGTCCTCACTTCTCATCAATACACGCCGATTGTTCTTATTTCCTCTTCAATTTGTCTTTTACACGGCCAACCCGCTAATGTATAGCGCACATTAAGAGCCTTTGTATTATCGTATTGAAAACTATCGACCATATTGACAGGTTCATCTGTCAATCACTTGCTTAACTAGGTGAATGAAACGTGAATAACGAAGCAAAACAAAGAAATTGGAAAAATATGCTCAGCTCTGTGCTCTCTTAAGGGACTAAAGGAATGTTATATGGACATAAAAAAATTCATTTAATATTTTATTTTTTATCAATTACAGACAGAAAAAGTATTGTCAACAATATCAAAAATATAATTTTCTTCCATTTTTAAGTAATTTGTAACAGTTTTTAATAAAAAAAAAAATAAAAAAAAGCAATTTTTTGAATTTCTTTAAATTTTGTACCATAAGCCCCCTCCCTTTTTAAAATAATTAATATTTTGAAAGCGTATGTATTGCATGTTTTAAGCATCTGTCAAACGACAGAGACTATTCTCTTTTACACCAGACAGATGTCAAATAAATACACATTTTACAACAAAATGACAACTTCCTTTAGCTGGAAGATGAGAAAATATAGCAACAACAACATGAATATAATCATGAAAAACTTTTATAAACTTTAAAACATCTCTTTTTCTTTTAATATTAACCATTATGTGGTTTATACTCTCCTCTGGCAAAGAAACTTATTTTCTTTCACTTCACTTTTAAGAAAAAAATGAAAAAAAAATTGAAAAAAAATAATTTTAAAAAATATTTGAAAGATGAGCAGAACATCTAGAGTTTTAAGAGAGAGAAAAAGAAAACAAAAGAAAGGTTTCAAATGAATATGTAAGAAAAGCAATTAAGATAATTACTTAAAAACAACAACAGAAAGCACAAACAACTGTAGCCACAGCAACTTATTAAGATTACAAGAGTAAAAGAGTTTTTCCCTGACAATAAAACAGACACAATGTACTAAACTTAAATTGTGGTTTTAAGGGAAAACGGTAATGAGGAGATAAAATCCCAAACCCAGCAACATTTTGATTGTAAATTAGTAATTCAAGTCGACTGCATGATTTTCAAAGAGCACTTCTTTCGTTATGAAGAAACTTATCATCATTATCATCATTATCATCATTTAGCCTAAACGTACTATACTATGGATACTTACAAATTGCAATTCAAAGATCTTTACTAAATTTCTTCTATCTGGTTTTAAGATGACCTCTTCTCCTGTGTCCAACGTCAATGATAAGCAGTCGAAACTAAGCGAATTAGAAGAGGAACCATCAGGATATTGTCTCAAGACTAATGTAGACAAAGTTAAAAATGAAAAAAACCGTGCCTTAATACATACATACATACATACATAATTGGCCATTACAACCCTTCGTCAGGATTACGGCCTAGCTTCTCAACACCACTCATGTTGTGTGCGTTAATTTTATACATGAGTAGCGGGACCTACAGTTTAAAGTCGCCTCCGAACGACAGATTTTTTGAGAAGCTTTTCATGGCAATTTTTACTCTCAGAGTTTTTGCCAGAAATCTGCTGAGAGGAAGTCGCCCAAGAAATACTTTTTGTATTTTGTTTTTGATGTCTGGCCCGGGATTCGAACTCGGGCCTTTCGTCTAATAAGCCAACACACTACCTACTAGACCACGGCGACTGTGCCTTAATAGAAATATATAATCGGTATTCTTCTAACATACTCTTCAAACACGCTTAAGAAAGTATATTTGTACAGTTCTGTTGTTCCAAAAGCGTAATCGAGAGCTCTACACCACTACCAGAATGTTGTCATAGAGGGCATGAGGTGTAAATCTCTATTTGAAGTCCAGCATACTATCCAATAGACAATCAAAATACTTTGTGTTCCAAGCACTTCGTTTATAGTTTGAGATTTCAAAACGTTTTTTTCTCACATTTTTCTACTCCAAATTTTACTGGTTTAAACCGGAAACAAAATTTTTTTGGAAATTTTATTAAAGTTAAGGAAGTAAAACTTCACGATCCGTTTTTTATGTTTAATTTTCATTTGTATGATTAAGAGCGGTTATTAATATTAATGCAGTTAAATGTTTTTCTTTGCTTTCTTATAATAATTTTCTTATAATTTTTTTCTCTCTTTCTCTCTTGGTTTTTTGTCTTGGATTGTTTATTTACTTCAGACGTTTGTTGAAAATAAGACGCAAATGTACACGCAAAAAAGAAGGGAGTAATTCGTTGATTATGGCATTGGGGAGAGTATACTCGTATGTATGTAAACAATAATAAAAAAATTAAAATTATAATAATAATGCCGGCATGCAACATTATAAAATGAAAGTCTTCCCCTACTTTACATTGAAGTTATTTCATGCCACCTAAACGTATGATGACTATGGAAATGAAAGAAATATTACTCATACGCAGCGTACTACTTAACAGAGATCAGCAATGAGAATTCAAAAAGATGAGTAGAATCGAATCATACTCATAATTTCTGATACTTATACGCATTCATACTTATTTTAATATCATGAAACCTCTACTCATATTCAAAGTTTGAAGTACTCATCATATTCATACTTAACAACACGTATGATGTTGTTGATTTCGACTCACCATAACTCAAAATATATACGAATCACAAAATAAGTATGATTCGCGTACGAACACTAAAATACTCACTAGAAGATTATGTGTCTGCCCTACTTGATGTTCTGCTTTTTTTTTGTGCTTGTGTGTCTTTTTCTTTTTTTGCAAATGCAACAACAACTACGAATATATGTGACTCGAATCATTTATAAGTATTATAAGTATTTTTCTCAAGTTATGAATCTGACTGAGTAGGCTTATGAATCAAACATATTTCAAATGGTATGAGTCTGATGTCAACGTTGTATGCGTACTCAATGCAACCTCTACTTATAATTCAACGTTGTAGTGAGTACGAATGAATCAGAGTACTTAGTTAAATTTAAATATTGTTGACACACTAATACTCAAAATTTCATGAGGGCTTATGAGTAGCGAAAAAACGATTCAATTCTAATCTCTGAGGTACAATAAAATATTTAGAACAGATGCAGAGACAAAAACTATAAAAATGCAACCAAGGAATAAAGCACCATTAATAAATTGCAGGTAGTATAGTTTTCATTAAATCGTAATCGAAAGGTCGTTGCGTTTTTCTCCTTCTTTTCATTTCTTTTGAGCAAAGCTGTGACTCTAAATCAACTAAAACCATGAAAAAAAAGCGTTTTTTGGAAAATTAAGAAGTTTACTAACCATTTGAGGGCATTAGTTATCGATTTACAAGAACATTATTTTCAACTTTTTTTTAGTTTTTTGAATATCAGCTACTTGAGGATAGGGATTGTTTGAATTTGTTTGCTTATCTTACGTACCGGACACATATCTCCGTAATAAAATTTCCATGAACACTAGGAATGACTAACTGCTTGAGATTCTTGTAATCCCCAAGTAACTCCTCTAGTTATTATGAGTGTTACGAATGATTACGGCCTCAATTTAATATCAATTAAATGGTTTCAAACGCCTATAAAGATATTATGTTACCGTAAGGAAAAAATATTTCATTTACGACAAATTTTTGTTTAAGAAAAATATTTTCTTTTCAGTTTCACTTGGATTTGATTACCATTTTTCAGTACAGTGTACATATTATTCGTTCAGAGTCCCATTTGAATTTATTTTTGTGTTTGCTGTGTTTTTGTTTTTATTTTTGTTTTTTTTTTTCTTTTTCTTTTTTGGAGCCAAAGCTTTTTTCATTAATTTCATTTTAATTTTTCCTCTCTTTTTTGTGTTACAAAGTTTTTAATTCATTTAACGCCTTAAGGCTTTGAAGAGCAAACGAACAAAAAAGAAATCAAATAAAAGAAAACAAAAACAAACAAAAAGAGGTTTTTTAATATTAAAACGAAACTCTTGTGATTCATTTCATTTTGATGGATATCCAAGACTGTAGACAAATTGTTGTTGTTGTTTTTGAGGGGTTCATTCTTTCAGTTCAGTTCTGTTCTGTTTCTTTTTCTTTCCCCAAAACGAAGAAAAAAAAGGAAAGGAAATTAAGATTTATGGCGACAATTTTCCAGTTTTAATTTCAGACACTTTATCACTTTATCAACAGCCAACAACCAACAATCAAGTTCCCAAAAGCAAACAAGAGTTGAAGGAGTTAATTTGTGGCAAGAAACAAAGGAAGAAATATTTCCTTTTTTTTTTTGTTTTATTTGAATTCTTATTAGAAAGAAAGGGATCAGAAAAAAGGATATTAAATAAAGAAAGTTTCACAAAACATTGTTAAAATACAAGGCAAATTAACAAACATATTGGGAGTACCACTTAGAAAGTGTACATTGTGAAGCACCTAATTTTCTTGCTTAAAGACGAACTCTGCAGCTTATGCTTAAGTAACTTTAAAAGATTTTGCCAGTTGTTCTTGAGTACCACTCCGAGGTATGGAATAATTTTATATGTCCACCTGCCCCTTTTTGACTTTGATGGAAGAATCTTATTGTAGTTTATTCCTTAATTCTGTATAATATACGAGTGTTCTTTGCAGATGCCTCAGTTGGGGGCTTGCCTTTGGTACCTACCAATCGATCCTTTAAATTGATCCTTTCAACTAGGAATGATAAGACTAAAAATTAAGATACATATATGTATGAAGCACAAAAATTACATTTTTTTGCCCTTAGAGGATAAATGACGTCATGCTAGCAGTTTGCCATTAAAGAGATATGCCATTAAAGACACAAACCATATCTAAATTATACGCCAACTGTTGTGAATCCTGTTCATAAATATTTAAAAGAATCTGATTCTCTTTTCTTTTTAGAATGATTTAACATTTTAACCATATTTGGAGTGCCATTAAAAAACTGTTTCTATTTTCCTCCTTCTTCTTTGTTAAATAATCCAATTTTCCATTCTTTATTAACTTCAATATTTTTCTCCCTACAAGTGTTTTTTTTTTTTTATTTATTTACGGCAACAGATTTGACTATGAAATCTTGTTCCTTCAGTTCGTTTCTTTCATTTTTTTTTGCCTGTTATTTATTATTTTTTCCTTCTCCTCCAGACTTGTGTAGTGAAACTTAAATCAAATCAATGTCATTTATGTTTTTATTAGTTTTTATTCACTTTTAGCAATTTTATTTGCTTAATCCTGCATAAAATTTCAATCTTTTTTTCTCTCATTTTTTGTTCTTTTTTGAAATTTTCTTTCAAAAATAAATACATTTGACTGCTCATTTCGCCAGCTACCCAGCTACAGTTGAAACATCTGCTGGAAGAAGAAATCTTTGCCTTTTTTGGTCTGTACTTCCAGTTGCAATTTATTTAAAGGTTTTCATGAATAACAGCACAAAAAAAAACAAAAACGAAGAGAAAGCGATAAAAAAGAAAAAAACTAGAGTTGAACGAAAACTTGAGTAACCCTTGTCATATTTTAATGAAACCACGTTGAAAGTAATGATAGCAGAGAGCGGTGGGATTTTAAATAAAACGGGAAAAAGAATTCTCGTAACGCAATAAAATATGAATTTTGCTGACCTTTGGAGAAATATTTTTTTAATATAAAATATTTAATTGTACGGTGTTTTTAAATATGATAAAAGAAAATATTTTTTATTGTTATGGCATCAAATATTTTAAAAATTTTTATTCAATTTATTACCAGAAATTGTTTCATTTTTATACAGTCTAAAATTTTTTTAAGGAATTTTTAAATTCATGGAACTTTTTTGAAATAAAATTGTTCTATGGTAGCAGAAACAGCCTCCTTAGGTACATTGGTGGGTATGATGAATAAGAAATAATAAATTTTCTATAGAAAATGCAAGTTTTATATTGAGATGGCAAATCATCGATACATTTTCTGTAGAAAATGCGAGTTATCGACTAGGAAATTAGATTTAGGTAACATGTTTGTTGATTGTTTAGAAATAAAAACTGTCCTCACTGCCAAATGTGTTCAATGTTGAGAAAGAGCTGTCACTGTCAGCACTTAGTGGGTCAGCGTTAAGGCATTCGAATAGAGCAAAGTAATTGGAAGTCAAGAGAGAAAAACCTACCTTCAAAATTAAAGAAGACAAACAAAAAGACAAAGTTAATATTCTCTAAGACTGTTTTCAGCTGTTATTTTAAATTATATTAATTAAAACTAAAATACGCGATAATAAAGCCATAATATTGTCAAGTTGAAATCAGTTAATCAGCAGATTAAAAATTTTTAACACGTTTAAAACAGCACGCATACGAAGCATAAAGCAGAAAAAGTGAGACAAAACCCAAGCCAAACGAAGACATGATTTATAATATGCAGACAAAGAAATTAAAACAAAACACTTTATACTCGTAGTACTTAAGAGAAAAATTTTGCAAAGAAAATGAAATATTTTACACGGCTTTGTTTAACATTAATTCAATACAAAGAAATTTTTGCGTTTTTTAATGTTTTCCTACTCTTATTAATCGAAGGACAAATAGAGACAACGTTCAAGCAAAAATATTTTAAAATTCCTCATATACAGAGCAGTATGTGTGCATGAGAGTTAGCAACCGGAGCAATGGTATTTAACTGTTCATTAATTTAATATTTGTTGTTGTCGTTTATTGTTATTGTTGTTTTCATACGAGGTGTCATATTTCTTCTTTTTTTTTTATTACTATTGTCTCTCTCTCTCTCTCGTTCTCTTTTTTCTATTAAACTTCGGTTGGCATTTTGATACTCATTGTCTTTGGGGTTATTAAATTACGAATAACATTTGTTCTACACATACATTACCATTAACATGGACGCTTAAATTTATTGTGTTACTTGCGTAAGTATGTATTGCTAACACTAGCATTTTATTTTTACACCTCATTTTATGAAAATAAATATGTATGTATGTATCGCTCATACAACGTGTGGTTCTGTAATTAAACCGAAAATAGAAATGAAAACAAAGAAGTAAAAGAAGTACAAACTGAATAACCGGCATTAAATTTATGACTTAAGGACGAGGGCAACTTAACAGGATCATATTTTTGTATATTAAAAATAAAATCAGAATGTTTTCTTCTGTTATTACTATTATTTTAAAGCATACTAAAAACACGGGTTTTTAGTGCAATTTTATTGCAAAGAAATGTTTCAAAAGAATATGTTTTTAAAATATAAGTTTTATTATTCTTTTCCACATTACTTTTTATTTAAAGGAACTTCAATTTGCAGCGATAATAAAATTTAAAAACATTTGAACAAATTCATCACACTTCATAAATCAGTTTATCCACTTAAGGGTGATAGGGCTATCATCTGTTGCATAGCTTTTTTCTGAATTGTAATTTATCATTCATGACTATCGATCATGTATCAACCGAAGAATAAAAATCTTATTACAAAAAAAGAGGATTCAAATGTTATCATTTTCGAGTATGTATTGCGAGTAGATTATCGGAATCATAATCGACCTACTCTTTTCAAGGCATTGGTATGATGAAACACTGTTCAAATCTATTGCAGGCTTATACTGACGTACTTTTCCATTGGGGTTTCATACAGTCTAACCCATTTTAAAATTAATCCAAGGATTCTAGAGCATCAGACTTTCATTTCATCCAAACAAAGAAAGTCACTTAGTCTGTTTGAACCTAGACATGTTGAAAGACAATTTTGCAAGAAAAGAAAAGCTATTTTCTTAACATAACATGAATTAATTTCACATTAAATCGCTATCCAATGGATCAAAACACATGGCGTTAGGAGGTTACCATTTATTATGAGCTGCAAAAATCAGTTTAGGAGGCTGCTAAGGACTTCTCTTGAATATAATTCAAGATTATTTCTATCGAACATTAAAGTCCTATCAATTTAACCGCAAGATTTGAAAAATTCCAAAGCATTCAATGCCTTTAAAATTACAGTTTGAAGTGGAAACGAAAAAAAATTCCATCAAAAACTACATAAAACCGGCAGCAATTAACTGAAAATATGGCAAAACTGAAACAAAAAACGCGAAAGCGAATTAAAAAGGAAAAAAACGGAAAAAATTTGTTAAAAGACATAAAAAGAAAGAAATTTTTTACAAAGAATTTCTCCACAAAAACGTTAAAAAACAAACAAAAACGAAACGCCAGGAAAAATTCCAACAATATCCAACCCACACTAAAAAAAAAGCAAACTCATAAGAGTACAAACATATGTAGGTATACAGCTTCATACACACACGCCCACCACCGCATTCACAAACAAACTTGCAAACTTTAGTTGCTCATATAACCATACAATTACAATATGTGTATAGGCATTTGTATGCATGAGTGCTTGTACATAAGTACATAAGTATGAGTTTATGTATGCACGAGTGTGTTTATATGTATGCATACATTTGTATGGCATTGTATAGGTATAATAAAGAGTAAATATTTATAAACATTAATTATTCAATATTATAATAAAACTCACCTAATAAGAAAGGGGGCGGGGGGTGAGAATGAGAACAAGTACTCAGCTACAGCTGCAGCTTTAATAGTATATCCTCCTTTCTTTTTCTTTTTCGTTCACACACAAACACACCTCTATTCCTTTCCAAAATAAAGACTTACTCACTCACAATGGTTTTATTGAGAGATATTACTGTTATTGTTGGTGTGGTAGTTGCTGCTGCTGCTGCTGCTGCTGCTGTTGTTTTTGTTATTATAACTGATATTTCTGCAGTAAAACAATGCTTTGGACTGTGAATATAATACACACAAAAAATCACTTTGCTTTGCTGTTGCCTATTAATATTGCTATTGTCAGGTGTTGTTGTTGATACTCACAGTATAGAGTTTTACAAAAAACAAGGCATTTGAATGCTCATTTCTAACTGTGTATGTATTTGAGTGTCTTTATTTGTCATTTAAAGTAATTTAATATTACAGATAAGTTCATTTTTTTTGGTTTTTTTCTGTATGTTTGTGCGTGCGGTTTCTTTTGTCTTTTGTTGTTGTATTTTATTGCATTGTTTTATAAGTTATTAAAAATTTAATTACATTCAAATGTAAATTTCAATTAACTAAATTACATTCTCTATTTTCTACTGTATCTATTCTCTCTCTCTCTCCCACTCTCTTTCTACTCTACTTTCTGCTTTCAGTGTTTCTCTCTGTTATATTTAAGTTGCATTGAATATTTAATGCCAGCATTTTTTTCTGCCTTTTTTTTGCTCTTTCTCTTCAAAAAAAAAAGCAATCAAATGTTAACCGCATACACTTACAAATATTTGTCCATACCCATCACACACATATACAGCCCGTCAGTATTGGTTTAGTTAAAGAGAAAAATAATCATTTTTTTGTGGGTAATTTCACATTGAGAGAAATATTCGGTTAATGGAAGCGTATGATGGATTTTTATTTAAAATATTACTCATACGTCTGACATTAAATTGTAAAAAATATCAAAAAAAAAACATCAAATTGACAAAGTCAATTGAATTTTCATCTCACAAAACAAAAGGAATATTTCTTTCCCCTTTGCAGAGAGGTTGAGGAAAAAAAGCTTACTTACAGTGACACAAAGTTAAGGCGATTGGATATCCCTACTTCATCAAAAACTCCGTATGATTCCAGGACTAGGGCAAGACTGTAGTAGGACTAGACTGTAGTATTATAAAATTTAACACCCTGATAGCCATTTTTACCGACCTAATTGAGAGCCTATTAGGGCAAACATTTGTATGTTTTCAGTTTAGGGGCCATTCTCTAAAAAACTTGATATAATATTAATATTTCTCTTTGGTACAAACTTATTTGTGTTGTCATTGGCAAGTAAAACAATTGTAAAAGACAAATAGAACAGCATATTTCTTTAAATTTTAATCAATAAAAGCAAACTCTTTCCCACAATAGTTATATTTCCTGAAATAAAAATATTTTTACTTTTTTAAGAGTTTTAAGAGTTTTCCAAAGAAATTGAGACAAAGTATGGTTTTGAGTATTCAATCACATGACTTGAATCCTAAAACGCTATGTGTAGCTCAAGTTATTTTAGTCAGATTGAAGGCCTAAAAGGATCCTTGGATTAGTGCATGGACATACAAGACAAGTTGTGTGAGAACAGCATGGACATATCTACATTAACCTAAGTATAATTCATTGGCAATGAACTTCGATCGGCATATTCAAAGTAAGTAATGTAAGCGTCTCATCTACTGTGACCGACAAATGAAATGATTCCGGCGAAGTAAGTCTTGAGATTATAGTCTGTATAGTCTTGTAAAGGCAGAAGGATTATTTATAGTGGTTATTTCAATATACTTTATAGGCGACCTAATCTAGGCCGGATAATGATCGCATAATTCAGATCCTGCATGGGCTAACATGCCCGCTCACTTATTTCCATAGAAACCGCGGTGGCCTGAGATAGACCAAGAAAAGTCAGTTGGCCACCTTGGAGACTTTTAAGCCATTAGTAGAACTGTAATGGTGATTCAGATAGGTTTCGTCTAAGTAATCACGGGATTCTAAAAAATATGAATAATTTTTTATCTCAAGTGGCCTATTTTCCGAGATTAAAATTTTCGTTTAAAGTTTATTGAACAAACTTGTTAATTGAGGCCTATCTTAACACCAGAAAAAAAACTTTTTTTTGTTAAAAATAATTCTATCCACGTAAAATGACTCATGCTGGTGCGTGTGGTGATTAGTAAGTCTACCTTTACTCTCCTCTACACATTTTTAAATATTTGTCATCCATTGTTTCTTTTATTCTTTTATTTTCCTATTTTTTTACATTCTTATTGTTGCTATTGTTGTTGTTGTATTTGTGCTGCTGTTTTTTTATTGCATTTAATTTAAATGAATGACATTTATTTATCAACCTCAGACCACAATATAAACAAACAAAAAAAAAGTATTTTTTGTCGGTTTTTTCTGTTTTTGTTCTGTGGTAGACGAGGTTAAACACTTTCACATACCAGTGGCCATACGGCATTAACAACAACAACAACAAGAATGAAAAAAATTTAACTGAAAAAAGGACAAACATTAATTGTTGTTAACAGAGGATAATTGAAAATGAAAAAAAAACACGCAAATCAAAATAATTAAATGAGATTTTTTTCTCTCCGCCCTCACTCACTCTCTCTCTCTCTCTCTCTCTCTCTCTTTCTATGGGATTTTATGGTTTTGTTTTGATTTCAGTTTGGCCTTAATGGATCTGTTTCGTATGGTTTTTGGTCTTTTACACAGTATTATTTCAAGTGTCTGAGCAGCTTTAATATTTATTTATAATTTTAATATTTAATGCGCTGTGTGCAATCGGTGTGTAATGCATGCAATTGTTTAAAGTCGGGCCTTTGTTTTTTGAGGGGAGAATTAAAAGCAAATATTAAAAGCTCATTAGTTATGTTCAAGCTGGGCCAACATATTGTCCGTTTAGAAAAGCGGAAGTTAAACAACGACAACGACAACGACAATGACAACAGCAACAGCAACATCTGTGGTTAAAGCATGAGTAACTTGTACAGAAAGCCGGAAGTTGTTTTGAAAAACTTTTCTTTTTCTTTGATTTTGGCCTTTTTTAATTTTTCTCTTTGTAAACTTTAATTTTTTTTCTATTTTATTTAATTAATTACACATTTCCATGCTATTTTTCTTTCTCTTTTCTGTTTTAAATATAATTCTCACTTTATTTTTTCTTGTTTTGAAATAATTTGGCTCACAATTTCAAAAGCTCAGCAGCCTATTTATTCTTTTCGCTTTTATTTCATGTGAATTATTCTTTTCATTTTATTTAAAGAGGCGCAAAATCAACATCAACGTTTTGAATTCATATTTTTATTTTCTTTTTTCTTTCGTTTTTTTTTTATTTCTTTAATATTTAACAATTTCCATTCATTTTTTTTATTTCATTTTCGTTTAAACATTTCCGTTTCCATTTAAGCGATCCATGTTGTTTAATCGCAAACCGTTTTAAAACTGAGGTCTTCGTGTGTTAAGCACTTCGTTTTTGTTTACGTTTGTTTAAGATTTTTAACATGCGTATGTTAAATTTAACAGTTTTCTGTGGAAGTGGATGCCAAGTTAACAGTATTTGGCAAGCAACAGTTTTCCATTTTTTTTATTTTTATTTGAAAACAAAATGCAAACGACGGCAGGTAACACGTGCTTGTGGATTGCAAGTGAAAATGTAAACAGAGAGTAAAAGAAAGGAATACGAGTGTGAAATATCGCTGCTAAAGCAGAATTAAAAAGTAAACGGAAATATATTCTCGATATAATCGATTGAAGACCAATTTACTGGATATAAAATTCCCAGCACAAGGTTTAATTAATTTCTGATCAAAACGGAAAACGCTTACACCTTTCTTACACACTGATTGTATAAGTAAACTGCGACTATAAGACTTACATATACTACCATATGGGTTAATGAATGAAGAGTCCCGTATTTCTCTCCTTGAGGTAATCAGATATGATGATCATTTCTAGGTATAGTCAGACGATAGAGACCAACATGTTCTAGACGAGAAAATGTTGTTGTTTTGAAAAATAATTTTTTCTCCTTTTTTTATTTATCGGCCTATTTAGTTAGGTTAGGTTAGGTTATGTTAAGTGGCAGACCTCTTTGAAGGAAATGGAAATAACATATGCCGGCATTTAGACCCACTGTCCTACCACAATTAATTCTACCTAGGGGCCACCATTTTTAGGGAAAGATATCCCGAATCCAAAATAAATTTTGCTATTGCAGCAATCTTTATATAAGAGAGCTAGGTCAAAGATGCCAGAAAATGAGAAGTCAAAAAAGTTCGTTTCCTTATGACAAAGCACTGACACAAAAGGTGGAAGACAATCTCTTACTCAGACCCACTGCACCGTCAGAAGTTATTTGTCGGAATGCAGGGCCTTTCGGCTTGCCTACCAAAGGACAGTGGCCCGTAAGAATCGATATTCTTGTTCATACGTGTCCAGAAGCGTACAGTAATATTGCGCGAAACCTCCTGCTGCCAACGAAATTGAATATCTCAAATCCAAAATAACTGAGGCAATCGGAAGAGCTATGCATTTGAACATGTAGGAGATTGTAGTTCCATAACGCCGCTGGCCAGCTCAACAGCAATGCAATTTCCAACGATATCCCTATGTCCCGGAACCCTTATAGGAGTTACCTTTGAATGATTCAAAATTTCTCCGGGAATTCCTCGGCATTCATGGACAAGAACGGATGATGAACTGTATTGTGAGTCAAATAAATATTTGTTTTTTTCAATAGAAGCCTCTGTAGTGCAAAGTCTGCATTGTTGGGTAACCTAAGTAAGCCTCAAACTGCTTGCCTTTGATATTGCATATTTCCAATAAAAGGTATTAAAAGAGTCATAATTTGAAATCTATTTAAGGCAGCTGTGTGTTAAAGGTTTTTTGACTTTTGCTTCAAACTTTTTCAATTCAAAGTTCAAGAGATTTCTATCTTTAACCGCATTTGCATTCATTCAGCAATAAAATATTGAATTGGATTTCCAACACAAAGAGATTCAATAACTGCAGACTGCAAACTACACCTGCTTGCATTTAAACAAGGACAACAACAGTAAAAACAACAACAACACGAGGCAATAACCAAATAAATGCCAAAAAATACTTCTTTTAACATCAATTACCCAAAAGAAAACATTTGCAATAATACAGCCACTTAAACAGTCAACTGGCTAAGCAATAATACAAGCCAATAATCACACACACACACACACTCCCACTAATAGCAAAGCAGTTAAAACTAACGATTGCAAAAGGATTGATAAGAATAATAACAATGGAAACATGGCACTAAAATCCCAAAACTTATCTGTACACATGCATGAATATATGTGTGGGTTTCTCGCTCTCTTTCTCTCTCTCTCTCTCTCTCTGTCTCTTACACATTCCCGGTCTCTTAAGTCTTGCCAAGTCTTATGTTAAGAAAAATATTCATTCCGAAAGGATTTCTTTGCAGCCTTGGTAAGCATTTGGTTTGTGTTTTTCGTTTACCTGAGTGCATGTGGGTCTGTGGAGGAATCTAAAGAATCTAATATTCATTTCCTTGCCTGTCCTTTATTTGTTTGGCCATTTAGTAGAGCATGGGGAGAGAGTGAGATTGTTTCAAATTTTGTTTAAATTGTATTCTAGAACGATAACGACAACTGTACAATAACAACAATTGCAACAGTATTGGCAATAACAATGACTATGGCAACTACTATTATAACAACTCTTTCTCACACACAATACCCTCCCCCCCCATCCCCCTGAGTTCAATTACATTATTTCTTTCGTTTTTTGGTAATCATTGGTTATCAGATGCTTTGATTTCTTTTAATTTTTATTTTTTCTGTGTTCCTTTCAATTTTTCTTATTCATTTCAGTTTGAATGAGAATTTTTCTTTTTTGTTGCTTTTTTGTTTGCAATTTTCTTCGATTATTTTTTACCCTTTTCTTTTATTTGTTGTTATTGTTGTTGCAATTGTTGTTGTAGTGCAGTTTCCATATTATTACTTGAGTGCTCGTTAATATATTGGAAAATCGCCATAATTGAGTTTCCTATTTGGTAACAAACAAGCCATGGGAATATTAAATACGTGGGTCAATTTGTAAGTTGCTAAAAAAAACAACTAAAATTTAAATACATGTAATATTTTTATGTACAAACAAATTGCATAGAAAATCACTTTTGGATCATAATCAAACGATTGAATACCCAAAATCATTCATAGCCACTGCAAATAAAACGCTAATACTAAAAATTCCCAACAGACCATCAGTTGAGGAACATGAATTTAATGAAGATGACAAAAATCTTTGGGGATAATGTCGAGTGCGGTGGAATATCGTGCAAATATCACAACTTGCCCAAAACATAAATTCAATATTTTAAATGATAAATTCTGTAATCCATAGGCCTTCAATCAAAAAGCAATAAAATTTTCAATTTTGGGACCTCATCTTTGTTTACCTGTCTCATTTTTTAATTTGTTTCTAACTCCTTGCTCACAATTTAGAATCGTTTTAAAACCAGCCTCGCATAGAACCATTTCAACCACTTTTCAATACTTTATGCAGTAAGTACTTTGCAGCTGTTCGTTTGAGTATGAAAATTGCAAAAAGAAACACTATTTGATTGTTATTGTTGTTGTTGTTGCTGTTGCTACTGCTATAACTATTACAATAAAGGCGACAACAACAAACAATTTTTATTTCCGTTTTCAATTTACAAAACATTGTAAGCATTTATTGTTCAAACGTCCAGAAAAAAAACATATATTTCTTCTTCTTTCTCTCTTTCTTTCTCTCTCTCTCTCTCTCTTTCTTATTTTTATTTTTCAATTCAAAAAGGAAATGCAATATCTTTGAGAGTGTGTGCGTATATAAGTCTACAGGCTCTAAGCATTGCTTGAATTTAATACGAAAGTGTGCAACGCGTGTAAATGTTGATGCATGTGTACGTTTAAGGATAATTTCAAAAGGGTTTGATTGCATTGTATGTGTGTGTGTGTGTGTGCGAGTACGTAGTTTGTTCAAAAACCGAAATCAATTACAATCATTAACCATAAGATTAGTGAGTATGTTTTTAGCCCAAATGGCTGCATTCTTTGCTATCCATTGTTACCATTGCCTTTGGGATTGGACAAAATGCCTGCTGCTAAAACTTCTTTAGCTTTTCCTTCTTCCGAGCCCTTGATAATATCTGCTGAGGGTCTTTCGACTTGTTCTTCGGTATTGGGTTCGTCTAAATTTCTTGACTGATTAATTTCTTCGCTTTTCTCTACATTTTCAGTGGTTTCTTCGAGATCGTCCTGACTTGCTGGTACGTTCTCTTCTACACTTGTTTCACTAACCACTAAATCAGCAACTTCATGTGGTTCTGCTTCTATTTCGGATTCTTTTTCTGCAGTTTCCTCTTCATTTTCAGTGTCTTCAGTTTCAGAGCCATCATTAACTTGTTCTTCAACTTCGTTTTCTATTTCATTTGAACTTTGATGAGACGTGCCCGCCTGTTTATCTTCGACTTCATTTCCTTCACCAACTGCCTCTGAATTTTCTACTTCAATATCATTCTCTTTGGCTTCTTCTTCAAAAGCATCTTCCTCTTCATCTTGTTCACCAGTTTTAGTTTCTTCTTCTTCTTCTGCTTCCTTTTTTTCCTCGTTTTCAATATCAGCATCAGGGGCTTCTACTTCCGGAGATTCATTTTCCACAACATTTTTTGATTCTTCACTTTCTGGTATCTCATCCCCCTCCTCTGATGCATCGGCTTCAGCTTCTATAGCATCTGCCTCTGCTGCTTCTGCTGTTTCAGTTTCTGTACCATCTGCTTCAGCTGCTTCAGGTTCTGGTGCTTCAGCTTCTGTACCATCTACTTCTGCTGTTTCAGTTTCTGCACCATCTGCTTCAGCTGCTTCAGGTTCTGGTGCTTCAGCTTCTGTACCATCTACTTCTGCTGTTTCAATTTCTGTACCATCTGCTTCAGCTGCCTCAGGTTCTGGTGCTTCAGCTTCTGTACCATCGGCTTCAGCTTCTATAGCATCTGCCTCTGCTGCTTCTGCTATTTCAGTTTCTGTACCATCTGCTTCAGTAGCTTCAGGTTCTGCTGCTTCGGATTCTGCTGCTTCAGCTTCTAAAGCTGTTTCACTATCAGCCTGACCATCAATACTTTCCTTATCCTGATTATGAGACTCCTGAGAGGTTTCAGATTTTCCTTCAAATCCTTCTTGGGGTTCTATTTTAGACCCTTTGTATATAACCAGAATGCCGTAACTTTCCACCACACCAATTTCTTCTTCTGCCGCTTCCTCCTCTTGCTCTTTTTCTGCCTCGTCATCCCCATTTCCTGTGTCTGCTCCTACTAATCGATTACCATCTGCCACTGGCAACTGAAGTTTAGCGTAACCCTGTTCGTTTATTAACAATTGCTTGCCATGGCATTCCTCTTTACCCGTCTTTTTACCTCCAGTGACCACATCACAATAAAGGCCCGATTCCAAGCAGGCAAAGACCTCCATATTGAAATCGTTTTCCACGTCATTGTTTATTGCAACAAATGCCAGGGAGCCACGACAAAACGCCACCTGATTCTGACCATTCGTTTGAAAATATACGATACTCTCTTCCTGGTGGCCAGGCACAGCAAAATAATTGGCCATTTGAACCATGGCTACCAATGGAGGCCATCGGTGTTCACATACCCAACCCGAAGCTTTCGTACATTGATTTTGCTCATTAAATTGAGGAGAACTAATGTCTTCACCTTCACTATCGTCCGTAGGTGGTCCTTGATCTTCATCCTGGAAATAGTAAGAACTCATTACCCTTTTTATGCCACCATAGGGATGGGCCAACATAAACACATTGGCCATGATATATTTGATACGCTGCTTGTAGGTTAAAACACGATTTTGGCCTAAGTCCGATGGCAAACCCCTTTGGGTGTCATGTGAATCAATGAACACTAAAGCATCGGTTGAGGGCACAAAACCCAAGGCCGGACCCCAATTAATTAAGGAGCTCAAAGGCACCTTGCCATTCAGTATGGTGGCCAATTCTGCGGCATATAAGTACTCGGAGACCACACCATAGGTGATGTATTCAGTTCTGAGACAAAAAAGAAGAAGAAACATTTAAACCTTCAGTGCAGTGTGGAATAAATTTGATTATTAAGTTGACAGACACACTCACTTGGATACCGAATCCAAACCAAAATCAAATACATCCTGATAGATAAAGGGTCTGGATTTGGGTTCAAAGTCAAATTCTTTACTCAAGTCCTTCAGTTGCTGATAAATGTTCTAAAAAAATAGAAGAAAAGAAGAAAAATTAAAAAAAAAAACGCAAAAAGTAGAAAAGAAAGTGAGCGGATGGTGGATTATACCTTCAAATCAATTGGCCACATATACTTGGCCGTATCAATTCTAAAACCAGCCACTCCCATATCAATGAATTTATTCATCATCGTCACAATATGTTTCCTGACACCATTGCGGTAATGATCCAAGTCTGGATGGTGCTTCCATTGGCAATTGCGAATTTCATGGGCATCTCGGGCATTGTACAGTACTTGACAATCGATCTTATGAAAGTCTAACTGGGTGTACGTTACATTTGAATAGCTCATCGAAGATATATTGACGTTTGATTCCAATAAAGTGTTGACCATGAAATCTTCCTTAGCACCCTTCACGAGCAAATGCAAAGGGGCAGCCATGTGATTGAGTACGACATCGACATAAATCCGTACGCCATGTTCATTACATATGCGGCTCATCGACCAGAATTCTGCCTCATCACCCGAACGCGAAGCCAAACGATAGCTTATCACTTCATAACGTTCCCACCAAGGGTGATTCAGCTGCTCGGTCTTAACCACTGTGTGCTCTAATACAGGCGACAGCTGGTGGTGAAATTGAAATTTGAAATTGAAAACTTTGCAGATTTTGTTTGTTTTGATGTCTCAACTTTACCTGTACACCAGCATAGCCTTGGGGACCTAAAAATGTGCGACACTCTGTGGCAATATCCACAAATTTCCATTCAAATAATTGCACAATTACTGAACGATTCCCTTTGAAATGTGGACGATGATAGTAATTGTTGTTGTTGTTGTCTTCATTAGCAGAAGTTTGTCGGGCGTAACGCCTGCCGCTTGTACAGTTGACAACAATGAAAATCAGAAACACCAGAAAAGTAAAGCCTCCTCTGGCTTTTCCTTTAGAAATCATTTTGAACTTGTTGTTGCTGTTGGTTGGCTTTTTTGGTAAGACTGTCAAGGCTGTCAGTTAACGTTGAGGTTTTTTGTTTATAAATCTTAACCAATTGCCAGCTGCTAAACAGTACCATTTACTTACAATCCTTTTACTCTTCTTAACCTGTTTGTTGAGGCTAAAAGTCACAGAGTTTTGTTTTTTACTTTCCTATATTGTATGTTGTTAGTATGACAATTGAAAGAATCAATGTCTCTCCTCTGTTCAAATATCGTTACATTTAGCTCGTGTGGTTGATGTACATATGTTTCTGTTTCTATGTGTCCGAGTTTGTTTTAAAAATCGTTTGAATGTGTTCATGACATGACATTTTAACATGCAATTTAATCTGCTGCAACCGTAGTCCGTAGTCCGTCGTATCATGGCCAATATAAGCAACTACACAACAGGGGACAAGAGAGAGAGAGAGAGATATGGAGAGAGGTCATGAATTTCGTTTTCTATAATTTTTTTGTTTTTGTTTCTGTTTTTCTAAATTATAATGTAAATTTTCTAATGAAATGTCTACTCCCGTATATGAAACGCAAATACGTTGCACTCGTTAAAACAATGAAACAAAAAAATTATTAGCTGGGAGGTGTTCCTTGTTCTTTTTTTTCACGGAACGTTATTAACTTTAAAGTCGCTACCGAAATGTATAACAGGACCAACGAATAGGCATAATGGTGACAACTGGTTTCAATTACTCTCTTTATTGCAGTCAAGCCAATAAAAAGCGTTAAAAAACAAAATGTCACTAACCTATCAACAAATGGTGTAGAAGCCTCTACTTTGTATTGTACGGTGATAGAACGGTGAAGACTGGTAATGCTTCAATTTCATATTATGGATTATTCGAATAATCGAGGCATTTGTTTTTACCAAAAATGAATCACAAGCTATGAAGAGCAAGGAAAAGTAGTGCAACGACAAGTGTAGACAAACTACTCAGGCAAAACATCATTAGTTTTCCGTATTTGAAATTAAATTTTGGAAAAGCTGGTCCCTTCAATTTCATTTGTTTACATAAATTGTTTTTTCGTTGTTTTATTTTACCTCTGGGGAGTTTTTACTCTAATCAAAAGCCATTTATTTTATAATATTATGGCTAAAACTTGACAATGTGGAAAATATTATTATTAAAGCAACAGAAACCTCAAAAACAAAACAATATACATACCCTGTAACGGAAAAACACCAACAAAAACAAAAAATTAAAATAATCCCGAAAACTAAAAATCACGTTTAAAATATACAACGACGGGCTCAGGCTATTTATTAAACTTTTATCACAGCATAATATTACAAAATAATGTTTATGTTTAATTTTAACTGAAACATCATAAATTTTAAAAACAAAATAAAAAAAATTTACTCTTTAAACCAACAGGAAATTGTAAAACTTTAACCCGCTTTGAACTTCCAACAAAACAAATGAAACAACAAAACACAAAAACTAAAAACAAAAACATTGAAAAGAACCGTTTTTTGTTTTAATGTTTTATAACTTGAAAACACGCACTTTGTTTTATTAGTAAGTGAGTGACTCACTCACACAATCACATTTATCCCGTATGTATGCAGGTATGAGAGCAGATTTTTGAGCTTTTGTTGTACATGTTTATATGAGCATGAGAGAGAGAGAGAGTAAGAAAGAAAGAGCGCCTTAAGGCAATCTATAAATTTTATGACTTTTATATGACCAGGCTGGTTGGTTCCATGTGTATGTAAGTGTGTTGTGTGTTTGTAGCGACACCTAACGATTAATTAACGTTACTCGCTGTTTTATCAACATGCATTTATCGTGTTTTAAATCTCAGTCACCAACACTCACACACATGCTCCATTCTCCCTCTCGCGCTCTTTACGATGCCATAACTATGACACTAGTGTTTATGTATGTAAAACAATACCGTAACAAATCACATTCTCACACATGCACGCTTACTTTCGTTCTGTCATACACATGAGCATGCATGTCGTTCATGCCTATTGTTGTTTTGTACATGCAGGTTCATGTTTAATATGAGATTTTTACGTTTAATAGATGACATGTATTTGCACTGGTTTTGTGTTTTTTCCTCTCTCTCTCTCTCTCTCTCTCTCTCTCTCCCTCTCTCTTTCATTTATTTGTTATAGTTATTATTGTTGTTTTTGTTTTTATTTCAATTTTATATTAAATTGTATTTGTAATTGCTTAAGGCCAGCAACAGGCTTCATTTGATAGGCTTATTTACATTATTCTTTATTTTCGTTATTATTGTAGTTGTTAGTGTGTTGTTTCTGGTGCAATTGTAAATATTATTTTAATTTAGTGTAAAAAGCTCCCATTTATTTATCATAAAAAAAAATTAAATTTATTTCCAGTTATGACTGCCAAATGCTCTATAATTTCTCAATTTAAATTGGTGTGTGAACACCGAGAGAAACTTATTTGTTACAAATGAACTTAAAGAAAGACAAAAAGTGTTTGACTTAGTCATTATCTCCTTGCCAGTACACGTGAAACATGAAATTTGATGGGATTGGATCCGATTTGGACCATTTTAGCCTTTAAGGTGCTGCCTGGCTTCGAAGAACCAGATACTAGGATGAGTTTGGGGTCGCCTACAGGCCTAATTGTTTTTGCTTTTGATGGACTAGTAGGATATCGATCTATCATATCTCAGGTGCTGCGTAGGGAATTTTCATTGTGCCACCTTGAAGTTTGTCCAAACCATAGAGAAGCTTGAATGGAGTGCAATAGATGATCGAAAGCCAAGCGAGTGGGCAAAGTAGAATCCCTTTAGGGATTACATGTAGAAACATGTTTTTATCAATAGAAATACTTGGGATACTGGAATGCATTACGTCCATATCTGTATTAATGTTAAATAGTTATCAGTTTTCTAAGAAGTACTGATTGTTTTGACACTAATCGCTAGAAAATATCAAGTTTTATTTCTCAGTGTACAAGTAAGTCTTACACGTTAAACACCTACATTACTGCGGACTGACCTTTGCAATTAATAACGTACGATATTTATTACTACGGTAACCATATGCTATGTGGCATGGCATTTCCTACTCTGTTAATGCTTTTTATTGTTGTTGTTTTTGTGTTACACATGACATGGAGACCCATTTAGCATTTACACACGTTCCATGGTGCTTAATTAGTCCCACAATTTATATGTATGTGTATCAGGAGGAAAATTTCAATATTTTTGCATGACATAAAAATGTAACATTTTTTACAAAATGAAGTTGTTGTTGTTTTAATTCTATTGACTGAGTAATCTTGATCGCCTTGGTTAATTATAAAAACTTTTTATAACTCAACACTGCTATTGATTCAAAGGAAAGTTTGTTATTTTGTTTCGCTGACTAAACAGTAAAAAATAAATAAAAAACAAAAAAAAAAACCAAAGGATTTTAAAACTTTTTCAGACAATTGAAATCCTTTAAATGTTATTCAAGTGACCGACCATCAGGTCCCATCGTTGTGTTGATGTTGGGGTTTTTTATAAACTATTTTTAAATCAGTTCATTATTAAGGTAAAAAAAAAGAAACTTTTAACCCTTTCAATGGGTCTTACTTAGTTTTTATAAATTGAACCTGCAGCATATGACAGCTTTGTTCTGGCCATAAATACATGACTTAGTGGTAGAATAGAAACGATAAAAAAAGGATTTAACAGAACTTATTCGTATGCAATGAATAGAAAATAAGTTGCCGAAATGCAAAATTTCCCAAAAAGACCATGAGGGGATAGGGCAAACAAACAAAAAAAAAAAAGCTGAAAAGAATTAATACACTGAGAAAAATTTTATGTATCCTACTCCATTTGCAATGCGAATGTTGATCAAATTATGAAAAGAGCATGGTAGATAAGACTAGAATGTCTCGGTTGTTCATTTTAACTTTAGATCGTGTACAATAAACTTCTTGCAAATTTTTCTTCAGTGGAATTTATAACAATTTTACATTTATTTTTAACAACTGCTTTTAATTAAATACTTTTTATCCTATGTTAAGGGTACAACTCAATGTTTCAGCAACAATACAATGTGGACTCATATTCATGTTCTCTTATTTTGATTTCCAATTAAAAAAAAAGAACTTTTTCAGCATTCTACTACAATATATTCCATCCCTGTCTCTTAGAGATTGTGAAGTACTTTTCAACAACGATGTTCCTCGTTTTTTAACTGACAGCAATTGAATGCGTTTTTGTTGGGTGTGGGGTGGAGATGGGGGGTGTTAAAACTTGTACCCGCACCAAATATAGTCATTCGAAACCCAATAAAAATATGTAGCGATTATGAATAACAACAACAATGGCAATGACACAATGCCCAATAACAGTTATAATAATAACTAAATACACATACGTACAAAACTTTTAAAATTTTAAAATCGTGTTGTTGTTGTTAAAGTTATAAACACTTTTGTATGAGAGAGAGAGAGAGAGAGAGAGAGAGAGAGAGTTGAATAGAACGATAAAAATTTATAAAAAAAAAGAAAACAAAATATGATAAAAATACCCATAAAATGGCAATTAAGCTATTGTTAGTGGATTTCCAAAAAGCTTTATGAAATTTTAAACTCATTCGCTCGCATACAATTTCTATAAAAAAAAATACATACCAATAATTTTCTAAATTCGAAAAAGTGGGAAAGTGTTTATAATCTCTCCATAAAAGTAAAGAGAAAAGGAAAATTCCAAACAAAATAAATATGATACGTATGTATGTACATACGAATGACACTATCAAATGATTTCAGAACAATAGGTTCTCAAACTTCTAAAACAAAATGGATTCAATTGTGTCTGTATGGTTTTCGACTATAAATAAATTTTTATTTGAAAGTTTTATCTAAAATAGCAACCAAGTTATTTATTTCTCCGATAAATGTTGGAAATTTTACCTTTTGAATGAATAATATAATGGTCCTTCACTTTCTCTAACGTAAGTAAGTATGTCAAACATTTGAGAGCAAAAATAAAATAAAATAGCTTATCTTGGATAAGAGATCTTTGTGCCTGAACAATTGTCTTTTTTTCATAGTTTTCGCTTATTAGGTAGGTATCATGAGTCATTGATTGATTATATCAAAATGCGTTGTTGTTAATCAATTTCCTCAATTGAATCGTTATACTCAATTTACGGAAATAAAACTAAATAAAAGAAATTGAATTCTCTTCAACTAAATAGGGTTCATGTTAGGTAGATATAGCAAAAAACAGGGCTTAACATTATTTTGTTAACAAAAGGATAATAAAAATAGTACGTAAATAAAGTATCCTTCTTCTATCATCTCTATCTACTACTTAGTACGTTTATTGTTTGTTAACTTTTTTACTTTGCTTTTGCAAACAAAAGAGAGAAAATCCTATTTTGGTATTTATTTTTCATTTAAAATATTTTGAGATACTAACGGAAGAACGGAATAAAAGAGTTTGAATAAATTGAGTAATTGATCAACCACTATACTCTCTCTCTCTCTACCTCTGTTTTATCAACACACAATTTATTTATTCATCGTGTTTAAGTCTCAGCGACCAAAGAGCGAGCATGCATGGATGTCAGTCTCATGCCCATTGTGTAAAAAATGCAGCTCCCGCCCCCATTACGTCGGTTTTTCGGTTTTATTTGTTTAAATAGAAAATGTCATTTCCTTTTCCGTGTGTAAAATTTGTTGCTTTGTTAACGTGTGTGTATGCGTGTCAGTTGTGTTTGTTAGTAGGTTTGTTGTGTTGGTCTGTTTCTAAGAAAGTCTATATGTTGTGTTGGGGTGGGTAACTTCTGCCGTGCATGTACGCTGGTTCGTGTCTAAGATGTCTATAGTGTGTGTGTGTTCAAGACGGCTGGATGAGAGAGACTACGGGGGTACACACCATCTTGGCCGGACACCCACCCGTCACTCTACTACTCTCTCTCCCCGCTTCCCTCCCATCACGAGCAAAAAAATTTACTTTTTTAGTGTGATGTGTTTCTAATGTGGTGAATTCATTCGATGAGGTAAATAACATTGAAATTCACCAAAGTGCCGTTACTTCAAATAGGTACTGTATTACCGTAATTCATTGTGTCATCAGTGGTGAATTAACCGGTGTCTGTCTAGAATAATTAATTTTCCCTTCCATTAGCGGAGCCGTAGATTTAAAAACCCTCCAAACATTTATCACCAGTGCTTAGAAGAGCGTCGTCATAAACCCTTTAATGTTGAAATATCCTTTTCAATAACCATTTCGATAAACTGAACTACCGTATAAGTTGCCAACTATTAACACATTCTTAAAGTGTACTGGCCAAAGTGCGGCACAGCAAAAATGTTATAACACCAGTTCTAGACACATGGGGCATTAGTGAGTGACGACCAAATCTCGCAATACTGCTTTAAAGTTAGTTTAAACACTAGCCTGTATTCCTCCTGTAAAAAAGGGAAGTCTGAAATCTAAGCTCTGCAGGCTAGCCTAGATAGAGTCAATACATACTTCTCTTGATACAACCCTGAATATTTACATTAGAATATTACAAATAAGAGCATCTGACTTATTGTTTCGTCTACATCGTTTGCTTTCGAAATGGTTTAGAAGCGGAATAAAGAAAATAGTATGGAAATAAATATCCAGAATGTCAAAATCATGCTGTTAATTAGAAAAAAAAACCGGATTTTGAGAATCAATCTGCCAAGACAGAGTTGAATCTAGTTTCACCTTTAGGTTAAATACCTGAGTTTTATTCACGATTCCTTTAGTGGCGCTATGCTCAATTAGCAACCTTTTGGACCTCTTCTGGAACAAACAAAAAGCAACCTTTGCTGCTGTCTGGGTTGAACTCTGTAAACTGTTGATCTAAATAGCTCTATGGACACGCTAGTCGTGTAGACCCTGTGTTCCTGGATACAAATTGATTGTATGGTGCCCAATAAGTAAGTACCTGAACGGATACACACCATCGCCCCAAATAAAGTCTCCCGGAACTCAATGATAATACGAGGGGCGATTAAATGACCGATAACGTCTCTTTCGAACGTCACATCGATGTCATTATTGTCTTTATTTCTACGATGAGCAGTGGATTATTTGACAATACCTATTATTTGGGCTTAAGTATTATTAGAACGGAATATTTGAGTTGCTTTTATCACTGCGAGAGAAAGAAAAAAACTCCCTCTTGTCTTATGTTTTTTTTCGTTTTTTTTTTATTTTATTTCCATTTATGAAAATTACATTTATTTTAAAAAAATGGTATATTATAATACAAAATAAATTATAAAACTAATATCAAAGTTTTCATCATTCTTCTTCTTTTTTCTTCTTCTTCTATTTTGATTTTTAATTTATGCTTTTAAAAAGAAAATTACTTAGATTTACGATGATTTAGAGGAAATTAAAAACAAAACATATATGGAAATTAAAAATCTATTACAATTAAAAAAGAAAAATAAAATCTCTCTCTCCCTCTCTCTCTCTCTCTGCCACTATTTTTCATTAGCTTGCGTTGGAGATAAAATAATAAAAATTTATTTTTAGCAAAAATAAAATGCTTAACGAAAAAATTTCTAAGAGTTCTACTAAACAATGTATACAAAATATATTTTTATGTATTAAAAATATTTAACGTATATATGTATTTATTAAAAAATAAAAAAAAAAGAACAAAAGAAATAAATTTGTTTAGCTGCAAAAGAAAAAGAAATTCAAAATAAGAAACGGTGTAGAAAAAATTTTTCATTAAATTTAAATTCTTTTTCGTTTCTTTTTTTTTTTTTTTGCAATTAGAATTATGGACTTTGTTTGATTTTTTTTTTTTTATCATTAGTTAGTTATTAATTTATATTTAAATTTTAAACTATAAGCGAATTCTTTTGTTTTTTTCTCTTTTTTCTACGTATAGGCCACGTGTTGTTGCTGTTTATCCATGTATTTATAGTTTTAGTTGTTTCTTTAATGCTTCAAAATATATTTCTTTCTAGTTTCGTTTTTATTTTCAATATAAATTTTCTCAAACATTTCCTGTGTTTTCTTCAAGCTTTTTTTTCTTTTCAAGAATAAAAAGCATCTTAAAAACTGGCACACGATTTTCCATAAATTTTCTGTTGATGTTTCTGTTGATGTTTCGGTTTCTGTTTCATTTATAATGTTTCTCTGTTATTACTCCTTTTGTTGTTTTTATTGTTTTAAGGTGAAGCAAATTTTCTTTAATTTTTTGTTTCTTTTGTTTTGTTTTTGTTTTTCAGATTTAAATATAATTGAGTTAGTGTATGTATGCATTTTGTTTCGTTTCAAAGAAAAGTTTTTCTTCTTGTGGTTGTTGTTTTTTTTATTGTTTTTATGCCTGGCCTGGAGTCAATTGCGTTTATTTACTTGGCCAAATTCAATTTGCCCAAAAGATTAGCAGCCTGATTGCCAGCGGATTCTTGAGCGTGTGTGGCGGTATCGTGAATGGTCTTTTCCAAGTTTTCTCTCTTTTGGTCGACATACTGGTTGGCTTCTTGCATTTTCTGATCAACAGCCTGACTGGTGGTTTTCATGGCACCATCAATGGCGTGTTCGGCTTCTTTCATTTTTGAGTCCACCACCTGTTCGGCAGCCTTGACAGATTTGTTAATAGCTTCGTTGGCAGCCTTTTTAGTTTGGTCAACAGCATTGGCAGCGGCCTAAAAACGGAAACCGTTTGTTAGTATAAAACACCTACATTATGCCCGCTTAGAAGACACTTACCTTTTGTGAAGCATCGGCTATATTGGCGGCAGCTTGTTTGGAATTAGCGGCCACAGTATTCACTTGCTGCACAGTGTTATTAACGGTATTCTTGGTATTATCAACAACGGCAGCAGCCTGGTTAACTCCAGAATCAATGGCCTGGCCGGCTTTTTGAGCTTCTTGAGCAGCTAAATCGGCAGCTTCCTTGGCTTTAAATTTAAAACAAACAAAATTATAAAAATTATTGGAATTTTTCTACAATAAAAAAAATTCTTTTGATTCTACTCACCAGTGCTGGCTGCCAAATTTTCAGCTTCGCTCTTCGTTTGCTGCACAGCTTCGCCTACTTTCTTAGCCTGTTCCTCGGCCAATTTCTGTGCATTTTCGGCCTTCTCTTTGGCCAATTTTTCGGCTTCATCCTTCTTCTTGCTGAAAAGACTGGCGGTCTTATCGCCCAAATTTTTAAGGGAGGCTATAAATAGACGAAATTTTTATTTTAGAAATTTTATAAAACAAACATTTCCTACAACATGCTCTCAACAATTCTATGAAAATAAAGAAAGAAAATCAAAACATTCTCCACTACAAAATAGAAAGAGAAAATTCAACGCCAAGTGCAAAATTCAATTGATTTTGGCCAATAAGTCATTGATTTTTAAAGGAATTTATGATTGCTACATTATATAAACTAAAAACAAGAAGAATAACTACAGCATTAGTTCCAGCTCAATATTTCAAGTGGAATTGTAAAACACTCTAAATTTTCAATTTAAAATAGTGTTTGAATTTCATTTCTTAAAATATGTTTATTTTATAAATATTTTACAATTAATGCAATGTTGTGACCACAAGACTATCCAGATACAATTTGTTAACCGATGCCTAAGATGAATCAAACGAATTTTCTGGCCAAACACTAATTGCAATACTGAACACTAGGTACAAAAGCGCACAGGGCCCAATTTAAATCGGGGAAAACTTGCGAGGTTCTGTTCGTTATTAGAATTACACAAGACAACTGTCGAAGGGAACTGTCAACAAATCATGGAATTCAGCTTGTCATTTGCAGTGGATAGAAGTACATAAAGCTCAATATTTACAGACCAATTGTAGGTGGAGTAGTATTGTTGTTTATATTTCGAAAATATTTTAATCAGAATTTTAATCAAATTTTTTATACTGTAAGAGGAATGTTGTCGACTGTACTTAAATAACTTTTGTGTGGGAAAAATTGTTTAATATTTTTGAATATGTACATTGGATATACTATTGTAGTGTATTGGAGTATTTTCGAAAACATATATATATATTTTTCAAGTATGTATTTAAATTAAACAATTCTAATCTTAGCTACTTATTTTTATGTTTTTCTTCTCTGTGTTTTTATAATAAAATTTTATTGTGTTTATAATGAAAAGTTTCTTAAATTCTTTAATGGATTTTCAAAATTTGATTCCGTTAACAACACAAAAACTCTTTAAATGAAATGCGGAACACAGTTTGTTTGTATGTCGTTTAATTAATTGAGGAAAAACACGTCATTTTCATTTCGTTATTGATTTTCTTTTCTTTATTTTCTAAACGAAATCGAATTGAGAAAAACTTTGATTTTTTAGTTACTAGGCCGAGGGTGGTATTCTCTTATATATTTTTTTTTTTTTTTTTATTTTGTAACACTGAATGTGTTGAAATATTTATTGAAATCTAAAACATATTTATTCCAATATTTATACACTTTAAGTGAAAAGAAGATTTTTTTATTCATTCAAAATATTTCCTTAAAGCATATTTATTTTTTTAATAGGGTGTTAAACTTATAGATAACTTGTTAATTTGTCTTATTCTTTACCCGAAAACATTATTCTTTATTTTTTTAATTCGTTTAACTGCTTTGAAAAGGTTAAAAAGTTAGTTCCACACAACAAACAACCGTTTTCTTTGGATGCTCAATAGTAACTAGTAACCTGAGCTTTTTTTCTATAATTTTACTATTTTATTCTGTTTTTTTTATATTTTTATATTTGAAATGACGCCATACGGACACAGCAGTCACCAAAAGTCATATAAAAAACAATCCGAATGAAAATTAAACCTTAAACCATTAAGGCATGAAAAGCGAAATATTTTTCACATCAAAGCAAATAAAAAAAATTACAAAAAATGTAAAATTTTCAATTTTTGTCTCTTTTCATTTACAATAGAATTGAGTTTAAAAATGCAAAAGTTAAGATAATTAATTAACAAAAGAGTTCGCATTCGAAATGCGTTCTAAAACCCAATTTACTTCAGTCTTTACACATACACACAGCATATTAGCATGGAACTCTACGTGGCTACTGAATTTCACCACACAAACTCGTTAATATTTCCAAACAATTGGAAAAGAGATATTTTAAAATACAAAAAAACAATGATAATAGATAAATAAAAAATAAATAGAATTATTTAAATTATTATGCAAAATATTGTATACGAATAATGAATAAAAGAACTTATTTTGTTAGAACAAAATTAGAGCACCCAGGTTAATTAAAACAAAACAAAAAATTTACGTATTTATTATTCTTTTTAATAGAAGGTATAGTAAAAAGAAATCTATTCTATTCAGTAATCTGTATTTGATATCTGTAATAACAATTGAATAACACTCCACCCAAAAAAGGAAGGATTGATATACGTAGGCCAGCGTAGCTCTTTACTATGCAACACTGAATCGTTCGCTTAATTCTGGAACCAAAAGAAACGCTTGATAAAGCTACTGTCTATATCTTAGTCAGATCACTGAGTTCGTCTGCATGGTAGAAGCCCAAATGCTTTCTTTTCCTGTGCTGTGCATGTAAGCATTAGATGAAGAAATGGCTTTTCCTTAGAAGTCATTCCCTATGTGAAAGATATCTCACATGAGCGTCCAGTGTACAAAGCGTAGTAATGACTCTAACAATGACGCTGAACTGTCAAAGCTGCGTGTGCATCGTTAGCTTAGCTTATAGGCTGTCTAGGAATTATAAAACTAAGATTTTGACTGCATGTATCAGAGTTATTGTGTACGCTGGGCAGAGAGGTGGATGTAAATGGTAGAAGTTACGAAGAAATCAACTATAATCCGATACCCCACAGAACAAATAAATTATGTAAATATTCTTTATAAATTTAGGACATAACAGCGTCCCAATAACGACGAAACTACTGAACACACTGTTGGTCGTAGATTTGAAGCTAAGATTTAAAAAAAAACGCTACACATTTAACCTGAAAAGAATCGTTTTTCAATTTTTAAGAAAAACTATTCGATTTCTTTTTACCACACCTAATGTAAATATCACTTTTATTTTGGTATGGTAAGAATGTTTTCCTTCCATTCCATTTAAAATCCAACATTAAGAGTTTGTTCAGAAAATCATTTTATGATCTGAAGTGCTGTAAAAAAAATAATTCCATTTAAATTACAAAACTTTAATTGTATTCGTTTTCCGTTTTGTTTCTTTTTTTTCATTTTCTTTTTATTATATTATTTTATTACTCGTATGCCCTAATCTACTGTTTAATTAAACGTCACTTTTTTATTTTTATTTTCATTTCCTGTTAAAAAAAAAATTCCTTGTATCTACATTCCCATCCACATTCTTTCCCTAATTAATGATGCTTCAAGTCAATTAAACTCCCACATTAAACGTTTGTACGCTGAGAGGGGAAAAAACTGTAATGCATGTCAAATTGGCTAAATTTTTTAATTTTTCTTTATCAAAAGAGAAGAAGTCTGACTAGTGTCTTATTAAATAGAAGAAAATCTTATGAAATATTTAAAATAACTAAAAAAAAATAAATTCAATTGTTTTATTTTATTGCGCCTCTATTTATTTTCTTTTCTTTTTTATAAAATAGCAACAATAACAAAAATTATTATATTTATTAATACATATCTATTATTATTTTTATACAATAAATATGCAAAAATATTTGTACTTTTTTTTCTATTTTAATTCAATGAATGAAATCATTTTTACTTAAAGACAAGATTCTAAAGCGAAATTATAAAAAAAAAAATATGAAATGCCTTGCAACGAAATAATTTGTTTGAATCATGAGAATTTTAAATAAAACATGACAACATTTGTGTTAATGACAGTTTAATAGCGTTTTTAACAAAAAAGAAAAAAGAAAAAGCAATACAATTATAAATTAAAAATGTGCGGAAATTGTTTTTAGATTGAAGAATATTTCTTTTATTTCTTTTTATTAAAAATACAATTTTAGGCATTAATAAGCATTTCGAAAGCGAATATTTTATAAACATCTGATCGGGATTTCTTTAACTTTTCATTAATTTTCCCATCTTAGATATCTTTGGAGTGTTCCTAGTATAAACGTGGCCACTTTCAGGCCATATCTATCTGATTATGGCCGTCATAAACTTAATCTAACAGTGAAAGCTTACGGAAACACAATTCATCTTTAGAAATGAAATTATTTGCATTCTTTTTTCTTTCAGTTCAGTAAAATTTACTTAATTATGCCAAAATTCGTTTATTAACAATAAAAAATTTTTGAATACTTTATAAGGCTTTTACTTAAAGCCGGCGAAAAAGCCACTGAAAACGATATCAGGTTTTAAGAGACAAAACAAAACAAAACAAAAAATAGTAGAAAAATATCGACAAAAACCCAACACAACACCAAAATTTATGACGCAGTCATGTTTTTGCCACAAAATAAACCAAGAAACTCTTAAATTAACCACAAACTTTGTTTTAAAGCCCAAAAAAAAACAAGAAAATAAACTCAATTCATTTGGTAAAGAACGATGATAAACGATATAAAAACCGGCTTTAAAGAATCAAATAACAACACAACAACAATAACAATATTGTTGTTATGGCAAGAGTATTAACAAAAAGAACACATCATAATAGCGTTATATTGTAAATATGTATTGCAAAAAGCAAAAAAATATGAAAAAAAATTGTTGAGTCTTCAAAGTTCTGCTTTAAAGGACAGATTGTTAATAACGCTCGACTAAAGAGGAATAAAGAAACAGAAACCGAAAATAGGCGTGAAAGGTGTCTCAAGTATGCTGCAATAATAACAAGAACAACGAAAGTAAAATATGAAACGGAATAAAACAAAATTAAGTCAAGTTTTAAGAGAAAATAAAAAAATATTAAAACTTATACTCCAAACAAGTTTTACGTGGGTTTCTTTAATGGACGCAAGAAAAAGCTTCAAGAAAATGAAAAAGATGTACGAGTAAAGCAACAGAGGCAGAGTTTGTTTAGCACGAAATTAATTAATTTTTAACAATTTTGGTTTTCTTGCTTGTCTTTTAAAACTCATGCTAATTTTATTGCAAATTACAAATAGCCGAACTCTTTTTGTAAGCAACACTGTTTGAAGATTGTTTTGTATTTTCTTTGTTATTTATTCACACTTACTGTCCCCCTTCGAAATCGCTCTCTTTTCAATCTCGGTTTTACTTTTATCTCTCACTTAAACAGTTTAGTCTCTTACTCTGGTACTCTACATATATGTAGGTATGTTAACTAAAGCTCTGCTGTTATTATTGTTATTATTTTTTATTATTGCCATTGTAGCGGTGCATTAAGGTAGATCAGATCATATACGAATCCGATACGAATCAGCTGCTTCAATTTTGTAAATAAAAAACCGAGTACAAGTCTGGTTTTGTTTTTGAAAGTACATATACAGTAATCCTGCTTTTATTCCCTATATTAACATCAACCGTAAAAAATGCTCTTTTTGTTATCACAACTGTATGAGAAACATTTCAAAAGTTCTCTACAGATACACATACATATAACCCATGTCTATGTGTGTGTGCATGTTTCTCATTCATTGTTGAGTGCAACACACTAAAATTTTTACAAATTATATGTCAAATGAAAAGAATTGAGTTGTACTGAGTTTGTTTTTGTATTACTCTACAATTGCTACCACTGTTACTAGCACTACCACTACCACAACTTCTTCTACTACTACTATAGCCACAACTACAGCCATAACTCGTATTAGTGATGATGTCATGTTCATTAATTCAAGGGTAACCTTTTTTTTTGTTCATTCTAGACATAACATTTCTCATTGTTATTATTGTTGTTGTATTTCATGTTCATTGTGTGTATATTTTCGTTGGCAAAACATGTAGTTTTACAAGTTTCAACTTGTTTTGTTCTTGTTGTTGTTATTGTTATTGGCTAGAAGTGTCTGAAATTGGTTTAAAATTGTTTACGAATCCTGCATTAACATGACAACCAACGATATTAACTTCAGATAAGAAATTGTTTGCCTTCATTTGAAGGCATTCTAAAAAACTTACGAATTTAATCGATATCATTTATTATCGATAAGTTTGTTTTGTTTGTGAGATAGAAAGGATTTTTTAAAAATATTTTTGGAAGTAAACTTTTAACTCTCTTTTGAATGACAGTGTTGTGAATGAAAAGCCGCATACCCAGAGGAATCTTATTTAAGAAGAGATAAGTTTGGCGAGCCTTGCCAGAAAGGCTTTGAATAGAACCTTGCTGTGTAGTAAGAAAAATAAAGAAATTTTTCGAAAGATCTATAGAGCTGGATTCACCCATGTAGTCTGAACAAAATTTTTGTCCGGAGAATATTATTTGTTACTGAGAGTATTCTGCAGCGCAATTCCCTCATTTCGAAACATTTGTCCGGTTCAGTCTGAGGTTGAGTTTAGAAATTCCGTTCGTGAGAATACCAAGGCATAATCAAAATAAGTAAAAGGATTCATAAATCAACTATGAACTATTAAATATTAAGTTTAACGAAAATGTTACAAAGGTTCATCCATTTTAATCATGAACAATTTAAGATCTTTTTAAGGCTTTAAATGAAATTATAAAAGCTTTTAGGCCATTTTTATTGAATAATTGTTCCTTAGAGTTTAAATCCATGAGAACTTACACTAAAATCCTCTGTGCATGAGCCATTAACTTATACATATGTATATATATAGTTATATATGTTAGAACATTTACTGCATTATTGGAAAAAAATACTACTCAAATTACCATCCATGTTTATGTCTATTTCAATTGGAATTTTCCTCTATTCTTACTTTGTTTTTCATGGTGTTTAAAACACGTTCACCTACACATACATTTGTTGGGCAAACAAAAAAAAATTTTCCATGCAACCTTGAACTCTCTCACTATACCACCAATAAATAAAGAATAAATAATCCTTCCACTTCTTCGTTTATAAGGTGCGCGTGTTTATTTTATGGCCTTTTATAAGAACAATACCTGAATGTTTTCTTTAATATTGTATTTCAGGAAAAAGCACAGAGATGGGAGTGCATGAATTATTAAAGCCCAATTAAATGTTTTTTTATTCTTTTTTTTTTTTGTGGACTTTAGTTTCGGTGAGAAAATTTATTTTCTTCCCAATGACATCATGTGGTGGTATGCTAACCGAACTGCAGACACAAATTCATTATCGCCACGGCATATCCATACATACATACACACATACAGCACTCGCAAATAGTTTAATTAAATCTATGGGAAATATTTATAAACGTGTGAATGAACGTTTTCTTTTCTTTAAGCAACTCTTAAAGGCAAAAGGAAGAGTTGACGAACGAACGGACGATTAATGTTCGCCAAAATGACCCCAAAAATAAAAATTAATTTTTTTTCCAATTAAACGAGAGAAGGCAACAAAAGTCCCTATCCTATAATGACAATGAAAACTGAAAAGGGAAGTAGTGCTGTAATTTAACGCAAAAATTTTGCAAATAATTTATTTTAATTTAAATTCTTCTTTTTTTTTGTGCATTTTCGTGGCGCACAGTATTTCTTCATTCAAAAGCCCAAAATTTAATGACCGCAGACAATTTCAGATGTAACTTCTGCTGTTTAGGGTGCTTTAATAAAATCAAAATGAAAAAACATTTAAATTGAAACTTGGAACTTGGAAGTTGAATAATACTGTTGTATGTATGTAATTTTAAAGAGGAGAAAATGAAGAACGTTGAAATTGCTTGCGAACACGCAAGGATTTATTAACGCCAAAGGGGGTTCTCATAACAGCAAAAGTTTACGAAAATTTTGTTTCACATTTTTTTTTATTAAAGTGGAAATAAGTATTTTTTTTTTTTGAAGGGTTTCCAAAAGTAACAAAAGAAAAATGAATCATTTAATTGTTTATTTATAAACAAGGCCACGTTTTACATGTCACAGGCAATAATGTTTGCTTAGTTAGTTCCCCTGTATATCATACAGACTTAAAGTGCGATTAAATACTTTACCAAGGTTAAATTTACTTGTAATTGAAAGTTTTATTTGGCTTTGTTCGAATCAGCCCACTTAAGTTAAATAGGCACAGTTTTATTCGATAACATACACCGGCAAACGATTAATAGTAGGTTCGACTGTTAACATCAACGCAGTAGACCCCTCCAACGAAATTCTAATAACTTCAAGAAAGGTTCTATTAACGTAATGTTTTTATGAAACTGGACAGGACGTTGTTGAAAGCATAGATCTAAGTAATGAGTTTGGCCAGCGGGCGATTGCTCATAAAAGTATGACAATATTTAAGTGCCAAAGACCAGAGTCTTCCGGAGACAACAACTCAATGCGATTATCTGAATATATCTATACAAAGTTCTAAAGCCTATTGGAAAAGTAATGCTTTGTTTCACTACTCTACTACACTATATTGTCTGCTCAAAAAACTAGAGATTTACGAGACTTTGGAATAAAAATCTTGTACGTATATAGGTCAGACGATCACGTAGGAAAACGTCCACAAGCCATGCGATAATAATAGCATCCATACAATAACTAATAAAAATACAGAAAAAATTTAATTTTAAAACCGTAACTAACTGTCGACTTGGAAATATATAAAAAAAAATATTTAAAACCATAATTTTAAAATCTACTCGCGCTACTATCTTATACCCATCAAAAATATGCGTTTGCTATAAATGGAATTAAATTTTTTTTTGTTAAAAATATGGTATACAACACTACGATATAAGAAATCAGATAACAAATGCGCAATACTTTTAAGAATTTTAAATAATTTAAAAATTGTTTGCCTTGTCCAGCATTCAGTATTGAAATCCAAAATAATAGACAAATACAATATATTGCTCGTATATTATTAATAATGTTGTTATTGTTGTTGTTATTATTATTATTGTATTTTAGGTAAAATAAGCAAAACATTTATTTGTAAATAATCTTCCCCTCATTTGTAAAATTTCTTAATCAAAATGAGTCACTTTTATGGTTAAAAAAAGGAGGGTGGGGTCGTTTGATTTATTAAACGCCAAAATTGGCAAAACATTTTAAAAGAAACAAATCTTCTGTTTGGATTTTTGCTCAATATGTATTTAATAGTGACATAATTTTATTGAAAAGGCGAAATAAATACGAAGTGTTTGAAATGCTTTCAAAATTAACAAATATTTCCGTATGTCTAATTAGTAAACAAAAGTTCGAAATTATGTTCATAGAAAATCAATTTTTATCAACATTTTGACGTTTTCCTAAATGTTTCATTAATAATTTAGTTTCGAGCCTTTATAAGTGAGAGTAAATACAATTGCAATGGAAAGTTTTTCAGAAATCTGTCGTTTGGAGTCGAGATTAAACTAAAGGTCCCGGCACTCCTGAATAAAAGTAACACACACAACATGGTTGGTAAGAGAAGCTAGGTTGTAATCCAGACTAAAGGGGTTGTATTGATCAATTAAGTAAGTAGGTAATCGTAAAAAAAAACTAAAACAATTATCGCCTTATTACCAAAAAAAAAACTGTTTTATCGGAAATTTATTCATTTATTTGAATATAATTACAAATTATACCATAATTACAATGAACTGAGTAACAGACCAGCGCCATTCATTAAAGCTTAATAAGTATGTAAAGTACTTTAACAAATACGCAGTTATTAGAAACCTCACAAGTCGATTCAAAACAATAGGTTCTACAAATAGACTTTGAAAGCAAAAATGCGGCACACCTGCTTTTGAGCCCATGTAATACTAGAAAAGGTAAAATTGCCTTTTAAGATCCAGACTACCATCTCAACGACTGCCTGCCTGCCTGCCTGCCTGCCTGCCTGCCTGCCTGCCTCTCTGCGTCGTAATATGTATGATTTTTTATTAAATGGAATAAACTTACATCGATTGTATTGTATAAAATAGAATATTTATTTATTTATTTATTTATTTATTAATTAATATAAATTTCTTTTTCTTGGTTTTCGATTTAGAAATTCTAAACTCGTTTTCATTTATTGTTTTTTTGTTTTTTATTTCAACATAAACAAAATGCCAGACTAGAATAGTAACAAAAAACGCTGAGTTATTGCAAAAGCTCGTTACAGAAATAAGCGAAGCATTAAATTTTAATTTTAATTTTTTCTTTCTTTTTGTTTGGTTTTTATATTTAAAAATAACATTAAATGCGCAGTTGCTATGATTTTACGTTGTTTTGTTGTTGTTTTCATTTTATAAAATATTTCACAATTAATCATGAATGAGTAGAACAATTCTCCATACCGGCGTTGTCTTGTCCAAAGAGCTAAATATGAGGAGAGGGAAGCCTAGAATTAGAACAGATCTGTTGGAGACCGACCACTCATTCAGCCATTAATTAATTTGAAAATTTCATTTTTCTATAATTAAATTAATTTAAAAGTATTTTACCATTTAAACAACAAAAACAAAAATGTCTGATAGTTTTCAAGAGACTCTCATACGAATATCATGGCAATTACGAGAATGATGATGATGAGTCTTGTTTTAATAGTTTCTGGTGATACGTTTTCGTATAAATTAAGTTCAAGTTTAAGTTCAATTTAAGTTCAGTAACGAAATATATGATAAGAAAGAATATGTTTTTCTTCTAGTAAATAAATTAGAAAAATATGCATTTGTAATGAACTATAAATAGTAATAACGAGGGTTGTTCTTAAAGTGATATACATTAAGAAAGCAGTCATACTGCGTTGGCAAAATTTAGCGACTTGAATCTACCAACAGCGTTTTTAAAGACAGTGATGTTTTCAGCATCATGGTTAGATTGTGACCCGTAGTTTTTAAAGGTTGTTTTAAACTGATGACAACTATTTACTCTAAAGAAACATTCTAGTGACCCCAATGTGCTTACTCAGTAAATCTGTTAGCAATTAATGATGAGATGACGATGCCACTACTGAGTTTATTGAGTCTCCTCAATAACTGAAAGAAAAAATGTTTATTCAGTCATTAAATAAAAGCCATTTAAAGCCAAATACGCAGTAGCTTTTATACGCAGCTGCATTTGCAAAATGCCTTATTAATGATATACAAAGTATATCTGGCTTCTTTCATAAGAAGTATGTACATGTGTATGTATGTATGTAAGTATATCAGATTAATAAGATATTAATAAATATAATAAATATTATAATAGTTGTCTATAGCTGTATATACATATATGTATGTATGAATGTATAGATATAAAATCATCAGTTAAATGCATCAATGCATTGAAGAGAATATCTTAAACTAAATATTTAGATTTTAAAGAATGAAAAAATATGCCAACATTTCAATGTAAATGTTAAATGGTTTTATTTATAATCATCATCATCATCATCATCATCATCATCATCATCATCATATAATATTATTATTTATTATTAAGAATTGTTTGTTTATAAAATACCATGTGTATGTATATTGTATTGTTGTTGTACAATAACCAAACAAAGAAAGAAATAAAAGAAAACAGAGAAATATTCCATTACATCTTATAGGATGAGCATGAAATGAAAAGCAAAATGTACTTGTATATCCATAAAATTAATTATATTTTAGTAGTTATGTATGTAGGCAATAGTTAAATTATTTATTTATAATGTGTACATATATTGACGTTAATTTCTATTAATTGTGGCACTTCCTTTTCTAAACAATTTACCCGCTGTCATCATCCTCATCAACATCAGCAAATAAATCTCTTAAAAGTCTCTTTCAAATCTATGGGTTTCATTATTACGAGTATCTTTTCTGTTTCTTGTGTTTTTATTGTTTTATAGTTTTATTTCAACCACTTAATTTACATTGTATCTATTATATACAGATGTATGCCTGCCTATATACATAAATACATACATATGTATGTAAGTACGCATAAGTACTTACTACAACAGCCTACAAAAGTACAAATGTTGTCAAGTGTAAGCACAACATTATGCAGCTTAATTTATCTTATTTAGATTGTTTTTTTTGTAATTCAATTCAATTACACCACTTGTGATTTGCTTTTCCTTTTATTTCAGGCCCCTTCTCAGAAGAAAAGGAACGTTGTTTTACAATTTTTCTGGCACAAAAGTGCATTAAACTTTTCTTCTAAAAAAAAGTCTATTTTTCACTTTTTTTTGTATTGTTTTTTATTTTTTGTTTGCATTTTCTTGGTTTTGTACATGAAATATTTGTTTGTCGATATATTTTACATCTGGTTTATCTACAGAGAAAATGAAAATATTTTCCAAAATTTAATAAATCTTGTCTCTATGTGGGCCATTAAGTAAAAGGTTATAAACAATATCCAGCTGTGAATAAAGCATTTTTTCTTGAATTACCTTTTGATTTCCATTAAAAAAAAAAAAAAGAAAAACGAAACAAAAAATTAAATACACTTTCGCTTTTATTTGTTAAAGAAAGAAAAGTGAATCTCTATAACGAAATCAATTTACCCCTTTTCAAAACTCAAAACTGAAAAGAAAAAAACGAAAAAATCCTATTATAAAATAAAGACAACCTTTCAATCAATGTATCAATCAAACACACCATTGAGGAGCGTACAAGTCAATCATATTAGAATATACATATTAGAATATAAAGTCAGAAAAGTCTTCACTACAGTTTTCTTTATAATTTTGATAAGTGTGATCATTAGAGCTTTAAAATCCAACGTTAAATAAACATTAACTTGACAATTAGACACTAAACAGAGAAATTGTTGTCGAATACCTAAAAAACAAACAGGAATACAAATAAAGAAGTCATTATTATACACATAGATAGCCAACAATCCGACAAATCCGGCATAGTTTCATTCAAAACGACTCAGCGGCTGGCAGTTCATATGCTAGCAAAGTGTATGATACGTACATATAGTGGAGAGCAGACGAGATGAAACATATTACTGATCGTGCGAAGAACTTCGAAGTAAAGAGTAGCATTGGCCGATATACAAACATAACAGTCTCATGGGAAGCTGTTTTTATAATCAGCAATACAATCTCAATCAAATTGACAAACACAAGTTAACTTAGTCCTGATACATTTACTGTCCCTCTAAGAATTTAATTTTAAATTAACCTCCGACTCAAGATTTTCTTTTCCCGATAATTCGTAATCTCAAGGGACCAGCCACTTTTTAAGGAAAGAAAGAAGTAATCGATCTCTAAATTCAAGAATCTTTGCATAGCTTCTTCATCTTATGCAAACTTTCATTGAGTCTTTAAAGTAGGGTATCTATTCAATCAAACTTTATGCATATCCGTTCGCATTTTTTTTAAACATTTTTTTTATTGTTTATTTTTAAATCTATCGCTGTTGTTATTACTGTTGTTGTTGCTGTTGTTGTTTTGTTTTAAAAAATTTCTCTACGTATTTGTTTATTTTTTTTTTCTTGTTCATTTTTAAATGTACATGTTTTACAACCCAATCAGAGGTGTTCATTAGATTACTGGCAACAAACACACTCAATACACAATCAAAATTAATTTTTTTCTTCTTCTTCTTCTTTTCAATTTTGAACGTCATTTATAGAGACACACTAGCAAAAAAAGTGTGCGTTACAATTAAAGTTCATTGCATTTTGCATTTTATCTGTTTTCGTTACTGTCGAAAAAACAACGAAAATAGTAAATAGAAAATAAAAAAACAAAAATAGATAAAGACTTTCATTTCTATTAAAAAAAACAAAAAAAACCTAAAAAAAACCAAACAAATTTTGAATGAATGAACGAAACTAACGAACAAAAAAAGTCAGGAATGGGCCATTTAAGTAGGAAAAGTATTCTTTTTTTTTAATTTTAAAATATAACGGGAAAATGTCCAATTAATTGTCAAAATAAAAAAAATAAAAATCTGAAACAACAAAAATAAGTAAAGAAATAAAATCAGTAAAGGTTTTGAGATTTGTTAGATATTTACATATATTGACAAAGAAAATGGGCGTACTGATAGAACTCGTTGTTCTCGCTCTTAACAGTTTCACACGTCAGCAACTGATGAAATCATTGCAGAAAGATGTAAAAGCAAACGGTGGCGAAACTACTAAAAAACTTTTGCAATGTTTTGGACATAAGGTGACGATACCAAAAGAAAATTATCGAAATTCTCCGAATTATGAAAAGAAAATCATAGCTGATGCACCATAACAATAACCTTAGCCTCTAATTGTTGTTTGCAATTGAAATTTAACCATAAGCAAATATACAATCAGACTCTAACATTTATATGCGCTACAACTAATTGTCGGAGTCTCATTCTTGGTGCCAAGACCGAAATAATACCGAAAATTTGCTGCAATTAAATTAATAGAGATTACATTGCTAAAAGTGTTAAAGACTATACCAAAAGGAACTTATAAAAATGATCTTAGAAGTCGAGACAGCACTATCACAATGTCAAAATCGATGTATGAACCACTCTGTGTAATGTATAAATGACTACTCTTCCTAAAAGTACGTAGTAATCTCGCAATTTGATTTGAACAGAAATCTCTTAAATTCCATAAAGAACAACTTAAACACACTGTTTTTCCAAAACGAACGCTGACAGACGATCAAAAATTTATATGAATAATACTCGATTACTCAAAGTTAATTATCGGAGTCGTTCAATTTACAAAAATAGGGGATAATCCATTAAAAAGTCTTAAACATCAGAGTAATAGATGCGTGATCGTTTAGCTAATTCTACCATTACTCTCTGGAGTTAGCAAAACTTTATAATGTTCTAAATACATACATAGATGCGTTATAATTTTGTTTTCCATATAAATAGTTTTCATTTAAAAGGTTTAATAATGATTTGCTACAAAAATTCTTTATAAATTAAGGAATTCAAGTAAAACAAAAAAAGTGGATTTGTTGGTAGAAAAACATTTCCGATTCGAATTTTTTAAATAAAAATTCGTGCAAAATGCAAATTTTGTTTAAAAATAAAACAAAAGGTGCTATTATTATTAGACTACATATTCAAATGCAATTCTAGATAAAAATTTCTAGGCTTTTGGAGGAATAGATAGAAAGTAAATAAAATACTTACATTTAGAACTGTCTGCGTGTATTTTATAAATAAGAAAATTATTAGCAAAAATATACCAAAACAGAAAAATATATTGTTGTTTAAGTAGTATATGTATACATATTTATAATACAATAGAAATAAGAAAATATTATTGCTTCACAATATGTTTTTAAAAAAGGAAAAAAAATGTTAGAAATTGTTTTTGTTTTGAATTGAATTTTGGACAGTGTGGAAATATATTGTATTGTATTTTATTATTATTTATTTTTTTCTCCTTTATAATCTATTTTTTGAATATAAGAACTTAAATTTAAACCATGAAAATGACGTAATTTTGAACGATTTATGTTTTTAACGAATAGAGGAAGGAACAACCAAGAGTGAGACATAGAAACTGCTGCTAACCAACATGAAAAGTATATAAAAAAATAAAACGAAAAGAATGGAAAAAAAACTTTCTTTACAAATTGTGGAAAATTTAAAATATCAGAAAGGGTCAAATTAAGAATTTTGTTCCGGGATCTAATTAGGTAGGGTCACAAGACTTGTGCCAATAAATTTCAATGAATGCCTTTTTCCGTTATGCGTAATTTTATTGTCTGTTTAATTTTTATTTCCAATCACGTTCATTTCATTTCTACCATTTACTTCCAATATCCAAAACATAGCGAATTTTTTTTGTGTTTTTTTTTTGTAATTTTCAGCTAAATTTAGTCAGTGACCAGTTTACGTGTTGGTATTTCTTCTAGTGGTTTCTAAATTTAATTTAAAACGCAACAAAAGCAAAAACAAAACACATATTAAAAAATAAAAATATATTTATGTTATAAACATTTCTTTATATTTTATTATACCCATTAAAAAAATTAAAAAAGGAAAAAAATTTCATCTAATAATGAAAAATGATTGGGTTGAAAGCAAAAAAAATTATAAAATATTTATGGCAGAAAATCATGGAAAACATTTTTAAAATTGGCATGAAATGAAAATATTGATAAAATCAAAAATAATATAAAAATCAAGAATTTAAATTACAAAAAAAGATTTAACAAACATGAATTTTAAAATTATTTAAAAGAGACCTATTTATCTAAATAACCTTGAACTATTTATGTATGTCATAAAAATAATTTGCCACTACTAAAAGTCGTTTCATAAAATTTAGACTGTAATAAGAGGCCTTGTAATTGGTTTTTATTCGCAAACGTTAGGTTTGAGAAACTGCCAGAAGATTGCTGAGAGGGCATCACCGACAGTAAAATTTTTATCCATACTGTTTATTTTTATTTAATTTTTTTTTTCAGAAGCTAGCCTATATAGTATTACAGGGTTTTTAGATAGAGATGCAGGTATACCTTGGCTTTTGTGTTTAAAAGCCTGTATTTTTTAATACATATTTGAGAAATTTTATATAAAGAATTTTAATGGAGAAATGTCCATAATAAGAGGCCTTTTTATTGAGAAATTTTTTCATATCAAAAATAAATTCGAAGAAGAAATCGTTAAGTGGGGAAACAAATTTTGTATCCATTTAAAAAGTGAAGTAAATATAAAGCTTTGCCGATTGATTTAATTGCTTTCTACTTAAGGAATATTTATTAATGAAAATAAAAATATCTGGAAAATATCGTGGAATTCTATACAGATTAAAATTAAAGAACCTACATACTTATATACATATACATATGTATAACGAAATTTCTAAACAATAATACTAATATTCTAAAAAAAAAAAAATTAATGGGTGCCTATTATTTAATACATTTTCGCATCCTAAAATTAAATCAAATTATTATTAATTTTTTAAGAGGCATATTTATTAAAATATTTGAATTTTACATATGTACATATGTATGTACATATGTATGTATTTCATTTTATTATTAAATTGATAGAAATCTCTTAAACACTAGCAGATTATGTCAAATTTCAATTTTAATTTATTTCGGTTTATCTTCTCCCGCAGAGTTCAAAACTATTTTGAAATTTTTTTAAATAAAGTGCACTACCAAACGGTATGGCAACTCTTTCGATCTCTCTCTCTCTCCCTCTTTCTCTCTCTATCTCTTTATTAATCCCTTATAGAAACCAATTAAAAACAACAACAAAAAATTCCTTTCGAATTAATAATAATTTTATTTATATTTATTAAAAAACTAAAATAAGGGTGTGTTCCACTTAAATATTAGAAAATTAAAAGAAAAAAACAATAATAATTACAACAACATAAAAACAGAAGCCAGAAGCAAACAATAAAAAAGCTATACATTTATACGCACTTAAAAACTACTACACGCCACACACACTCATTTGTTCAACACTCGTCTTGCTTACAGAGATTCAGCAAGATTAACACAAAAAAAAACAAATGCTTTTAAGAACACAGAGATGGTACTGTGAACATACTTGTACCAACCACAACGAAAAGGAGTTGTATGATAATCTCGTGAGAGTAAGAGAGATATGTTCAGTGTATCTGTGTGTATATGCATACAGCCAATATTTTTAAGGAGTGTTTTATAAGAATGTAATACGTATTGTTGTATATACTATGATGAATCACTTGCTCATCTTTAACATGATCTAGTAGTGTATGTAGTATGTATTGTGGTGCATATAATAGGAAAACGTATTTTTAAGGGAGCATAAGAGTGACAAATAAATTAGGAAGTGGGCATAAGTGGAGAAGAAGTATAAAATATAAAAACTAAATGTACAGACAAATTAGTAACTTTTCCCGTATGTGTTTTGTGCATTAGCGTATACATACATGTGTTTGTGTGTTGGTTCTTTTTTATTTGTAAGAAAACAAAATGCGTCCATATGCTAAGCCTCAAATACCCCAGGGAAAAAAACAAAAGCAACAATTAAAAGTGAAACAAGTATGGGAACCAAGTGACTTAAAACAACAAAAACATGATCATTAAACAGGCTTTTCTGTTTGTTCTGTCGATAATCTGTTGGGCTTGAATTGTTCGAGAGACATCATGAATGAACGAACAAGAGGAGAGAAATGTGAAATTCTTTAAAGAAAAAAAAAAAAGACCACCACTTGGAAATTTAAAAATGAATTAAAATTTTCAATAATTTTCTTTCTATAATAGGTAGATCTGTTTGTTGTTACTCCCGCAATTAAAATTGTATCTCTCTCTCTCTCTCTCTCTTTCCTCTTCTGACAAACGTTGGCTGAGCAAAAAAATGATGATTAATATAGCCAATATTAATAGAGAGGTGGTGGTGGCAAATGCCGCCATCAAATGATTTTTGTTGTATTTGGTATTTAGCCCTGCTCTCTTTTTCCAAAATGATGACATAATGCTGATGCCATAACGTGAAGCGCGCAAGGATGGTGGCGAAAGGAAGCAAGTAAGGGTATTTTGTTGTATTGTTGCTACAATTTGTTTGTTGTAAGTAATAATAGGGTTATTGGACAATGAATGAGTCAGAAAAATTGTATTGGTTTTATTGTTGTATTTTATTATTCCTTATGGCTTGAATTACAATAAAAACAAAGTGCTAGTAGTATGATGTAAAAGTCAAAGGAAAAGCGAAAGGACTGGTTGGATGATTTGCATGACTTTGACAAAATGACTAATAATGTCAGAAGACCATAAGGCCACAAAGGAAAACGAATTGGAAATCAATAAATCATTATGAATTTATTTAATGAATAAAAAAATATGTATGTATTTAACATCAGCGAATAAATGAGAATTCCATTTTTTTATTTCATCGATTGATTTCCTTAATAAATAAAAATATTTCAATGAAAGAAATATTCTGTTAATAGTCTTCTCTTTACCTGTGAATGAGCTGAACATTTTTGTAGAACTTGTTGTTTATTTAGTTAACTTTAAGAAAGAATTTAATTTCCAATTTTTATTTAATTTGGCGTCTTTTGATTTTAATTGATAAACAATTTTACACTTTTTTTATTTAGATTTTATAAATTTTTAATCTTATTTTATATCTGTTGGTTAAATTATGTTGATTATGTGTTAAATTTTCTTTTAATTTTTTTTTAATTTACGCAACGCACAACCGTTCACAACGTAAACACGTAAAACATTAACTTCATCTTTTCAAGTTGCTCGTTCAGTTGTGGTCCAATTGCTGCAATTCCACTCAAATTCTCTGGCAGAGAGAGCAACCAACAGACCAACAATTTCTTCATTCCTTTAGCAATGAGTATTATAACCAAACAGTGTTGCCACTAAAAAAATTTTGAAAAAAATCTCTGATTAAGAAAAACAATAACCAATTTTAAATTAAACAGTATGTATTTTTTATTTCTTTTTTTAATTTAAATTACGTTTATACAACAGAGTATAAATATAGTAATTTTATCAAACAACTAATTTTATTTTCTTAATTTAAAATAAAATTTTAATTATTTTTGTTTAAAATATAAGCGCTTTTTATCGCCCATTACATTATGGTTTTTAATGATAAAGCTGGTAACGCTGTACTTACAAACACACTCAAAACACTTGTTGACATATTATTGAATGAGTGAGTAAATGAAGAGTAATTTCTGCTCATCTAACAACGGTACTCAAGAATGTGAAAATTCCACCAAGTTCATATTCTCATATATTTTTTTTTTGCTTAATGTATGTGTGTTTACCTATTGTGTGTGGTTTGTGTCTGAAATGCATACATGACAGGGATTTCTGGGGAAATAATGAAAGGAGGGTATGATTTTGAGTGGGGACTCCCACTTCCGGACGGACTTCGGAAACCCTCGCTAGTACCTCATAACCATTCCTCCAATCTTCGATCCATCTCTTGATGCGGCTGTCATGGGAACATTTTTAATGTAGTGGACTTTTGGAAATGTGGTGAATTTCGACATATATGGTGAACTTCTTAAGTGTGGTGAATAAAATTGAAAAATCGCCTTAAGTTCAGATAAGTGTACGGTCCTACCGACATTTAAGTATTATGCTATTTGCACTGTATTGCCCGAGGTGAATTGTAAATGATTTTTTGTTTTTGTATTTGTATGTTATTTGAAAGCAATACATGATATGTTCATGTTAAAGTTAATATGCCTGAAAGTATTCGACATTTATTTGGCTGGCGAATAAACGAAATGGAAATGCCGCATGATAAATGAATGTAACATTTTTTACTACATGTAAATTTTGCATTTTTTGGCTTAAGCCTAAAAGTACGCTTTAACGTCACTATCAAATTTTTAAAACCTTCATGCAATAAGAAATAAAAAGAAACAATTTTTTATTCACCGACGGACGGCCTAAGTGACAAGGATACAAAAAACTCATTATTGGGTAAGGTTAGATACTCAGAGGTTATGGGACCCATTGTTTTTGTCCTAGATATAGAAAAGAAACGGCATACAGAGACTCAAAGAAAAATTAAATTAAATTTTTTATATTTTTTTTTTTTTCAATTTATAAAAATCCTTACATGGAAAAAATTTCAAGTTTTTTTTAAAGATGGCGTAGTTTAGTCTCTTTTGAAATTTTTCGGTTTTCTTGTTATTGAAACTTCCTTTCTTTATTGGCTTTGATATTAAAATTTCGGTTTGTTTGTCTTTGCTTTTGTTTTTTTGTTTATCTCTCCGTCATTTTAAATTTAATTTAATTTACTTTAATTTAGTTTTATTTTGTAAATTAATATTATTATTATTACTTGCATTGTATATGGTGGTTTTTCTCACAAAATTTCTTTTCCCAGGTCTGGTTTTGACCATTCATTTGACGCAATAATCTTTGCGCTGCTGACGGATTACTGCCTCCAGTTTTAGACATCGTTCCCTTAGGGTGCCGTTTTCCTTTTGCAATATATCGATAGTGCAATCCTTTTTCTCTATGGCTTGTTGAACTCTAGAAATGATTAATGATAAGCGTAATCGTTTATAATTAGTAGTTTTATCCATTAATTTCCATTAATATTTACCTCTTGTGTATTTTTTGTATCTCTTGATCGCGCTCCTGCTTAAGGGCGTGAACTTCATTTTGTATCTCTGAGCGAAGACTTTCCCTTAATTGATCACGTTCCGTAAGGAATTCAGAGCACATCTGGAGGATAATTTTAAAAGAAAATTAATAGACTAGAACCAATTGTTAACAATGATTTTTAACAACCTTTTTACTGTGCTCCAATTCCAGCTGTAGTTGTTTAATTTCGGCTTGGAAATTGCGAGCTTGAGCATCTGATTCGGCCAATTTGTTTCTGGTCTCAGCATATTTCTCCCTAACCGACTTTTCTACACTCTCCAGCTCTTGTAAATCTTTTTCGTATTTCTCTCTTAAGCGACTGGTTTATGTACAAAAGAAAATTTAAAATATTTGCCCAAATATACCGCAAATAGACAAACACAAACCTGATTTTATTTTCAAATTCTTCATTATTTTTAAGAGACTCTGCGTCCATTCTCTGTACTATGGCATCTATTTGACGATCTCTCTCAGCGCGATAGTGTTGGCGTATGGCATTCTCTTTTTCCACCTGCTGGACTTTACATTTGTTTTCATATTCTGTTTTCCATACTTCGAAATCGGCTTCGTATTGTTTCTCCATAGTATTTAAACGATTCAGGAATTTCTCTTCTTGCTTGGATAGTTTGTCCTGTAATTCCGTTATAGCCTGATCCATTTCGGCTTCCTTTTCTTTTTGCCACTCCAAGCGCTTATTTTGAAATTCTAAATCTTTTGCTTTTAGTTCACTCTGCAAACGTTCCTTTTCATTTTGGTGGTCTTCTAGCATTTTTTGCCGTTGCTCCTCGAAAGCTTTGCGTTCCTCTTCCAGTTGGCGATCAAATCTTATAAAAGAATTCGAAAAATTTTAATATCACGTGTCATTAATTTCCAAAAAATCTTACCTCTCTCTTATGGCATTCCTCTCTTTGCTTATTATGGACTCGCGATCTTGGGCACAAGATTCCCTAATGCTGTTCTCTATTTGTTCGTGTTTTATGCGGGCCTCTTCCAAAGCATTCAACAATTGCTGTTGATGATTTCGTTTCAACTCAGTGATTTCGTTTTGATGATTTGTATTGATTCTGTTGATTTCCGCTTCCAAACCTTTAACCGTTAGTTCCTTGATTTTCTTGGTGTTTTCTCGTACCCATCTCTCCCGGCGTATCTTCTCCCCTGCCATGGTAGTCTCTTTAACTCTTTGTATTTCCGTATCTAATTTATGTTCCCAGGCCTGGTTTTGACTTTCCAAACGTCGTGTAAGTGCCGCCACTTTTTCGCATAACGAACCTTTGTCCTTGAGCAGCTGCTCTATGAAGCCTTGATGCCGTTTGACTATGGTCTCATAGTGTTTCTTCTGCTCTTTCATACGATTAGCAGCATTTGCCTTCTCAGATCTGATACTTTTTTGTTTTTCCGTTCGTATTTGGATGACATGCTCCTTCGAAAGCTGCACGGCATTGGCCAGTTCATTGGCTCTTAAGCTGAGGGCTATAACTCGTCTGGCCAATTGATGATTGGGCAGCATTAACAGATCAGAGAGCCTATAAAATGTGTTGTATTATAAATTTTAATAAATGCGTAAATGAGGATGATTTCAATGGCGTTTTCTGAACTATCTATACTATGCTGTACTATCCGAATATAACACCTTCACTGCGTTTGTGGAAACTTTTGGAAAGTTCTGGTCTATCTAAGACCAGTTTAAGTTTAATCCGACCTTCATATCAATAATTAAAGTTTCAAACTCTAGCGGGGACGTATATATCACAATTAAATATCTGGATATTCCCTTTTTTCCTATACGATTGGCATTCCTTTTTGAAACGAAAACTTAGATTTAAACTGTAATCAGCTACCAAGAATCAATCAAAGTGAACTCTCGAATAAGACAAATAAAGTCAGTACGTAAAAATCCGAATGAAATATTTCAAGAGGACCTTATACATCAGAAAAGTGTATCAAACCACTAGAATGATAAGCGGATCTATAACAAGTAAATCTATTTCCCTCTTCCATAAGAGAGCGGCAATTTCTGCGAAAATTATTACTAGTCCATTATCTTTGTTATCCTATTATCATATTCTTTTAACCTGTTACAACTTACTTGGGTACATCCTCGGCTATATCTGGCTCCACTACAAATTCCACTTCGCTACGATTGCTGTCGGGCATAGATCTACGAGTTTCCATCAAAGCTTTCTCACAACTGTCTTCCACGTTATCCAAATAACTTAGAATGTCCTTATACTTGTCGGGTGAGTCCGAAGATTTTGTAGTATCGTTTGGATTATGGGTTGTATGGGATGTGATGGGTGTGGAATTCAATTTCAAATTCATTTCCGTAGTAACACGTTCAGCAAAGTTGTCTGAAAATTATATTATACAATTACTCGAATCTTTTGTCTAGAATAAATACAAAATGTTACCCTTTTTCTTATCCTCTTCTATTTCTTTAATTACCGATACGATTTCCTCATACGTGGAATCATCTTGCGATTGGTCCATTGACTTTTCAGAATTCTTACCATCTTCTTCTTCGTCTTCTTCTATCTGCTGATCCTCCTCTTCGACATCTAAAGCCGACATGGCTTCTAGCGTTTCTTGGGTAAACTTTTCAAATGATTCCTCTAGGGAACTACGCTTAGCTACGGTAGATTTTTTGCTGCTGTCTTGATTTGATGACGACGATTCGTGCATTGACATCCAGGAATCGATTTTATCGATATTGAATTCATGTAAATTGGAATCTTCTCTTAAACTACCAAAACTTTTGGCTTTTTTGATATTATTCTGCGTTAGAGCAGCTAGGGAAGGGGTTTTAGGCTTCGGTTTGTTAACCGAATTATTGGCCAATGGTAAAGATTTATTTGATTCTATTTTAGACAAATTGTTGTTGTCTTTTTTCTTAATAATGGAAGATGTGGAAGCAGCCACTTTCAAGTAGTTATTGATGACCGTATCGCTGGAGGTCTTTTTTGTGGGGCTCTCTAGTTTATTGTCCATCGTTAGGAAGTCTTTTCTCGGTATTTCACTTTTATAATTCGAATTGAGAGTCTTATGTTCGGTTAAATTATTCTGTTTGTCTAAAGAATCGGAAGTTTGACTAGGATTTGAATATTTGCTTAGATACGAAGGCAATTCGAAATTATTTAAATTGCCATTTGAAGCATTCGATTTCGTGTGGCTTTCTTCCAGTAAATTCTTAACCACTGAATTCTCCAATTGTTCGCCTATAGCATTTTTATAATCTCTTATAACTTGGGACTCCTCCGGTTCAGATATATCCATAGAAATTTTATTTGTATGAGAAGGTGACGTTGCAACGCCATTGTTATCTATTTCTGAATTTGCTGGTGTTGTTTTATTTAAGGACTCCATTAAATACTTGCAGGAGGATGAACTACAGTAGCATTTAGGCGAGGGCGATTCTTGGAGAGAACTCGACGACGAAGATCTAGTACTGCAGGAACAATTTTCCGAAGGGCACTTGGGGTATTCAAAAGTTTCGGCTATAACTTCCTCACCATTGGCGGTGGAACCAAAATGCACCGACTTTTTTAAGCTAGTAGTGGACAATTCCTTTTGTAGCACTGGAACAGATGAATCTGTTTTCGTTTTAAAGCCGTAATCGCTAGGATTTACAGGACCAGGTGCAGATATATCCGCTGAGGTAGGTTTCATGTATGCATTTAGATTATCATAATCGCTTGAGTCATCATTATCATCGCTTGGTATATGTTGATTTCTGTTACTGGAGGGTTTGGAAAATGAAACTCTTCCCGGAAGATCTGGTTTGTTAGTTAACGTACGGTACTTATAAAACTGCTCTCCTTGCATAGAATTTGAATTAAGTTTGCTTGTGTTGTATCCTGAAGAGCTCATATATTTGTCGTTGTTGTAACAGCTACTTATACGTGAGGAATTCAAATCTGAAGCAGCTCCATCACTGTTATCTGTAGAATCTTTACACAGCCACGACCTTTTGATGGGCTCATCTAGCAAAAGTTTCAAGAGATTTGATGAAGACACTGACTGATATTTTTTCTGTTGCTTTTTGCTCAAATTCAAATTAGGAAATTCCGAATCCTGAGTGCTATACGAACTACAAGGACTAGCAAAGTTGCGTCCAAATTTAGGATCTGCCGATTGTGGTCTCAAATACAAGGAACTATGCGAACGTCTTTCAAAAAAACTAGCCGACCTAGGGCGATTAGTATAGCGTATAGTTGTAGACGAAGTTGACTTTAAAAGATTCGTTTGTGATGAGTACTTGGGTTTAGGTTTCTGACGTTTAACCAAATTTATCTAAAAAATAAAAATGAATTCCTTTTTTTTTGTATAAAGAAGAAACTTGCGTAACTTTTAACTTGCCTGTGAGCCCTTTAAACTTAAATCCATACTAAAAACAACTTTCTATTCGTCGTCCTTAAATCGTATCATTTTAATATTTTTTTCTTTTTTTTTTCTTGAACTTTTTAACGTGTATAAATAATTTATTTTATTATTAAACAAGTTTTCCCTGTCCTACTTGATAAAAGCAAATAAGGAAATTATTTTCTTGCTCTTCGGACAACCGTTCGGTAGGACCTGCGTTGATGGTTTGTTTTGGCCATGTGCCACGCTATTGCCGTGACGTACACACGTTCTCGTTGTCAGCCTAATAACTACCAATACTATATCGATTGTTTTCTGCCACCGTTCATGGTGGTCAAGAAAAGGTGCATTTTACTTTACCTTGCTCTATAGGCTTTGAATTTTGAATTTTTGGCCATTACAACCCCATAAAAACTATACTTGGCCAAATGCTAAATAAACCTACCCCATTATCATCAGGTGGAAGGTGGTAGCCGTATATTATTTTTATTGGCGTTGCTATGTTATATTTATATAATGCCTATTCTCTTTTAGCGACAGGTGTTTTTTATACTATTTTGAATTTAATGAAATATGTATTTAAATTGTAGTGAAATGTATTTAATTTAATTTCTGTTAAAAAATGAAAACCTCCTTTTGCACCATTCAAAGTGGATTTTAAAAAACCGTCATTGGCATCACTAATATATATATATATATAATATGTAGATATGTAGTAAATGTAGAGATGATCTTTCAATCTCCTAGAATTGCCATATCTTTGTAAATCTATTAAGAACTAAAAGCAAGAACTTTATGTAAAATATCAAATCCAAAGATTATAAACAAGTAAATATTTGTTTCCTTATTCTTACTTATACTTTTTTTAATTTCTTATTTGAATTTAAATACAACAAGATAAGAAAAAGTCTCTGCCAAGGTGTATTTAACAAATATTTTACAAATACACCTTGGTCTTCGTTAATTTCCCTGAACTTAAACTCAAGAAACAAAATCTGGCAATCTCTTTACAATTACTCTCCAATCTACTAAAGAAACCGTTAAGCCCGCGCTTTCAGCATGTTTTCCTTTATTGTGAAATAAAATTAATCAGAATTTTTTGCCTTAAAATTGTAATTATTTCGAGAAGCTTTTTTTCTTTTAAATCAATGTAAAATGAGAGTGAGTCGTAAATAAACAGTAGATTTGCAAGTGTTTTAATATTCTTTATCATTACATTCAAAGATTCTAAGGTCCCAATATATGCAATTGAGACACCGTCCTACCCGAACCACATCAAAAACCATCACCGATTTTGATGATGAGGTAAGTTCAATTAACAAAATCACCCTGACAATTGTGACGATCACATTTAATCAACCCTTAGAGTTCTAATGATAACGTCAACGTATATAATAAAACCCAAGAAATGTCTATAAGCCACCACCTTCAGACTATCGATTGCAGCCAGAGCCTATCGCCTTCCGCAGCCATGGGCAGCAGCATTAAAATACATTTTGATCGTATTGACGAGTCGTTAAAGAATCTTAATGTCATAGTGGAGTTCACCGATATGAATACATGGTGGTTGACCAATCTTTTTAAATCATATGAGAATGATTTATGGCACCGCAGTAAACGTTTTTGCACACAAAAGAAGAATAAAAACATGACTTATTGGTTGTACCATTGTGGCCTATGCAAGAATGTCTATAAGCAATTTTCTAGCATAAAGGCCCATTTGAATTTACATTTAAAGTTTTTTCCTTACGTCTGCAAAGTGTGCGGCATGAAGTATACCAATCGTAAGGCAGCCACTGTACATCTAAGAAAACTTCATAAACTGCAGAAAGACCATTGGAATGAATACCTAACCAGCTAGATATTAAATTGGTCCCTTTAAAGATATATTTATACCTGGATTTTAATTGAATTTGTTTAAAACTCAACTGGATCAAGCACAGGTGAATTTAATTGTTTATTATTACTATTGATATATTATTTTCGAAATAAGTATTTCTTTAATGGACCATATTTGTACGACTTTATATTATTTACAACCATTTTTTTTTTATAATTCAAAAAAAAGTTCAATTTTGTGTTTAGTATTGTAGATTCTTATAAAACTAAACAGAAAATAAATAAGAGGCTTTATTGTCTAATATAATTGTTATGATTTCATTGCAATTCGATTTATTTTAAAAGAAAAAGATTTTGTTGGATCTGTTGTTGTAGAGTTCTATTTCAAATTTTTCTTCCTCTGACGATCATCATATTGGTATTGATCCGTCGGAAGAATACTAACCATCTTCTTCCAACTACTGTTCTTCCTCTCCAACATCTAAAAAATACGTGGCTTCTAAAGTTTCTTGTGTAAATCTAATATATGATTGCTTTAGGGTACTACATTTAGCTAAGATAGACTTTTTCTTCCACTTCAACATCTAGCTAAGATTAGCTTTTTACTGTCTTAGTTAGATAAAACCATGTATTCCTTTCTGATAATACGAAAGGAACCAAATGAAATTATTGTTCCAATATATGTACATACGTACTTCAAAATATAGTTGAAAAACCTGACTCTGACATTAAATTAAAAAATATACATATAAATATATATGTACATATGTATATGTATATAGCAAATTTATAAATTTACAGCTGCTTAATAGGCGATAATCAATCAAAAATTTATAGTCATACGTAACCTCGAAAAATAATTCACCAAAAAAAGAACCTTAACATTAAAAAAAATATCAAACCTGCATCATAAGTAACGAAGCCACACAATAAATAGAAACTCAAGATTAGCAACTTGAGTACAAACATAAATAAATTGATAAGAAAACCTTACCAAAAAGTACAAACCAATCAGTCAGTCACTTAGCCAAGCCAACATCACTGTCAATGTCACAGTCATATGTTTTATAAACACATAAATATTTTGCTTAAAATCAGGTATTTTTTACTTTCATTTAGTGCTGAAAATGTTTTTTTTCTTTTCGATCTTATATACCAGTGGTAACTTAAGTGTTTATAAAATATAACAAATCCTTAGACAGATCATTTTTATTTTTCTACGATAGGAATTTTTATAGTTTCAATAAAAATTATTTGTTAAAATTGATGAGCACATGTCTACAAACTTTCTTTTAGATAATTAAAAAATTAATGGGTTTTTCTCTTGAATTAATTTTTTCCTATTCAAGTTATCTAGTCATAAAATCACGAGACAATCTCTTTGAAATTTTTGTTCTTTTCATTATAAATTTGATGAATGATGATATTTTTTTTATTATTGATAGAGGAGTGGTTGAAAAAGTTCCCCCATTTTATGGCATTCAAATAGTTAATCTCATAAACTTTACGGTAAAAGATAAAACCGACTGAAGTTCGACACAAGTAGTCACGTTGCCAAACCAATTAAACACTTCAGTTATACACAGTATTTAAATTGATAAAATTATAAGACATTACATAACTAAAAGTAAAATTGTTTTCTTTACATTGTTTATTTTGTTACAATTTTTACTCATTGGTACCAATTTTTCGATCATACATAACTCTTATGAATTATTTAAATGACATAGAATCGACCTTTGGTTTTTGTTTATTTTCAATTCATAATTCCTAAAAGACTTGTTTTGCATAACCTGTCTGAGTCGTCAGTGTAATTTCTTATGAAATATGTAGAATTTTTAATCGAATACCTTTGAAACACTACCTACGTAAGTGAAGTTACTTTTTATAATTTTTTACATTGATTAATACATTTTTCCCATTGTTCTAAATCAAAAGAAATAAAATGCATAATTTTTGATATATGTATGTAAATATCGAAGCTTTTTCTTGCCATAATCTAATCAGAGGAACACATTTTAGTATTTTTCTTTTATTTATTTAAATTATAATTTAATTTTAATAATTTGGCAACAGTTTAAACTTAAAAACTAAACAAAAAAATACATACATACATACACGTGTTTGTATAATCTATGGGTCGTTTTTAGAACGGCGTACAATAATAAATACTTTAAAAAAATTTAACATTGAATTTGAATTTATAAGATTGATATTCATACCTACAGACCCATAAAAATATTTTTAATTCTTTTAAAGAATACTCTATTCTCCATCAAGATTGTGAATATTCAAACTAACTCTACGAATAATGCCGATTTGCTATAATAAATATTTGATTTGTTATAATAAATAGCATATAATGTTTGTATCTATAAAAATGCTAATAGCGTTCTAGTTTGTAGTAGTTTCCGTTATCAATACTGGCTTAACCTCAATGTCTTTGTCATTGGCATTAATTTCAAACTTCAATTTGGTCAATTCCTTTAATTCGCTATCAACTTCAGATGTTTCGCCTTCTTTTATTACTTTTACGGTATCGGGATATTTGTTGACATCGTTACCCAATTCTTGTGAGAAGGAAACTACCGTTTTTGGCTCAAAATTAATACCCTTTTCGCCTGTAGGATCTGGTGAAGGTAGGCTAGGGCCATTTAAACCATTGCTATGGGAAATGGTAACTTCACTTTCAGTAGCTTCACCATTGGAGTGACCATTTTGTACATGCTCTTCTACTGTGCCATTAGCCTGGGGCACTTCGACCGTTTCTTTGGCTTCGCCGTTTTGTTGGCTAAGTTCTTCTTCGGTTACCTCTACGGTTGAAGTAACAGCAACAGTTGCGACTGGTGCTTCTTCAGTGGTGATTTCTGTTAAAACCTCCGCTGCAGGTTTTTCTAATTGTGGCTTTTCTTCCTCTTTTACCTCTTGTTCCGAAGCAGATACTGTGTCCACAGTAGGTTCTGCAGTATGTTCAGTTTGCTCTGGAGTATGCACCAATTGCTCGTCTTCTGTTTTATCGTCGTCTTCGCCCTCAACAGCCTTATTAACTTCTTCTATGGCCTTGGCTACTTCTTCCTCCTCAATTTGGCCATTAAAAGTAACGGTCTCAGCATCTAAAGTCTCTGCACTCTTTGTGAATTCAGGTTCATTCTTTGACTCCTCATTATTGTTTTCCTCCTGTTCAGCTGGCGGCGGCATTTCAAGGCCAGGCTTAACGGCAGGACTAGCCATGGTCTCAACAAAAGATTGACGATTAGGGCTTGAAGGAGAAATCATAACTTGTGTAAAGTAACCGCTCCGTCTACTTTCAAAATCCATAATATTTTGATTAGCTAAACGCTCTTGTATGCGTCTTTGCCTAAGTATAAATTCGGGAACATTTTCATCTTCTCCGTCTCTTAATTCGGCTTGCACAGCTTTGGTTCTTCTTAAAACCACTTTGGCCGCTTCGTTGTCATTACCGTTAGTGTCACCTGAACCATTTTGTTTCAATACTTCCTTAGTGGCAGCACTAATGTTTGAGGGCTTAAATACTCCATTAAACTTCGTACTCTTCACCACAAACTCATCGCTCGATATATGTTTAGGTGTTGGTGACAATGGGTTGCTATCGCCATTCTGCGCTTTCGGTGAACGTTGTATGGTAAAATTGGGTTTGCCATGATTGATCAACAATTTGGTAGCTGGTGACGGTGTCTTGTCTCCGTTGATGGATAGACCAGAGCGTAATTGTAATTTTGGTTTGTTCACATCAGCCATGTTGTTGTAGTAGTTACGTTGTTGATATATGGGCAACACTGTTTAAAAAAGCAGGTATGAAACGAGATAAAGCAAGATTTAATTAAAATTACATGTTAATCACAAGTACATATGCATCATAGAAATAATAATTTTTTAAACTTTATTTGTTAACATTTAATATATCAAGAAGGAATAGGAATCGTATTCATAAAAAATTATGTTTAATTTCTTCATGATGTCATTTAAAAAGTATTCGGATGTACAATTCTATTAGGGAGGATTCTTTTTTGATTAAACCAAACGATTATGTCTTAGGCCTTATATTACGAATGACTTAATGATTTCAGTTTACATATATACCTTTTATTTTCACTTCACCTTAACAGAGTAAATATTTCCCACTCTAATACTAAATAATTTGTAAAAACAGAATTTTATTGCGCTTTTAACCTTCAATTTAAAATAAATTAAATTAATTGTAATTTGTTAAAGAATCTTGGCAAATAAAACGTCTATCAGATTTATTATGAATGATAATGGAAAAAAAGAAATAAAATTAAACGAAACATGTTTGTTCACACATGCCTTAACAAATTGACAGACTTGGACAAGTAACAAATTCAACTGTCGAACAAATTTTTTGTTTAAAGTCAATTCACAGTGAAAACTTTTCAAATGTCTATTTTAACGTATTTGTTGATGACTTGGTACGTGTCTTTTACCTAATAATCGTGGTTAATTGATATTTAAAACCCTCAACATTGGTTAATTTGTTAATTACATACAAATTTGCAAATATTTTATAATTGCTTTCGTTACCAATAAAAAAGAAATAAATAAAAGCTTTTGAATGAAATAGTAAAGAACTCTAATACCAAATTACTAATTAGAAAAAAATTAATTTGATAATTTGTTAATAACCACCTAACACACGTGATACTCATTGGGTGTTGTTATATTTTAAGTATGCATACACATATTTAAAATTAATTTAATCAATTCTTTTATAAACTTTAAATTTGTCTCAGCTAGGTTGCTTTTATCTAACAGACGTGTGTTTTTCATGCTAACTGTAATATATTATGTTAAATATGTAAATAATAGTATGAGTAAATTATAAACATTTGTTTGATTTGTTAATTAATTTAACATTAGCTTAAATGTTTTTGTTTTTTCTAATACTTTGTTACGCAAAAACTCAATTACTTGTTAAGTAAACACAACACACACATAGAAATTCGTTGGTAACAAACAGAATTATTTTTTAATAATATAGAAAATTGAACAGAATTGTCTTTTGCTTGCTAATGGTGTTAATGAACTACCGAATTCGTTTAAAATATTCAGTAGAGCTTTACTCTAAAGAAATGTAAATTTAAAAGAATAACAAAAGAACGGATTGTGTATACATTCATCATAGTATCTGCAATGGTGTACGACCTTTCCCAAAGTGGATTTAATTTCACTATAAATTTATATTTCTTTATTATAGATACTACTTGACCAAATTATTAGTAAAACTTGAAAGAAAAAAAAATTCAAAAAATTAAAAGTTACACTTTCCGAATTTTCCCTTTTGTTTCGTTAATTTTTTTGTACACTTTCATGAGAAAGGATTACTTTTGTTTCTGCGTTACTTGTCCCTATTAGTGTAAATTCGGAGTTTCGTTTTTTCGCTTTAAAACATTATTACAACCGCCATTCAAAAAGTTTTAATAATTACCGTAGCCTTTCATCACTTTAAATTCATTAACACACATCGTAAATATTAAAACAAGTTATAATTACTTATGCTATTTACCCATAAAGCCATAAGAGTTGCATTCATAATAATTATCATTATATGAACTAAATTTTGAAAAGTGTATAAATATTTATTCATTAAGAAACACTATTTTAAAAAATGTATTATTTTTTGTTGTTTCCCTTATAAAATACAATAGAGTTGTGTTTCTTTTTTTTCTTCTAATTTTTGTTAAAATTTCATTAATAATATTTACAATAAATATTTATCCATTGCTATTGTAAAGGTCATTATTATTCATTATAAGCAAAACATTAATTTTATTAGTTTCTCATTTTTCATTTTTAACTGGCAATAACAGTCGAAGACTTATATAAATAATATTTACAACAGCTACTTAAACCCTATTACTTAACACTTTTGACGCACGGCCAACAGACTTTATTTATATTCACTAACATTTATAATTTGTTTTGTGTTTTATTTTTTACTAACTTTAAATAGAACAATATTTTGAATTCTAAACAGAACAACATGAGTCATATTTCGTAAACAAAATTATAAAAAAAAACACTTAACATGTAATTGAAATGGAAACAATGCATTTACCACCTTAAAGTTTAAATTTAGAGATCAAAAGAAAATAAATATAACTATGTATGTATGTATATCACTATGTATAATATTTAACAATTTTAATATACTACTAACTTAAATACTCAACCATAACAGCCCGTATTTTACACTTTAAATGCCTTGTACAATATACATACATACATTCATACATATCTAAATGTATGTATGAAATGATTTAAAATATTGTTGTTTACTTGAAGGTCAGGGCGAAACAAAAAATTATTACTGGACTAACGAAACACGTATGTACGTTGTATATATGTATATAAATACCTACATATGTATATACATATGTACATATATATGAACAAATGAATAATGATTGTTATAATGAATTCACAATTCCACGGGCACACTCCCCCAACCCCTTTACAGACACCAAACCGACCAAACTTTCATTTCAGTTTTATTTCAGTATTAATCTTCAAAACATTTTGTTTTCATTCCGCCTCTCTAACAACAACGACAACAACGTTACGTTTACTGTGCTAACGTGGTTTTATTAGCAAAAGTACCCATAAAGATGCAAGTTTTAGTACATATGTACTACGAGTATAATAAATTTGTTAAAATGCATTACTGAAAATACAATAAGTTTTCAATTAAAATGGTTTAACTTTAAGTCAATATTATTGACTGACAAAAGATATGAGACCAAAAAAAAAAAAAAATAATAAGAAACAATTAAGTTATTTTATAAGTGTTAAAATGATAAATAATAGTTAAAATAGAATGATCACATACATAGTTATTATTAATATTGCCAAGATTTCAAGGTTAATATAAAAAAATTTTGTTTAAATTTTTTATGCAAATACAGTTGGAAGCAAAAATTGAATAAATAAACTTATTCTTAAATAAACGTAAACACTTTTTGTCATAGTTCTTCATTTTTTTTTAAGTATTATTTTAGCTAACAAAGTGTTTATGTGAAATCGTGTGTGCTTTTATAAGTATGTATTTGTAAACCTTTCTTTTTTTTTAATTTAAGTTTAAAATTGCAATGTTTTTTGTTCACAAACACGATAAAGATGAAACTCAAGAATGCTGAATATTTCAAATTTTAAAATACATAAAAACCTAGGAAATGCGTCAGTCACATTGTTAATTATATTTTATGCATATTTATAAAGCAATAAATGATAATAAATTAACAAATAAAATGGAAAAAAGAATAAAATTTGCAAACAAATAAGTGGCAAAAACTGCATTTATCATGAACTTATTATAATACTGTTATACTATAATGTATTTTATTATACAAATTCTTAAATCCACCAAGGATATATCACTGTTTTTTGGCTATTGCAATAGGTATCTGGCATTGGCCTCCTTTTTGTACAAATACATAATAATAATAAAATACATGTTTTTAAGTTATAGCTTTAAAGCTTGCATTCTACACCTCCATGCATGTTGAAAATAATTTTGGCAACTGCCAACTACTTTTTTGCTTAAGCAATTTAACATCAGATTTGTTTTTATAAACCTTAGCGCCACCTTATTTTCTTTTATACCTATGTATGCATTTTCTTATAAACATGAATGATACATATTTTAAAGCACCGGCGACATGTTTTTCTTAAGTTTTATTTGAAGCTTTAAATTTTTTCGAAATTTATATGCTTTTACTTGTAGTTCTACTCGTCGAAATTGTTGTTAACAATATTTGCATTCTCGTTAATCATAGTATAAACAAAATGAATCGAATTAATACTTCTGTAAACATGAAAACTTTCAAAATAATAACAACAGAACTCTTTAAAAATACAATATTAAAAGCAATCTTTCGAAAACAAGACTTTTGATAAGCAAAGGCGGCATGTATTAAACTAAAGCATGACAGTTCATTTAAGATCCAAAATAAAAAATAAAAAAAACTAGAAAAGTAAACGAGACACAAAAATGTTGAAATATTTATTTAAATGAGACATTCTTGGGATGTTACAAAACTTTTGTAGACACCCTTTTCAAAATATGTATGTACGGTACATATGTATGTAGTATACAAATATTTTAATTATTTTTAAAAGCAACAACAAACAGTAAAGGTTGATGAGAAGGAAACAAAAGCATGTACCACAAATGAAGATGAATTAAAAGTAAAAGTGTTTAAACTGATAATATTATCTTTCACAAATAAAAAAAGAAGTAAAACTACAGATCTTTTACTTAGTTTTTGTGGTTGATTAATAAATTAATGAACTTCGAAAAAAAAAACTTAACAAAACTGGAAATTTGAGCTTAAAATCGTTATTAAAAGCAACATAATCATGTTAATATCGCTGATGTTGATGGTGTTGGCGGTTATTTTAATATGTACAATATGCATATGAAACTGTTTTATAATCTGAAATCATTTTTGTAATTATTAATTGGGAACTAATTTAAATAAATATTTACATATATTCCGTCTTTAACTTTTAAGTCTTTGAACTCTGGGCTAACTTTCAAGCATCTTTCAGTTTAAATGTAAACCCAAGTTTTAAACATAAAAAACAGAAAAATTATAACAAAGTAGACAAATTTCACTTTCTATTTACCAAAAAAAAAAAAGTGATTTTAAATTGATTTTTTGATTTCTTTTACGATTTTATCTCCCTTTTAGTTTTGTATTGTTGTTTAGTTAGTTACTGAAAATTAATCACCTACTCAAACTAGCAGTTCTACCGTTATAAACCATTTCATTATGCGTTTCATGCAATATTTTGTATTCAAAAGAATTTCTTTTCAAAATTAAAACTTTTATCCCTTTTGCAAAATAAAAAGAAAAAATAATAAATAAATAAATAAATGAAAAACATAAGACCTTTTCTATTTGATATTTTATGGCAAAATCTTTATACCAACTATTATAAACAATAATAGAAAATGTTAGCTTTCTAGCGATTAGATTATGAAAAGAATTTATTATTTCTTAATTTAATTATCAATAGCAAATCTAACAAAAACACAATTGATTAAAAATGTATGGGGTTTTTTAGAGTTTTTTTTATATATTTCTTTTAACAGTTGGACTTTGTTATGTAAAGTTAAGGAAGATAACTGAAATAAATTCAAGCCTTAATAATAAAAGTTGGAATTTTGCAATTGTATTGAATAGACAGAAATAAATACGTTTTTTTATAACCATAATATTTTTATAGTGGCGATTATTATTAAACGTATGTAATTGTGAAAATAATAGGTAATATTTAACTAATCATCCCTTCTAGTAAATGATTTTACTTCGAATATGTAAATATTTTACTTTTTCATATGTTGTTGTATACTTTCGTATTAGATTTAAATATTTAGTTCGTTAGGATGGGAACTGACTTTCTCTGATGTTGAAAGTGCTGGAAGTTGTTTCTTTCCTCTCCGATTAACTTTATTTTTCTGGCAAAATATACTGATTATTTGTATAAACACAAATAAAAAATATGACAATTCAATTCAATTCAGCTATAAGTCTTTTCCTGCCTTCTACTCGATTTTTTAATATAATATTTAAAATTGTATAAAGTTTTAATATCGTTTACAAAATGAAACTTACCTAAAGAAATTTTTTTTAAAAAAAATATTCCAAATTTTTTTATTTTTTAATTATTTGTAGTTTTTAGGTTAACCTTTAAATAAAAAACACAATTATTTTCTTATTAATTTTAAAATGTTTAAAATTTGTAACACACTTATAAGAAAAACAACAAAATTTTCTTTTAATTTTCTGATTTATTTTGCTGTAACCGTTAATAACATCTACAAAGTCAAAGTCACGCCGCTTTTGAAAATTGTTCTACTTTGAAATTAAGTTTTGTCCCGATTCTTATTAACGTTAAAATCTTTATGGTGTTGTTATAAAAGATTGACAAATGAAAAAGAAAAAATATTTAATGTGTGCAAAAAAAAGGTGTGAATCAATAGTAGACGACAAATAAAACTTTCAAATATATTTGACGTTCTTCTTACTATTTATTCTTTTTTTTTTTCTTTTCCAACAATAATATTTAACGTTTTTATAATCTTAATTTTTTTTTAATTTTTATACGATGTTTATATTCGATGTTATATTCGAAACTAACCCTTCGAAAAGAAATGAACGTAAAATAACACAATGCGCTACAAAACACAGCAGAAACGTAACTGAATTATTTCGTATAGAAACGATGACAACGGTATTGTTAACAAACTATCGTCAAACCAACAACATACTAAATGAAAATAGTATTCGTTTTGGGGGGAAAAAAAGCAAAAAAGAAATAAGCTAGTGCGTGTGATTGTTGGTGTTGTTTGATTAGTTATAAATATTGAGCTACAATAGGTGAGAGACGCAATGAATTATAGTTAATACGAGTAGTTACAAAATACTATTATTTTTTAATTTTCGATAATTTTGCTAGAAATTTATTTGATTTTCTCTGAAAGAGAATTAAAATTTTTACTTGTACTATATTGCTTTACTGGGATCTTATATTTTACTCCACCAAGAGTAGGGTATTCTTTGCTAAAGAATAAGTATCATACAATTGCAAGAAATTGTAAAACTGTATACTCATATATGTGTGTATATGTAAACCCAGACATATAAAGCTCTTTTTTTATAGCTTTTACTGATATTGATTTGATAACTTTTTTTTTTAAGCAGTTTATTATTATTATTTTGTATTTTATTGTTTATTATTTTGGGCCTTATTAAAGCGCTAAGTGCTTAAATACTTCATATGAACGAACGCACATGTACGAGTATGTGAGTGAGTAAACCGTTTTCTTGTCATGTATTTTATAGACAAATTCCTGCTATTATTGTTTTGTTTTTCTTTTTTTTCTGATTTTTTTTTCTTATTTTGGTGATAGCAATTGGTAATGAAAAAAATTGTTTTAATCATAATTTCATATAGTTTGTGAAGTAAGTAAAAATGTGTTTATATTAGTATTATTATTATTGGTCTCATACTAGGAGAGCGTAGCGTAGCCTAGCCAACTATTAATTTATAAATATGGCATGCAAATAGTATTCAAATCGAAATAGAAAACACACTTGTAAATATAAATTGATAAAAGAAATGGTATCTGAAAGTTCAAACCCCCACCTCATCGCCGTTGCGTTATATGATAAATACTCCTCTATACATACATACATATTTAGACGTACCTATACATAAATATGCATGTACATTTAATTAACAATTGGCAAATTATGTATAAACTAAACGATTTCCAAATTGAAATGGATGGTTACTATAATTTTTGGTTTTTAATTTACATAAATATTGCAATGAAAGCTAAAGCCATTTACATTAAATTGTAAATGTTTTTTTTTTCCTTTTTTTCAATATTTTTTATCGTCAATGCTTTTGAAATATTGTTAAATTAAACCTATGCTCACATTCCGTTTCAATGCGTTTATATGTATGTGTTGTGTTCACTAAGGTTAACCTGTGAAAGTAAATATTTAATTTTAAATCAAATTAAGAGTATTTTTATTTGTTTTATTATTTATTTGTTCCTTTTATCAATTTTATTAGCACTTGTGCTTTCAATACGTTCTCAATTTATACGTTTGTATGCCTGTCTGTGTGCTACTTTGTGTTAATCAAAAATTTTTTTCTGATTTTGTATTTGTGATATTTGTTGTTTCACTTAATTACTTTCGCGATTAAGGCACATATTAAAAATATTTATAAAATTGTATTTTTAATTCACATTAAGTCCTGTTTAAACGGCTGGAAAGAAATGAAAATTTTGGATAAGTTTTTCTTAACCCCACCATCAATAGATGATTGTATAAACTTATTAAGAATCAATCATATGTACATATTAAGAACATGCATAAAAGCAGGTAATTTTTCAAATGATCTCGTATTTTTGTAATTGAACGTCTAGTATTGAGCGAGCAACAAACATCTATAGGAATTTATTGTTTGCTGCTGTCCAAGAATAATATGAATACCGATGGCAGAACATCTACATATTTTTATGAAACCTCTACTAACGTTTAAGTCTAAGATAAATCAATGGTACATACATATGTACATAGTACATATTTCAAACGAAAATAATTATTTCAATAATATTTACTGCTTAACAAGAACCGATATGATAAGCAATCAATTATTTTCTGCGGTGTTCTGCTGTGAACGAATTCGAAATTAGATGCTTTTATATCCATGCTTTTATATCCATGGACTCTGAAAAAGTCATCAAAAATGAGTTTGGATTGCTACATGAGTAGCATTCTATTTCTGTTATAAGAAACGCAGCACTAGCAGTTGCCTAACTGAAAGCCTGGCTGGACATAAATTATTTTCCCCATTCTATAATTATTTCCTGAGTTGTTCTTCGGTTTGAAGGGATTAAAGCAAAGATGTTCGTAGTCTATTAATTAAAAATTTTGTTTATATTTTACCTGTGGCAACGTATTTGAAATTTTTTTTTATAAAAATTCTAGCAATTTACAAAATTTAATAACTACAATATTATAATGCAATTATTATATTGCTTTAGAGAGTATCTAAGTATATAATTTATTAATGAGTCTAATAGCTAATAAGTCCGCAACTTAAAATAGCTTAATATACAATGGTTTGTGTGATAACACCTAACAATTTATTTTTAAATACTCTATACTGTATTTCTTTTTTTTTTTTTTAATTTGTTTGTTTTTATAAATCCTTTAATAATGTGATTCATTCCAGTATTTTTGTTTGTGAATAATATTAACAAAATTTGAAAGTATTCATTATACATGTGTTCATTATATGTATGTATGTACATATAGCCGAAAGGTTAACCTGTCAATTTGACTCAATATTAATTATATAATTTTTGAATATTAATATTGGTTTTACAAACGCTTCTCGTTAACAATAAAGTGATTATTCTTTTGTGTGAAGTATTATGGTCGGAAACAACTGTACAACGACACTTTCTTTTTTTTTACAAATTTATTGTATTTCTTTTTTTAAATCATTTGCCATTTTATTGCTGTTTTTTTTTTTTTGCCTATTGTTATTTGGTATTTATTGTACATAGTATATTGGTTGTGATTTAAAATATAAAAATAAGGTTTTTATATAGTACACACATAAATAAGTATGTATGCATGTATGTAGATATGTACTCATTACACAAATGTAACAATGTAACACATAAGTAAATGTTATATTTTAATGCATTTTCCAGTTCTTTTTTTTTTCTTTGTTTTTTGTTTATAATTTAAATAAATTCTTACTTTATTTGCATAATAAATTTATTTCAAACCAACTATATAAGCCTTTTTGTGGTATATTTATCACTTGTCGTCGTTTGTGTTGCACGTTAAAAAAACAAATTTCCGTTTACAAATCTTTTTCAAATTTTTACGTTTAGTTAGTTAGTTAGTAGTAGTAAGAAACAAAAAGAACGAGGGAAATATACGACGTGTAATTTAAAAATTAACGCAGGCGCTTTTGCGCTTTAAGTACACAAAATATATTAACGTTTTAACACTTCAACGTTTAAACTTAAACTCGTGTTTTGAAAAGTATCTTACAGCGTACAGGTTTAATTTTTTTTTTCTTTATAAAAACCCAACAATAAAAACCCATCAATTGCTTATTCGCATTTGTGGAGAGGGTCACGACAATTATACAGCAGATCTGAGAGCAGCTTTTATTATATCATGCAATGATATATCATTTATGTATGCGAGTATTAAGCTTTATTTATTTACTCTTTCACAGAAAAAGAGAATCACATCCCTCTATCATTTCCAAAACGCAAATGTTTCCTATCGTTAGTTACTCTTTGGCAATAGTCTTACAGTTTGGGCATTTACTCTTTAGCTTTTTTCTATGAGCCAAGCAATTTGTTTTAAAATTCTCCACTTACAGTGTTTTTGTAGAGACCCAAACCCTAAACAATAGCAGTCATTTATTAATATTAAATATTATAAATAGATTTTTACATCTGTCATCTGTGTATTTGTTGTTATTAAGACAACTCATTACATTTATTTCTTTATACAACTAATTCGTTCGTTATGTATGCATTTATTTGTTTCTGTATAAGTATTAATTGTAGTGTTTGTGTGAATTATTTTGTTTAAGAAAACCTGATTGCCTTTTTTGTTTAAGAAATTATTAAAATTTAGCATGAATGACTCATACTGTGTGTATACGTATGAAACAAGCAAACATGTTTGAAATTCGGGAATTTCAATTGAGATTTTAAAATTAATTATAAGAGAAAAGCTTTTTTTTTTATTAAATTGTTTAATAGTATTAATGTCTTTTAAAAATGCAATTAATTTTACAAAAATATTTCTTTATGTTAAAAAACAACGCAATTTTCGTTAAAAAAAACACACTCCAAGCCAGGATCCCATGACTTGTATCAAAATCTATTTTATGTATATGTATTATTTTTACATTTTATTTCAACTCAAGATCATTCAAATGGTCTGTAGTACTAGGTACTAACAGATTAATATTACCATGGCAGAAATTCGTGCAGTAGTAGAGATCGTTGCGAATTCTCAAAACTCAGAATTTGCTTTCTAATACCATTCTATTATATAAAATTGTATTCAATAAGAAAAATATTGCATATTTTATTATTGTTTGAATAAGAATATTTGTTTAATAATAATTTTTAATGATTAGAAATTATTTAAAATTAAAAATTCTTTGCTAGTTTTAACGCTATACATGTATGTGGTTTACAAAAAATTACAATTACATTTAATTTTTATATTTTATTAACAATAAAATATTTTAAATTTAAACTTTTTATTGGCAATCGCACAATTAATATCATTTCAACTGAATACCAGTGTTACCAAATTGATTTCCAACTGTTTTTAGCAGTCAGCTGTTCTGTATGGTTGACATTTAATTTTTTTTTTATTGTATTTTTTTTATTAAATCGGTGCAGCTTGTTAAGCTGAACGAAATTTTTGTGCAAATTTTAACAAATCTGTAGCGCAATGGCAGGTCGTGAAGCTGTTAAAAGAGCCGTACAACAAGTGCGTCCAATTCTTTCTGTAGACCGGGAAGAAGCCCGCAAGCGTGCTTTGAATTTATACAAAGCCTGGTATCGTCAGATTCCCTATATTGGTAAGTATTGCCGCTGTGTTATGTCATCATCAATATTTTACGTCTCTTTGGAATAACGTAAACAAAATATCCCATTTGCAGTTATGGACTACGATATTCCCATGTCTATTGCACAGTGCCGTGCCAAATTGAGAGAAGAATTTGTGAAGCATAGCAATGTAACCGATGTCAGGGTTATTGATATGTTGGTCATTAAGGTATGTAACTAACTCCTATGTTTTGGAAGAGGGTAGTAAAGTAAAGGATCTCTTACGAGAATTTGTTGTTAGCGACAACTTTCAAAAGAAATTGTTAGCTTTTCTAATATGAATGCATGTATGCTTCATGAGTATCAGCATTAAGTGGTGTAACATGATGCCAAATGACTGTCTTGTATGACTTCTCTGGAATTCTGTAATGAATTCGTAGTACTGCATAACACGATTTAAGGATACATTTGATAGTCAAACAAGTGCTCTCAAATGGAGTATAACATCGAATAGGTTGACTGACTAATACTAATAATTTGCTCAAAGCATAGTTATTGCCTTGCCATCCCAGACTGCCTCCATTGCCAATATGACTATTTTAATCCACAAATGCAGCAAAACAATGAAAAAGCTCATGGTTAAACTTTTGAAAAAAATTATTATTTAAATATTTCCACGACCTTCGAGCACCAAAAATATTGACTTTTTATTCACACGGTATTTTTTATTTTCTAGTACAAAAGTGTACGAGAATTTAGATTGAAAGGGAGGCGATACAATTTAAGGGAAAAATCGTTTGTGCTATCGTGGTCTAATATGCTTTTATCCATTTCAACTCTGCATTGAAGTTTACAGTAAAAGAGAAGCCTTAACAGAATTGGAGAAAAAGGGAATCCCTATTACTAACTATACTTACCCTATAAACAGTTTTTCCTAATTTGAAATTTTATTTAATGTATGTTTTCACAGGGCCAAATGGAACTCAAAGAAACAGTGGAAATTTGGAAACAAAAAGGTCACATTATGCGTTACTGGAAGGAATCGCAAGATCCCAAACCAACAGATTTCCTTTCCAAGTTTGTGCAAGGCATCAACTGAATAATTTACAATGAGATGCAAAGATGCAAATTTTAGTTTAATTATCACCAGCAATCAAGAGATGCCTAACTGTTAAGCGATATTCAAATTAATTAAATAAAAAAAAAAGATCGAAAACTATACTAAATTGTATACAGTCGTCTAATTATTTTCCATTTCGTTAACAAACAAATCATCCATGATATCCTGCAATGTTAAACCGAATTCTTGCAGTTCCTTTTCTAATTCTGAATTACAAATTTCAGTAATTTCTAAATTATTGTTTTGCTTGGAGAATGCATCAAAACGGCTAGCGTACCCATAGTACTCTTTAAACATATTGGCCAGCTCCTCATTCGTAACGCTAACCCAGTGCAGATTTTCACAATGCTCTCTTAGGCTAATAAAGGATAAGAAAAAAATAAATAAATTAAAATGGAATTTTTTTGATTTTGCTGTGAAAACTTACTGTTTGCGATGTACAAATTCTTTTGGACATAAACGACATTTATATGGTTTGCCGCCATTATGACTATACTGATGAACCTTTAAATAATATCTCGAACATGTTTCAAAATTACAATAGCCGCACTTGTAGCAGCTAATTTTCGTTGCAATCTTGTTTTCTTTGACAAGTTGGGCAAACAATTTGTTATGGTTACGTTGTTTATGGACTCTAAGCTCGGCATTACTTATATAGTTTTTCGGACATAAATCACACTGATAATAACGTTCATTATGGCGCTTACGATGTATCGTTAAATACTCAGAGCAGCGAAATACTTTGCCACACACTTCGCATTCGTGCTTAATAGCCACCGCATGTTTAGTTTGTAAATGTTGCTCGTATTTCAGTACAGTGGAAATTTTTAAATCACAAAAATTACAATTTACAGCAGTTTTCATATCACATCTAAGCTTGTGTAGCCGTAAACCAGATTTTAAATCAAACGAGGCTCCTTTCAATGAAATAATCAAAATAATTAAATTTTGTTTCAAATGAAATTAAAGAGAATATTTACCACACTTTTCACAGCCATGGGTTTTATGGCGTGTAATTTTACTCCTTTTAAACAGACTGTTGTGGTACATGGAGTAGTGTATTTTCGCCGATTTTAGATCGCTAAAGGAACGATGGCAAGATGGGCATTTAAACAATTTTGCTATTAACGAATCATTTTCTTCATTCGCACCATGATTATGATTATCCATGTCCGTTTCATTGCAACTTTCAATATGGCATTTTAAGCATTTGTATAATATTTCTTAAAATTTATAACAAATCGATCAAAAGTGTATTTATGTACATATTCGTACAAATGTTATTATTATTGCAAACTTACCAAATTTAGGATTCTCCTTAACGCCTTCAAATGCTAAAAATGTAATAAGAAGGTAAAAACAAACATTATTTTTAATTGCTATAGTAGGTATTTGAAAGAATATAGTATTTACACTCTTTGGTTTGACATAATGACAGATCCACATTGGTAATATCGTGTTTCATTTTATAATGCTTAAATAAGCTCTCCGTATAGCATGAGTAAAAATTACACATTTTACATTTATAGGGTATTAGTTCTTAAAAAAAAAGTTTAAAAAGAAAAATAATCCAATACATTATTGTTTTCCTATTAATGGAACGAATAAAACCAAAACTACCTTTATGAACATTTTGATTGTGCTCCGATAGAAGTTGTTTGTTATCAAACATTTTTTTGCAAATATCACAACTTCTTTTAGATGATGATTTCGAATGTGTCTCAGTCGATGAGCCATTATCTTAAATAAAGATTATTTGTTGTATAGGAACTTTAGGTAGTTGTTTTGTAAAGAGCATATACCTGCAATCTGTATTATTCCAGTTTCATTCCTTATACTCTCTTTGTTAATATCGATATGGAGTTTATTTTCAAAATCCCGTAGATTATCTGGCAATTCATTTAGCTAGATAACAATTGGCATATCATAACTTTGAGAATTCAACGTGTAAAACATATTTTTTACCTGTGCGGCCATTTCAGCTAACGAATCATATCCTTTATTATTATTTGGACAACTTTTTATAACTTTCTCCGATTCCTTAATCATATTTATGAAATGATACGAAACCTGTAAGGCTTTACTGCATCTTAAACATATAAAATGTGTTGTAACATTATCTTTTAGAAAAGACGGCAAAACTATATTTAAATAGTCCCATAAAGTTTTTCCATCATCATGGCAGGATTCTGTTCTTAAAGGCAATAATAGAATATTCTGTGAGAGACAACACTGACAACAATTTTGAAACATATTTTTTTTTTTTTTTGATCACCTCTATTGTATTTAAGAAAGCAATGTAAGATTTGCAAACACTATAGATGCTATCAACGGAGAAGAAAACAAAAATAACTAACGGATCTTTTTGGAACAAAGAACTGGAGACAAAGAAGAATAATAAAAGGTTACCATAAAGAAATTTTCATAAAATTTTTTTGGTCTAAGCAGTGCCTTCAATTTGTGTAGTTTGATAACTAATTAGAAACAAATTACAAACAACAAATTCAGCAATTATTAAAATAATTAAATTTTTATTTTGTATAATGTTTTACAAAAGTTTTCTCATATCAATTTAAAATAATTGGAAAATTGTAACAAATATAAAAAAGCAATTATAAAAACAAAATCTTAGAATATATGTACATATGTATGTGTTTGCAGAATGCCATCAAATGAATTTTAATTAATTATTATTTTAAGCTTAAGATTTCTGCTACTCCTCTGTGTAGCTTCGTCTAGAAAATGTAAAAAAAAAGAAGAAATTATTTCGAAAACTATCTTAAATTTGAAAACTAGCAAAGATTATAATTTACTTAAGAAACAAATTTTTTTTATATATTCATAAGCTATTGAACAAAGATTATTGCTTATATTAAAAGAACCTACATGGCCAGGATTTACATCTTATATATACACGCAATTTTGCAAAAATATTGCAATTTTAATACACAATTTTCTGAACATGTTTAATAACGTTTGTTTTTAAACTAAGTACATAGAGATCAAATATTACAATGTTAATTATTTAAATTCAGATTTTATAACACCAGAAGCACCCATTGTTTCTAAATCACCACGTCGTAACATTTTACCATTGCCAATTGTCACAGTAAAGTCATGGGGATTTGTGTATCCTAAACTGTTGCGAAAAATTTCAGCCATCTCTTCTTCACTTAACGTGATTTTATGCGCTTTAAAACAGTGTTCACGTAGACTAAAATGAAAAGAAAAAAGAAAACAATTTCGATTAAATTCGCAGCAAGAAAAAACTGGTTAATAAGAATATGAAATTATACTTACAGGAGACGTTTTTTAAATAAACGATCACAATATTTACACTTGTAGGGCACAATGCCGTTATGCGTCCATACATGCACTTTTAATTGTGCCAGTGTAGTGAATTTCCGACCACAATTGGGTTCAGTGCAGACATGGCGTTTGCCAAAGTGTACACTATCTTTATGGCGTTTCAAATGATGCACGTATCGAAAAGATTTTGGACACGCATCACATTTGTGCGGCCTCTCGCCACTGTGCACACGCCTGTGAGCCTCCAATTCGATATTGCTTATAAAGGTTTTGGGACAATTTGCACAGAGAAATTTGCGGCCAATATGACGTTTTAAATGGTGTTTTAGTAAGTACATGGTCTTATAATTACAGTGGCATATCTCGCATTCGAATAGCGTTCTGTCCCCTGGGCAGTCAACGCTAAATTTACGGCAGTCTATGCGTTTACTATGCTCATTGAATGACTGGATGTTGTAGCATGTGAAAAGGCATAACTTGCACTTGAATAATGGTTGATCACTGCCATTTTGATCTAGGGCGGACGGTGTGGAGGTTGAAGGTTTTCCCGTAGCTTTTCTTGTGCTTGATGTTGCTGTTGATGTGTGTGAAAACTTATTGTAGGTGCGACTGCTGTTGTTAGAGGTTTCATTACTAGCCAGAGATGTTGATGAGGAGAGAGCAATGCTGTCTTTGAGGTCGGGTAAAATAATATTTGGTGCTACGGCATCTTCAATTGTGAGTTCATTTCTTTTTGGACTTGTATTAATATATTGTTGTTGTCGTTTTTCTTGTTTACCGAACATATCGTATCCTGAGTGTAGTAACGTAATTATTGAAAAAAACGTAACAAAAGAAAAAAAACAAAGGAATAAAGAAAGAGAGAGAGAGAGAAGAAGGGAGAGAGAGAAAACATATTCTCAAATCATTATTTACCAGCAAAATAATAAAGAAAATCTCAAAAAGTTGTAAGGTTTTAATGTATTGTTGCATTTTCAATTTTTTATTATTCCCACAAGTAAATCTTCATTTACTATATTCTTCTTTGATTATTTTTTCTTTCTATACATTTAATACAAGAAACAAAAAATTGTTGACGTTGTTGCTGTTGATTCTTCCAATAAGATTTCTGTTTTAATAACTACTATGTATTACGTATTTATAATATGGTTATTGTTATTATTTAGACATTCTTTAGGGATATTTGTTAGGAATTTGGTAGTAGAAGCACTAGTATTGACCTTGTATATCTTACCGCAACTTGCGTTCGTTTCACTAGTTTCTGAATTCATCATATTTACATGATTGTTGACAGTTGTCGTTATAGCAGTTGATGATGTACTGGTCGCTATAACTATCAGTGGGCTATCAGTTGCCGTATCAAAACGTACTTGATGTTGATTAATGGGTGTCGAACTATGATTTCGTTCTAAATGTCTTAAAAGTTTAACTTTATTGGCAAACGATCGTATACAACGCGGACACTCAAAGGGAAGTTCTAAAAAATAAGAACGCAATCAGTTTAAAATGAAATGTAACTTAAAGGACATTTACAATTTTCATTACTTACTCTTCATTATATAAGATTCTACAATAAGAATGGACAAAAAAAAACAAAAAATTTTCGATTAATTTTAGGTTTCTAAATATGTGGCGCAATATAAATTAAAGTTCCTTACCATCGGTAACATTGTGACTAGATTTTAAATGGCTTTGCATTTCGCCGAAGTCTGTACATTCATGAGGACACTTTGCACACATAAAGGCTGCTAATTTGCAAAAAAAAAAAAAAATTGAGTATAAATAAAAGAATTTCTTATTATTCATTTAAAAGACAACGCTTACAATGTATTTCTTCCAAATTCAAATTATCTATGGGCGTGTTTTCCACAAAAACTGAAATTAAGAAGAGATTTAAATTAAAGGCCTTCTTTTCACTATTTCTCTGCGGTTTAGTTGAATACAAACCTTTGTCACCTTTGGCTTGTATCATATCACGGGTGGGTACACTTTTGTGTACTGCTTTATAATGACGTATTAAGCAACGCTTCTTATTATACAAATTTGTACACATTTCGCAACGATAGGGAGCAAGACCTGTTACATTTTAAATGAGAATAGATTACGAAATGAAATAAGAAAATATTTACATTCAATACGCTCACCTCTATGTACAAACATATGGTTTTCAAACTGATACTGGCTTAAGAATCCTTTTTGACAATGAGCACAATATGATTCGGGTGTGACTGTCTCAGCATTTTGCAAATTATTTTGATCCTGCAACATATCCTCAAAGTCGTCATCAGATGTCAGCAAAACATTACGAAATTCACTGTCATTTTCATCTGAATCGTTCTCTACGTCGACATCATCATCGAAGTCTTGAAACAAAGCATCATCGTCACCATTAAAATCGAAATCCATATCATTTTCAATTGTCTGATCAGTTTCTACAATTTGCGGTACGGCGTCCGAAGGTAGTGTATAAGTCGAACTGGAGGATGGTGTTAGTGGTGCCATTGAACTTATTGTATTATTGTTAGGGGTGACATTTAGAGCCAGAGTGTCCATGTTGGTGTAAGTTGATGTATTTGTTGAATCCAATTGTGATTGTGATTGTGAGATGATCGTCTGTATCTGAGCTTTTAAGGGTTTCGTTTTGCTCTGATACAGATTTGATGTTTGCTTATGCTGAACTTTTGCGAATTGTTTCTCTTGTTTTAAGGCGGCCTCTTCGGCATTATGTAATTTATAATGTTCATACAGTTTATTGCGCCAGTAAAAGACTTCATGGCATTTACGACAATTTAACCCGTTAGGATAGTCTGGTGATGACTTTTCGATAGGTTGTATTTTGACATTTTTTGAAGATGCTGCAGCAGTAACTGAAGTCACTGTTGCAGCTGCTTTTGCCTTTGCCGATAAAGGTGAAAGACTTGCATTGTTTTTCTCTACTAGTGTTGGTTTCAGGTGTATATCACCGGCTTCAATATTGTGTTTATTATTGTAGTGTCTTTTAAGATCAACTTTTAGATCACATTGATAAAAGCACAAATCACAGGAATAGACCTCTTTAACAGGTTTTTGCTTATTTTTAGGCTGCAATTGTTTGCTAGTCGGTTGTAAGTTGTGTTTACTTTTATAATGTTGATGCAAATCAATTTTAAAGAATGTATAAAATTTACATTGATCACAAAAGAAGTGTGGAATTTCTATAAATGTGAAATAAAATATATTACGTCAGTTAATCAGTTAAAGAATAACATTTCAGTGAGCGTACCATTGTGCGTTAACATGTGATTTTTGAGTTGTTCTTGCGTAGAAAAGTCTTTGGTACAAATTTTACACACAATCTTTTTGCGCTGCTCAATTATGGTGGCTGGAATTTTTTCCTCCTCTAGAGGCAGGGGAATGCATTCTAAAAGTAATGTATATTTGTATTTGCCTTGTTACAAACTTTTAAGGATAATATTTACCATTAACTTCTTCTGGCGCCTCTCCAGTGTCCTCAATGATTATATCATCAACATCCATTTGAATTATATCACTCTGTTGGCTTTGTATTATTTCATTGTTATCAATATTTTGGACTTGTATGATATTATCCAAAACTAAACCATTATCAAGACACAAACGACCATCATGAGTTGCGTTTATGTACTCTATGACAACACCTATAAGAAGAACACAATAAAGTATGAAAATAATTGCAATAATAACATCATAACTTCAATGAGCCATCATCGTGCACACATACCTTTTCCCATAACTTTTTCTACACTGCCATCGGCCAAAACTATAAATTCATCGGCTACATTGAGATCACTATTAACATTAGTCGATAGATCACCCTCTAATGGGGTATAGGGTGTTGTGGCTAATGCAGTATAATTTGTTGAATTCGTTGTTGGCAGTGAGGTCACTTGCAGTGGCCCACTATTACTACAAGTTGTCAGTGCTGATTCATAAGAGGTTTGTATGGATTCGGGTACGACTTGATAGTGATCATTTGCCACGGCGCCCATTAAATAATTTTGATTTTTCATAGGAGCAGAGGTGGAGGAAGATGACAATGATGTTGCAGCGGGAGATTTGGTTTTTGGTTTCAATTGTTCCTTGGTGGCTTCCACACCATGAACCTCTACATAATGATCACTTAAACTATTGCGATTATGGCTTTCAAAATTGCACAATTGACAATTGTATACAATAATATCTGGAAGAAGTTTTCAATTATTTGGAGAATTTCACAACTGGATGAAACAAACAGAGCTTACCTAAATGTAGCTTTACATGATCTTTAAGAGATCTCTTGGTTTCAACCTTTACATTGCAAATTTTACAGCGATATCTTTTTGGCTTTCTTATTTCCTCGGCCGCTAGCTAATTTGTTTTTTTTTTTGCAAATATAAAAAAATAAACATAAATATTATTGATTTTTTATATGGGAACAATTATTATGATTAAATAATACCTCCAGTTCAATTTGGTGCTTTTTGCGCCGTATTTCTTTTAACTTCACTTTCAATAATTCTTGAGCTTGAGTGGCATTCTTCATAAACCAATAGGCCACTTGCAAGGCCGATGCACATTCTAAACAAATTCTTGCCGGCATTTCACTTGTGTTGTCATCAGTCACTGGTATGCACATTTTTAAGCATTCCATGTATGAGATTTTTGAATTATCTTCTTGAACATTATCGCTGATGAGCGCGCTTAAACTTAGCATTTCCACATTCGACTGCAGACATGTCCGACAGACCAGGGTGTAATCCTGTACGAAACTTTTGTCACCCATTTTTTCATTGATATCCTTTTAATTATTATTATTTAATATGCCGCACTTGCTGAAAATCTACTTGTATTTACTTATTTGTTTATTTTCTAAGGATTATTGCAATTTTTCTCCAAAAATGTTATTTTTTTTTGTGAAGAAAGACGCACTCAAAGAAAATTTCCGAAAATAATGACAATGACAGACGTCAAAAAGAAAAGTTCAATAATTGAAAAAGAGAATAAGTAAACTGTATATTAAAGAGAATTGAGTCAAGAAAAGAGCGTAATTAAATGATGCCATACTGGTTAAAGGGTTGACAGCTAATTTTTGTGGCGAATAAATAAAATTAAAAACAAAAAAATTATTATTATTTCGAAAGTAAATATATTTTTAATACATATTATTTTACATACACACAATTCAAAAATATTTTCTTTTGCAATTAATTTTCTAGCATACATATTTAAATATGCAGATGCTTGATAACGGGTGCTATCAATTTAAGTAGAATACCCGGGCAAACAAATTACCAATTTCTTTACATGAATCGTTCTTAACCAAATGCAATTGTTTTCCAGTTAGACTCCAATAAGCCATTTGAAGATATGAACAATTTGTTAACCAATCAATTAACACAGTGTGCTAGTGTTTACGTGTTTGTTAATAAAGATAATGTAGATTTCTATGTAATTCACTGTTTAATTTGTAATGAAGAATACAGCAATTGGACAAAGTTCCTCAGCCACCTACAAGACCAACACATGCAAAAGTCTAAACAAAATCTCTATGAAATTGACAATGATGAAGATATTAAGGCAGAATATTTAGATGAAGAATTCCAATTGGAGACAAATGATAATCGCTTAGACGATTGTGAAATAAAGATTGAATGCTTGGAAGATGATAACAGCTATATAGTAAAAGAGAGAAAATCTTTAGCAGAAGAGGAATACTTGGAAGAAAATGGCTATTGGGGGGTAGAACAGAACAAGAAAAGACATCGCATAAAAAGTGTATCTAATAACGATGAGGAGTACAGTAATGTAAGGAACTAAATTTATAAATTTCTTTATTACGTGACTAATTCTTTTACATTTCTAGACTTTAAAACCGATTAATAACTGCTTTTTTCGATTATGCTCGACAGACAATAATATTATGCTTAAATTCATCGAGTTATTACGGAATGAACCATGTCAATGGGATTATAAACACAGTCATTTTTCGAATAAGAGTAAACGCATTGAAAGTACTTTAATTCTAGCGAAGCAACTAAATAAACATTTCAATCTTCATATCACTGCACAAGGTACTCGAACCAGTGTTTTAAGTCTTATGCGTTGGTTTGAGAGTGAATACATACGACTGCTCAATTGTCAACAAAATGGGTATGAATTCGTTAGCATGCACCAAGAGTATTTCGAAAAACTGCTGCAATTTCTACCACATGAACATTTAAAACCTATGAGCTGTGACGAATGTTCCAAACAATTCAAATCCGAACATTTGCTTATGGCGCATAGACACAAATACCATAATGGACAGGTGCCGTTTCTTTGTCGTTTTTGTGGTCACGGCTTTATACATCGATCGTCGCATAAAATGCATGAAAATAGGCACATCAAAATTCATGTATGGCCTTGTAGCAACTGCACCTATCAAGCAGCTTCCAAGTCAGATTATATCAAACATTTGGCTACACATTCGCCCCAACAGCCATTCAAATGTTCAATTTGTGGCCTGGCGTACAAAACTAGAACAAATTTAAATGTGCACATGAAGAGCCATGGTCTGCCCGAGTACGAGTGTGAAATCTGTCAAAAGAAATTCTACGAAAAATACCGCTACAAACGTCACATATGGTTACACGAGGAAAGTGATTTATCTCAAAAGTCAATAGATAACTTTACCTGTGAAATATGTGGCCGACGTTTTACCAGCTGCAAGACTTTGGCAAAACACAAATTGGTACATGTGCAAGAGAATTATAAAGTCGGCGGTCAGACAGAATCTAACTCAAGGGTAATAGACGTGATTGTATATTTCTGTGATTACTGCTCGTTGGAATTTCTTTATAAAGAGGCCTACGAGGCTCATATGCATCTCAAACACAAGATTAAATGTGAAGACTGATACTATATAGCTATGATTACCTTAGATGTTGTAAGTCCAAAAGAAAAAATATAAATAAAGAAACGCAGTTGTTTAAATATTTTATAAATTCTCTTTTATTTATTTAATTCAGTTTGAAGAAAACCATTACAATTTAATGTTAAACTAGAAAATACTTACCCCTTGAATACGTTAAAACTTATAGAAATATTTTATCATGTAATAATAATCGGTTATATTCAGTTATTCTTTAAATCTAAAAATCTAAATTTATTATTCCATATTTATTTCATACCATTCCATACCTTTGCAGTATGACAAGGTTTATTTGAGATTATTTTTAGTTTCACATTTATGCTCTTTAATAAGTTATTTCATAACATGTAAGATTATGAATCACAAAGTATTATTTCATCTCGCATACAATTTACAGGAAGTAATAAAAAATTATTATTTCTTTATACTTTATAGATCTTTATACTACTTTCGATAATATTCTTTTGTGTTATCATGGTGTCATTTAATAATTCATACAATTTTCAGATTATTTCAAATATTTATCTGGCATATTATATTAGTGTTATAGAGGGGTTTGTTAATTATAATTAATTTTACATTTTATTTGTTAATAAGTGTTTATATTTTATTTAATGGTTAATATATATGAAACGCACTTGAATTATTAAAAATGTTGTAAGTCGTTTCATTATAGATTTATTAAAGAACGTTCTTATAATTAATTTTATTATTTTATGCGTTTTCATTTGATATTTAATGATTATTTTTCTTTTTAATTAATTATACATTTTATTTCTTTGTTTTTTTTTTAAGTTATTTGTGTTTTTTCAACATGCCATACATATGAGCGTTGTACGGTTTGGATGATGAGACTTCACGAACACGCTTTGTTTCAGTATAGACCGGTAGTGGTCCTGCAGTACGTTTGTATCCTTTAGAGGTAGTTGGAACTATAAAATTTTGTTGAATTTTGTTTTTATCAGTTTGATTTATTTATATCTATTTATTTATTTTGTTATTTATTTAATATATCAGTAGTTATCAATGTTTTAAAATTATTTTCATAATCCTATTTAGTGTTTTATATAATTATTATTTACTATTACCACCCTTCAGCAATATTTGCTCTCTGTTTTCTTTGGTACCCGTATATTATTTTATTTGGTTTTGTTTGTATTTAATTTATTCTTTAAGGCTCCTAAATAAGCAATGTGGCGAATGTCGAAAGTTTAACACGCACTGTTTAGGAATAGCCGTGTATTTGAGTAGATTTTGAATTAAAATCAAAGCTTAACCTAACCTAAAAACAGATTCTAATGTGATCTTGAGATCAATCTTTCAAATTTACACAAAATGAAATGCGATAAATGAAAGTCACAGTTTCTAATGAATTGAAGAGTGTTTCGCTGTGGCGGGTAAGTCTTTGCAGTTTAGACAAATGAACGAAACATTTATATCAATAGGTCTATGACAAATAAGGTTTCGCATACCAATTTTTTAATTGTGTATATGAAACAATTATACTTGAAACTTTAAAAACCGCTGAGAAAATTATAAATTGGATTACATCAGTTAATAATTCAAAAACTGCTTACCTTTTACATACTCGTATGCACTTGAACTCTGACGCTTCGAAAGCGGAGGTGTTGCTGGATGTACATGTTCACTTTCATATTCATCTTCGAGGCCTTCACGACTGTAAAGTAATGAAAAAGTTATCAATACAATTAATAATGAATTCTTTTTATGAGAACTCACTCTGCATATGAAGTATGCTTTAAAAGACTCAAATATCTTGGAGTGCCCTTTGAAGCCCCAGCTTTGTCAAAGACTGATCTTTAAATTAAGAAAGTGATTTAATATTTGGTTATTAAAATTAGCTATTAGGAGGCGGCATGTTAAAAGTATAACAAGCAAAAATTGTAATCGATTACCATTTTCCAGAGCCTTTGGTACTCACTTATAATATTCAGGATTGCCTCCGTAGCCAATTTTGGCCATTTCTGGATCAATTTCCATTATTTCCCTCAACTGTTCATGTGAGATCTCGTCATTTTTATCTGGTATTAAATACTTGCGTATTTCGGCCAAAGCATACGCAATACGGGCGTAACATTCGGCCGGTGTAGCAACTGTGCTTATTTCCAAAAACAAATCCTTATGCAAATGGCTATACCGTGGATCGTCGGATTTACGCAACTCCTCTTCTTTTTCCTTGTCGCGCATTGAGTGACGTCCCTTTATGGTAATTTTACATTGTGTTTCGTCTTGCAAGCGTATTAGCGAATTGCCTTTGGGACCCAGCAGCTTACCAGTGAAATTAAATTTGGGATATTGCTTGACGGGAACAAACACTTTTTGAGTCAGTTTCATTGGTTTCTGCTTAAGAACGTCGGCATAAAATTCACGTCCCGGTACTCGACCAGTGGCATACACCCGATCAAATGCTTTAAATAGAATATTTAATTATAAAATGATTACTTTTTTTCACTTCCATGGATACACACACACCTTCGTTAATTAATAGTGAACATAATGGAAAATCTTCAGACAAACGAGCACTTTCTTTCTTCAAGTCTGCCAAGAAGTTTTGGGCAACTTCATTAATTTTGGGCTGATAACCAGCCTGTCCATTTCTTCCATTATTTTGTTGAGAATCCATATTAAAACTTTTCTTCTTTGTATGCTTAAAACCGTACTTCACAACTAAAATCTTCCCCAAAAGACTAAATTTTCACAATTTTTCTTCCTGGCGCACCTAAAATTGTACTTCACAGCTTAAATTTCTCCTAAAAACTTAAGTTTTCACAATAAAATGGCCTCACAAGAAAATATGTATACACTTCACAGCTAATCTCTCCCAGAGACTAAATTTTCACAATTAAATGGCTTCCGAAAATATTTTCGAAAATGTGCATGTATACCAAAACAGTGTTGTATTTGGGAATGAGTTGCCGAGTTTCCTTAAATTGTTACGAATAGCTGAATATTTTAAAAACACTTTCAAAAAAGCCGTTTACTATCGAAATAATTAACTATTTTATACATAATATTCACATATACATATATACTTAGATATACATAGGTATATTAGATATACATAGGGTCTCATGGAATGGAACCCATAGGGTAAAGAAGAGGTCGACAATCATATACGGCACTAGATCAGAACAAAATAATATTCACACAATTTGTTGAGACCCAAACGATCGTATGGGGAGTATAATCTCTGTGGCTATAGGTCGCTCATTGGATGGTGCCCACAATGTAATTCTTGGCCAGAAGATCCACAGAATTCTTCAGAAACATGTTTCACATCCAGTGCAGATTAGTTAAACATGTTAACATTAAGCAGCTGCGAAAGTGATATTGAATTCCGTGTCAGTTATAAGCAGCCGAATGCTTATAGCTAATTTCGTAAGGATACTCTTCTGCTAATAAATTTTCCATGCTTTACATAGTAGATGGCGTTTGAGCAGAGAACCTTCACAAGTCAGATGAGATTTTCTACAGTTTGACATTTTATTTAAATTTATACTCTTTATTTTATGTTTAGTCTATCCAAGATGACTTCTGCACGTTCAAAGTGCTTTGCAAAGTACTTCGAAAAGCCTTGAGTTTGTCGGAGAGAGAGAGGATAAGCGAGCGGGGGTAAGATCACACTTTGTTGTACTCGCAAAGTTGCTTTGTTCTTCGTTCGTTGTCTACCAGTAGTTGTATGCACAATAACAAAATATCAAGAGCTTGCCAAAATTCTTTGCAAAGTACATACTTTGGACGTACAAAAGGCTTGTACGTTGATATATTGATGTTGTACTCCACTCTTAAATCATATGTATATTACTACAAAAAATAATAAGATTTGAATGTAATTCATATGTATATTTAAAAAAAAAATAAATAAATAAAAAAGGAATAAGAGATAAATATTTTTTAATAGCATATAGTATTTATATGTTTTGTTATGGGTTTTTTAAAAGATCATTGAAGAAATCATTAATTGAACGTACATCGTCTACTTTAATTTCTTGTCTATCTATGTTTTCAACAGCTTTCATTATCTCATCCTGCAAAGTATCACCGTGTACTCTGTCTTGCTCGAAATAGTTGACGTTACTAGTTGAGTTCGAGTGCTTCACATTAGCTGTTATTTGAATTGGCACCTCTTCAATCAGTTTCTCCAATTCTTGTGGTGTAATGGCCAACACCGTGTTGAGATCTGCATCCTCATCGACTAGTTTGTCAGCCTGATAAAAATGCAGTTTATGTTTGCGACGATAATGATATTTCAGATTTTGTTTATGTCTGAATGCAAAGTTACAAATTTTACACACAGCACGTTTTACATCAAAGTGGACTTCCGCATTGTGTTCCTTAAGAAATTTATATCTGTCAAATGGTATTTTACAAATTTTGCAATCGTATTTGCGTGGTTTTTCTTCTTTGCTACGTGACCTTGGATTGTGTCTATTTCTATACGTTTTGTTGTGGCGATAACTCTGTGCTCTAAATGTTTGCGCTATAGTACCTTCGAGTGCGACGTGCACAAGGCGCAAATGACGAGGTAAACTAGCTTCATTGAGCTTGAGATTGCATATCCTGCATGTGACTTTTTCTCCAGTGTGCGTTTTGCTGTGAGTAATATATGAATCTCGCCTAATAAAGCCCTTTCCACATAATTCACATACGAAATTTCGTTGGTCACTATGCGTTTTTAAGTGCGCTTTTAGAGAGCTTTTCATGACGTAAGCTTTTGGACAAATATGACATTTAAAACTTTTATCTCTATGGTAAACTTCATGTCTACGCAAATCACTTGATGTACTAAATTCCTTGCTGCATACCGTACAAACGTGTTTTTCGTTGTCATTAGTTTTGGTCTTTTCCACAGTCAATCCCAACCGGCGCTGTAAAGTTTTTTCATGCGAACTTATGTGTTTATTATATAGGAACCTACGATTAAATCTCCTGTCGCATTGTTGACATTTAAAGATTTCCACATAATGTGGCAGACGTTTGTGTAATTCGTAATCGTCGCGATCCATGAAACGTTCCGGGCAATTTTCACATTTGTAAGGCCATTTCAGAAACTGATGCTTTTCTATAAGATGTTTACGCAATTCAGTGTCTTTTTGGTAGCAGATGTAACAGTGAATACAGCGAGCCCTTGGAATTCCCTCCACGGTAGAAGGAAGGAACATAGCACATTTGTCGAAATAGTCCAGAAACTTGTCGATATTTTCACAAGGCAACATATAACGATAAAACTTAAGTATCCGATTTATGCTGCTTCGCATTTTAAGTGAATTTATATTTAGCGACCATTTTGTATTAATTATCTGGCATAATTTTTCTATTGCTTCGGAATATTTTGAATTGAAAGGACCATAATGAAATTCCCATAAAACTGGATAATTTTTCATGTTATCCAGTAATGAATTAATAACATCTGGCGGTGAAAATTCAAAGACAAGCTGTTTTGGAAGTTAAGAACGAAAATAAATAAATATATATACTATATGGCAATCTTAAGAAAATTACCTCTGTAGATTCTGGTTGAATTTTTTTTGTAGGAGGTGCTGTCCGAACGATCGAATCTAAGTCAGCTATTTTTTTTCTAAGACAACGACCTAGAGGTGTTTTATTTGAGGTCATCTAAAGAAGATGAGTATAACACATATTTTAGTTATATGAAACTGATGTCAATATGTATTTTACTTACCATTTCAGTTACTTTATTACTATTAATATCTTTTATATAAAAAACACCAGAAGACTGCAACTGCAATTAAAGGAGTTTTAATAAATATTCTTGTAACAAGTTCTAGTTTTACCTTTGGCGGTCTGGTTTTCACAGTTTGGTAAATATTTTCAAATGTTGTGATATTTTCTAATGCTTGTTGTACAATGCGTTTTGCTACTAATTTTTTCTTCTTATTAAGGGCAGGTTGTGCCGAATGCGATGTTGTAGGCTGTTCTTCTAATTCTGATTCAGATTCACTAACGTTCGGTGTTCGTTTTTTTATAACTCTTTTGAAAACAACTCTCGGTGCGTTTCGCACCGAAACAACATTCTGTTGACCACGATCGAGAGTATATACAGGACGAGTCAATTTGGATGATAGTTTAGAAGTAGACATATCTTTTGACTCGCCATTGTCTATGTTACTTTCAGCAATTGTATCAGTATCAGTAGTCATGTTATTACTTAAGAAATTGCTTTGTAGATTTTCAACCACATTCTTTTTTATGACAACAATATTGTCCTCGTCGGTACTACGAAAATTTGGATTTAGAACAGTTTCATTCAAGAGTTTAATAAGTTTACTGGCTAAAGTTACACTGAAGGGTTTAGCATTATGGCCGTCACTATTTGTATTTGTTGGCTTTGGTTGTAAGGGTGGAAGCGATTGTAGTATAGGAAAAGAAATCAGCGGCGTTATAGCAGCTTGGGTTAGATTTAAAACAGGACGAGTGGGCATTATGGTAATAGGCTCTACAATTGTAGTATTACTTTCTATTCTCTGAGTTATAGGCGTATGTGATGGGCTTCCCACAGGGGTGTAGTCATGATCTTGCGTGAAATATTTTGCCATTTTAAAAGCTTCCTCTTGCTCAAAATGTTTCATTTTCAAATGTTTTACGAATTTTGACCAGTCTTGCAAGAGAAATGTTTCACAACAGTAAAAACAAACAAGGCGGAATTCATCTAAAAAGTCTGAAATTTGCACAGAACCACACATGCGTGTATTGGTTTGCGTTACCATCGAGCAAGACACCGATTTAATAATGGGCATTTGTATTAAAGGCGTTTGAGGCAAAGTTATTGTTGGGAGTGGTAGAATAGGTTTAGAAAAACTGAAAAGGTTCTGTTGAAAGACACCAGTTTTATTGCGGTAAATAATAAATTCAGGATCTCTCGGTGTAACTACAATAACATTGCTCCTGCGAATTGCATAATATTAATAACTTGTTAAAACCAATAAAAGAGGCACAAACCTTAAGTTCCTTGTTTTTCTTTGAAAAGGAAGATTTGGAGCGTTACATACTGTGCTGAAATGAAATGTAAGATAACGTTTTATATACAGATCATATTATATTCAGTATTTCTTCAAAATATATTAGTCTATTTTGATCAGGTAACTAGCCCCTAACCTATCCTATGCTTTTCAAAGCATAGCTTTTTTTAATCAAAACAATGTACCAAAAATAGTATAATGGCAACACCGAGCAATCTTTTTCGAGAACAGAATATGTAGCTTAGTTACTTTGCGATACTTACGGTACATCTGGCACTGCATCCATTTTTATGCCTTTGCTGGTAGTATTGTATTGGTATTGTGAAAAGTGGCGCTCACAGGCGTATATATATTTCGTATGGGGTTCTTCAATATCAAAAAAATCTAGCCATAATTTTCGTCTGTAAATAGAATACAAAATGATGTAGAATAGAAACCGTTCTTGAAGATATGACAGATATAAATGATAACCTGGTATTGTCCTTTTCTTTGCAGGGAAACATAAACAGATATTTGCTAGGCGAGCAGCCCATTGCACAAATCTTTTTGGACATTGTCGAAGAATTTGTTCAACCCTCGATGGAATCCTTTTAGTAACTTCAATCACTAGTAGTAATTGTACTTTGTGGTAGTAATGAAAGCAAAACTATGTATTTATGGACATTCAGTGTGAATTGATAACAAACAGCTGTTACGTTTAGTTACAGTCAAAGCGAATTCATAACAAGTGGCTTTAAGTCAACAGCTGACGAGTTTTGGGCTGTCAAAATTTTGTTGTTTTTGTGTGTGTTTGTTGTGCGTGTTGTTCTTAATTTTTTTTTCCTTTTCCATTTTTTTCATCCTATTTTGACATCCCAAAGGCGGTTTAACAAAAACAAAATGCCTGTTGTTTTTGCATTGTTGTATTTGTTGTAGAGATTAGGTTACCTTCAAAGCGAATTCATTGAATTTGCCTTGGTTACCTTATTGAATTTGCCATGGTTACAGTATTGCTTCTTGAATCCGGTACTGTTTTGTGTTTTTTAAATTTTAGTACTTAAGCTAGAGTTGCCGTAGTCTAGCAGGTAGTGTGATCGCTTGTTAGACGTAAAGCCCGCGTTCGAGCCCCAGGCCAGACTTCAAAAAGAAATATGGGGAAAAAATATTTCTTCGACGTCTTCCTCTCAGCAGATTTCTGGCAAAAACTCTGAGAGTAAATAACCTGCCATGCAAAAGTTTCTTAAAAATTTGTCGTTCGGAGTCGACGTTAAACTGTAGGTCCCGCCACTTAAGTATAAAATTAAGGCACACAACATGAGTGGTGTGATAAGCTAGGCCCTAATCCTGACTGAAGGGTCGTAATGGCCAATTATGTATGTATGTAGGTTGGTAGGCTGATTTGAGGGATATCAACCTCATACCAAATGACATATATTTAAGGCATTATGTAGGTTCGCTGTGCGATCATCACTAGTACTTAAAAACAAACATCTGACTTTAGTTTTCAATATTTTGTATAATTGTTAACAACTAATTTATTTCAAATCATACTCTTATTTTATCAAAATAATTAAAAATTTTAAAAAATAATTTCAGTAACATTAATAATATTCGTCTTCATTTATGACGTCATCTATACATTCTTCTTCTACGACAATGCACTCTTCCACTAGTTCCCCTTCCACAAATTCACCGATATTTTGATTTTCATCGTCTTGAAATTCTTCTTCACTATGACATTCTATATGATACGCTATCGGTCTGATAGAGCCCTCACCATCGTCCTCATTATCAACATCAACATCAACATCTATATCATGCTGTTGAATGAATTTCTGTTGGTCTCTAACACATATACTGCTGGAATCATTGTCTGAAAAATAAGATTCTGTAGGATTTTGATTATCTCCATTGTTGTCAACGAAGTTATGTTCGTTAAATTCCTCCTCGTTGACGTCGTTGTTATAATCATGATCTATGATGCCATCAATATAAACATTATCGTCTGGTTGTTCTTCCACTTCAACTTTACTGACTTCTTCGCGCATTAGTGTGGCACCTTTACCATCTCGTGCCAAATTCAGAATTGCCTTCGTAGCTTCATCAATATCATCCTGAGTTACTTCCTCCTTTTTAACTTCTTCCAGCTTTGTATCATCGAGCATTTGCTTCAAGAGTTCGATATAATTTTCACTAGCGTTTAAGAGTTCTATTTGTTCTTTTGTTAAAAAGTTAAAAACTGGCTTAGTACGTTTTACCAGTGCGTCTATTTCGTCCCAGGGAACTTTATGTATATCCGTATAGTGACGGCGACAACTGTTGGAATTTGAGAGCAGCATTTTTTCAGGTAGACACAGAAGGCAAAGCACAGTAGTTTCTTTAATCGGATGTTCCGTTTTGTTGTGAAGAATCTTTTCTTTGCGTGTCTGAAAAACAATTCTGCACTTACAACAGCCGTAGAATTTTTCTCCCGGTCTCAGTTTTTTGCGCATTTCACGACGCCAATCGAATTCTTGCCGCGCTTCCACAGAGAAGGGAGTTTTTGTATCAGTACGAGCTCGACTTTTTTTGGCCACTTCTTCAACTGTACCCGGCTCAACGATGTGGCGTTTTTTCTGATGTTGTACAATCCGATAATTGGTGATGGCAGTAAAATTACAAACTCCACATCTAAGTCTCTGATTTAGATGTTTATCCTTTTTGTGGGCATTCAATGATCCAATCGAGCGGTAGGAAGCGCCGCACGTTTCACAAATCAGTCTAAATCGGAATATTTTTTTGGGCCACTTTGGTTTGACCTTAATTAGGGGTTCTACTGACATTGTTTCCGAATTACCCTCTGCACCCGTATTCTTTTCACCTGGTCCCTTTCTCATATGCGAACATCTCTCGGCCCAGTGTTGAAAATAGTACTTTTTCGAACATAAAGCGCACTGATATTTGGGTGGAAAGTGATGAACCTTATGGCGATCCAAATCGCAGTTCCGCTTAAATACTTTGTTGCAAATATCACATGCAAAGTGGCCCAAATAAACTTTCGTTCGTTTTCTTTCTGGACGATAATCAGCAGTATCACCTTCTTTTTTTGTTTCATCGAATTCTTCCAAGACTTCTTCCTCGCTACTTTCATTTCCGTATAAAGTATCGGCATCAAACTCTATTATTGCATCATCATTTAATTCTGGAGAAAGTGGTGTTGTGGGAGGCGTAGTAGGAGGGGTATTTGATTGAGTCGATGGTTGGATGGAAGTCTGAGGCGAAACTTTATTAGCCTCTACGGAGAAGTTTTTGTTAGGAGATTGCTCGGATGGTTGGTTTGTGGGATAAGAAGCATGATTCACCATAGGCTGCTGGTGATCATTTGTTTCTGTGTCTTCTTCTTTGAGAATTTGCGAATCGGGTTTTGTATTGCCCGTTTTATACACCATCCATTTGGGATAATAATTTATAGAAGTGTCTGATTTAAAACGTGAACTTAGAAGAAGATTATTTGCATAGTGGACATCCGACGATAGATATTGATTTAATATTTTGAAGTAAACAGGAAACTTATGCGGATATGGTTCAGAGTTTTTATGACTTTTATTGTGCTCATGAATATTCTTCAACATGCGACAATACCAGTCCTTAACGCGTTGTATACTCAAACGCATTTCAAAATCTTTTATACCCAAAGTAAAACGATTGTTTAAGTGATCACACAACTGTTTTATACTTTCATTGTAATCAACGTTTACATTTTTCTGTACTTGAGGGCGCCACAATTCTGGAAAAGTTTTTAGTTTTAAAAGGAATTCAATGACCACCATACGGTTTGTTAAACCAAACAATATCTATAAGGAAACAAAAAATATAGAGTCTTGTTTTTATTGTATATGAAATTACAGAAACACAAACTTACACCACAGCCATTTGTAGGTTTGGGTAGTGAATCCTCATTTTCATCATTCGAAGGCATGTCATCATCATCATTATCATATTGCCTCAAAGGTGGCACTTTTCTTAAGACCACATTTGTTGGCGTATTCAAATTAGTTTTCTATAAGAAGACTCATAAATACAATATCACAACACAGAAATCTTCTTTTTAAAATCGAACTTACATTCATCACTGGATTTATAACTTTTTTCACTACGAAATATCTCGGCTTCTTACTGCCATCAGAGTTACCATTTTGTCCTGCCGATTTGGGTATTGTTTTTAGAACTTGTTGGATGTTCAAATTTGATGGTAATTTAATGAAAGTCTCCTCTGAAGCATTTTTATTAGGACTCTAAAAGTTGGTAAGAGTTAATAATCTGAATGTGTTAGAAAAACAACACAAAAAAAAAAATACCTACGTTGTCTGGTGAACACCGTACAGCATTGATTTTTGTAATGGTAACGTTTTGTAAACTCTGTGGCAATCCACTAGTAGTGTCTGCTGATGTTGGCTCAATAATATTCTAGAAAATAAGTGCAATTAGGCTTTTCATAAAATGAATCGAATAAAATTTACCAATTCAGTATTTCTACTGTACGATTCCATGCTGACATCACTGTCTTCATCAGACATATTTTGTATGAGATCATTAAATTCTATATCCTCCTCATCATCATCGTTACTATTACCATCGACATTTGTAATGGCATTATTAAAGCCTCGGAATTTATTTGAATTTTTTAAGCCTATAGTCTCATCTCTCTTGGATACAGTACTCCGTTTATCTGAGGAAGTTTTAATAGCTTTTAAATTAGTTTGTGTGTGCCTTGCGTTCGACGAGGTTGCAATAATTGTTGGTGATATGGGAGGTGATTCATCACTTGATTCTATTTCATTCTCCTCAATATGGTGCACCCTTTTAATATGATCTTTAAATTCCATCCACTTGTGCAATGGAAATATTTCATAACAGTAAAAACAATTCAAGTTAAAACCATCAGTGTCTACCAAGCCGCATATGTTTCCGCTACAAGTGAATCTAAGCCAAAAAAGAAAAAAAAACGTATATACTCATGCATAATATTTACGTGTTATTTCATTGTTATTTACTTTGTTTGCGCATATTTGCTCTGATAAATGATTCTTTTTATGACTTCAGATTCTGGACTTATTTTTGAACTCTTGACGGTGTCTTTTACATTACCATCAACATCAGGTTCGGAATCAATATCAATTTGGTTGTCTGAATAAAATTTTCGTATAGTTTGAGAACCCAATAAATGCAAGGGATCATTTCTTTGCGCTGGCTGATTAATTACTAATACTTTGGGTGGATCAACAATAACTGCATCATTCTGCATACAATTCGGCATTGGTCTAGTAATTGCCTTTTGAATTGCCGCTGGCACAGTTGAATCGTTTTTCTCAATTAACTGATTGCGATTTTGACTGTTCAGCGATGTAAGTGTATTCTCTTTAGGAAACGTAGAAGTTAACTTTTGAGATATATTGGTATTTCCACACAGTCTACTTATCGCATTATTTCTAACATTACTGGCATTTGAATTTAAAGACAATGTCGGTATTGAAGAATCCTTAGGTATGTGGTGATTAGTGTTTCCAGTATATGATGAAGAACTTTTAAGGCTTGTCGATGTGGGTGGATTTTTACTTGAGCTATTTGGCATTGCATACTTTGTTATAACAAGGTCAGAGTAATTAGTTACTGTGGGTAGATTTGAAAACGATGAAGTCCGTTCGTTTAACTGTAAGTCTTTGGCAGAAGCTTTGTTCAATATTTTCTTTTCTTTCTCTGAGCGTTTTGAGAAAGCAAAATTAGTGCTGGACTTTCGCGAATCTGTTAGACTCCACGTGAAAGGTTCCTCTGAAATGTTATTTGAAAAATCCAAGATCCCCTTGCAGTTTGTATTCCTTAAGTAATTGAATTCTGAGGTTACTTTCAATTGTGCGTCCAATTTAGCTTTTTTATTAAGTACTTCATTAAGCGGTTTATTAACATGTAAAGCCAAATATTTTCCAGGCAAAGCTCTACCATCTAAACGCTTTGATGTCCTTTTAGGAACTACGGAATCACTAAAAAAATCCATTTTGAATATTATGATTTATGATTATTAAAGATACGTGTGTATAAAACGTTTTTCTTACTGGGTAGTGGTGTTATGACTTTTGCAGTTGTATTTGGCTATAATATGGCGTGGTAGTCTCTTAACACGTATACGACACTTCTTCAACTTGCATAAAAGGGAAGGTGATGGTATACATTCACGCTGGGTTCCATGGGCCTCCGGTGTCGTTAGATTACTGCAGTTACTGTTTAAATCATCCACTTCAAAAACTGGCGAAAATATTGTCTGAGCTATACGCTCCTCTGGCTTGCAATCCATTATAAAATCATCAGACATGTTTTAAGTGATTTTCAATATATCAAACTAAATACAATTTCTAAACAAAAAATAAAATTTTATCAATGCAAATTCATTTGGCACAGCCAAAGTAGTTTTGACACGAGCTATTAGTTCATAGTGAATGCATATGTAAAATGTAAGTAACTCTTAAAAAGCAACTTATGTAGCAAAATTGAACCGTCAATGCATATTATACTGTTTTATTTGATATTAAACTATTTTATTTCTTTATATTATTTTGTAAACCAATTCTTTATTGTAATCTTTTTTTTCGCAAAAAATTGCTTATAATCTTATTGTTTATTTTATAAACCGATTTTAACACAGCTACGCAAAACTCACGACTTTTATTTAGAAGAAAATGATACAAGTAGATTATTAAACATAACAGGGTGTTGCATATAAAACATTAATGTAATATTAATTTTGACTACTTGAAATAAATGAGTGATGATGAAATGGTAATATGTTACATACAAAATATATAATTGAAGAACCCAACAAAATTGTATAAAAACGACTATATACGGTATTATATATCATATTATGTTTCTATAAATATTTCGAAGATTTTTGTTTTTGTCTAACAAAGGAATTTTGATGACGCAATCGTATATAAAAATTTTGTGCAAGTAAACTTGAAAAAAACAAATTAAACTAATATAAAATCTCTCTGACCCTAGTTTAGCCAGTGTCTTTCAGACTTATTTTAACAAGTTTTTACTTTCCTATAGTTTACTTAATGTCGTGTAAAATCGGAAACATCAAAGTTTACTTCTCTTTATTCTCGCTGCCTTGCGTTTGAATATGCGGTATTGTTTAAGCATTGTGGTCAAAGGCTTAAAAGCTGACGTTCGCACCAGTAGCCCCCGAGGGTCGAACATCTTTGGCTTTTTACACACATAGGACACTAACGTCAACAATGTTCAATAAAAAGAGCGTAAAATTGAATTCAGTTGCTTGTCAGCTTCTAAAGAAGAAGGCATATGTTGCTTTTTTCAGGTTTCAATGATACACCCAAAAAAATATTACAGTAGGATTCACTATTTTCCAATGAGATTCACTAATAACAATGAGAAATGATCTCCATTTTTTGAAAAATATTTGTCAAGTTACATGCGCAGTCTTTAGGAATTTGGCGCTGTACATTTGTTCTATATTTTCCATCACATAAGCATATTATTAGATTACACTTGAAAATTTTACTAACAATTTTCTTCTTGGTTATACACATGCCTCTCACACATACACTCACATTTTTATCTGTTTTCTTTGTGACGACGTCTGCTTAGAAATGCAAGGGTAATGGGAGTTTTCAAGTCATTTGTACGCTTCCTTGTTGGGATCATTGATTTTAATTATTTATTTTTTAATTGATCGCATTTATGCTCTCATTTGTTTGCATTGTTTGTTTATTTACAGACTAAGAGAATGTCTAGGTATTAAGAGATAGTGAAAGCGAACGCGATAGAGAGTAAGAAATACAGAGAATATTTCTTACAATACTTAGATAAGATTTACATTGTTTTAGATTTTCCTTTATTATCGCATGTGTGTATGCGTGTGTGTGTATTTGCGTTTTCATGCATGAGTGTGTGTATTATATTCAATTAACTGAAACAATTTCATTTAATTTACATACAATATTTTACATAAACGTAATACCTGTAACATATTTGTAACAATTTAATTTAATCTCCTTCGTTTTTGGTCACGCAAAAAGTGTGCGTGCAAATAAGTTAGTGGAAGTGGCTGTGTGTTTTGAAATATTTTGTCCATAAATGAGTCAAATTGCCTTAAAGCAATTTACATAAACGTCAGGGGAACAAACCAATTGTTATTTGTTTGTTTGTATACACATATGTACATACGAGTATATGTACAAAGATACATACATGTATTTATTCGCATGCTAAACTTACAATCCTGCAAATAAATGGAAGAAACTTTTTTTGTCTGGGTGGGTAGGTATAATAAATTTAATCACTTGTTATTTGTGTTACAACTACAACAACACTATTACGACAAACAAATAACAATTAAACAATTCAAGTCAATGTGCATTTAATTACGAATAATTTTTCAAAATATTTGAAATTAATTAAGATGAGCAAGGAAAAAAAAAGAAGAATTACAAACAACACAATGAACTTAAAAAAGCGAAATAAAGGTTTTAATTAAAAAAAAAAAACTCATGTGTAAACATTTTTCTAATGTTTAACACTCTGCTGCAAGGAGTCAGCCATTACAAGAAGATATGTACATACGAGTAAATTGTTAATAAAACAATGTTGCAAAGCAGTGCAGTGCAGTGTTGTGTAGTAGTGCATTGCATTGTATTTTGTAATGCCATGATTACAGATGAATGTTTTATTATTTTCCTTACGTTTCCTTTCTTTTCGTCTTCTTTATTATATTATTTTCTTTTTATGTATTTGAAGTGGGCTTTTCATGGTTGGCTGCATGCCACATGCATTCACTCCTTAACAGCGACTTATACTCGTAACGTTCATTATGTTGCATATTGTTGTGCTTATGTGTAAACATTAACTCTACTTTGGCTTTTTATAGTTTATTTGTTGCACCACCAACAGCAACAACAAACAGAACCAGAAAACACACATTACATATTTACTTACTTATGCCCTACAACGGTAATGCATGCATTTATTCTACTTCAACTGAAATCTTGGTATTTTTTTCGTTTTAATTTTCCAGCTTTAAAGTTGAAAGAATATGAGACTACTTCCTTAAGAGAGGAAAACAATACGAATTTGATATGCCCTTTGTATATGAACGGATCGTTTAGCTGATAAATATTTTTATCTGTACAATTATGTCGTCAGCAATACATATTATCATTTTGATAGATTAAGTATGAACATTTTTTTTACTATGATAAGTAGAATATTTTTAAACAATCAATTTGTGATCAGTCAACTTCTAGTCAACTAGAAGGTGAAATGCTCTGGCTTTTTTATTTATGTATTCATGTTAGTTCTGAATTTTCCGTGAAATGATTGTTTGCCTTTTTGTTGTTGAATCTTCGATAGAAATGTGCATTTGGTGTCTGTATACTCACACTTGTCTCATCTTGGTTGCACATCAAATACTCATACTCATGTGTAAAGTGTTTTATTCTTTATTTTATCTTTGTTGCATAGTTTTAATGTTGCACATTGGATTGTATGGGTGGATATGTATGTATGTGTGGAAAATAAATATACAAAATATTCACATTTATTTCTTTTGGGAACAAAAGTAAATTGAATTTTATTGTACACAACATATGCACATATGTACATACATATGTATGTATGTATGTAGTTCATATATGGCGTTATTATATTTCCAGGATAATATATTTATACAATACAATATAAAATTCTGTTTTGTTGTTGAAAGTTTAAAAAGAGAAACATTGTTATACTTATCTTTAAATGGTTAAATTCATATTTTGTCGTTTCCTTTCCATTTTGTGATTATTTTCGCTAATGATTATTTAATTCATTTGTTAAATAGTAAACTTAAGTATTAAAATATCGTTCGAGTTGACGTTTATTAAACCGATTTTATTATTCATTCATTCATTTTATAAAATGTAATCGGTTTTAGCGGGTTTTCTCTTAAACCAATTGCTTAAAACTTTTTTTTATTTTTCTTTAATTTAGACGTAAACTCTTGTTTTGTAATCTTTGATTTGTTGCATTCCACTAACTTCCTGAATTTATGGCCTTTTGGTATTCTTTTTATTTTCTTTCTTCCCACCAATTTTTGAAAACCGTTAAAATAGAGACAATCAGATATTGTCATTACAAGTCGTACATTCCAAATGTCTGGTAATTAAAATTTGTGTTCCTGTAAATTGTGATACTGGCACTATTTACAAGAGCACTTAAACTCTTTAAATGTTTTTGCTGTGCTCTTCAAGCTAAATATTCTTTATATTGTCACTTTTTCTCTCTCTCTCTCTCTCTCTCTCTCTGTTGTTTGTTGCTTTCAAGGAATGTCATTCAACTTTGTGCAATATTATTTTTTCCTGCCTAAACAAAAACAAATAGAATAGAAGGAGATTTCTTCTTGTTAATAGTGTCTACGCACATGTTGATGACAACACTTTACATTCCTGAAAACAATAGCAAACAACAGCAACAACAATAACAATGGATACAATATAGCCGGCATCATAGAAAAACAATAAGAAAACATAACAACAACAACTAAAACAATGAAAGAAATCTGCATGCCTAACAGCATGTGAAGCGAATAAAGCCATTTTCTTTTGTTTTCCCAAAGATTTTCATTATGAAAAAACAGAAAGAAAGAAAGAAAGAAAGAAAGAAAAAAAATGAAAAAATTGTTTAGAAACTACTCAGGAAATTGTTAATCTTTTAGACAATAAACACAAGACAACAATAACAACAAAAGAAGAGAAAAAAGCGACGACAACAGCAACAACAATAGAAAAGAGCATATGTAAATTGTTGTAAAGGCTTATTGTTTTTGTTATTTATTTTTTTGACTTGGTTTTTAAAACAGAGTATAGAATAAAAACAACCAAAAAAAAAACTGGTATTGAGTCACAAACACATAGAACGTTGCCATTAAAATACGTAAATAAATACGTAACTCTTGTACTAATAGAAATAATTGTAATTAATTGAATATAAGTTTTGTAAATGGCTACGAAATTAAGTGCTTGATACACATACATTGCTTGTATTTGTGCGTTTAACGTGGTTTTAAGAACTTATTGCCACCTTGAACATATGTATGTATGTAAGTTAACCTAATATTTTAATATTTTAATTTTCTTTTTTTTTTCAAACAGCTAAACTTAAAAGTACTGCCCCTACTTGTGTTCAAACAACTACAAGAACGACTAATGTTTATAAAAGCACAATACGAATGCAAGAAGCAAAAAAAAAACTCAAAAAAGAAAAGGGAGGGTAAGGGTAAGAAAAATAAAATTTTTAAAACGACACAAAATCTAAAACTTTTCTTAGCCGCAAAACTTTATTATAAAAGTTTCGACAAGTATTGAAAAAGCAGCAACAACAACAACAACAAAAACAACTACAATAACAAGTTGGTGTATAGGTTGTAAAAAAAGAGTGCTACTACTGCTAATTTTATTTCCTTTTGTCTTGTGAGCTCTTGAAAAGAGAGTGTGAGAGAGAGAGAGGGACTGTAGAAGAAGAAGAACAAAAGTTTCCTTGTTGAGTTCCAAAATAAAGTTGTTAATTAGCGTGCTATTGGCATTTTATGTCTAACACTTAACGAAGGCATGGATAGTTGAAAGAGATTTTCTCGTTTCTCCTTTTGCTCCCTTTTCCATTTGCTCTTTATTAACATTCTCAGCAGTACATGATTAATTGCTTTCATTTTGCGAAATCGCATTAAAATCTGTTTTTAAAAATCATTTTTTATAGTTAAAAACATAAAAAAACAATAAAAAAAAAATGAATTTAATTGAGTTGATTTCTATTTACTACTGCAAGAGGGAAAACTCGTAAGTAATTTATTACACAAATAAATAAATACAAATCCTCGATCCAATTAATATTAATCGTATTACTACATATTTCATTTTTGGCCTTTTTTTTGCATTTACTTTGGGAAAACGAAAAAGTTTTTGGATTTACTTGATTGCACGTTTTTTTTCTCCTGTGCTTTACAAAAGTTCAGCATGCAATATCAAACAAAAATAAAAAAAAAAAAATTTGAAAAAGAGAAACATATAGAAAACAAATTGTATTCAGGTATTATAAAAATAATGTGGAGATGAATTTAATAAAAATGTTTTTAAAATCATCTTTGTAGGAATATAACATATTCTATACCTTGGCTGGAGATGATTAAATCAATATCAGCAGAGCTTGAGCCTTTGTTTGTTTATTGTACTTAAAAACTTAAAAATGAAATTAGAAGTGGGGAGGGGGATTTCACAAATTAAAAAAAAAACCCCTGTTTTTGAAAAGAGAAATCCTTTTCTTATGGAATTTTTTAATCAGTAATCCTCAGATACTGAGTTACATTGAAACAAGACGAAAACAAAATCTTATCGTTCTAAGGCCGTAAAAACTGTATTTCTACTATTCTTAATCCTCTGCAAGATTGCTTATTTTCACATTTAATGGCTAAGGTAAAAGTATTTAAAAAATTATAATAAAATTTGTTTTTAACCCGAATTGATTTTAACTCTTTTAATTGAACCTAATGTTGATAGTAGTTATTGTTTCAATTTAGGTTTTATACTTGATAGCGTTTGGCTTGTAAGTTTAGCTTTTTGTACTTGTTTTATTCTTTCGATTTTATATCTCTTAAGGTCAAAAGTTCTTTGCTTAACATCATTTATTTTTGGAGAAAACTTTAACTTTGTGTCCGATGTATGCCATCTTAGCAGTCAGCCAAGCAGCCAGTCAGTCGTCAATCAACCAAATTACCAAAAATATAAAAAAGGAAAATTACCACGATAAGTATTTGTTTTACCAAAGTCAAAGAAAAAAAAAAATACAAGGGCTTTATCGATAGTTGATCCACTGGTGCTGCTTCTGCTGCATCTGATAGTGTCCTTTTAAAGTTTAGCAAGACGGGTTAAGCTAGAGAAAATTCATTTAAAAGAAGGTTGAGTAGTTTGTAAGTACTTTCGTTACCAATTTTTTTCCTCACTTTATTGCCGCATTGAATTACTAAAAAGGTTTTCCTACACATACAATATTAAATGGTTAACTCGGGGTTGATGGTAGATGCGCCAGTATCAAAGGTGGGTAATAATTTTTCATTTCAAAGTATCCTTAAAACGTGACATGAAAAAAAAAATCTACTTTATAGAATTTGAAATTTGATGAGTTTTCTTCCATTAAATTTTTTTCTTTCGTTACTCATAGGGTTTGTCTTCGAACTGTTAAGCATATGGCAAAGGTTATTGATACGTTGTCATCACTAAACGGTAATAATAGGAAAATGAGTAAAATTTTGTGGGTATTTTTTTACTTTGGTAAGTGTATATTAAGAGGTGGAACATAAGCTATCACTTTTCCTCTTTTTAATAAATAAATAATGTTAAGAATGAATGGAATGAATATATTATTTACAAATTAAATTGCATATGTATGTTTAAATATTATACAGAAATTTAATATTAAGTCTTAAAGACTAGAGTAAAATTTGTAAACTTTTTGTGCTCAAGGCGTATGAGTGTTGTAATATATTTTAATTACTGTTAATCATACGTGCTGTATGACTGAAGTGTTAATAGCGTGTTTAGCTAAAGTTATTTTTCTAAATTTATTGATTTATGATTTTAATTTTTTTTGTCATTAAAAATAGTTTAAAAATGGAAAATTGTTTTTTTTTTCCATGAGGCTTTTAGTGCGGAGATTTCGAATTTCTCTTACTTAAATTTTTCTTTCTTTCGCTCAATCTCTCTCTCTCTCTCTGACTCTGTCTCTCCCTTGGCAATTTTAAAAGATCCCAAATTAATTAAAATTTCTTGTTACGACAACTTGTATGCTCTTAACAGCAGAGATGATAACATTTTTCTTCTTCTTGTTTGGTTTATGTTGTGATAAAGCAGAAAACCAACAACAACAATAGAACATTTACAAATAACTGTATGTAGGTTCGTTTATCTCTTCTCATTTTTTTTGTTCTAGTAAAACACAAACAACTTGTAAAACATTAACAGCTTTTGTTCTTGTTTTGCTCTTTTTTGTTGTTCTTGTTGTTCTTGTTGTTTTATTATTGAAGAATAAGGGGTTATAGTGTTTACTGTTAACTCGTTGCTCTACTACACCATTCAGATAATGCTCAGGTTGCTAGTTAGCGGTTTCTTTTTTTTTTTTTTGTATAAAATCGTATTCTTTTCTTTCACATTCTATGTTGTTTCTATGCTCGCTTTTTATTGTCTGTGCTGGTTCGTTTTTTTTTCCATGTTTGTTTTAACGAAGAGAAGAAAACTTGTACTTTCTTTATAAATTTCCTTTTTGTGTTTCTTTGTGTTTGTGTTTGTTCTATGCAAACATAGAGTGTAAAAAAGGTGCGGTAAATGCAGGTTGATTACTTAAACAAGAAAGCGTAATAAAAAGCAGCCAATTCACCACCTGTTGATGTTTAAATTAATCGAGAGCAAAAAAATGGAAAGGAGAGAAGGTTTTGTACACTATTTTAATTTTCTTCAAGAATAAGTTTTTCTACACTTTATTTTTCCATATTTAAACTGGCCTAACGGTTCAAATAAAATTTTGTTTCTATAAAATACGGGCATATGTATATGTATGTTATTGATGATGATTTTAAATCTTCTTATACCATATGGTGACAGTTCATAAATAGAATATTTGCCTCTTTTGAACTTTTCTAGTTGACAGATAGATAGACAGCCAAACAGACGGACTATTATTAAATTTTGTCGTATTATTAAGAAATTCTATACGTAGAAATGTGTAAAGCTTTTGTTTTTGTTTTAATTTAATTAGCATGCATGAGTGCCACGACAAATTAACCTAAAATCCTAACAGTTTCACAGTTGACATATTATCCTTCCTACCACTCGTATGTACATACATATGTATGTGTGTATGTATGCATGTATTTTATTATATTGTAACTGTTATTGCGACAGGATGTATAACACAGATAGTAAATTCATTTTGGCGGTTTCGTAAATGAACTTGAAGTACGTCAGAGACCTAAAACCCCTTAAGGTAGACAATTTCATTATATTTGATGAATGTATGCATGTGTACAGGATGCGTGAATGTTTAGAAAGTTTTAGACAATAATTCTTATACTGTTGTCCTTGGGTTCTTAAACGACGTGATTTGATTTGTATTTGATTTACAGTTAAAAACGTTAGCAATAGCAGCATTAGCTGTAGCGTTACACAACATTTTATTGTACTTGGCAGTCTGGAATTACATTTTTGGTCGATGTCGTTGTTGGTTTTAACATCCGTTGCATATTATTTCTTTTATTTTCTTGGTTTTGGTTGAATGTGTAAAACTCGTGTAAAATGTTGGCAGTTTGTTATTAATTTAAAACGGAAATTCGTTATAAATCATAGTCATTAGGATGTTGACAGAAATAACGAAATAGGCTGCTAACAAAAGAATTTACATGAAAAAAATGTTTTTTTTTTTTATTTTATTATGAATCTATTGCAAGAATTTTATTTTATTTTGTGTTATGAAATTAATTTCAGTAGTTTGTTATTCGTTTTAACTTACTTTCACTAAGGCGAAAGCTAATACATAATTAAAAAAGTGATTTATTTCAATAATATGCAAAAAATGTAGTTTATATTGTGTGAAAAGTTTTTGAAAAAAAGCCTAATACTAATATTTATTCTACTTGTAAAGAAACAATAATTTAAAGTGCCATCATTGTGGTATCTTAGCATGTAAATTAATCATCCAGAGTAAAAGTCCCCTCTTACATTACATTACAATCTAAATGTGTCATTCATTATATTAAAGACCTAATCATCCAAAACTCATTAGAGGTTTCAACGAATCCATAAAGCTTTCTAACACTATGAAAAATATATGCAGAAAGCTCTTCGTTTCTAAAAAGCACAAAAACTGGATAAACTCCCATTTACACACTAATTCCTTTTATAGCAAATTCCTCGACTACCATTATCAAGTTCACTTAAAAGATTGACACATTGCGTCCTTCATTAGTTAAATTAGTTAGGATTTGTAAACTTATTGTTGGTTCAATATGAGATTGAATCTGCAATTTTTTCTAGTTTTATAAGATGTCATGGGAATTTTTTACAAAAATTATTATTATTATGAGTACGTACTGAGCTGTGACCAGCAACCACAAGTGGGTCTTCAGGTAACAAGAGGTGCAACAGACCTCTGATGGTTGCAGAAAGACTAAATCTACAGTTTCAGAACACCAGCGTTAATTTAACGCCTAATGCAAGCAAGACTAGTAAAACACCGATCGATCATATCACCGATCAATTTCGTATTGTTTAATTATCACGACATAAATTTAAAATTCGAAGCAAGCGTTAAGGACATATTCTTTCAAATGTTACACTTTTAAAATGTTTAAAGATTTTCTTCTAGTTTTTTTAGTTTATTTTTTTAAATATTTTTTTCGTTTTTAATTTGTTTTTCACTCTGCTCATCAGGATTATTTTAAGAGAGGATGTTTTTTCTTTTAACAAAAATTCTTTTGTTTATGCTTGTAACCTCTAGAGACTCAAAAGATCTCTCTTCTATTTCTATTTCTCTTTCTCTTTTTGCATTCATTTAATATTCTTTATCATAGTCGCCTTTTCTGATTTTGTTGTTGTTGTTGTTGTTGTTTTTATAGCTCTCAACATCTTTTGTTTAGAGTGTTTATTTTTAAGAGTTCCTCTGTTGTTACCTTTACTTATATAGAGTAAAACCGTTATTTTTTATTTGTTTTGGTTATGAAAAAAAAAGAACTTGGCTCTCCAGTTGTATTCGTTTTTTTTGTTTTGGGGAATATCTGAAACACGTTTTCAACACATTTTTATTATCCTTATACTGTGTGTGTGTGCAAGTGTAGGGGTATGATGAAGTAAAAGAAAAATAGAAAAATTCTTTGGCAGACATATTGGCATTTTATTTTGTTTTTTGTTGTTGTAGTTCAATGTGAATGTTTTCTTTTTTTTTCTGTGTTGCTTAAAGTCTCATAATAATATAGAGAGACTGTTTTGTTAAATACACAAAAATGTGTATGTTTGGCTGTTTGTTTTGATTTTAGTATTTGTTATGATTATTTCGCAATACTATACGTAATATTCTATAGAATATGTATAGATATTCGAAGCATTAAAATGCATTTCTTATAATGCTACATTTACTCTTCAGCTTGTATAGTATACTCTACGAGCCTGATACCTTTAAATTTCCGATTTTTAAACATAAGGTTTACGCTACAATTGGTGTTGTTTGCGATTGAAAACTTCTTAAAAACAAATTTTTAATTTTCTATAACTGTAAAAGTTAGTCAGTGTTTATGTTTTAATTTTTTTTTTAATTTTTAAAAACCAAACATAAATAAAAGAAAACAAAAACAAAAAAAAAAAAAAAGAAAACAAGAAACAGAATAAAAGAAAAACGAACGTGTTATTGCATAAATTTTTATTGCTTGTTATTGTATGTATATGGATTTGTAGAAATAACAATAAAACAGTAAACAAAACAAAAATATAAAAAATACACAAATCTCATTTTAATTTTATTTTAAAAGGAAACAATTTTCAGCACTACGCTATTAAAATATTCTATTTGATCCCTCAATTAAAAGAGAAATTTATTTAAAGAGATTTAAGAACCAAACGTATAGGTAGACAAAACAATTCGAAAAGAAAGAGAGATAACTATTTTGTTTTTCGCTTTAAGTAATCTTTCTAAGGAAAATAATTAAAATAATGAGAAATTAAATGAAAGAAAAAAATGAAACTTATAATAGTTTTATTTATATTTTCTTTAAATATATATATGTACATATATGTATTATAAAAATAGGAAATGTTTTAATGGAAAACGGGGGACGGCGAATGTTTTTGTATTTGTGTATGGTAATAAAAATAAATCCATGCCTAGGGTAAAATTTACTTGACTTTTATATAGTCTTACACCCTTCCTATCAATCTTTTTACATTGATTCCAATAAAAAAAGCACAAACACACATTGCTGTTATTAGACATCTTCAGCCTCAAAGATACGCGTGAAATTTTGTTTAAAATAATCAAGTGAACTTATTTTCTAATTTCCAAAATTGAAGTGAACATTTTCTTTACAGGGGCACATGATTTCACCAAACAATCTCGTGAATAAAACCTTTTTAATACAAGATCTCATCGATTAAATAAATTATTAAATAAACTCAATTTAAAAAAATAACTAAACCAAACGACAAATGTTGATTTGCCGTAATTTTTATTTCCCTTTCAATACTACTTTTATTTCTACTCTACTTAGCGTATGATTTATATTAATTATTATAAATTTCCTTTTACCAAACCGCTCTACTCTCTACTCTCTACTTTACCACTTTTTCTCTCTCTCTCTCTCTCTCTCTGTTACTTTCTTGAACATATTTTATATGAAATTAATGGGACTGAGTAAAATAAATTGGCTTTTTACCGTTACATTACTCATACACCATTAAATGGTCATTTTAAATACTCAATAATAAAATGCCACATTTATTTCCTTTTTTACGCTATTGCTTGCATTCTCCATCTCTCTCTCTCTCTCTCTTCGATTTAATTATGTGGCATTTATTATTTATTTTATTGATTATTTTTTTTTAATTTCTTTCGTTTTTTTTTTAATATTTTTCAATAGAGCTGAAGTTAATTTTTTTTTATTAGTATCAATTAATCTCGCACATATTTTCTCATGCAATTTATTTATGGACGGGTTAAATTTTTTCTCTTTTTAATGACTTTTTTTATATACATTTCCTGTCCAATTAAAACTATTATTTATAAAAAAAAGGGAGAAAATGAAAGAGGGAGAGAGAGAAAGAGAGTGGAGTAAAATTTAAAAAAAAAGAAAAAATTATACCATTTTAAAATAAATTAAAATCGATAAACAGAGAGGAGGGGTTAAATAAATAATAACACAACGAAAAATTATCAGTTAAACGCGTAAATATTGCATGACTGACCAAATGAATGAACGAATGAATGAGAGAATGAAATATTAATTGAATGAATGAAAAAGTGAATGAATAGCTGTCATTAGTTTTAGTTTCTAATAATAATCGTTTCAAAAATGGAAGCAAACCATAGATACCAGTTAAATAATAACACACCTGTTTTTAATCTTTTCTCTTTTTTTTTTGTTGGTTTATTAAAGGATATTAAACAAACACACTCATACTCGTGCGCACAATATACACATGCATTTGTATTCCCTATAAGTATGCACGTTTATTTATAAAACATTTGAATGACAGTCTAATTATCCTAATGGCTATTCAATTTGAAATATAATACATACTGGATAAACAAAAAATATAAAAATTTTACACTTTTAAAAGTGATACCGAACAATAGCTTTTGGGTTGGGTAGATTACACGGTGGTGGAAGTGATGTCAGAGGAAATTGTCTACCTTGTCTGCATTAATATTTTCATTATGAAAGATAAAGGTGTAGGAAAAAGGTGAGTGTTTTTCTATTATTAAGGGAGTATCATATTCAAATCTAAAAAAGAAAAATAAAGAGAACTAAAGAAAAACAAATTAATGCTATAAACACAATGGACGCAACAGTTCAGACACAAGAATTTTGCAATTGCCGTCTCAGACCTGTGCAGACCTTGCGCTGACCAACTTCCTCCTTTTCTCTGATTTTGGTGGAACTTGGTTAGTACAGGGCCTGCGTTCACCCGTGGCATCACAACGGGCTGCTATGCGTGCTCAAGTGAGCTTTGTGATATCAGAGCTACCACTCCGACCTAACCTAACCTAGCCGTCTCAGCCAAGCTGCATGCGCATTATATACCCATGTATTCCATTTATGATAGATTGCTGTTTGGTTGCTTGGCTGGTTGGTATCCAATTTAAATCAGCTCTCAGCTTAACAATTAGGAAAGTCACTTATTTTTCGACTTCAGAAGCATTAACAAAAAACTTTTGTTCTTCTGTCACTAAATTTTCGAATTTATTGTTATATTTTCAGTTTGTTTTCAAAGTTATTTTACGGCGTATTCTCTAAGATGTTACTGCAAAGGAAACATTTTAAGAAATTGATTTATATTTTACTTTCAATGGAACGCACACCCCTAATATCCATATGTACATGTGCTTCAAACACCCAGAAGTGAATGTAGTTGCTTTATACCAGTACAATTATCAATAATAAAAATATTATCGTAGACAGAACGTTATGCAGAACGAGTAGAGTACAGATAGGAATATCAGCGTAGCAATATAAACTTTTGTTGGCTATAGTCCAGCCATAGAGCATGAAAAGTCAATATGTCGCGACGGGCAATTAATTATTGATTTATACCTTGAAAACATTGAAAACACTTACCGGCGTACGTGCATACATCGTTCATTAATACATCAAATGTATATTTTTACTTTAAAAAAAAAAAAAAATAAAACAAAACAATCAATTGGTATAGAGCGGCAAACACACACATGAGGGCATATTTAATGAACGAGTTAATTGATGGCATCAAATTAATACAAATGGGAATCATTACAAGGCTATACATACTCCATCAGTGTATAGACGACATTCCATCCACCAAACAACTAAACAAACATAATCATGTTGTAGAACCACAAGGCTGCTAATAAACGAAAATAAACAAAAATGTGTAGTATTTATGACAACAGGCAATAGTCAGCTTAAAATCCAATTTTTGTTTTTGTAGAAATACAGGTATTGACAATGAAACTAAAAACGTTTTAGAAAAGTCTATTGAACAGTCTTTAAATAAAAAAATGTAGGAAAACGAAAATTTATTATTTGATCATAAAATTAAAAAAAAAGGATTGCTACAAATCCTAGAGTGATTATATAGAGGACTTATAGTATGTACAGTATCGTATAAATAACTGATTGCTTTTTGATTCAAGAGAGAAAGATAGACAGGCACTTAGGTCGCATTTTCCAATTTTCCCAACACCGGAACTTCACAGGGATCTTCTGATTAAGCAATTTAGACTTCCAAAGCTTTTCTTTGATAGCTCAATGAGATTATCTGAGATGTAAAATCCTAGTTGTCTTTTATGTTGCTGGGAGAAAAACTTACTCTTTAACTCTTTTAAATGCAATTCGATTGTACTACAATATATACAATAATTTTAACATATACATACATACATACATATGTATGTACGTATGTACATAGTCTCCAATCGTAATAATAATAATAACAAGAGCATACAATTGAATTTAGTTTTCTTTCTCTTTTGTAGCAACAAAATAAATCTGTCATTTCAATTTCTTTGACTTGTAAATATTCGTTTAGTAAAATTGTTCAAATCAAATCGCATACAACAACAACAACAACAACAATAACAATACTAAGAAGATTTGAGTAGAGAAACATTTTTAACTTGACCAGAATGAAAATCAAAATATTATTTCTTTTACCTTCTCTCTCTCCCTCTTCATTTTGCTCTCTCATTTTTATTTCAGTACTTTTGCTGTGTTTGTTGTATTTTGTGCCTTCACTGTCAAACTGTCAAAAAATGAAACATGTCACTTTATCATATACAGAAATAACACAGAAATACATGTGTAAACACACTCACATGTGCATAAAAATGTAAATTTTTGCGTGTATGTATGTATGTATATGAATCCATGACCATACTCGTATAATCAATACATATGCACCCGTAAAAATACACTGTCATACATACACACGCACGCATATGTTCGCTTTGAAAAAATACTGTTGACTTTTCTTTTTCTTTTTTTTTTTGCAAAACTACACTTTTTTCTCTTTTTTCTTTTAACTTCTACTAAAGGTCCAATGTTTACGTCTCTGCTCTAATATTTGATTTTATTCAGTTATGCATGTGTATGAATGTTACTGTTGTTGTTGTTGTTGTTATATATGTTATCGTATGCAAAATATGTGTCTATAACATTTATTTTTATGTGTCCCATACATAACATTTGTCTTTGCCAATACAGTAGAATCTCTTTTATTAGTTACTGTTGAGTAAATAGTTTATTTGTATCTCTCACAAACTAAACCGTGGTGGTCTTACTGTTTATTTTTGAATCTTTTTTCTTGACTCCCTTAAAGAGCATTTGCAATCTCTTATACAAGTTTGTTGTTATTGTAGAATTTTTGATTATATTACCTGATTTTATGGCATGCTTTGGACACATACAATTTTCGTTCATCACCTTCCCTCGATTTTTCTTCATAATTTTCTCAATCCCCAAGTATTTGCCATTTTGGCCGTAAAATTGGGTTTTTTTTTCGTTTTTCGTCAGAGGTTTAGGTTTCTATGTCTTTGCTGTTGTGGTTGCTGTTGCTGTTGTAAATGATCACACTTATGCAAATTGGTGTGGGTTGTGGCCAGTTCTGAAGATTTTTCTTTGTCTGTTACGGATATTTTTTGAGATGCAATTGAAAGTTTTTTCCTTTTTATTTTGATGGAAAAGTGCACTTGGCAGACAACAAACGGACAAGCATGTGTAGAAAGAAAAATGAGCCTAAGCTTTGGTCTTGACATATGAGATTGATTAGAAAAAAATCTATATTATGCACAGGTACATACATACATATATATTTGATTGGATTGATAGAATTTCCTTTTCTATGGGAAATGAATAATGAAGTTACTTTCGGTAACTTTAGATTAAGTAGAATGGATATGCTGATCTCACTGTGAGGATAGCTAACCGTCTAAAGAGGCTAAATGTGGAGTTATCCTTAAAATTATCAAATACCTACAACAGTGCATATATCGTGGTAAATAAAATTTGAATTTCCTTAAATACTGTAAAAATTTCTGAAACTAAAGCATAAACTGAAACCGATAATGTAAATATTTTTGTGGTAAATAAATTACATGAAATCAACTGGAAGCTTAATTACAACATGTAATATTAAAGTAAAGTAAAATGTTTATTGAAATTGTTTTCAAAATTCAACTCTTTAATATCAAAATTAGGTTGATTATAATTTTGCTAATTAATAAGCATTTATTCCTTTAAATAAAGAAGATAAAAAAAATATTACATGCCATCAAATAATGCATCCACATTGCTATGTTTTCTATTGTTTAATACGTTTTTGTTTAACTCCATTACTCCAATATTTTAACATTTTTCCGAAATAAAGCTAAAATACGTGGTATATACAGTTAAAACTACAATTGAATTTATTTTTTCATTTCTATTTAATATCCATAGTTTTGGTTGGTTTTAGCCAGTTTCTAAATTAAAAACTACTTTTAGCAAAAAAAAAAAAACTCCTCAACGTAGTTGGTAAAGTTAATGAATACGTATTATTAATTAGCCAATTTTCAAAATAAGTCAAAAGTTAGAACAACAATAACATGCCGTAACTGAGAGAAAGAGAGAGAGAGAGAGATTGAAAAAATCGTTCATTCATTTAAGTACGATAAAATATTCAGTTTGTGAAACAAGGAATTTGAACTAAATTAAATATACGTCAGCTCAGCTTATAATGTAACACAAATTGCGATAAATAAATGCAAAAAATATATGGTCAACACACGCACACATACAAACACTCACGAAATACTTCCTCGTATCTGTGCATAAATATTTGATTAATTCGATACCCCGATGCGTATGCGTGTTGCACAATAACAATCATACGCCTCGTTGTATCAATACGCATTACATCTATTCATTCATTATTTGTTCTTTTTTTTCATGTGTACGTATGTGTGTATGGGTGTCGTTTACATTACCAGCTAAAGCTTACATATAGCTAAACAATCCAATAAAATTTTTCGCATTTTATATTTCACCACAATCTCACCGCTCATCTGTGTCGATCTATGCAAGGATGCGAATGAGCATTTCGTGTATTTCCCTTTATAGATTATAATTTAATGTTTATGTTTTGCAGGCATGTGTATGTATTGTACTAGTATTGAAAAGAATGATTTTTGTGTAGTAAATTTTTAATTCATTGTTTACTTTTAAAATCATGGAGTATATGTTTTGAGGTTTTTCAGTTTCATTTACATTTCGATTGTGCGAGATATGTTGAGAAAGAGAAACTAATTTTTGAATAGCGCAGTCCTTACAATTTCATTCAATCACTAAATCAACTAGCTGGGTTATGAATATATCTAAATTTAGGAATGCAGTAAAGCTAGGGGATAGGGCAGTTATTTAAGTGGATAGTTACTCTGGACACTATGTTAGCTTGAGATTGGTTTCAATCTGTTGGATAATCCTTACGAATTTGGAATGTCGTTTTACCCAATTTAAAATGCCGTTTTGTTTAGGAGTACTTGCCTTGCGGCAAAAAATGTAAAGAAAAGTATTTAACTACTTTGAATAAATATTTATGGTTTGTGCATCGCGTTATTGTATTTGATTTCTTAACCTCGGAATTGGTAAAATTTTTCATGGATTTCTTTCCCTGTATATATTTCTTGTTTCCAAAAGAATTGAAGAAAACCACCCGAAGGAAGCATCATAGTTGAGATAGCTAAAGACTGTGAAAAATAAATGTTCGCCTCGTATATTTTGTAAATTATTTTCGTTATTAAAATATTTGTGCGTGGAATAGTAGTCACTCAATATTCTATGAAAACTATTTACTAATGATGTAAAATATGACTTTAAACCAATGCTTCTGTTAAGCAAATTTACAGGTTTTCAATTAAAAGTTTAAGTACTCGATTAAGTTAACGTTTTTCGCTCATATTAAATTCCATTAAAAATTTTCTTGTTAAATTCGTTTTGAGAAGGACAGGCAGATAACCTGTGTTTAATTTCATCTTACATTGTGCGGTTTATTTTGGAGTGTTTTGTGTGAAATTGTTTCCTGTTAAATGACTTCATTAGTAATCAGGGTCATATTGTGTTCTTCGGAGTCTAAATTGTGCGTTAAAATATTATTTTCGTTACGATTTCGTATGCAATGCATGTATGGACCGCTGGCCAGCTAGCCAGCCAGGAAAAGGTATCGTTCTTCGTACGTTGTGTCCCTCTAAAATACTTGAGGGAAAATTTCATGACATTCCATGTCAATGCCACAACCACAACACATTCAAAATCAACACTTCCATTTGTGTTGGTTTGGAATTTCTAGCAATTGTGTTCACAACCAAAGGAACGCAAATGTACGTACGTATGTATATGTACATATCGATGGCTTAATATAGAAAGGTCGTATCTCGTTTTTTTTCAAAATCGGGATTTTTACATATTCTGGTAGACAAACCCCCTATACACATCCTCTGAAAAATTCAGGTTCCTATGTTGACGAATAGTTGATTTACAGTAATTAAAAGAAACATAACATAACACTTTTGTATTAGATTTTATTAAGTTTTTTCCTTCTCCTGTAAATTACTGAAAATGTAAGATACGACCTTTCTATATTAAGCCATCGATATGTAACATGTTAAATAAGGAATGCTTGTGTATGTATATGTCTGAACGACCGTATAATGATGTTATACAAACAGATAGATATACATACATACAGACATACATACTTGCAAGGCTCCATGGAATGTGTATTTGTTTACGTCTATTATCTTTCTTTGTCTACTTGTATTTGACATTGTTTGTGTGCATTATGAAGAGATAGCGAGCTGTACTCGAGTATTACGGGGGCCTTATTAAAATTTTAGTAATTTATTCACTTCAATTTTATAAAAGAATCTCCAAAAATTTTAAAATATGAAAACGAATGGGAATGCAGCGTTAAAGGTTTTTGGACTGGAGATATAAGGCCTTCTAGAAGGCGTCTTGTCTTGTTAAAATTAGAAACTAGTTGGCAAAATTGTCATTTGAATTTATGGACATATTTGCTGTTGTTACAATACAACGCTTATGGCTTAAATTTCAGGTACTCTGGGATTCACGGATTGTTACTGCTGTACAGCAAGTACATCGTCCTACTGTTACTTGTATTTGAAATGCAAGAGGATACAATTTAAACGGAAACAACAACAACAACAAAATTTAAAAAAAAATGTTTCTCTAAACTAGTCGTGTATGTAAATTAATATTGAATTGTTGCTTAAACCTCATCATTGTCCTGCAACGCTCATTTCTATACCTCAGATCATAATTTACGGTTCAGAAATCAAAATTGAAATGTAGTGTGTGCGGTATACGAGTTGGGACACGTCAAGTTGTAAGTTTCCAACTGTTGGCATGTTAGGAAACAGTATAGGAATACATTTTTTAAAGTCACATATCGGGTAGGGGTGGATTATACATTTTAACTACGTTCACAGGAAGACAAGAAGACATTTCTCTGCATGAATGTGCGTGTATATATAATAAGCAGATTGAAACTAAATAGAAATATTACAAGGAGTACTCAGATGAAATAAATTTATTGCAGTTTGTACAAGGTGTGCTCAATAAGTGTCTTCAAGACCAGACTGTGACTTTTTGACTGATATCAAATGGATACACAGGGAATACTCGATCCATTCAGAAAGCAGAGAAATGGCTGGCTTATCTTGGATTTTATACTATTTTTTTTCTAGAAGGAAAATGGAGTTGCATTTATAATTGTGTAGATGTGGCAATGTGCGGCATTATCCGAGACCAAAGTTCAATTTACAGTATATTTTGAATTTTTTTGGTATTAACTAGTTTGGGTTCTTTGAGTTCAGGACACATAATTTCTGAAATAATGACTCAATTAAATTCCCCTAAAAATTCTCAATTCTATGCAATTTTCACTTAAAACTTAAACCATTTGCGTGTTTTGACGATTGCTTGTAATTAAAAACAAATGTTGTTTAATTTCTGTTACTAATTAGTTTATCATAGCTGTATTCAATATTTAGTTTACACAGGATATGAGCTGTCAAGTTAATAATCATCATGTGACGATGACAATAATGTGATGTGTTAATATAACTGTTAAATTGATCTTATTGATGGAGAAGCTAGCAAAACGAATGAAAAAAAAATAAGAAACACCAACAACAACAACAATAATAAAAAACCAGATACTAAATACAAACACACTTACACGACAAAAGCAAGAAAGCAAGAGAGAAAAAAAGCAAGAGAGAAATAACAAAAAAAAAACGAAACAAAAACATCAATCAGAATAGTGAATACGATATCAGCAAAAAAAAATTGAAACGAATAATTGTATATGTATACCTCTCTCTTACTCTTTCCCTCTGTCTCACTCACTCTTCTGCCTTTTAGCGATATTAAATAAATTTCAGTGTATTGAAAGTATTGTATTGTATAAATTGGCATTTATTTCATTCATATTTATGGAGGAGTGCGTAATTCTCTTTTTTTCTCTCTTATTTACTTACTCTTGCTGTAGCTATGTGTATGTGAGTGTTTGTGTCATCCATCCATTATAATGTAATCATAGAACCTTGTTATTTGCAATTTATCGAACAATTGAGCCACCATGTTATAATACAATTTGTTTATGATTTTGTATTTTGTAATCGTCCTTGAGGGACACTTAAGTTGAGTTGAGCTCTTCATGGAATTCTAATAAATCTCAGCATAAATGCCGTGATGTCAGAGTGCATCCATAGGTCAGAGACATGAAAGACAAGATTGTTGTGGACATTATTCGTTATTATTGGAGGAATAATTTTTCATTTGTATTCTCTGAATTTTCTTGTCGTATCCTATTGCATATCTTTCAATCATGTTTGAATTATATCACTGGAATTAACATAATAATTGTTCATTGATATTTACATTCAAAGAATTTTTATTTGAGAACAGAGAGCGAGAGAGAATCTTACTTTATAAGGAAACAAGAGAACTACAAGAAATTTCTATTTTAACTAAGAAAAACTCCTTAAATCTAACAGAGATTTCATCAAATTATTGAAAAACTTGCACAAAATGAATACCATAAACGTATATATATATGTATGTATGTAAATACGGAAGAAAATATATTTTTGTTTTTAGTTTGTTGCTTCCTTCTATCCGTCTTACTTTATACGAAAGTAATTTTGTGGTAATTTTTTTTCTTTGATTTATCCGATGATAATAAACATTTAACTGTCATAATTATCATACACGAAATGGGAGAGAAATAAATGGGAGTGGAATCAGGAATCAACAGCCAGCAACAATGTTTTTTTCAAACAAAACTTTCATCATTATATGCACGAACAACAAAAACGACAATAATAGCAAAAGCAATGTATGTATGTATGTAGAAGGGAAAATATGGAAAAAAGTAATCAAGTTGCTTATTTTTCTTTTATTTTTAAAACTGGAAAACTAAAAAAAAAGAAAAAAAATATTGAGAAAAAGAAAGAAACAAAAAAGGAGAGTAAAATTATCCCAAAGCTATAGAAATGTAAATACAAAAGTTCTAATATGAAACATTATAAAGCAATTTAACTTTATTTTCTCCTGCAGCCACTGCCATTGCTACTGCCGCCGCTACCTACCTATATACGGTGGAGTGAGGTAACAGAACAGGAGATGCATGATGATAACGCACAGTGTTGCAATGCCAGTCTCCATTTTTCATTTTTACATGGAACAGAGGCATTCATTGATTTCATCTAGATTTTCATCATCATCATCAATTAGATTTTCAAGTTAATTTCATTATTTCTCTTTCATGATACTGACTTCTTGTTTCGACCATAGGCAGGCCTAGAATATTATAAATAGAGGCATAAAATACTCACTAGAAATATCTCGCGTATTATGGCACAAAATTACACAAAATGTAACTTCTGTTTTTAAAAGGGAAGTCGACTGAAATAGCCTGCTGTACAGCCTTCCATCCAGCAATTTTGAAGTCTTTTAGGTGTCATGGACTGTGATTGGTACAACTTGGATGAAAGCACACACCAAGTCCATTCTCAAACATCTAAAAGTATAATTATGATAGCCTTCAGTAGGTGCATCCTCGTGTACACTGAAATGAATAATTGACCGCAGACAGGTCGTTCAGATGGCTGCAGTTGTAGTTAAACAAGTCATTCTCCGATTACTGACTGATTACTGACTGCTTAGTTGTTGCCTAAGGACCTCTTGTTCTAATATAGGATACTTAACAAAGTATATATAATGATGTCTAGCCGGAAAGGGGGATGTTTTAGTGTAGTCTTCTAGCTATTACAATTACTAGATGTTCAAGCTCATTGAATTCCTCTTGATAATTTCTATGATTAGATGCTATGTATGTATTTTTTGAAATTTATCGACAACACCGTCTAAGCTTCTAAAATAAAATGAAACACTGCGTCACTGTGGCGTCGCCATTATTTTCAGTTAGCGGTTTTATAAATGTTACGAAATGGAAGAGAGGGAGCAAAGAAAAAAAAACCACCCCGAAGAAGACAATAAAAAAAAGAATGAAAAGAAACAACAGTTTGATAACGCATTTGTAACATTCGTAAATACCTTGAGAGCAGTAACCCTTTTATTAAAATTTTTTTCATATTTTGCTTGCAACAATCTTTCTTCTTCCATCAACAATAATTTCAATGGAAAACTTTCTTTTCTTTTACGTTTTTTCTTTTCTCTTTTGCGTTATGGAGATGAATGTGTTAATGTATGTATGTGTGTAAAAAAGTTTTAAAAAATTGCTCATACTCACACAATGTTTTAGATTGTATTTCTTTCTTTGTGTATTAAATATTCATTCCCTTCTACTGTTTTTACAAATACATCGTTGTTGTTATTATTTTCTATAATTTTCATTAATTTTTTTTCATTATCTTTTTTGATGTTTGTTTTCTAATAATTTCATACTTTGAAGTTTTTTTCTGTTCAGTTTTAATAAGTTTTCTTTAAATTTTAATTTTCCTTCTTATACAGTTGATGTTTAAAATAAAAGGGTTTTACGGCAGTCCTTTTTCTATTGCTGCCTGCCTTATTGGTTTGAAACCGAAATTATTTTCTGCCCCTAGTAATTAACCTCCATTCAACAAAGTTTGGTTTTCTATAACTGTAGTGTGTGGTGCGTAGTGGGTTGCTTTCATTATCTAATCTTTCCCCCTTTTTTAATTCTTCTCCACCGAAGCAACCCAGCTTTCATTAAAATCCTTTTTTAGAGGAATTTAAATGAAGAAATTTTTGCGGTGGCATTTGATTTGTTTTCACTTCTCTTTTATTTTTCGCTTCCATCCTTTGATTTTCATTTTAATTCCCGCAAAATTTATTGAAAGATATCCTCTTCTTCTTTATTTTTTATTTTGTTTTTTGTTTTTTTTTTTGTTCGTTACGCTTTTTTTTCAGAGATTTTTTAAACAGGCTTTTTCATCCTAAGAAATCTTTGATTTTAATTTCGTTTCTATGCCCTAGTGGTGGGGATGGTGTTGTTTGAATATGAAAAAAATGTTCAAAGACGACGTTGACGTTTTCATTCTGTTTTAATTATTCATTAATGAGTATTGAACGAAATGCGCACAAAGTTATGCAATTGTTGGCAAATGAATGCAATTAAGGAAGGATAAAGTAATGAAAGACACAAAAGACAACTGGCCACCAAGTCTAATGAGAATAACAGGAAATTCTTTAAGGAATGTATTCGAAATCTTTTCTTGATTTAAATGAAATCTTTTACTTTCCCTTTTTGTTCTTTTCTTAATTAACCCGTTTGTTAGTTTGTGTAGCATTCAGTGCTTTCCTTAAATGGTTTTTGTGTCACATATTGGCTGCAAACGCTTTGTGGACCATAAATTTTATGTTCATTTCGTTGGTAAAAAACTAACGTTTTCCATTTGATTTATGATTTCTATGTGTTTCGTTCGTTTGCTTTCATATTTTCTCTTGACCGATGCCAAACATAACAAACTTTGGGTTACGTTAAGATCATGTGTTTGAAATCAAGTATTTTCCTGCCGTTCGTTTGTCCTCAGACACAGTTGTAGTTTGAAAAAAGATAAGAAACGTTACGTTGAACTTATATTCGTTTGGCTTTTCAATTCCAAATTTTGTTTTGATAGTTATTTACAAAATGGCATGGATAAAGCCTGGGGTGTTCTATCAATGCACAAAGGGGACAAATTTTAGAATTTCATTTAATTTTTTAAACACGGTTTTTGGGGTTTCTACACAAGAGAAAGTATATCTTATAAAGAAACAGTTGTTCTTAAACTATACTTCATTAGACGGTATTTGCAAAAGTTTAATTCACAAAATGGAGCCAATCGGTAAGAATTTATTTGTTTTGCCGTGACGTCTTTGTCTTCCACCTGTAGTGACACAATTTCTTCTATGTAGAACATGGCAACACTGAAAAGGAGTAAACTAACCATTACTTTGGCCAAGGAATAAATAAATGAAAGGCCTAGAACTTTTAGCTAAATTTCTATTGTCTATTCGAATTTATGTAATGCACTACGTTAAAGGAAACCTTGAGCCCGAAGCTACCAAACTGGAGGCAACTGCATGGATGTTAGATTAAAAGGTTTGTTGAGATGAGGTGCTTCTCATAAATAAATATATGTAACTATTTACTGATATGAAGTGATACACCTCTTCTCAGCAAGCCTGATGTTTGATGTGACGACCACATGTTTATACTTTTCCTAATTAAACCGTTCATACCTTACCAATGGCTAACTACAAGGGCACGCAGATGTCTGTAGTTATGTTGACTGTAAGTGTCCATATGAACAGTCAGCCTGCTTATACTGCAGCCTCATTACCATTAATAATTTATATATCCAAACAACAGCTCAAATCTAGGCCTATTGTCTGGACATTTGCAGTAAAGTGAGGTGGCGGACATGTCACCGTGATCTAATTTAAATAGTTGGTTGAAACGATTCCTATTCAGTTTAGGCCAGGTAGTAGGGTGGCAATGAAATAAGGCTTCTCTTCAGGAACCAAAAAATATCTTTGCTTGGTAGACAGTCTAACAGTGATAAGATGAATGCCTTATCTCATATGTTGATTAGTAAGAGTGTACTCGCTTTCGCAAGTTCATAAGCTTCGCACTTACCCGGGATTTGTCAGTAACTAGGAACCCATGCTATACTGACACCACTTTCAATAAAGTATTCTTATTGAAGAGAATTTTATAACAACTAAATGGCAAACAGAGGGTTCCCTTTAAAATCTAAGCATAGCCATTTCTGTTCTGTTCTGTTTAAAGAAGAGATAAAAAATTTACTGTCACTTCCATTATCGCAAACATTTTTATGTCTGATGTTGCCTGTCATGACCATGCAACAGCCGTTTATTTGCGTAACGTTTACTTAGAAAAAAAAGGGAGAGAAACAACAAAAAATCGCCTTCAAAGGCTGTTTCAGTTTTTTCCAAGCTTCTTAAATATGAAAGAAGAATGAAATAAAAGCCACTAAAGACAACAACAAAATAAATAGAAACTATAACGGCAAATAAAACAAAAACTAACGAAGTGAAATGAAATGAAATGGCAAATGAAATGAAATATGAGAGTTCAACCAACAATATGACACAGAGAGTATCTTCGTAAGCCTGTCACAACAAAACGACAAAAAAGGAGTAGCATAACATGCTTGCAAATGAGTAGAACGCCCGTTTTCTTTTTTTTTAATAAAATATCCTCATATTGTAGAGGCTTTTTAGTTAGTTAGTTTATGCAATAAATAAATAAATTATATTTTCATATGCTGCAGGGGTGGTGAAAATCGAAAATTTTTGTTTTTAAATGTCACCATTTGTCAAATGGGGGCGTGGCATATGGATTTCTTAAGAGTTTCACAATTTCAGTTCAATTAGCCAAAGTTTTGTGTGCAAAAAAATTGTACACAAAAGTCTCAACTTCGTGCTATACATGGCTTTTCTTTGTAGAGTTAAAAGCAACAGAGGTTTTTCAGTTCTATTGCCAGTTCTGTTAACTACATATACCTTCTTTTCTATAACAAACTGCAAATATTTTCTAATTTTTTTATTTTTGCCACAAACAATACCTATGTAACTGCAGTTACGGCCTTTGGCTTTTTCCATGTGGTCCCCAGTACTGTTTGCAACTCCATTATTTCATTTTTTGCCTTTCTTATTTTATTTCAAAAGATATTTTTCTACTAGAAAAAGGGAAAGAATATTCTGTTGAAAACATAAAAAAAAATGTTTAAAACCTTATCAATGTTTAACTTTTACAGAATAAAAGGAAATAGAACTGGGGAAGAAGGTTTTTTTCTATAATTTGTCGAAATGAATAAAATATTAAAAAGGAAAAAAACAGAAGAAAAAAAGAATTTAAAAAAAAATAATGAAATAAAATCATAACAAATGTAATTCCATGAATAGTTGTTGCAAATAGAGAGGAACAAAAAAAAAATATTTTCTATAGACAAAGTTTTTTTTTGTTTGTATCGCTTTCATGTTTTTCTTTAAATGTGCCAAGAGAATGTTGTTGGTTGTTGGGACTGCCACAGTTTCCATGTAAAAGAGTGTCTACTTTGAGGCTCACGAGACGATCTGATGTAAACAATCCCACGGGATGTATGATCATTATTTATTGGCGGCATATTATTTATACTCACCAGGTGAAAGCAATATATAAGACACTGTTGAGTAGTACTCAGAATAATATGCTATATTCTGATTCAGACATCTAGAAGAAAACGTTATATGAAAAAATATTTCTTTTGCGACTTTCTGTTAGCAGTCTTCTGGCAAAAACTCTGAGTGTAAAATAAAATTGCTATGAACTGTCGGTTTATCCTCTCGTGGGTAAAATGAACACACACAACATGGGTGGTGTGAGAAGCTAGGTTGTAATCCTGCCTAAATTGTTGTAAGTCTCGCAACGATTACATTTGTAATGTTAGAGACAAGTCAACAGGAAGCACATTATATTTTTGCAATAGATTTGCCTTTTCTTCACATTTTCAATTCAGGCTGTAGTTAAACATAAATTTAAATTTAAGTGGCGCTTATTAGAAGTAATATAACATTGCAAAGGCCACTAATGCAATTTATGATGACACAATATAATTTTTAATACTAATTCGTCTACGAAAGCAGTCTTTGCTACTTCTGCACTCTGTGTTTCAACACATAAAGTTGAATACATAGTTACAAAAGTAACAGAAAAAAGGAGTCTCTACAAAACATAAAACAGTTGTAGTATTTCACCCAGGTACCAGTATTCATACAATATTTTCAGTTTTATTTTTTCTACTTTGTTAGAATACTGTTGACCACTTCTCTTCTTTAATAGAATACGAGCACAATTCCAAAACATATGGCCTCCCCAATTTCACCTCATGTTTTTTGTTTAATTTTTTTCTAAACAAGAAAAAAAAAAGATTTCCTTTGTTTGTCTGCAAGAAAAGCCAGGCAGGGGTTACCATTGGTATATTTTATTCCCTGTGTTGTGCTATAATTTTATTATTTATGAAATAATAATAAAAATATGAACTAAAAAAACAAAAATTAAATAGATTTTTTTTTTTAAATAAAAATATTGTATAACTGTAACAACATTTTGGAGAGAGCATAGACTTGCATTAATAGAGTCGTGTACGTATGTTTGTCTATAAAAAAACCTGACTGAATAAGTAAATTTTGGGGAAAAAAATTTTGTTGTCTTTCGAATACCCTACAAAAAGGATTTTCAGGGATATAAAATATGTATAATAAAACAAAACATTTTGAAAATATTTATACTGAAGAATACAGTAAATATTGATCTAGAATCATCCATTCTAGAGTTCCCGGCAGTGACGACTGGTTTTCTAATATGGTCAGCTCCATTTAGGAAATTTAGGTTTTAAACTTAAGAAACTTCGTCTCTGTCACGGTGTCTATTCTCATGGATCATTGTATATTCACAATTGGAAGTCACACGGAGAGACTTTGCTTACCGTGAAATGTTTTCCGCAGAGATTGTACATCAGTTGAGGAGATCGGTTGTTCAACTTTTCGCATTTGGCTCATACTTTGCCTATAATTCGATTGTATTGATTGGTGTAACGCTAGATAGGAAACAGGTAGAATGGAAGTGAAATCGCTTATTAGTCGAATAAACTCGTTTTATCTTCTTAAGTAAACGCTTTGAGTTTAACTGCAGCTGTTGTAATGCTGTTGTGGCTTAACTTTGTGAAAATGTTTAATTAGTGGTCAAGTATTGTGAGTGAGTTGTACACTTTTATTGTGTTCCCTTGTGTTCCAACGGATTGCAAATGGTTATGGCTAAAGTAAAAACCTTGAACTTTCAATGAAAAACAAAATGAAATTTTTGTTCTTAAAGTATTTTGCTTAACTTTTTTGTTACTGTAGATTATTTTTTCTTTTTTCTAAAAACACAATTTCTTCTATTTCTTTCTTCTATTGAAATTGAATGACAATTAAAATAAATATTTTGTTATTGTTTTTATTCTTATAAATAAATAAACTTTCCATTGCAATATAATTACTACAGTTTTAAAGGTTAAGGCCGCTTAGATACCCAAGGTTGTATGAATTTTTGAAAAGATGATTTCAATATTAAGAAAAAATTGCCATAAATTCCTTTAGTGTTTATGGTAGTACATAGAACACTGTTGTAGTCGTATGCTAATTTTGTTGTCCTGATATTATACCACAATTAAATTATGCTGCCATAAAGATAATTTCATTTTGAAGTCTCGCAAAAAAATGTAGAACTTAAGTAACTTTCCTAATTCAGCAATGTAATGTTCAATAGATTTCAAAAAAATTTGTTTGGATGTCTCACTTTCTATCGTCCTATCTGCCTCTCTCTCTCTCTCTCTCTCTGTCTCTCTCTGTTACAAAGACTGTAGATAATAATGTCAATAATGACAAATTATTTTTGAATAAATTGATTGAATTAGTAACCAAATATTTAATATTGTTTGTTAATAAACAACAGCATAGCATAAAGACAACAACATAACATGACGATAAAAGATGGAATGGAAGGAGACAGAATGGAAAATAGAATTAAGCCAGCCACTTTATATTATTCATATGAAATTAAAAGAAAAACAAACAAAAAAAGCTTTCAATTTAGATAAAAATTTGCTTTGAGTAGGACGCCTGGATAATGCTGTTGTTGCCACACTTTATGCTTAATTAAATTTATGCTGAAACTTGTAACGAATTTGCTTTTAAACAAGTCAAATTGTACAACTTGAAGTTGCCTTAACAAGATGATGAATAAATTTATTTGTAACAGGCATATACACAAAAAATATATTAAAGCACTCAACAGTAATGGAATATGATGGCAAAAGGAAAAAAAAAAAGAAAAGAAAAAAAATTAAACCAACAACACACTAAAAAATTTTCGACAATTTTTTTTCTTCGCTTTTTCTAGGGGTTTCTTAATAAAATCTTGTTAAAGTAGGAATATAAATATAAAAATGTAGTTGTTGCTACGATTGTTGTTGTTATTGTTGTTGGCGTAGCTGTTGAGATTTAAAAAATTCATGATTGCCACCATTAGCAGCTCGTTAAGCACAAATGTCGCTCACCGCATTCTCACAGCCAAAACGTTATTTATTTAAACTCATATCCACACACATACAACACACTCTCTAGTTCCTTTTCCTCCTCCCCAACTTGCAGTATTTGTTGTTGCTATTAGTAAGTCTTGTAAAGAGAGCAATACTATTTACAAATTACTTATAAAGCCAGGCATTTACTCTCTCTCACACACACACACATACCCACCCACTGTCGCAGCTTTATTAAGAAAAAGAAAGCAAGAGAAATAAAAACCAAGAAACGTGTATGTTTGTGTGAAAATTATGTGTATTTGATTCATCTTTCTTTGATGGCTGTCATGTTTGCCAAAAGAAAACTTGGTTTTCTGTTATACTTCACATGCATACATACATACATAGGAATCCCATACACAGACCCATTGAAACTTCGAATGTAATTTATCAAGCGGAAGTTGAGTAAATCAAAAACAATTTAAGTTATGCCAGTCAACCAGTTGTGTTCTTTTTTTTTATTTCTTGTTGCTGTTGTTGTTTTTATTTCTTTTTCACTTAATTTAACGAGAATTAAAGCAAGTGCAATTACAAAGGGAGAAATAATTTGAATGAGATCTGGAGAGTGGAGGAATGTTTAGTGGCGGTGATTTATTCCTGTGCATATAGGTTCTCATTTTTTTACGAGCATAAGAAAGAGATTTTTTTTGTAATTTTAAAATTCATGTACGATTGTTGTTCTATAAAGAAAAGGGTTTTGAAATGATAATAAGACATGTATTTGTTTTAATTAAATCATTTTGAATAAAATCAATTTACAAACAATACTTTTGCACTTCAATGTAACTGTATGTGTTGTGAAAGTGTACGTAAGAAGGTAGTTATTTGCTGTTAGACAAACTGTAAACTTTTAAATAAAAACTACGACATGTATTGCCATTCGGTGCATTACAGCCATAAGAACTGAACCATTTTACCTGTAAATTGTTCTTCTAGTTGAATGTGATGTTTAAACTATTTTTGGGGCATAACATCACTACGGCAATTTCCCTTAAAGTGTATAATAACAGAAGAAGAAGAAAAAATAAACATTAAATCTCTCTTAAACTGCTGCTCTTTGCTCTTTGGTTTGGTTTCAATCAGGGGATATGTTTTACAAATGAACTTGAATATTCAATTTTTCTCTAAAAGGATCACAATAGGAAGCAAAAGGTCTCAATGTCATTTCCGACAACAATTTAAATGAATCTAATGCTGATGAATGCTGGCTCATGTTAGAAAATAATCATGGTTTTTGATTGTGGTCATAGGAATCAATAAATAGTCTGCCTTGCAATAACCACAAACTAATGCAGATACTTTTACTCTTACAAGAGTAAAGGAAGTTGCATTGAACTCAAGGCAGAGGGGTACGGACTCCGTACTAAGAGAAATGATAATAATAATAATGGTGTACATTCACACATACATATGTATATACGTACATATAGACGACCACATTTAATTTCCGTTTTAAGAATTTCAATTTTTTTACCAAAGAGTTTTTAGTTTTGTTTTAGAGAGAGAGAGAGGCAGAGTGAGAGATTAGGAAAGGGTTGAAGGGTATAAATGGTTACGAAATGGAATTGTAAATAAAAATGTTTGTTCTTCTTTTCCTTTTTTTTCAATATACGATAGCAGAGAAATCATTTAAATGATTTATTTTGCATACAAATGACAATTTAACTTAAAAAAAAACAAGAGAACCAAGAGGACCAAGAGAACAAACACAAAAAATAAAAAAGAGAAAGAAAATAAAATGAAATTGTGTATCGTTAAGACTCGTAAGGGAAATAACATTTGGTCCAGCGTTCTAGTTACAGTTACAAAATTCAAATATTTACGTACAAATACACTCACACACCCACACACATGTATACTGATATGAGCACTTATACAAATATAACTAAGAATTTTACATCCTTAGATAAAAATCTGGACAACAACAATACCTACTGTCTGTACTATCTGCGTTGATTTGTTTGTGTGTACGAAAGACACAAAAAAAGAAAGAACAAAATCAGAAAAGAATGCGAAAAAAAGGAAACGGAATGAATAAAACATAAAAGAGACAGAAACTTCGTAAAGGATCGCCCCTTTAAAAGGGCATCAATGATGAAAAATGATAAAATCAAACAGCAATCAAAACGATTAGAATTGAAAAATCAATTCGTATTTGATAGAGACGGAATGACAGAATATTATAACAATTCAAATACTAACACATGTACATGTTTGTACATACACACACACACACTCCCACGAACAAACAAGATAAAGAGAAATCCCGGACCCTGGTATTACGAAAAAAAAAAAATTCGAAATTTGTTTGCAAAGCAGCAGTTAAATGTAAAAGGAATCATGTTATCAAATCAAATCGAATCAAATCAATGATACAATGACATATAAGTACGTATACACAGATATACACACACATGCATTGCTGTTAGGAATTACTAAGATTTTTCTTTTTCCTCTTTTTCTCTCTCTTTCAGTGTCTCCCTCTACTCTGCCTTGTTATTTAAATAAGAGAAGTCTACACTGGGCATTGAGTAGCATAACAATAATGCAGTGTACGTATGTAAATAACGGGAATTACAACAACTTCAATAGACTGCATGGAAATTCTGTGAAAAATTCCAAAATAATGAGCAAAGAATTTAAGAGGCGGAGAAAAAGGGGAGAAGAAATATTAAAAATTCTGTTAGAGAAGTAATGAACGGATGATAGATAGATTGTTTCAAACAGTGGCCGCCATAGAGTAGGCAAAAAATCTAATGATTTAAATAAGAATTGATTTGATTTTAGATCATCGTTTCACGGAAAGAAATTGCAAGGAATTCCATCGAATAGGTCTTACTTTCCTGATGGACATTCTCTTTGCCTGGAGTATGGAGTTTAAGAAACCCCTCAAAAAGGAATCTTGCATACTGAATTGGCTTGATTTTACCGGCCAGTGCTAATCTGCAAGATGAGAAATTATTCTGTTTGAGGCACATATGTCTCGCTCGAACCATCTGTAAAGATCTGCTCAAATATTTTAAACACAGCTTCTCTCACTTTTCCAATTTCAATTTCAATTCTATCAATGGCTTATAAAACAATTCAATGAAAACAAAACAGAAAAAGTGTCTTTCATTCATTTCATATTTTTGTCTTTTGCTTTTGCTTGACTATAATAATATCACTTTATATTATGAAATCTTTTATTTTAATTTGACAACTCCGCTTTACACAACAACAAAATAAAGTTGAAATCTTCATAAATGCCAACACAAAACAAATCCTTGGCTTTCTTGACAACAACACTATAAAACCTTCAAAAGAAATCGTGTTCTTTGCTCCGTTTCTCTCTCTAACATCGTAAATCAAAGTGTCAATTTATTATTGTTTTTATTTTTTTTTTATGAAAATAAGAAATTATTATGAAAAGTGTGATGAAAAAAGCAACACAGTAACAATAAAAGAAGAAGTTAAAAAAGAGAGAAAAACAAAAACAAAACAAATTTAACCTTTAAAACGTATTTCTTCTACAGTGTTCTCACTACAGATTTTGTGTACTTCGCTTGTATGATTGTATGTATGTATGAATGAATATATATATATATGTGTGTGTGTGAAAAACACTTGAAAATACGAACAACAATAATAACAACAATGAAGAGAAAATCAAAAACTGTGTTGTTTTTACAAATAAAATGCCTGTCAAACATTTTTTTTCTTATGAAATATGGTTTTCAATAATAAAAACATTGAAATGTTGGTAACGATACAAAAACAACAATACAAAACAAGACAAAAAAAGTAAAATTGAAAAGAAAAACTTCAAACTTCGTTTTGCTTTACACAGTGTATCCAGACTTACTCAATCATACATAACTTAGAATCAAATACACACACATACACACATACAGCTTTATATGTACAAGAGCCCAATAGTATTTGTGAAATTTCGTAGCTGTTACCCACTTCTGTTTGTTTGCTTGTGTGTGTAAGTGATTTTGTTTTGTTGTGTTGTTTATGTGTGCTGTTCATGTGCACTGTTTCTCTTATGAATGGTTGTGCAAGAGTGTATAAAGCAGAGCCCGGCAAAACCTATGCACGCGTGCATGTCAGCCATTATTAAATTTACAACAATGTTCTCTCACGATCAAAAATACACTCAGTCTCATTTGAGCATCCATTGAAAGAGGTTGTGTTGTCGCATGTTTCTGCTAATGCAGGGATGTATAGTATGAATATCCCAGAAAGTTTTCTATTAAATATGTATATTTCCAAAAAAAAAAAACAAATTTTAATCTAAAATGCTTTCTTAAATCAATATAATCAAAGAAGTCTAAACGAATTTTACAAATTTTAATTTAATAAACTAATATTTTTAATTAAAATACCACCATTTAAAAATTTAAAGTTTCCATGCCTGCATTGTAGTGAATTTAAGAGTATAAATTTTTCTCTTTTCTTATTTTTCGCTCTCGCACAACTGACCAATAGCAAGAGCTGCCGGGCTCTGGTATAAAGCAATCGGTATTAAGTGAGAGTATGGTTGTTATTGTTGTGAAGTTTTTGTATTTTTTTTATTGCGTTCTGTTGGTGTTTTATTTTCTCAAACTGGTTTTGTGTTTGTATTGATCGTTTTTACTACTTTTTTGTTATTGTTTTCTCTTTCCCTCTCTCTCAGTCTCCATCGGAGTTATTTTTGACGTTGTTGCTATTATAGAACAATTGATTTTTTTATTTATAGGTTTTAATCGATTTTTTTTTAATCTCTCTTACGCTGAGCCATAGGAAGAGAGAATTTTTAATTCGATTAGTCAGTTTAAGAGTAAATTGTTGTTATCGGACTTAAAGGAGAGTTTTGCAATATTTTTGATTGTAACTCTTAAAAAAATACAGAGCAATTTTAAATGTATACCGTTATTTATTAAATTTTTATTTCTGTAAGATTTTTAAAGTTCTCGAACACATAAAATATTATTGGGTTGTCTATTTTGAGATTTCAAAACCGTTTACCTAGCCTGGTTGTCAGTTGTTAAAAAGACTTCATTTGAATTGTTGAAAATTTTGCTATTAACGAATACATACTCAATTCGTCATTACACCCCCTTCAGACAGGATTACGACCTAGCTTCTTACATTACCCATGTTGTGTGTGTTCAATTTATTCATGAGTGGCGGGACTTACAACTTAAAGTCCACTCCGATCGACAGATTTTTGGAAAACTTTTCTTGGTAATTTTTTTTTACTCTCAGTATTTTTACCAGAAGACTGCAGAGAGAAAATAGCCAAGGTACTAGAGCTTGGGGTTCGACCAAAGGTTAGTGTCTAGTAAGCCAACACACTACTACTAGCGTTTACTAAACTAATGCAAATGGTTTTTAATTGCTAAAAACGAACGTAGCTTTCGTTACGTTCTGTGAACGTTTGGCTAATTGTGGCTTAAGGAGCATTTAATAACAAAAGAACGCGTAAAAAATTGAGACTTATACACATTTCTAGTGATGTGTATAACCTTCTTCGGAGATATCTTAATGCTCTCGAATGCTCTTTCAAAGTGAATGTGGTTCATTTCCTAGAGACTTTTTAACCTGTTGCAGTGTGTTTGCCATTCGTTGCTACTCTATATTAATTTGTCTTAAAAATCTAAGCATCTATTCGTTTGCATACATGGATTTTTCTGTTTTGTATGGCATCAGTGAGTTTTTGTTTTGTTGTTTTGCGTTTTTTTTGTCACTTTCATCCAAGGATTAGCTTATGTTACAAATTGACATTTTTTTTCTATTATTCGTAGAAATGTGTGAATTGGAAACTATAAAACGAAAACTAAAAAACTGAATTTTTAGTTTATTGGTTTGGAATAGTTAAGTTAAGAGGTTTATATGGACTTTTTTATTTGTTTTCTGCTGTAGTTTTATTGGAAAAAATAAAATGTTGCTCGAAAATGTTGCATAAATTGTTTCAAGGTGAGCTGTTATTTGAATACGGATTTCGTTTCGTTAATAATTTTTGAAAATAATTCAAATTTTAATATCCAGGTGTGTGTACATAAAGGTGACACTATCTAGAATTCAAAATACAAAAAAAAAAGGTTTTAGTTTGTTAAGAGACTCTAATCCTTTTTCTCTCTCTCTCTTTCAGTTGGATGAAAAGATGAAATGAAGCCAAAAAAGAAAAATCATTCAATAAAAATTTTCAGCAATAATTTATTGGAAAGAAACAATGGATTTTCATTTGACTTGGAAAATTCAGTAAATATTTTTAAACTGAATTATTTTTGGAAAGTATTTATTTTATAATCACTTTACCTGATTACGTTTACAAAAAGCAAAATAAACGTGAATATGTTATATTTCTAGTAGGTTGTGAGAACAATAGCTAATGAATAATCAGTCAACAGTACGAAGGACATTTGCGCCACAAAAAAGTTTTACAAAAGAACCAGACACTAGGTTTGAGCTCATCGATCAACTCCTGAATCAGACACCTGGGACAAAATGAAATTTGAAAAAAAAATATTTCTTTCAGAAACTTACTCTCAGCAGTCTTCTGGTAAAAACTCTGAGAGTAGAATAAAATTGCTGTGAAAAGTTTCTCATGTTGTCGACTGAACTTTGTCTAGAATTCTTTACATTGCATTTCTATGTGAAATTCACGGTTTTGTATGAGTCGAATAATACAACGATCAAGAGCACAATGGCTGTACAGATTTTTACAAAAGTTTGTTAGCCAGACTCTTATTAGGAGCAAAACAACCGCCAATAATATCCGACATTCTGAAAAGCCAATAGAGATGTGCTGGGCATAAGTTGCATATGTGACATCACTACAACGATCATAGAATGAAATCCGCAGGAAAGTAAAAGGTGAAGTCAACGAACCAACAATTAGGCACAATTGAAATTGAAAAAAGCTATTAAAAAACAATGTAAACTGAAATTAGTTGAACAAATAATGGGAAGAGAAGAAAAAAGTGTTTTTTAGAACATATTTCCTCTTAAGAATTGCTCATTTTTGTTTAAGAATCTCTGGGCTGTGAAACTGTGCTTGATTTCCTTTTGCTATACGCAATTTTTTATTTTTGAATGTGTGTGCTTGTATAAAACATTAAGAGAGAATCTCTATTCTAATCTTAGTTTGCTACTCTACTCATTGGTTTAGTTTATACGTGAGACCTTTTTTGAACTTATGTTTTGTAATTTCATTAAACACACACACACACATAAACTTACGCTCACTGCATAGCAGGCAATCATAAGACAGGACAAAACAAGAACTAATAAACTGTTACAAATCCAAACACAAGTGCATACACATACACATACACGACTAATCATACATCCGCAATAATAAACAATAGAAAAATAAGTTAAATATTGTTGGGAGGGAATAAAACAAATAAACAAGAAGAGATGAAGGAGTGGTGAATTTTAGTAAATATCATACACTAGGAAATATAGTATAACAGTATAACACTGAGTTATAAGAGAGATAGAGAATGAGAGCTGCTGCTGCTGCTGTTAAAGTTTTTCTGTGTTTATTATTCTCCGTTTTTTTTCTCTTCTGTTTTACTTACGCCTGGGGATTTGGTTATTTGTGTTGTTCTACTCTAGCTATTGCTGTTGCTATTGTTTTATTTACCTGTTCCATTTGGTTGGGAAAACAAAACAGTTTTTGTTGTTTTTATTTCATTTTTCACCAAAATATTTAAAACTACATTTTTGTTGTTGTTGTTAACGTTTATTAAAGTGGAAATAATTTTCTGTTTTATTTTCATCAAAAACTTTAGCCAAAAAGAGCTTTGCAAACACTAGACATTTGAACGCAGACTAGACTTTAACGAATAAACAAAATGGTTTCAGTTTTTAAAATGAATTTAAAAAAAAAATTCCAAAAAAACAATACAAATTTTAGAAAATAATTTACTTTTGAAAGTTTAAAGAATTTAATATTCTGTTTAAAATCGATTGCGAAAGGAATTAATAAAACTTTGCTATGATAACATTGAAATCCGAGAAAAACAAAACATTGAAAAGAAACAGTTGGAAAATGTATAAATACGATTACAAGTTCATCAATCATCAAACGATTTTACATGATTTTCATTGACAACTTTGTTGGTGTTGCAAAAAAAAAGAGAGGAAAACATTAACTTTTACATAAAAAACTCATCATATATTAGCGTAAATATGTAAGCAACACTTACATACTCGCATACAAATGCTTTTCCATCATAATCCTTGATATCTACCAGTACTTCTATCTTCTCAGTCAGTCGTATATGAGCGTCGTACATTTCACTCTTTTCGTATTGAATGTGAATGTTGAATGTTTAATGTGCGTGTATACGTTCATAGTTTCACTGCATAACATTGCATGCAACCAAAAATAACTGAATAATGCATCAAATATCACTGGGTACTGCTTGTTCAACTTCTTCTTTTGCTTCCCTTTTTTCCGTCGTTGTTTTCAACGCATTTACAAACACACACACACACAAATATATTTCATTTATCATTTAAATGACAGCAACAACTTACGATTTCAATGTATAGAAGGTATAAGTGTATAAATAAATACTCTTTCTTCCCTCTTGCTCTCTTACCTTCTTTCTCTATCTATCAAACTCTCCCATACTCTCACTCCCTAGCTCTCTCTCTCTCTCTCTCACTATTTTTGTATTTGTGTCTCAGTTTTTTGCTTGCGTGTGTGTGTTTGTGTATAGATAGTATATACATGTGATAAGTAAAACATATTTTACAACATCACTTATCAGCGCCACAGACAAAGAGACTGGCAGACGAATTGTGAGAGTAAGCGTGTTCGAGTGAGTGCATATGAGTAAAAAAGAAATGAATGCAAAAGTATAAATCAGAGCTGGCAATATTCAATTGTATTGTTCGCATCGAAACTCCAGACTGTCGGAGAGTAATTAAGAAAGTTTTTTTTTGCATAATGCAACGTTCGCAGAAGGCAAACTATTTTTCCCGTTTCATCTGCACCTGAATGTAAATGGAATATAATGCCAATATGAACCAATAACTCGAAGACGATCATTTTTATCGGCCTCTAGTCTTCTAAATTGTGTCTTCGAAATTGCTGATGTAATCCGTGGTATCTGGCTGATAACCACGAAAAAAAAATATTAAAGTCAAGAATTTTACCTACCTGTGCCCGCTGCCCCACATTAGCTACAGTACGGTGGATTATTGTTTCATTTGACAACTTACGTTGTATGCTTTCATGCAGAATTTTCTTTCTTATTGTGCATGTGTATGCGTATACGTACATATATATTCGAGTTTTCATTTAAAAACTATTTGAGAACTTCTTTGATTTTCTGTAAGAATTCAAAATTTCCATCACTGGCACGACTAAATAAATAAATGTATGAAGAGTCGTATAAACAGAATGAAATGCACACAAACCAGCCATGTTAATACAGCTCAAGAACATATCCATGCACATACAAACTTATTTTTTTTTTAATAATAAACGCACTTATATGAGATGCACCTACCACACATCCACACAGCCCAGGGTAGATCCACTTGCATTCATACACATACACATCGGTTGTAAACATCGATTTTATAACAGAACAAAAAAAGGACTCTATTTGAATTTTAGTTGCATTTCTCTTGTTTTTGTTCTCTTTCTCTTCTCTGTTCAGTTTGATGCTGTTATTTTTATTGGCGAGATGAGCACGTTGCTGATGATGATGATGATGAACTGTCGCCGTTATTTGTCATATGAGTTTAAGGAGGAAAAGCGAGACAGGGAGAGTGTGTTTGTGTGTGCGTATATACACATACATACATACATATGTATAGTATGTCAGAGTATGTTGATGTTGTTTACTACAAGCAATAAATAGATTATTTGTTAACGCGAGTGTGTATGTGTGCGTGTGTATGTGAACGCTATAAATTGCATATGTCTGCAATAAAATGATAACATTTTATATGTTTCCAGAGTTTTCAATTTTTATATTTTTATTTTTGTTGCACTGCATCGCTGTCATCTTGTTAATGCTTTAAATTGTAAGTTCGTTACTTCACAAAAAAATTGTTCCTGTGTATGGGGGATTTGGATCTGTCGTTTGTCGTTTTTTCCCCCGTTTTTCAGCACTTACCTTAAAGCAAAATTAAACAGAATTCAGTAGATTCTCTTTTTTTTCCCTTTTCCTTCTTTCTTTTGAAAAATATGTATGTATGTGCATATGTATGCATATACATATGTATGCATACATAGCAAATAAGATTTATTGCTGTGTTTATTTGTATTTTTCTCTTTGAAGTTTCATTATGTTTAGCAAACGAATTGAAATTTTGTTTTGGAAATGTATTGATTTGTTTGCTTGAAAATTTATTCCCATATTTAAACAAATGTTTGAAGACCTTAAATCTTAAACTATTGATCATGGATGCTTTAAGGGTCTGCCCTAATAAATTGCCAGCCATTAACACCAGTGTTTATAGCTTACGATTTAATCATTAAGGTCATCTGTTACACTTGGGGTCTAAAAGATACACTCTAGATAAACTGTTTAAAAGGGTAGGCCGTCAAGCATAAACAAAACTTTTTTGAAAAAATTCAAAAAGCATGAATTGTTTCCCATTAAATATGAAGAAAAAAATTAACTCCCTTTGCAGTGTGAGTTTTTATTTGAGAATAATCAGTTTTTGTTTTAACATTGAAAACCCTAAAAAGACAAATTTGTTGTCTGCTTAAGCAATGAACCACGTACACACACACACAAGTCGCGCTGTGACTTGGGCTGACACAACAGTGTCCGTCTGTCTATTCACTCAATAACTTTAGCAACTTTATTAAATCAATAACATAAACATACTCTTACGTTCACACACAAACTCATATTCGTCCATAAGAAGACACTGTGTTGTTTGTTTATGCATGAAAGAGTATGTTAGTGTGTGTGTGTGTGGGTGGTGTGTTTGAGTATTTAACTGTAGACAACCACTCTATTGTCACCATCATCAACTGTTTTTATCATTATTATCACAACTGCTCTGTCTCTGCTTTTCTTTATTAATGTTGGTATTGTTGATGTTATTGTTGTTGTCGTTTTTAACGGTGCTGTTTGTTGTCGTTGGGTCATTAAGTGGATTAAGTACAACCATCAATAGCATATGTTGCCATTGTTTACACTGTTTATGAGTGTTTGAATGTCTTGGCATCTCTTACTACACTTACACTCTCCTTCTCTCCTCCTTTCTTTCTTTATTTGTTCTCTCTATATTATTTTCTTTATTGATGCTGTGATATTTCACTAAACGCATATTGACTGCTACAAGATAATTTTGAAAGAGAAGATGTTGATGTATCTTCACCATAGAAAGAAGAGTAATAAAGTTTATTGTGACTGTGACTGTCACATATTAATAAAGAGTGCAAGCAGTTGTCTGGAGTTTAGCGAATATTCTAGGTCGAGTGGCAAGGGCCACAATGGAATTATTAAAATGTTTTCTTTATTTTGGACGAAATAAATCTGGTTCCGTTAATTTTGAGTTCAAGAGGCTTTCCGCAGGCACAGAGAGATGGATCTACCTTGCTATCTGTTTTCAGTGTTTCAGTAGACCGGACGTACAATGTATAATTCCTCTTATAGTCTACCCTAATTGCTTAATTTTCTGTTTTTTGCTGGCCATGGTGCCTGTCAAATTCTATGGCAAAGTCCATGAAATTAAAATTTCGTCTTTACTTAGCTGTAGGTTGCGGAAATTACAGTATATCGATATTATTAGGAGTTATCGTTTCACGAAAGAGATAACCTTCAACACCCTTCTTCATTAAGTCATAATACACAGTGAGCATGGTCCGGTAAATGATCAATCGATAGAGGATTATATCGTTAAATAAATAAATCTTTTAGCATGAGTGCCAATAATGATAAATTTTAGGATTAAGTCAAGTAGGGAGTATAGGGGTCAATTCTTAATTTGTGCTCCGTTTAAACCCCTTCCAGTATGGTTACCTATGCTAGCTGTACTTAAGTTACTATCTTTAGCTAATTGCACTTGAAAATTTACATCACAATTATGAAAATTTAATATTTGCGAGTAGGATCGAATTTAATAAATATTTTATCACATCAATGTCTGTTTAAGAAGTTTAAGAATTTAAGTTGCGTTTAAAACTAATGGCATGCGCTACAATTGTTTTCTATTTAAAGAAAAGAAAAAAACTCTTGAGTTCGTCGCTTTTCATTACTCACTTGTCCATCTCAATTGAAGGAGAATGATTGTAATAAATGAACATTGTCGTGATAATGAAACAATTTCATTTGTCTTCGACTCGAAAACAAACTTTCGTTTTTTATTTTTGTTGTAGTCATTCTGCCATACCAAATATGTTTTCAAAGTTTTCATTTCCTGTTGCGTGGCTGTCGTTCTATTCTTTCTATTTCATAAAATGACTCTTGTAGGTGTATGAGTGTATACAAGACAAAGAAGTGAAAAGAGATCTTGACGCTGCTCTTTTTAAAAAATTGAGTTTAACTAATATTTGACGAAAGGTTGTTGTTGTTGTTGATGTTGTATTTCGATATCCATTTCATTTTGAACACTTCTTCATACTCGTTATAATGAGAATAAACTTACAATTACGTTTACACACACATACATAAGCATACTTACTCAATTACTCGAATAGAGGGAGAAAGAGAGAGAGAGAGAGAGAGAGAGAGAATTATCGGGAGTGTACAACTTGCGAAAACAGTTTGTTTGTGTGGCTTTGTATGTGTGATTGTGTTTATTGATAAATATATAATGATGTGTGTATATATGAGTGTGTTTATATGTGTTTTGTGTTTGTTATCATGTTATTGACATCAACAAATGAGTTTAAATAAATAACTTGCAGCTCAATGAATTGAAAATTTATTTCTTTATTAAAAAAAAAAAATAACAAGGAAACAAAATCAAGAAAAATAGAGAGGAAGATGGAGAGGGAAAGAGAGTCGCACTTTTGTGCGACTATAATCGCCTGGCTGTGTATAAGCTTGTTACTTTATTTGGCTGTTGCAAATGTGTTCGTAAATTTGTCTCCCTCGCCCGTCCCTCCTCCTCACCTTCTTCCAGCATCCATAGTATAACTAAAATGTATCATCCGTATTTTATAAAATGTTTGGCGCGAAATGTGAGCGGCGAGTATAGAAAATAATCTTTTAAACCGAAAATAAAGAGATTCTACAGTTTTTTTGAAATATTGTGTGTAACCCTGTGTATGTATTATTTGCTTGGCTTTGTTTTTGTTGGCCATGTTTTTTTTTTAAATAACTGTGCTGATGGCTGGGTTGTGTATTGTTATTGCTTTCCCTTGTCTTGGTTTCTCTCGATACTTTTTTCAGTTCACCGTTTCATTTCATGTCTTTTATTTTATTTTTCCTTTCATTTTATTATATGTATATTATTGTTGTTGTTTTTGTTGCATTGTTAGTTGTATTATTATATTCCTGGATATATTCTTGGGATTGAAATGAAAAATGAAAACATTCGTTTCCATTTAAAAATAGAAATCAAATTTATTATTTATTTTTATTTATTACACTTTATTATTGTTGCTGTTCTTGGTCAGATCGTTGAGGGAGTTAACTTGTAGCTGCTATGTTTTATTCCATAAATAGTAAAATTGAAAGTTTTTCCTTGTCTATACTATAAATAATACAGTGGTTTTATGAATCGTCTATGGCCATTAAATTTAGATTAAAAAGAAAAACGAAGAACTTTAATCTGAAGGTATTTTAAAAATATTTAACACACATCGACAGCATTTGCCTTCCTTACTACTGTCTCTGGGATATTTTCATGTCTTCCTAATTTACTTGGCAGAAATGAAAGCAACTTTTACTTTCGCATGTCCTTCATCAAAGCATCTGAGCAGAAGAAAACGGAATTTTATGATTTTCTTTTACTTTCAAGCAACATTCTTCAGGTGCTCTCCGTCTCTGTACGATTTTTATCAGCGAAGCCCTGCTATGCAGACACAATTTTGTTGGTCTTTTTTGGCTTTGGATTTCTTAATAACGGTATCCATTCATTCATTCATTCATAAATACAATAATGTCTTAAATGCCTTACAACGCCACCTCCTCACACCCCAAATGCGTACACAGTCATTGAGTTGAGTAGCCATAAACAGCAGCAACAGCTGCTTAAGCCATTAAAAGTGATGCGTGCGTGCGTTTTAGCCTTTCATTGGAAAGGAAACGAAGAAGAGCACAACTTTGCACCTTTCTGGCTAAGGAGTAAGAAATGACTGTAGCAGATTGAAATGGTGCAAGTGATGAAGAGTAAAGGCAACATCAACAATAACTGTATAATAAGATAATAAAATTAAGTAATAAGCGCCGGAATATTTTTATACGCTGTTAATGAATGCCAACTTTTTATGGGACATTCTCCTTCTCTCTATATATTATGCAAGCAATTCAACGGGGCATGGGCCAAGGGTTTTTTATGAATAATTTCAAGGTTAAATCTTTAGTAATAAACTGAAACTTTTATGGCAAAAATTTTAAAATTTTAACGCCTTAACTACACCATTTGTGGTAGTGGAGTTGTTACTAAAATCTGCATGACTTTGAAGATTTTTTTATTACCTTTTAACAATTGTTGAACTGTGGTTGTATGCTATACCGGCCATCTGTTTGTTGTCTTTATACTTTCAAAATGGCTGGCCATTTGTGGCAGCTATTATGCTCAAATTTAATTAACCTTTTCTTCCTCTAAAACACCTGTCAGTGAGCCATTCCATTTCCCTTATTTAATGCGATATGTAAGCAACAGAAGACATTCTCAGGCTTATGCCATTAATGTAACGTAATTTGATAATGACATTGGCAATTAGAATTATCGCAGTTGCTGTCATTGTGACAACAACAATAATATCATGCTGCCAGACAATACATTTCAAACACATAGAAAGAATGTCATAAAAGTTTTTGTTCGTTCCCTGTTTTGTGTTTTTTTGTTCGTCCTGTTGGAGAAATGTCAGGCAAAAGAAAAATTACAAAATAATCCCAGGGATTACAAAAAATTATGAATGTTTTCGTTTTCATTTTCATTTTTTATTTCTCTAGCAACAAATGCTTGAATATTTGTTTTATTGCCACAGATGGTGAATTTATCATTTATTTATTTGTTTTTTTTCAATGTAACACACAATCATTTGCAATATTTCTTAAAAGAATTTCAATCAATGGGGCATGATTAAATAAATGCTTTTGAAAAAGTACGATCGATTGTATTGTTCTCCTCTAAATAATATTTTAGCTCTTTCCATTTCACAGATTATGTCCCAATCAGCCGAGTCAAAACTATCCTTCTCGTAAGCTCATCTGCACGCTTGTTGCCATAAATTCACACATGATCTGGGATCCAGCAAAGGCTGGCTCTATATTCTTCGTCTTACGGACTTTTCAGGCATTTTCAAACAGTTGCCCACTATTTTAGATTACTCAGATGATGGCTTGACTAGCCCGTACTATGTACTTTCTGTCCAATTCTGTTGAATTGAAAATATCTTTCGATGGTGTACACTTCTGCTTGAAAGATACTTCTGAGATTCTCCATGTGCTCGGAAGATTTCACCCAGGTACGAAAAACCTCTCTAACCTATAACATGTATCTTATCTAACTCTAACAGTCTACTAGTTTACAAATTCCTTCCACTTTTTCAAGCAATGGATCTGGCTTAACCATCATACTGTTCATCGAATGCATATTCCTCGGTTTGCAAAAATATTCCTTCAATCCTCCGGTATATTATTACAGCATGCTTATCCGCCTCTTTGAAATGTCCTGTATATTGGCTTTCGATAGCAGTTTACAATACTGTTACAGTACTCAGGAGTAAAATATTCTTCCAGTTGGGATGTTTTCTCGTTCTTGTACATACCATTAGTTCTGTTTGGTTTTATTTGCGATTCCACTGACCCGCACCACAATCTGTAGTTGGCCAAAGCTACGTTGTTAGCCTAATTAAAAGTTTCTAATTGTCTGTTTAACGTATGTAATCTTCTCTGTCATCCAATAAAGGATACAACCGTTGTAAAAGTACTTCTTCATTTGGTACTTTTCTTATGGTTTGTTCTTGTTAGAAAAATTCTAAAGATCGTAATCACACAATTGAAAATAATAACAAGAATATTTTCTAAATAAATGTCCGTAGTTATTCGTTATATTATTGTCTTTATAAAAGTTTTTATTATTCCCTGTCTTGTCGTAATAGGCCTTCTATCATCCCATCATTGTCTTAAAAACTTTAAGTTTCGAAAAAATTTATTTTTTTCCCTCTCCCTCTCCCTCTTCCACTCCCACTCTGTCTCTCTCTCTAAACTAGTGAAAATAATGTGTTTTAAATAAAATTATGCTAATTTAAGTCAAAGTCCAATGGTTGAGAAAAACAATAAGGAGATAGGGTTAGGAGAGAGATATAGAGAAAGAGAGACAAACGAACAAGAGGATAATCTTATTATTGCAACACGAAAGAGGTAGAGAAACATAAGAGAAGGGGTCAAGGCAAGAGTTTGAAAACCTCAAAGAGGAATAAAATAAAATTTTCGTATTTATGGCTTAACAAAACTGTGCGGTTAATATTTTTATATGTCCCGGTTGGTTAAACCCGAAAAATGGGCCTTTTCATCGTTTTATTTTAATTTTTTTTTTTTTGGTAGCATATCGTTAACGTTTCATTTGAAAGTGAAAAATCAAGTGATGCATGGCATATTAATTTTGAATGGTCTTCGTTCGATACATAAACGAACCTTTTTTGTTGTTGTTGTTGTTTTTTCCTTTTTTTTGGTTTCATTTGCTCTCAAACAGAATGTAACAACTTTTACTTGTGCTCTTTTAAACCATACCACAGCACTTTCTCGTTCTCTTTATCCCGCTGTCCCGCTCTCTAGCGTTGCCTTTGATTCTTACATGAAGATTTCAAGTGTTTGTTTTTCTTTTATTTTTGGCAACATTGTCGGGCTACATACATATGCGTATGTGTGTGTTTTTATTTGCTTTTATACAAACCAGTTATTGTCTTAATGTGCACGAGTATATGTGTGTGTGTTTGTAAACATAGTACATGTGCTTTCATGTATTTGCATGTTGTATTGTGTTTTAAAGTTTTTTATGTTTTGTTTTGTTTTGTTTTTGTTGTGTTTTATGGTTAAAATTACCCAAAGGAATAATATTTTCACTTTTAATATTATTTTCAACATATTTTTGTGTTGTTTGTGCTCTCACTTTTATTTTTTCCAATTTTAGCGTTATGTTCGTTCGCATACTAACGTATAAATGTATGTAAGAGGCGAAAGAGAGGAGTTTTAAACCAGTTAGTAGAAACCAATCATTTCTCTTCTTTACTGTCTCTCTCTGGTTTTAAGTTATCTTTTCATCGTGTGGTCGTGTTATTTGCTTCAAACCAATTTTATTCAAAATTTATTGCTTTTCACAGTTTTTGCTTCTTCTTTTTAAACATTTTTTTCTCTCTCCTACAATATGAGTTTCTTCCTTTTTGTTTTTCTCTATAATTTACACATGAGTTCTATATTTTGTTTACTTTTTCTCTCTTCTCTCCCTCTCGATCTCTTTCTTGCTTTTTATGGTTTTTGGAAAAGCTTACTGACTGGGTGGATGTGAGTGTTTGTTTGTGTTTGTTTTTCGTTTTCTGCTGATGCCAGTAGTTGGAAAATATTGAAAAATTTCTATAAAAAATCGTAAACAATTTTTACATCCTCTTGTTAATGTTGGCTGCAGTGAGCATTTTTGAATTTTTTCCATTTTTTCCGTTTTTTTCCAATTTTTTTAATACTTGAAAAATTAAGGTCAAACTTTTTACCAACAAAACTCGTTTTTTTTCTGTTATTGCCGTTATTATTGTTGTTTTATTTCATTCCACTTTTAGCATATTTTATTTACAATCATTTATTCAATTTGATGTCTTGTATGCTTGTATTTTTACAAGCATGTCATATTAAAAAAAAGCAAAAAGAAGAAGAAGAAGCAGTAAGAGAAGAAGAAGAAAAAATTTGTCGTTGTCATCAGGTTTCATAAATTGCTTTTCAACATGTCATTTTATTCATTCGTACATTCATTCATTTTTATATGCTGATATGATGTGTCAAAGTGTTATAATGCGTGTTCTAAGGCTGCTCACGTTTTACGTTATAACAGCATAATGGTTTGGTACAGGTTTTGAAAGTGAATTCAATTTTTCTGTTATTTAAAGTTTACGTAACCAAAATGGCATGTTAACCTGGTAAAATAAATTTTTTTAAAGTCTCGCATTGTAAAAGGTCTTCATCATTGATATTGTAAAATTTACAGTAATTGGGGGTACATATGTATGTATTGTATGATGATGTATGATTATCACTGCGTGGTAAGTCTTATAATTGTATTCCATCTGTATGTTATTGGGAGAATTTCAAAGCTACACAGACGGTACTAAGCATACTAGCGACAGGGAATTAATCTTATTTTCGATAAAGCAATAAGAGAGAAAGACAGACAAAATCGAATTATATTGAATTTTTTCTGAAACTTTTATGCAATTTCAGTTTTATCTCTCACAGTTTATGCCAGCAATCTGCTGAGAGGAAGTCGCCGAAGAAATATTCTTTTCATATTTCGTTCATGTTCGAGATGTCTTGGCTGTGGTTTGAAACACGGCCTCACATCTAATAAGCCCACATACTGCACACAATAGACAACGGCGACGTCAACACTATTTAGTGACTAAAAAACTGTGGATACTTTGTACATGAGCCAGTAATTTTGTTTCATAAATTGTTTAGTTTGTAAATTGTTCGTTATTGTTTATATCTACCTAGTTTAAGGACTTTTAAATAAATCAATGAAAAAAGAAATCGTATCCTCCATAAATCTTTTCTTGTAATTTTCTTGTAATTTATTTTTGTTTTTATTTATTTGCTCTCTTATCCCGAGATTGATTGGCCAAGATAGTAAAAGAAAGCCACTCTGTAGTTAAAAATGAATTCAATTTACATTAAATTATTTATGGGCCCTCATGCCCAACAGTCGGCGACACTCCTACCCCTCGCAAGATATAAACAATCAGAATAAAATCGGAAAATATTTAATGTGTTGTACAGTGATAAAAATAACGAAACCAATCGTTACAGTTTAAGGCATCCTTTAGGCTTTATGTGCCAAACATGCACATAGCCTGAGCAAAAGAGAAGAGAGAGAAAGTGAAATAGAGAGAAAGAGAAAGAAAGAGAAAAAGACGTGCATGTTGCAATGCACTGTGTGTGGCCATGGTATCTGTGGCAATTGTGCCACAGAGCGAGCTATTTTTACAGGATATTGTAAACATCAGGATATTAAATATTTTTACAGTCACTGCAAAAATATATACCAAACGGGTGTAAAAGGAAAATCTGTACCACTGACCAACTAAATGTAATCGCAAGTGTGTGTTGTGAGGAGGATAAAAATTGTATCTGCAATCAATTTGTGGGGAAATATTTTCCTTGGCTTTTTTTTTGCTTTAATAAATCATAAACACTTGAATTTAATGTGTCTTTAAACAGAGAGAGAGAGAGAGAGAGAGAGAGACAGAGAGACAAAGAGAGAGACAGACAGAGAAAGACAGAGAGAGTATGAAAAGTTATGAATTCCGTTTAAAGCACAAAAGCAAATTAAATGGATTTGCTGTAGTGCATAATGAATTCCTCTTGCACATAATTTGTGTCTAGAATAACTTCGATTACAGCTGAAACCCTATACGACCATGTGGAACCTGCAGTCAACATGTTTGCTGAAAAATGTATCGTTAGATGCTATTTGAGATGTAATTTCTGACCTGACAGTCTTGGGATACCAATTTAATGCGATTTAGAAGCCAACGGTTGAAAAGTTTGCATCACTCGCCTAATAGTCAAAGCTTTTTCCTGACAAACTACGTTTTCTTTGGATGTATGTATGCAGGACTTAAAGAATTTGCGGAACTTAAATGTTGCGAACAAAATATTTTATGTTTAGTTGTTATGTATTGTGGTATCGATGATAATTTGTATTTGTGATGCGAGGCTGATTGTGGACTCCATATCAGTCCATATACATAATTGGTGCTGTCAGCAGAGTTCCAGTGACTGTCTGTGAGCTGCAATTACTCGTAGCAGATGCAATGACAATACATATTTTATAAGGGGAAGCTTAGAAATTTTCGTTTACTCTGAGGGGTATATTTCCCTTTTTGGCTCATTAATTTAAATAAATTTTGTTGCAATTTTAATTGATTTACTGTGGTTGAAATTACAAAATAAAAGGGCATAATTTATGCAGTGACTTCCCTTACATTACCATGCCTTTCCTTATCCATCGCTTATTTGATTCTGATTAATTCAATTTTAAATAAAACATAACCATGCTTCTTTATATGTTTGCTTAAGTAATTTATTAAAATGAAATTACATTAAAAATAAAAACAACATGTTTTAAATAAATAAATAAAGAAAACAACAACAATAAACAAAAAATAATTTTATTAAAACATTTGGTTTCGCTTTCGTTGGTCATAAAAAAAATAAAAATTGACCATTAATTACACCCTCATTATTAAATAGGCCACCAGTAAAGAAAGTAATTTAATAAATAAATATACACACAAACACACACACACATGTGTACGTGATGTTAAATAATATTTTACATTTGAAAAATGAAAACAAATATTCCAAGTACATAATAAACGAATATTGAAATACCCTCACACATATTTATTGTGAAAAGAAATACCCCAATAAACCAAAAGGCTTTCAAAATAGTTTGTAACAAACTTACTACCATAAGCGTTAGGTTTGCAAAACTGTTATGATAACTATTATGAATGGCTTGTTAACAATTATTTTATTAAGAAAACTGAACCCTTGCGATAATATTACAAGTTAAGGTATATAACAAGCTTAGAAGTGTAGTTAAAAAATAAGCTTACTTTCGTAATATTTTTATAAGCTTTTAAATTCAATGAAAAAATAAAGATTTTTATTTTATATAGTTTTAATTATTTTATTGCTATTTTTTCATTTATAAACTATATATATAAATATGATTTTGTGCTTCTAATATATTCGCCCTCCCCCAATCCAATAGAAATTGCGGCATCTATAAAATTAAAAAAGGAATGTATTAATAAATGGATAAATTCTGTACGTACACTATTTTACTTCTTATGGCTTTTGATGTGCTCAGGCTACGGACACTCATTTTTTCTTCTGTTCCTTTCTAGCATACTAATAGTTTCCTCCAACATTTTTTGGTCAAATTTGGAGTCTTTGCTACAGTTTGGAGCTCTTTTGCCTTTGAATAAAAAGAAATAAATATTAGAAAGCTATAGCGAAATATATTTTTAATTTAACTTACAAATGAATCCGAAAATTTTTAGTCATCTTGTAACTTCATCATCTTGCAACTTTTTTAATCACAAATTTTATATTATTTTTATTTTATAATTTATTAAAAAACACTCTTAAAAAAACACAAAGCACACCTGTTTTGTCAAACAAAAGAAGACTGAAAAGAAAAAGAACAATAACAAGAACATGACGCAATATTATAACGGCATATCTTTTGCGAAAACGATTACAAAACTATTGCTAGCATAAGTTGTTTACAATCACGCTTGAAAAACTGTAACAAAAAATAACCCATCATAAGTACGCTTATGAAATGTTGTAGAAAATCTATTATGATAAGTTTATTTTAAAATGTTGTTATATTTTGATTATTGTTTGGTTTGTTGGGACAGTTTATTACTCTTCTGCTCTCTTGTGTAATATTGTAATAGCCTGTAAGTATACTTTAAAACTCTTGATTTAATATACTTTTGCATGCATGCTCTCTCAGGTTCTCATCTACTATACTATGCATGCATGGATGTGTGTGTGTGAGTTATGTATAGAATATGTTAACAATTGTCTTTTGCAAATTGCAATTTGCATTTCCTTTAGAAATTATTGCAAATTATTTACAATTGTTAATTGAAATCTTATTTCAGAGAGTGTAAAATGAATTACCGATTCACTATTTAACACTCTTAATTGCTTACAATTGTTATTAAAAATACATTTAATCATCAACTATATGTACATACATACATACATACGTTCAATGGAAATTTGAATTTAATTGCAATATTTTATATTATTTTCTCTTACTTTCTCTCTCTCTCGATCTCTCTTTCTATGCATTTTTGATGAGAACAATTTTATATTTTGTAAGAGATTACATGTATGGATGTGTGTATGCCTGTATGTTTATAAATTCTTTTGCTTTTTCGTTGAAGCAGAAATTAATTGTTTTATGAATGAATGAATAAATGAACAATGGAATAAAATAAATGAAATTAAAAAAAAAAATACAAGAAACCATGGTTTTTAATAATAAAATGTTAATTTGTTGTTGTTATTGTTAATATTTTACGTTAATGTTTAATTGTTTCAATACTTATACGAAAAACATTATAAAAAATAAATAATGGAGAATAAGAATGTATTGCTAGCAGTATATCGGGACTACAACAACTTCTAGACAAACTCGTGTCCACAAGTGAATCATATGGCCTCAAAATAAATATAAAAAAGACAAAATACATGGTTATAAGTAGAAAACATGGCATAAATGAAGCAACATTAAAAATTAAAAATGAAATAGTCGAACGAGTGAAAAACTTTAAATACCTTGGCGTTTTAATAAACGACCAATGGAACACATCTGACGAAATTAAGCGTCGTGTGGAGATTGCCAGAGACGCATTTTTTAAATACAAAAACCCACTTACAAACCACGAACTAAGTCTCGCAACAAAAATAAGATTTGTCAAATGCTATATATGGTCTATATTATTATATGCAGTAGAGACCTGGACTATCAAAAGTGCAGACGAGAAAAAAATTGAGGCATTTGAAATGTGGATATATCGACGAATTTTGAAGATACCCTATACTTCCCACATTACAAACCAAGAAGTACTAAGACGAATGAATATTGACAGACAACTACTGAAAACGGTCAAAAGAAGGAAAAGCGCGTATTTGGGACATCTGATGAGGAATGAAAAATATAAATTTGTACAATCCATTATAAAAAGTACAATTGAAGGACGCCGAAGCAGAGGCAGGAGAGAGATATACTGGCTTAGAAACATTCAGGACTGGACAGGTTACAGGGATCAAACAAACATATTACACGCTGCAAAATATCGAGAGCTGTCACAATTAATATAAAATATGATGACAAAAAAAAAAAAAAGAAATATAATGAGATTCAGAACATTTTACTCTTGTATGATCGCTTTATATCCGAATAACGGATCTGCAAATAAAGAAGAAGAAGAATGTATTAAACTACATAAATCCATTGTTAAAATATTGTGAAAACAATAATAAATTGTGAAATAAATGTTTCATTTAATTCTTTAACGACGGCTTCGAACATGGGCAAATTTCTCTTTCTAGAGCCTACTCATATACTGAAATTACTTTACTTGTTTTTTTGCTACTCATAGGCACTCATGAAATTTTGAATAAGTGAGTCAACAATATTGAAATTTGACTATGCACTCTGATTCATTCATACTCACCACAATGTTGATTTATAAGTAAAGGTTGCAATGAGTACGCGTACAACGTTGACATCAAACTCATACCATTCGAAATATGTTTGATTCATAAGCCTACACATATAAATTCATAACTTTAGAAAAATACGTATAAATCAGTAGAGTGACTCGAATCATTTAGCATATAGTCTGAGTTGTTGTTAGGCATTTACAACAAAAAGCAAAAGACACATAAGCAGAGCATAAGACTGAGCAGCAAGGAGAGCAAACATACAACCTTCTAGCGAGTATTTTAGTGTTCGTATGCGATTCATACTTATTTTATGCTTCGTGTATATGTTGAGCAATGGTGAGTCGAAATCAATAACATCATATGTGTTGTTAAGTATGAATATGATGAGTACTTTAAACTTTGAATATGAGTGGAAGTTCCATGATGTAAGAGTCAGCCTAGTATTGGTCGTAGTATAAAGAAAATTTTTGCTTTTGTTTTTATTCTTCAATAGTAAATTTTGTTTTTGATTTTATTTAAAATTATGTAGCTTCAACAACTTATTTTACTGACTTAATGACATTCTTTTGAGAGGAAACAAAAACAATAAAGAAAGTGAAAAATCTTCTACGCTCATAATGCCAAACAATACTAACAAATAGAAAGTATTCCTCTCTTTTAAAAATAATTCTGGAGGATTTGTTCATGTGCTCTTTTCTTTTTCTTAATTTTATTTTTATTTTTTTATTATTTTTATTTAATGTTGTTGTTGCTTTACTCTTTCATTTACTTTCATATTCTCTTTTTTCACATTTTTTTTTTAATAATGTTGCCTCTGTAGATTCTTTTGTGTTATTCGTTTTGCTGTTCTTTTTGCATGATTTGTTATTTTTTTTTTTTAGAATTGCTTATGGCATATGTGCGTATAAGTGTAAACATGAATATGTTTACATGCATAAATATGTATAGGTTTTTATTACTTTGTGCATGAATGTGTGCGTATGTTTGTTCTTTAGCATACAAGAAAATTGCATTTTGTTATGCTTTAAATGGAAGGAGATTCCATTCTCTTCTGTTCTCTGTTGTTACTCTCTTTTTCTTTCCCATTCAGCGAGCGTGTGTGTCTGTGTGTATGAAACAATTTTTGTGCTGATTAAAAATACACGTACACTTACTCATTTATGCACTCTTATATTTCATATAATGAATGTAATATTTTGTTAAAGACTGAAACAGAGAAATAGCGAGAGTAGAATAGAGAGAAAGGGAGAAAGAGAGAGAGCAAAAATTCTTTGCTTTGTAAAGCTATTTTCTCATATTCGTTCATGGCTTACGGCTAATGGCATGTTCATTAACTATTTATGCGTATACGACAGTTTTTATTTTCTTCCTTCATATGTATGAGTAAATATATGTGTGTGTGTCAATATATTCTCTTACACACTCTGACGTATTCATTCCCATAATCTTTTTTCTTTCTTTTTTTCTTGTTTAAAATATTTTTCTTCTTCTCTTTACTGGAAATACATTATGACAGATTTTAAACTGGGATTTTAAAAAGACATTTTCCATCTCAAATTTAATCAGAATGTATACAATACGTGTGTGTAACATACATGTCTACGGAAAATGATTTTTCCTTAAAGTATGTATAAACTTGTAAGGGAACTACATGTTGTTGGTAAAATAATTATAATTTAAAGAGAACTACTACTAGTAACAACAGTTGGCATATACATGTAACAGGCATTTTAGAAGACTTGAGTACTGCAAGTAAATTATTTTTTCCACCACTTTGTTCTCTAACTGAAGCAGCTTTCATTTTTCAATGTAGCAATGGACGCATATACTCATGCAGTGAATTGTTTTGGAATACGCAGAAAGGAAAGGAAAAGGAAGTTTTTGGACTGAAAATAAAAGAGTAATTAAGTAGTGGGGTAGCTTTGAGAACATGTGTTGTTATAATAGGAAATCTGAAAAGACTCGAAAGTGAAAGCTTTTAGCTGCGTATCATCAGAACGTATCCTCAAAGTAAGTCTGATATATCTCCTATTTTTGAGATCCAGAATAAAGATCCCAGTATCAGTGCCTGCATTTTATTTTGCTACATCAATAAAAACGACTTTGCGTGATCCTAGTTACCGTTTCAATGGGCCTTATTTTGAATGAGAGAGAATCCTTACAAGATATTCGGACAACCCGATTCCTGTAAGCATATGACACTATGCGTTGCACAATTCAATTCAATTTTATTGCCAATGAGGCAGTGAAGCTGCTGCCGTTAATTTTGTAATTAAAATTGTAAAAATCTTACCGAAAAAAAAGGTTAAAGGACTGTGTTCTCTAAAATAATATATCAGCACATCTATCACGCTTATCACGATATATTTCACCCAAAATTATTACGTATACTTTGACTTTGTTGTTGTTGTTGTTGTTGTTGTTTTATTACAAAATTATAACAACAATTATAGTAAAATTATCGCTTATTATTATTGCCTCCAAAGGCCTGTGAAACTATTGATTTTATTTCGGATAAAAACGGATATCAGCAGCACAAATAAAGGAACATAAAAATAATTGTGTTGATTTTATAGGCTCTTTTTTGTTAGTACGGTTGTGGTATTAATAACTTCTATAGGCGATATATGCCTCAAGGCATTGAAAACCAAAAAAAAATAATTTTTTTTTCTATAAAATTACGCTCTCTTACACGTAGAGAAATAAAAAAAACGAAAACGAAATATTTATTCAGCAAAATTGACCTTTTGCTGTTGCCGCAAAGTCATAAAATTCCAAATATCCTGCCCTCCTATTGCCCTCCCATTTTGTATGTGTATATGTGGGAGAAACAGAGTCGTAAAATAAAATCGACTCTGACTCCGTTACCAAAAACAAAAGCAAATAAAAGAGCTTTCTTTCTTTAAGCGGAAGAGAGAGAGAGAGAGAGAGAGTACTTGTATGTGTGTTTGTGCAACTTTGCCTGAAAATTTGCTATAAATTTATGTTACACTTACACTTAAAACAAGATTAGAACTCTTCGATTGTTTTTTTTTTGTTGACGTTGATTTTGTTGGTGTTGGTGTTTGTTTTATTAACTGAGATTTTAGTTTTTGCGAATTTCCATAATTTTTATGGCCGTATGGGTAATAATATTGTATAATTAACGATAAAAACATAAATCCCTTATAGAGATTAAATAGCCAATAAAGCAGATGGATTGTTTGCTTTTAAGTCCATATATTGGAGAAGACTGATTCAATTAAAGTGAAAGGAACAAAACTTTGCAAGAAAATATATCAGAATATATTTGTGTTGCAAACAGTTCTTTAAAATAAGTCGCTCCCATCAAAAGCTACATTAATTGGTTATATAACTGAAATGAAATCGCTATAATTGTCATATATGCTGTCATATAAGCTGTCAAGAAAGTAGACTTATGTTCGAAATTTTTGGTGTCCATCAATTAATGAAATTTGACAGAATGAGCTATCCTTTATAGAATAGTTTTATTCTAATTTTGTCTTCCAAATTATAACAATTTATCGTAATTATTTTCACGTATCGATTTGTTTTTAGCATTGTTAGCCTGTGATTACAATAATTGGTCCAATTTGCCTTTAAGCACACATATTAAATTTTATATTTTAAAGAGCCTGTGTGTGTGTATGCTTTAAAGTTTATTTTCATATTTTAGCAGGGCAAATAAAAAAGCAAATTGATCGCAATAAAAATAATAAAAAAAATGTTAACAATTATAATTGCAAATGTTATTGTTTTTTATTTTTTTTAAATTGTTTTTATTTATATCTTCATTATCTTTGATTTTATTGTTCATTTGTTGTAGAGTTTTTCTATTGTCAGCAATTATAACCACATTTAATAATATTTTATCAGCATTTATAAACATTTTTATTGTTTACCAAACATAATCATCATTATTATCATCATTATCGTTATTGTTATTGTAATTATTGTCATTGTATTTGACTATCATTTTCAGAATGTATTCTGATTTGTTTTTGATATTTTTGCAACAGTGTTATCATAATTATCATCCACAAATATCATCATAATCAGTATTGTTAATATTATAGACAGATAGACAGACAGACAGACAGACAGAGTGTTTAATTGTTATAATTTAAAAATGTTCAATTGTTTTACTAAATTTTTCTTGTTCAATAACTTTGGCTATTATAACTGTAAATACAATAACAACAATAACAGCATTGTACTGTATAGTGTATACATTGTACAATTACAACAATAATAACAATAATAGAAAATAACAATGATTTTAATGTTAATAATAATGACGATGATGATGAAATGAAATCCATTTATCCATTATGCTTGAATAGCAGCATTTTAATTTGTATTTTAATTGTTTAAAAAACTTCCATATTTGCATAAAATTATGTATATGTGTTGTTGTTGTTGTGATTTCGTGTATTTTTCTTTTTTTTTATTAAAATATAATTAAATACTGTTAATTGATAAATTTAAAATATAATTTTTATATATGTACAATTCATGTACGAACGAAATATTAAAAGATATTCACATTTTAGTCATCATAACGTGTAATTATTTGTAGTTTTATTAATGACTTAATGGGTAATTATTGTAAGTATTATTGTAAGTAATACACAACGTTACGTATACGTACGCGTGGCATATAAATAGTAAAATATTATGTAAAATATGAGATAAACCATAACCATAAAGCAACAAGCGAAGATGGAATACCAGCAGAAATTCTATGACTAGACATCGAAGTCACGGCTAAACTCCGACGGCCTCACATCACATCAGTGCTACGCTCATTATTACGGTGTGATTAACATTTTTCCTGGTTATTTTAAATTTGTTGTTGTGTGGGGGCTTTTGTTTTTTATTTCTTACGCTTTAGTTTTTTATTATTATTATTTATTATGTTTTCCTTTCATTTGTTTTATTTTTGTGTTTTTTTCAATTGTTTTTCCTGGTCCCCGGTTTAGAAGAAATAACAAGACGAGTGAGAAGGCAGCCGGGAATTAAGCGGACAATAGATTTCGTTTATTTATCTCTTTTATTACGGTATTTTTCAATGCTGTTTAGCTTGAAATTTTTATTTCCGTTTACGGAAATTACAATACAGATTATCTTTTTTCTTTTTCTTTTGTTTTGCTGATTTTCTGGTATTTTTTTCTCATTTTTTTCCTTTTTTGTTTTTGGTTGATAAAATAAATTTCGATTGTTTTTATTCATGAGAATAAAATTGCTTGGAAAATTTGTAGGAAGAGGACTTTTTATTGTTTGTTTGCATTGCAACGATAAATAATTTCGTAATTTAAATGTTTAAATTATTCCCAGGCATTTCGTAATTGAATTTTAAAAATCTAAATAATGTGTTGATCATGGTATAAGAAATATTCTTATACCATGGTATTGATTTGAACTACAATGCCAAAACTCTCCTTTGACTATTCAAACAGTCTTGGTCTCAAAAAATATGTGATTTAGGACGATTCCTTGTCATGCATGTTATGAATTCAAGTTATCACTGATTTTTTTTCTTTTCATGAATATTATTTTCTATTATTTCTATCACAAATAAACATAATTGGATTACGTTGCTGGTATCATGATGGCCTCAAATGATTTCGTTTTTTTTTCGTTTCAATAATTTATCTTTTAAATTAAATCGGCCAAAATGTGAGGGAAGTATCACGAATACTTGATTCACTTTTGACAAATTTGATGTTGAAATTGAATAAATTTTTCATTAAAAATAAGGCTTAAACCTGCCCAAGTGTTTGGGGGAACAAATTTCTTTGCAGTTGCAAAAATACGAAATTATTTGAGAGATTTTTGTAAGGGTTTCACGTCTTATTGTAATTCCTTTCGAAATGTCAAGATGGCATACAAAATCTAAAGAGCAAATCATTTGACAACCATTATCCTTTATTTTCTATTTTATTTCACAACACAATATAAAATAAAAGGAGATGGGTAATAGACAAAGAGAAAAAACTGATTTGAAATGAAAAATGTGAATAAACAAGAAAAATTGCAATACAATTTAACCACAACAGCAAGCAAAAAATAACAACAGAACAGATCAGAGAGAGAGAGAGAGAGAGAGAGGGAGAGGGAGAGAGAAACTTGTGCAAATAAATGGTAAGACATTCAAGACAATACGCTCAGCCAAGTATAATCATTTTTTATCAAAAAGGAAACGGAAATGAATGTCTTTCTTTACGTTTACAACGCAAAACGACAAAAACAAAAGAAGAAAACGCTTGAGCTTAGTACTCTAGACAATAAGCACAACAATGTGTAGGATAAAGAAAATGCTTTGACATCATCAAAGTGCAATACTCTGGCTTATTTGGTTCTGTCCTCTTAGTTTATTTTGTTTTTAAATGTTTTGCTTTTGTTGTTATAATTGTTGGTGTTGTCATGAGATGATTTGATTATTCCACTAAAATTTCTTTTAAATTGAAATCAAATTGTTTTCGGAATTCTTCAGCAAAAATGAAAATATAATCACGACAAACAAAAGATTTTAGGAAAATAGAAAATTATGGCATCATTATGGTTCTTAAAAGTAGTACGACAAGAGCGATGCTATAACAAGCCAACTTAAGGGGTTAGAATTGTTAAATTGTTGTCGTGAAAAACCTGAACAGACAGACAGATGTGACTAGCCACATTAAAAGCAACGCGTTTGCCTTAAATCATACCATCAAAATGCTTTAATAATGTTTAGAATCAATACTTGCTCTCTTTAAATCATTTAATAAATAGATTCTATCTTTAAGATTCTATCTCTAAAAGGTACTACTCTGCTGTCCGTATAAAGCTTTTTCCCGTAAAGCTGGGACAAATCACTATCCATCTCTAGTTTAATCAAACGATTTCGAAGAATAACTTGTAATTGTCATAGAACGAAGATGTTTACACTTAAATACCACATCTTTAATACCAAACACATATAAGGCATCATTTTGATTTGAATTTCCTTCTTTTGACTGCGTGTAATAAATTTTATTCACTTTAATTAAAACCGATTCTCAAAGGAAATGTCCGTTAATATTAAAACATAAAAACAAAAAATTATTAAAATTGAAAATCTTGAAATTATTTCAATATATCCCCACTTCCTACCATCAGCTAATCAAAATCAATATAATTTTTGAATTAATTTTTGAATAATTTAATTAAAAAACGTTTATAAACCTCCCATCCCTTCCGCGAAATATTAAAAACAGTCATCTTGGCTGGGCTCAAAATTGCGAAATAAATGTTGAAATTTATTTCAAATGTGCGAGGCATCAATTGTATTGTTATATTGTTGTTGTAGCCTTAGTAAATAATCCAATAAAATGAAATAAAACTCGAATGAAAGAAATATTATTTTACTGAAATGAAATGTTTACTTCGATACACCATCCATCGTTTCCATCACTACATCTTTAAATAGCGAAAACTTTAGGCCAGAGGGAGGGAAGATAAGTAGCCTTTCTTTATTACATTTAATAAAAAAAGCCCACCATCATCTTTTTCATTTATTACCCGCAAATGAGCATTTAATTTATATTTGAAAATCTGTTTTTTCCAAAAAAAAAAAGAACAAAAAAAGAAAAGGAAAGGAAAGAGAACTCTTGCTCATCAGCGCCAACTTCATCTTTAAATGGTAATGAAATTTTGGAAATGATGGTTACTGTCTACCCAGCCAATAACTTCTCAACAGTTTCTGTTGTGTTTGTGTATCTGTGTGACTGAGTCTGTGCTTGTATTGTATTTAAAATGTGTGGCTGTAAATGAAATATTTTCATATTAAAAATATTCTTTTCTAAGCTGCTCAAAATTTATTCGCTTTGAAATATTTTCCTTTCACAGCTACACAAAGAAGTTTTCGTTTATGATAGTGTTGGCATCATAACAGACTTAAACTATAATCTTTAAAGAATTTCAGAAACTTTTCACAAGTGATTGTACAATAAAAACTTACAATTACAACTTCAAGGGTCCAAATGATGTTTTCAGGGAATGTTTGCAAAATGTATGAGCAAGCTAGATAGTGTAATACTCTTTACTTGACTGACAGTCGTTTAATCAGGATTATGGCCTATATTCTCACAGCACCCATGATGTGTGCGATAATCATAATACATGAGTGGTGGGACATTGCCATGTTGACTACGAACTCCCAAGACGAAGTATATGCTGTCGACAAGGATGAATATGGCGCATATCGGATGTATGCGATAAACGGTTTTTAAATGGCCAATGAAGTAAGTAATACATGTAAGCTTATAGATCCTTAGCAGGAACTAACAACACAGATATGAAAAAGAAATAATTTGGACTCCAATATCTAGTCCTCTGAAAAACCATACGAACAATGTAAGTTTTTTCAGCATTTTCTTATTTTGTTTATTTTATTTTTTTGTTGCATCCAATGTAGTAATGCAACTTTCATCTCTTTAACTGCGGTGACACGCAGTACTACTAGCAAGTGTTCTTTTTTATGCAGAGAAAAATTATAGCGCACACTTCTGCTACAACAGAAAATTGATCTAATTTCTGATCATGATCATGCCTCGTAAATGCTATTATTTTGAAGATACTCGTATCCTTGCTGAATTTTTTTTTGATTTTTCTTACTTAAGTTTTTGTAGGGCATTTTCAAAGTTTTTAGTTGCATTCGTTTTTAAGACCGTATTTGTGTGTAACTTTTTCAGTTAGCGTTTGTGTTGGTGTTGTTGTAGTTGTTGAAAATAAAACCCCACAATATTTGCATAGGATGAAGGGAGGGGGTGTAGGGGTTTACTTTTAGAAACAGTATCTATTTGTTGTTGTTTACTTTTGAGTTCCTTTGGTCGGTATTTACTTTATGGTCGAGCGTCGTGGTGGCGCTACTGTAAAACTTCTTTCTGTGTTTTACTTCAGTGTCTTGTTTTCCAAACATTGATTTGCCGACAAAAAGGTAAAGTTTGCGGCTGATGTCAATTTGCCACTGTTCTCACTGTGCTTCTTTATTATTTTGCGTATTTGAATTACAATCTTCTAAAAAGGCTTCCTTCACATCAACAGTGAGGAAGTAAAAAAAAGAAGAAAAATGAAAACAAAAGACGAAGAAAATCATTTTATTTGAATAACAAATTTTATTTAACGCTTTGCTCTCCAAATGGTTATTGAAGACGGTGGGAGAGCAAAGTAATGGTTATTTTTGATTAAATCTTGTTAAAGTGTAATTAAATGGAAATTTTCCTTTAGAAACTTCCATCCAGCAGCAGTAGTACTTACTAAGGTCCTTATATTCCTTTGTTTATGGGTTTAGTGGTTTGCAATTAAATGGTAAACAGCAATGATGTAAAAATGAATAATAAAATATGGTAATTAAAGCATATTCATGACACACATACATACATCACCCAGTGCGTCTATACGCTTCCAGTCAAATATGGATGAATAAATTGAAATCCAAATGAAAATGAAAATTTCTGTTAAATGTTTGGAAATTTCTTACAGAGATTTTGTATTAAATTCTGTATTGTTTAGGAAAGAAATAAAAACTTTCAAAAGAAATCTTTACAAAGGACAATCAAAGTTGAGAAAAAATATGTTTCGCATGTTTCGCATGGTCTTTAGACGTTTGATTCAAAACTTTCAAAATTGTCATAAGAAATGTTCAATGAAATGTTTTTTAAAACGAAAAATCTTACGCTGTTTTATTTCTTTACATTTATGTACGTATTCTATTTCTTTACATTTTATAAAATAATTTCATTGTCTTCAATGTTGTACGTTCTCTCACTTATTCTAAAAGGCATTAATCTCGTTAATGACTGTATAGAGTTTGGTGTTCTTCACTTCCGGCTCAATGTTTAGAAAGAATGTCTGAACGAAATGATAATATAGTACCGCCTCTTCCGGGTAATCCAAATCGAACAGGAAAAATAATTCACACACCAGTTGAGCAGCCAAAACTACTGAATCCATGGGAAAGCGCACACCTTCAAAGTACACAAAAATTTGATCGATATCACCGGCCAATTCGCCAACAATTAGAATCATAGGCGGTGAAGCTAAACCCAGCTGTGATTTAAGCGTGGACTCTAAAGTGGCTAATGAGCTACGTATGCATATAAAAGCATTCTGGGAATATTGTATGGAATAACGTTTCTTGCGTTTATTGCCCATTTCGTCGATCACTACCTTATGGTTGGGTGGAAAGAGTTGATGCAAAACCCAAAGGATTATAAGATTTTGTGACTCTAAAAAAAGGAAAATTGGGATGGAAATGCAAACTTAACTTCAAAGATGATAATCTTACCTCTGTTACACTTTTGATACTGTTGCATGTATTTGTAGCCTGCCGAGCAGGTGGATATTTTATGGTACAACATTTTCTCCAATTTCGTTTTGTTATTGTAAAAAACTTCTGAAAATATTGTGGCTTCTGGATATTTAGCACAAAAATCCAAGTGTATCTAAAGTATGTGCATTATTAAGCTATGCTTGGTTTGTGAGATACATATTCTTTTATAGAGACTTACAAATTCGACAGCATTATGCTGTTTATATTCCGGCCATAATTCTAATATTTGCTGTAATGATTCGATATCTTCTATATTCTTTAAACGTGTCTTTTGGGTCTTTTTCCAAAAGAGTGTATATTTTTCGGGAGTATGCTCTTTGGAGCGCCATTCATTCAAGGAGTACTCATCATAAAATTCATTATCCTCCTCCTCTTCTGTAATAGTTTTTGCTTAAGATAAGATATAGTTATTATATATTTTTTTGTAAACTTAAACTCACTTATGAAACTTATAGTGGAGGCTGGAGAGCTTGGTTCTGGTGTTTGCCCGTCTGGGGCTTGAGACTGGAAACCATTTAATTTCTTATAAACCCTTTTCATATTGGCCACTTTATTATATATGCGTCCTCTTTTGTTGGTGCGATAAAACTCCTCTTTTTCGGTTGGAAACATTTCCACAATCTGGGCTTCCAGTTGATTACTTTCCGAGATTGATAAGCCATTGCCATGGGTATCTATGTAACGGGCAATGGTATTAATGAGAGCGGTACGATGTTCTTCTCTGAGAATCTTATGTTTCTCATAATAATTCACAATCACCTGGCCACCATTGGTTTCCTCTAAGATCTGTCGCAAATTATAGCGCACTGGTATGGTGGCCATACCTTTGGGCGGTTTAACTATAATCGGTACAACATTAGGAGGTGTAGTGCTTACAGTATTAGTGATAGCAGTGGTAGTAGAAGTAGGGATAATTAATGGTTTCATTATTTTGCTAGTGTTTGTTGCTGGTATATTATGTGAGACAATATTTACGTTGGCGGATTGCTCCACACTTTTGTGAGTATTCGAGGACAGTCTTATTTGTGACATGGCTGGCATTTGAGGTACTATCACAGCAGCGGTATGGAAATCATTATCTACTTGCTCTAACAGCTCTTCGTCATTATTTTCAATTGTTTGGGGAACTTTAGAATGTTTTGCTTCTTTACCTTCAGATCTTTGAAAACTGTAGGAGATGAGTATGTGCTGTTTCCATTGTTCTAATTTATGCTCAAATATAACCTGGTCTCCCAAAGCCTGATTTTCAAATAATTTATTTATGTGTTGAGGTTTAAGGATTTTCAATACTTTAATAGATATCTTTTGTTCTAATTAAGAAAAAAAATAAAGAAAATTATACAATAAAATAAATAAAAGAAAACATTATTTATTATTTAAAAATACATATATGTTTAGAATTTTACCTATAAAATGCTCATAAAGATGGTTTAACTGCCATTCTGTTAGTAGATCTTTTAAATCGAAATCATCGACTTCACTATTCACAATATCTGTCATGTTGAAGACAAACTGCAGTTGCTTATCAACCAAATTAATTAATCAATTAATTATTTATTAATTATTATCTCTCTTTTTAAATCAATAATAAAATGTAATCAAATTCGTATCGAAGTTGTATTTCTCGTTACTGTATGTATTGTGTTACTGCAAAAGCATTTTTAACAACAATAACGGAATTCTATTAAAAACAATCATAACAAAATTATATGAAAACACCACAATCAACGAAATATTTAATCATCTACACTAAAATGTTTTGCTCACCCTCGTTCTCCCTCTTTCTCTCTCTGTTCAATTATTTTTTCTTATTTCACCATTTGTTTACATTACATTTACACTTTAAGTGAGTGAGAGAGCCAGATACTCATGAGTGTTGAGTTTAAAATCTTGTACAACAAATTTCACCACCAGATAGATACACACTTAACAGTTGATTAAAGTATTGAAAACGAATAACACAAAACCGACGACACAATGTATACAGAAGAAATGCGCACACACACACACACGTACACATAAGCAAACACTTTTAATTGGTTTAATTAAATGAATGCTTGCTTGCTTGTTTTTTCGTTTCTTGTTGTAATAATTCCACACAAATTTTTAATTTTTGGTTTAAAAGTTATAAAAGAAACACGATTTTCTTAAAATATGCCGTTAATAAAATTTAATTACTTTTAATTTATTATTAATTTCTTGATGATGAACTTCTGGCTTTTTTATTTCTTTTACTTTCAGCATACGAAAACCGTCTTGTATTTTCAAGATCTCACCACCAACTGTTAAACATTTTGTTGTTGACTTAACGAATGAGCGCCATGTGTTGAGCACAGCGCACTAAAGTGGGGAAAGAATATTTTAATTGAACAAGAGAGAGAGAGTATGTTTTTGAGAGATTATTTGAACCGGTTTAGCATTTATTTAATTGTGTGAACATGATGAAATTGATGTACGAGTAGAATTATTTTTTCAATTAAAATGACAACACGTAACGAACAATGTTGCACAGAGTTAACAATTGAATAGCATTTTAAAATGTTTTTTTTTTTGTTTGCTTTTTTTATTGTTAAACATTAATATTAAACAATTCAATAATTTAATGCATGTTGCATATGTACACATACATACATTTCTGTGATTCAAAAATACAATTTTTGTATTTTGCTGAATTTTCTAAATGTGAAACCATCAAAAATATAATATAATTTTTAAATTGTTTATATTTATTGATACAGAAAATGGAACGCACTTGTTAACTGAAATTACTTTCAGAAACAGTTCAATTAATTTTATTAAAACTTAATTAATGTTTTAAATGGAATCAAAAAACATTTCAATTAGAGTTTCTCCAGAATGAGAACCGAACCAGTGTGTCAACTCCTCAAAAATATAAAAATTAAATTTAATCGAAATAGAGAAAATGTATCGCTGAAGAGAGAGAGAGAGACTTATCTGGAGGCTCATAAAGGAGTTACATGTTATCGAAACTCTACATGAGTTTATTTATCAAGAATGTCGTCTAAAACTCTATTGATGCAATTGTTGATATTATGGATCTGCCATTAAAGTTCGACAGTATGTGAGCAGTACATCACTCGTATGTGCTGGCTAGGCACAATGTTCTTATAAAAATATAAATGAAAATACATATGACAGCCAGTGAAGATAAATTAATTGTTTGTTTAGACGATAATGAAATAATTAAAAAATAGTTCACATTTAAAATCTAGCTTATTTAATGTTCCATGAACTGCAGAGAATTCGTAGCCTTCATCGTTGATTAGATTGTTTTTCGTTTTCCTTTAAATGTGTCCTTGTTTCCTTCCTACCTTCCATCCTTTGGTCATTTCTGCAACAAATTTTAATTCTAAAATTAGTTACAGAACGTTTTCACTTGACTGAAAGTTTTCATTTCTGTAACTTTTTTATTGGTCTCAAAAGCCTATTTTATTTATTGTAACTGATTTTAGTTTTTGGTTTTCTTCCACAATTTCTTTTTTTATTTGTTTTTCATTTTGTGAAACTTTCATTTTTAATCCAATTTAAATTTTATACGCCATTCTGTGTATGTGTTTGTTTGTGTTAACCTTCAACCTTTTTAGAACATTTTTTTTTGGTATTTCGTTTTATTCCGTTCATTTTTGCAATTTCACTTTGAAATTGACTTTAAGTTTTTAGTTTTATCGTGGTATAAAGATTTCTCTTTTTACTCTTGGTTTTTTTTTTTGTAAAGCAAAACTAATTTTGTATTCTGTTTTTGAGGTTATTTTCTCTAGACGTGTTAGTAACTCTCTTCTTTTTTTTTGCTTGTTTGTTGGCCCACATATCGCTTGTATTTGTGGCCCACCATCCATCCTTTTTAGCCGTCCATTTATTCAAATATGAAACAATTTTTTTATGTTTTTGTTGTTCGCTGTTCGTTTTTCGTTTTTCTTTTTTCTGTTTTCATTTTTTTAGTTTCCTGTGTTGCAGATGCATCTTTACGTTGTTTGCAAATAAATTACTTGGATTCGCTCGCTTTTTCCACCAGCAATTTTTCTTTGCATGTTGGTCGCGAAATTTTTTTTTTCTTTTTCTCCCATTTTTCACATTCGTTTCTCTCATCTCTTTCAGCTGTTGTTGAAAGGAGAAACGTTACAGTATTTTTATGTTCTTTTCCTTTTTTTTCTGTCTTGTGGGTTTTATAGGATGTTGTTGTTGTTGTTAGAACTTCCTTGAAAGTGTACGAAAAAGAGTCAAGAAAAAGCTGATGTTGGAACATTGAAACTGAACACTGAAAATCGTTTTATAAACTGAGAACTTTCAAAAATAAGCAAGAAAAACAAACAAAAACAAAGACAATGACAATGACAAAGAACACCTTGCATGGAATAAATGAATGGTATTGACTGTGGCAGAGAAATGTTAAAATTTTCCATTTTCCGAAGACAATGGTAACAAATATTACTTTACGTTATGCTTTGTGGATTTCAAAAGGAAAAATTCTCAAAATTGATTGAATACCACCGCAAAACCCGAAGATTATAGTGTATTGGACTATCAAAAGAACTATCACATCTTCTCTGTGATATGCTGCTCCTCTATATTAAACCACATGGCTACAGGATGGCCCTGATGGAATCGGCATGCGCAACGCAGCGTGACAAGTCTCCAGGCTGTATTTTCATGACTTACACTTTGTGTATCGCTATGACATTAACTATCTTTCAGTAGAATCTTTTTGTTCATTTTACTACCGAATATATCAATTGTTTTGTTCCCTTTCTAAAATTTATAAACGTGTAAACCCTAAAATTCTTAATTTAGTTGATTGATTCCACGGAGCATTATGAATCAATGATACTGAAGGTCTAACAGTAGGTGATCAATTGCTTGGCAAGAAAACTGTTTTACTTTTGAAAGGAGATGAAGAAAAAAAATAAGAAAGAATGTTACGCGGCAGGTGTTTCTTATAGTCAATCGTTGATGTTGCCAGCAAAATATTGTTGCATGTTCCTTATAAGTGGCTGCCTGTGTATGTGTGTGTGTGTCTGTGAGGATTTTCATACAAATATCCTTAAAGGAAACATGAAATTGTCATTTGTTACTTAAAAAGCATCCTGTTTGTTATTTTCCTCATCATCTGCTCCATCTTTTCCATTCGTCAGCCACTGATAAGAGTTCAGTTGACAACATTTTCATAAAATTTTTACGAATTCTCATACATTTTTAATACATTTTTGTTGTGAATTGACGCAGATAGCGGAGAGGGGGGGGGGGGGGGGGGTGGTGGTAACGGTGTCCTACAATAGGGCCTCCCCTAGGCCAAAGTAACTAAATGTAAAGTAAAGTAAAGGAAGAGGAAGGGAAAGGGGAAGAGAGAAAATTGAAAACACTGGGTTCAATTTAACATGAATGTTTGATGTAAGTAAAGTGTGAGTATGTATGGATGTCTATGCAAGTGTTTCAATATATTGTCACCAAAAATGTTTATACTCTTACACCTTTGCACATAGACACACATGCATACATGCACAAGCATTTATACTTAAGGTTGTAAAAACAGAAACAGAAAAAAAATTATTTTTTTCTGCAAAATTTGTTGGAATTTTTCTTGTTTTTCCTGAGCGACTTAATCGGCAGTACAACATAAAACTTTTAGTAACAAATGGAAAATATTTTAATTTTCTTGATGATTTTTTTTCTCTCTCCTTCTTTCGATGTTTTTTTTTTTGCTTTTCTTATTGAAAGAATATGGTACTCATCCTGGTCCTGACATCTATGGTGAAATGGTTGGTCTTCACATCCCTTTAATTGTGTGCCAATAATTACCCATTAAGTCTTATCAATAAAACTACAAGGTTAACGTATGTATATAGAGAAGCGAAGGTAGAGTATGTTGTAAGCAGTAGTTTGAAAGAATACAGGGTGAGATCCAATGTATGTGCATGTATTTCAATTCAAGAGAGAGAGAGAGAGAGTTTATAAGGCACTCTCAAAAAACTGGGATGACATCAAATCTTTTGAAAGCTCTACCACAATAATCATGTCTTTCGTAGGTCACATTCGAGGGGCTATAAGCGATCTAGTTTGTACTGATTTTATAAGGCATTTAGTTATATTATCCAGAAGTAATGCAGACCAGAGCAACTGTCGCTTACCTTCTACTTCACCAGTGACTGTGAGATCAATATTAGTTTCTATTCCGTAATAAAATACTTCCTGTCAAGTTCATTTGTTCTCGTCTTCTGTGGAATTGTCAGTACATTGTGAAGAATGTCACTTACTACTGTCAACTGTTTATTGTCCAGTTAAATGCAAAAGGCACCATATCTTTGAATAATTGAAATCAAACGATTACTTCTTTAGCTGATGAGCTAGTGGAAGCTAAAGTAGCAATGGCATTAGTCTGGACTAAACTGCGTCAATTGAATAAGGGAATGCAAATGGTTAGACTTTAGAGTTAGATGGTGATGGAAAAGATTACAAATGTGTCTTAAGATTAAGAAAATTTTATAGTTTTGAAACGTTTGTAAGCCTCTTACACAAATCTTCAACAGAAATTGCAAAAAGGCAAGAAGGATTCTCTTTTAGTTCACAGACCCGATAACAGCGCGGAGGCAAAGAAAATCTTATATATTCGGCAGAGATTATTGCAATGTTTGTGAACCTCTGACTTTTATGTGGCACGCACCCATCAGTCATGATCCAAAACGAATGTCAACAAGAAGAAGAATTAATTATTTTAAAGTTCCGGTGGCAAAAAAATTCCGTTAAGAGTAGCGGAATGCAGACAGGCAAGCATGTAGTGAGTGTTTGTGGATACAGAGTGGTTATTTCATATGCTCGCAACAGCAACCGTGTGGTGGCAGTTGCAGTGGCAGTAGCAGTGGTACTGTCAGCTACAGTAACAGTTTACTTTTTGCACATCAAATAAATTGCATACAGTTTATTGTCATTCGTCTTGTCTTACTGCTCAACTACTACAGTGTGTCACATTTTTGCTTCATACACATGCACACAGACGGGTGCATACGGTAGAGAAGCCTAGGCATTATGGTCATGCTTGTGCAATCTATTTTTATTCATGGCGGTTTTTTGTATTTCACAGTGTATGTGCATGAAAAGGAAATGCTTTTATTCGTTAGTGTTGTTGGTATTGTTGGTGTTGTTGTTGTATTCCTTTCATTTCATTTCATGTATTGTATATAATTTAGCTGAGCTCTTGTATCACTTGAATCCTACAATTTGTAACTGTTTTACATTCGATGATTTACTCTACGGCTGCTAAAGCCAATGATTTCGTTTCTTCTACATTTTCTTCTGAGTTCCTCTATTTCTTTTGCTGTGTTTTCTTTTATTGTTTATTTTTTTCTTTTATAAAAAGGGGAAGCAATTTTATTATTTTTCTTTCCGTTCTTTTTTCTTGCTGGTTTTTTTCTTTTTTGAAATGTTTGTAGAGTGTGTGTGTGGCTTGTTGCACACAAAATGATAAATGAAACTTTAGTGGCTTTTGACCCAGTTAATATATTTTCTTTGTTAAAGTTTATGGATAACTGCTAAGGATACTTTTTGTTTTTTTTTTAATTAAAGAAGAAAAACGGAAGAGAGAAAACCAACGGCCATCAAAATGCATCAAGAAATTGAAACGACAGTGTTGCAGTGAAATGAAAAAAAAACAAAAAAAAAACTAAAAGAAAAACAATGACAAATAAACCACCAGGACAATATCCATTTAAAGAAATTAAATTTGTTTTAAATGTTTGCCTTATTTTTTAATTAATTATACTGCCGGGCCACACTTTCCAGAATTGGGTCAACAAATCTGCCTCCGCCACTGAAATGGAATGCAAATACTAATATTATTCGGATATTTAGTTGATGATACGAGGGTGGTGCCACAAAAATTCGCTGACATGACGTACTGAAGGATTTTGAACTTTAAGTCCTAATTTCAGATATATACTAACACAGTGCATTTGTAAACATGAAAACAATTGGCCAAGCCATTCAGTAATTTTATGCTTTTAATTGAAAGAGCTTAATCCAACCAATGTTAAGGACTATTGTGGAGAATATGATCATCAATATTGTAGAAATCAAGTCGCCAAAACGGAGTTCATGTACCAGATAGCAGAAGAACAGTGTTTCTTCTAGTTCCTCATATCTGCAGATTCTGACTAATTTATCGCGCATACTTCATTGTTAATTGAAAACAATGCAGCTCTTACTATAGACAGGCTGTTTATGTCTGACGATCCACACTTCCAATTCCTGGTGACATAAACGGGATTGTTTGAATGATGGGAAGTCAACAACAGATGGCGCTATATATTACATTTAATCTTTCTGTAATTAACATGCAATGCAATTTAATGTAATATTAGGGCTTTAGTCTATAATTTTTTCTATTTTTTTTCATTCGTTTGTTAACCAGCATAGCCTAATATTGTTCAATGAAAAGAAAATAATCTAAAATTGTGTTAAACAAAAAGTGAATACAATATAATAATAACATATTTTAAATTTTTTTTTGAAATATATCAAACAAGATCGTTTTTTTTGTGATATCGCTATCTGAAGTGAGTGAAAAGAAAAAGGAAATTGTTTGTGTACCAAAGGAACATAAGAAGGAAAGTGTTGTTTTTTTTTCTAAATATCGAAAGATTTATTTCTTCTTTCGCCTTTCTTGTTGACAGAAATTTGAGCAGAAGTTTGGTTCCAAGGAGTCGCCACAACCCCCCACACCTTCACATAAAGTCCACAGTCGAACACAGGCTATTATTTTTGTCTAAGAAAAGTAAAAAGTGAAGACTATGTTGAGAACTAAAGAAAGTCTGTTGTAGAGAAAATTTGTTGTTGTTTTCTACATAAGGTCGACTGAATAATTTTTGGAACACCCTCATATTTCTCTCATGGTTTTTTTTCGAATTATTTTTGAAATATCGCATTACCGTTTAACACCATCAGCTGTATCAGCAATGATGTCATATTTCCTTTTGGCAGACCAAACGGGGGAAATTTAATTTTTAAACGGAAAACATTAAATGTTCACGTAGATATTATCGTATATGTTGGTCGGTATGTTTGCTGTGTGTGTTTAGCTGTATGCGCTTGTCAGATTTGAAAATCTATTCAGAATGTTAAAATTGTTAATATTGATCATTATTTTGTTGTTGTTGTTGTTTTTTCTATGATGTTTCTTTCATTCATTAACATTCGTATTTGGCCATAAGTTATGTTGTGTTGTATTGTTTAGGATAAATAAAATCTGTATATCCTGTTTGAAACTCTCCATACAGTTAGTTTAATGCTAATATGTATGCATATTTGTGTGTGTGTGTGTGTTTGTATGTGTATTTTTAATTTATTTGTTTAATTAGATTTAAATAAGCATTTCAATAAACCGGCAACCAAGTGTGTCAACCCATATTTACCTGGTTCAATTGGAAAATTAAAAACAAAAATTATGTGTACGCTTCTCTGTTCTTGATGGGAATCTGATCTGAATATGAAATGAAATGGAATTGGCGCCAGTTTAAAAATATTTTATATTTTATCTGTATCGCATTTAAATTCGATGATAATGCAGTTGCAGAAAAGGTTGGCTTAGTGTGATTAACGATTTAAGCTTAGCCAAAGAATCAAATTGTTTCTAAGAAACGATAGTTAGAAATCAGAAATCTCAGGCAGGAAAAGCCAATCACAGTTGCGTTAGAACTGAACTCCAACTCCCTGCCTAAAAGTCACAGAATATAAATATTGGGCTTAAGGTGATCGCCATTCTGAATACGTACTCTTTGAGTTTATATTGTCCAGTCAAAAGACCGGAAAGGTTTCTCAAAAATCTGTCGTTCAAAGTCGACTTTAAATTGTAAGACCCGTCACTTATGGCTACAAAGTAAAATACAAATCATTTGTGGTGTGAGAAGCTAGGTCGTTATCCTGACTTAAGGGATGTAATTACCAATTTAGTAAGTAATGTCTCCAGATGAATCTCGTATTACTATTGCCTTCCATTACCTTAACTGTAGTTACTAAGGCGATGGTCCTCATAAAGAGCTTTGAGAAATCTGTCTTTTTGAGGGAGAAGATAAAAATATAGACAGGTATACTTTGGAGACCACTTTATTTCGACACGCGTTCAATAAACGTGATGTTATTGGTTAAATTAGAAGTAGGAAGAGGTTTACTTTATCAAAGAGTACATCAAGAGCTCCTATATTCTCTGAATGACCGTGTTAGTGGAGGTTTTCTTGCTTACCAGCTTGAAAACTTTGGAGCGAATAGAGCACCCCTACTTGAAAGCAAACACAAATCATTTTATGTTCTTTGGAAATATTTTGCAAATTCATTTAAAATAATCAAGAAAAATAAATACGAAAAGGAAAAACTATGCCCTACACTTAAGTTTTCTTTAAGATTTATTACTTACTTCTTGCAAAAGTATTCTTAATTGTTGCTATTTTCATAGGCAAATTTATAAATTTCTCGACGACAACTCAAACTATATCTCGCATGCAAATCGAATTTTAATGACTCGGCATTTAGCATTTATCATTGTCAAAGTAATGGTAGAGGAACTAAGAAAAAACAAAGGATTTGAATCGAAATAGAAGAACAGGAAATAAATTTTATAACCAAATATGTACATACAATTTAATATTTTATAGGTTAAACACGCACACACACACACATACACACATAGCATATTTTCTTAGTATTCAAAATTCATTTCATATTTATTCGAACTTAATGACTTCTAAATGGCATAAGACTCTGTGGCAAATGAAATGAATTTCTGAAATCAAATGAAAGTGAAACAAAAACAAAACCAATCAGATATCGCATTAATATTATTCTATTTAAATTTGTATTTTCAATTTAACGATTGTTGAACAAAATTTAAATTTAATCTTTAGAAAATTACAAGTCTTTTTAAATTTCAAAGGATTTCCTTTTCCATGAATTCTATTGGATTTCAAATGATACTCGCAAGCAGTTTGTTTTTTAAAAAAAGAGAAATACTCTCTCTCACGCATACTTACACATGCATACATGAAAATAAAAGCAAAATTGAGTCACATTATTAAGTACAGAGTAGTTGTACGGGTAAAAGTAACGGTAGTACTGTTGTTATAACAAGTACTGGAGACTACTTTGCATATGTACAGCAGTGAACAGTAATTCCATTCCCATCTGTATGTGTATTTGTTGTAGTGTTGTAGATATAGGAGAGTATTGTATTTATAATAAAAAAACAAACAAATTCGTGTTTGTGTATACGATTAAAGCAAGACTATTGTAGCAGCGAACTTTAAAAGCTAATGTTAGTTCCAGTTCTTCTTCTAATTGATTACAATTACAAGGGAGTACTGATTATAGAAAGCTAAAATTAGAGCGTACACGAAACGTACATCCTACTTATGTTAACAGGGTCCTAAACTACTTTTAAACACTCTACAGTTGATCATTCCTTTCTTAAGTGCCCATGTGCCCATAGTTTTGTAAATAAGCCTCCATTTGTTAAATGCAATTTTCAATTTTTTCCGAATTGTATTGCTGCTTAGCGGTAGCTTGGCTGAACTTAATTTAAATGCAATTCTTGTAAAGTATTTGCGTAAAACGTGCGGGTCGCTGGTTGTTGTTTTTTTGTTTTGAAGCTTTCAATTTCATTTGATCCCATTTTTTCGAGCGAACATCATGATTCAAATTAAATTAAATGCAAAAAAATCCACTTATTGTGTCCAGCATAATTTCGTTAAGACAAGGAACGTTACAGAATAATTTTGCTTATTATGCATGCAACAGCATACCTCATGTTTTTTCTCTCCCTACTTTTTGTTTTATTTTTTTAATTTTTTAGATGCTTTTGTGTAAACTTATATAAATTTTTTGTATTTTGCTGCTGCTGCTAGTGCTACTGCTACCAGACTTATGACAAAAGCTAAAGGTAAAGGTAAAGGAAGTATGTCCTGTAATATTATTGCAACCAGCAAAATCAGCAGGATTTCTGTTTCCTTTTGTTTTATTTTTTAAACAATACGTTGGTAGTTTCCTTTTTTTCTGAATTCATACTACTCTGTCTGTATTTCATTTCTATTTTCAGGCTTTTGTCCGTAAGCCATTGTTGCCATCTTTGTTTATCTCGGGGTTTCCTTCAGAGTCGTTTATGGTGTTCAGTTACTGTGTGAAGCATAAGCCTTTTTGCATTTTTAAGCTGACAGCTGCTGTCTCTGCTGTTTCATCTTTACATAAAACGGAGCAGGAGTTAAAGTCTGGCTGTTTAAGTTTGTCCAACCACCACCAAGCAATACAACATCGTGCTTATGAATTTATTTAAATGTTTTATAAATGTTTTCCAAAGTATTTGTACGTTTTATAGTTTTCTTTTCTTTCTTTTGTGATTTTATTTGTTTGTGGTGTACACTGTTGTTCTCTGTGTTGCATTTTCAGTCTCTCAGATCTTCTGTAAGGTATAACAACTGCTTTAAAAGCCATAATGCGTTCGCGGAACGTAACGGAACGTACGTTCATAATAATGCAAATGTTTACCGAAATTATATTCTTAGTATTATTCAAAAGCTAGAAAAGAACGTACATTCTGTGTACGTTTGACTTTGTTAGTTTAAAGTCCGAATACCAAGAGTGGGCCAAAATATCCCACGGAGTACTACAGAACAGCCACATATATAACAGAATCTCCAAGATAATTTTGAGTCTGAAAGTTACATGGAAAGCCTCTTTAAGTTACGTGAATAAAGCTCATCGAAATGATTGAAAACTTTTTTTATCTTATCAGGCCGCTTTTGTATGGAAGAGATCCAATATTTTACGAACGCAACGTACCAGATATTACTTATGTGTACTTTGTGGGTTACCTATGGACTGGTATTGGATAAGGCATGCGACAGTGTATATGAACGTTAACATTATCGTTAGAGTGTGTAACGTAGCTTCTAATCTAACATAGCTGCTAATCTGTTTTTTTCCTGTGGACGTATTGAGGAGGGGGCCAAGTATATACTCCATATCAGTATTAAAGTCTCCTCACTGTCTTTAAACTACTTGCCATATGGAAAAGCTTTAAACTTCTGTACGCAGCTTAAAGTGAATTTGTTTTGTTTTAAGAAATTTTGAATCAAAGTCTTGCGACAACATATATTTGGGTCATCTTTCAAGATTTTTATAAATTTTTATAATTTTCGTTTCCTTCGGTAAATGGTGTTGCCAACCATTATTTTCTTATTATTTTGCATTTTTCGTTTTCCATCAACAGTTGTATCTTCATATTATTTATTGTATTTGTTGTTATTGTTTTGTCTCTCTTTCTCTCTTTGGCTTAATGTTGCCGCTGGGATTACTTCTCACGAAATATGTATGGATGTGTATGTGTGTGTGTCTTTGTGTGTATATTAGTGGGTTAGCGGTTATGCATTATTTTATGAGAGTGAATGTGCATGAGCTTATGTTTGTAAGGAGTCTTATTTGATTTTAAATTTGTATTTTACTTCATGTCTAACCTCGTACCTTTCTCTCTCGCTTTCCGTGTTTCGTAAGCTCTCTCTAACTGTGTTCCTCTGTCGTGAATACATATCGTGTGTCTCTTAGATTTTTAGCTGATTTTGTGGTTTAACTTGTGACAACAACATTAACAGCTTGATGCCGTTAGTTTTTGCATTTTGCTTTGACTGAGAATTGTTTTATTTCTCTTTCTCTCTCTCTCTCTTTATGTGTCTCACTAAAACAATTTCTTGCATTTGTTTTTTGTATGGCTGCTGCTTTTATCGTATTCATTCTTGTTCTTACAGAGAATAACTTTACGTTTCAGTTTGGGTTGGTTTAGTTTAGTTTTGTCTTAGTATTAGTTAGCTTAGCTGTGTGTGTGTATACGTGTATTATGAGAGAGTTTGTGTATTTTAGCTTTTGTCAAATGATAAATAAATTAATGTCGACATTTTTTATCCGTTTGTTGTCGTCATCAACATTAGCATCAGCGTCAACGTCATCCTCATTCAAACGGATGTCGTCTGCAGTTTTACTTCTTCTTTGTCTTCTTTGGCTCTAGTGCTTTTAGAACCTACTAGATTTTCTCTCCTACTCACAGCTCATTGTTAGTGTTTTTTGTTTTCTTTTATTCAATGTTAATTGTTGTTGATGATATTCCGTTAGATTTGCAAATAAACAAGAAATAAAAATGAAGAAAAAACCAGAAAAAGAAGAAAAAAATGAAAAATAATTCAACCATAATTCATTAAGAGTATTTAAGAGATTTTTAAATACTTATGTATGTATAGCGGTAGCAGTAGGATATTAAATTTTATTGTCTTGTATTGCAAAAAAAAAAAAACTGAAAACGACAAAAACACTTGCAATTATTTATTTATTTATTTTTAATTTTAATTTTATTTTAATTTTCTTTTATGTTTTCTTAAATTTTTGAGAAAATATTTGCTTGGCTTGGAAATTTGAACGTATTTTATGAAACTTTATTGCCATTGCCTGTCAATGTATGTATGTATGTATTATCAGAAGCATGTCAACATGTTCCATTGTTATCGCAGCGTATATCAAACGATCAATTGTTGCTGTAGAAAACTTAAAGGAAGCAATAACGAACGGTCTTATGCGAATCTTATTTTTATGTTGCCCTCTAGAAATCACTATGACCTCTACGCTGTAAAGAGTATTAATATTTCGTGCTGCTTTTCTCTTCGATACTGCCAACAGAAGAGAAGTAGGCGAAGAAGGAGAAAAACCCGATGCAGAAGCAGAAGAAAACTTAACGAATTTTCTGTGCTCTTGAGCATGTTTAAGCACTTGTTTTCTGATTTTCTTTTTTTCTTTTTGTTTTCGTTTCTTTTTCTTCCAAAGAACAAGAACCAACCACAAGTTGTAAAATAGAATGAAAAACTGTATGAATAAATAAATTGGAAGAATAGTTGGGTTGAATGCAATTCCATTGTTTGGCTTTTGTTAAGAAGCCTTTATGAATAAACAGCATGAGATGAGTTGAATTGCCTGTAGTGGGGGGGTGGATGAGAAGTTGCAATATCAAAACACAAGAAGCAGCATAAATTTGGCTGGCAGCCCAATTTAAAAATGTTTTTATTTTTCTGCCGATTATTTCTTATGAAATTCCTGACTAACTGCAGTTGCATGCAGCAGTTGAGTAAAACTTTTTGCTGTTGTTGTTGTTGTTGCTGATAATCGTTTGCAATAAGTCAAAAACTCTAAAGACATATAAATTTTTTAATATTTTTTCAGATTTTTCCATGATATTGACAATAAAATAAAATAAAATGTGAACCGAACTGTACTGAACTGAAATGTTTTGGGAATTCGTGCTTCAGTGTTGGCAACTTAATGCCTGTGTGGGGGTTTCCAAAGAAGAAGAACAAAAAAACTGTTTCAAGATTGCCTGTGAAATGAAAAGAAGCAACGAAAAGAAAAAAAATTATTGCTAAAGGTGAAGGAACTTAATAGTTTTCAAAGTGCTGCGCTATAAACACTAAACAGATCAATATCTTTTAATATGAGCAATAATAAAAATTAAATTCTTTTCACATCATTCAGAGCTCTATAATAAACCATATTTTTATGCAAAATGCCACAATAGGAAGTACAGCTGAAGTCTTACTAGCTTTATCAGTTAACGGATAAAAGAAAAGATTTCGATTCTCTTTTCATAAATACCATACACAATCCAAGACCACTAAGACGGTAGCTGGCCTTAATTACTGGAAGAAAGCATATCTGAGTGGTTGAATGAACAGAAATAATTTCTCTGGAAATTCTCGGCGTTCATGGCCAAGGACGTTCGTTGAAACTACGTTCATTACAGACTTAATTGCAGTCTAAATGTCCGAGTAAATCAAGAGATATTCAGGGAAAATTCCGCCACTTTCAAAATTGCCATCACCTCTACTTGGAACATATTGCAATGGTCAGGTAGCCTGTAAAAAAATTTAATATCAAAACCCTTGATAAATATGCCGCAGGCTACACTGGGAACCACAGGCTCTCCAGACCAGATGTCCCAACTTGTGATTCTATAATCGAATATATTTTTTTTTAATATTTTAAATAAATTTTTAAATTTTTATAATTTTATAATTTTTCTTAACACTTTAAGGTTCTCTTGCTATGTCTGTCTGATAAATCAAAACCGTCATTCCTTTTTTTTTGTTTTTCTTTCGTTATTATTTTATTTTTCTTCATATTTTATTGAAATTTATTGCCCCACATGTTTTACGCTTAATTTGTTGTCTTTGCCACTTTATTGTTTGCTTTTATGTTTGTTGTTGTTGTTGTTATTTTTATATGCTCATCTTGGCTTGTATGTACATCTGTAACTGTAACGGTAACGATAACTGTAAATCTTTAAACATTAATTTTAAAATTCCAGCAAAACCACAACTGATTGCCAACATTAACCCCTTATTGTATGTAAATGTGAGTATCTGTCTGTCTGACTGTCTATCTGTCTGTTGTAACTGTTGTTGTTATTGTTGTTGTAAATTATATTGTATGCTGTTGATACAATTGAAACAATATAGAACACAAGCGAGCGCGTGCATTTATATTCATTAAGTGAAAATTATCACTCGGTGTTACCTTGGGTTACGCATGTGGTTGATTTTCCATCGTTTCCTTAACGTTGACAGCAAAAGAAGAATAATTTACAGATAAACTCATAAACATATACATACGAACTTGTACAAAGGATCGATGTGTGTCCGTGTGTATGTGTGTATGTGAAAAGAAAAATAAATGTTGAAATGATTTTTAATACAAAAGATGATGATGATGATGATGATGACAAAACAAAACGATGAAATGTTATGTGGACACTTTTCTCCGTCGTTTCTGAAAGTGTAACAAAAAAGAAAAAAAAAAAGAAAAAAAGAAAAAGAAAAATTAAAACAAATAATATAGACAGAGGGAATATTAATTTAAAAATGTTGCAAAATGTTGCACAATTAATAGATTCTGCAATCAATTATTCCTTCAAAAAATAAATCATGAGAGAAAGTCGCCAAAAGAAAAATTTTTTTCATGTTTCGTTTTGTTCGAGATATCAGAGTTGAGATTTGAACTCACGTGCTCTCCACTAGTAGGCCACATACTATGGTAACTTATAAAAATAATGCTTTATTTAGTTTTATTATTAAAGAAAGTGACAATAAATCTGTTTATTGTATTACATGTCCCTCTGTTTTATGAATACATACATATGTTTTCGCTCTCTTTACTTATGTATATTGTTTTGTATCAGTCTACTTTGATCTCCCTCTCTCTCTCTCTTACTGTCATGTATGATATTGTCATTATGTTTATTGTGACAATAAACATTTTTACAATGCTCTGCCTTAAAACAGGTATAGAAGCGAGTTTATTTGCGATAGTATTAGTGACAGGCTCTCTTTTTGTTTGCGTATATGTAAGTGTGCATGTATATATCTCTCTTGACTATAAATTTTGCCAAAAAAGCAAAGCAAAAAAAAAAAATACCACAAACAATAACATGACTTTTACAAACCAAATGATACGAAATGAAATGTACCGTTGCCAACATTTTTAATTTTTTTGTTTCTCTCACACTCCCATTCCTCTGCGCTCATATTGTTGTTCACACTCTGGCGTTGTTATTGTCTTGTTGATTTCCCCAAACGTTATGCGTATGTTCGTTTATTCATACAATACATGTACAAAAATGTACATACATACAATACATGGTATGTGTATGCTTGTGTATGTAGCAGAGAGTCATTTTCGTATAGTGATTATTGCTGATGTGTTGGCTTCATGTTGACATTGTCATTGTTATTGTTATTATTGTTGTTGTTATTGTTTCTGTGTTCTCTGCTCTTTGTACATGTGTACGGTTTTGTTTATTTTCTCTGCTTGTATATCTATCATATGGCTTAACACTTGCATACACTTGCATAATTCAAAAATATTAAAATAAATAACCATTTATGTTTATATGTATGCGTATGCGACTGTAGTTATTGTATATAAATGTCAAGGTGCCTACACATACATACACACACAAGCATACCTGTATTGTCAGTGTAGTTATACTTTTCATACAATAAAGTGATACAGTGGGTGGCCTTATTAATACGAATGGAATATATTGTATGAGGATAAGAATTAACATTTTTAGTCACAATTTATTACAAAAACAATTTTAAACAGCCATAAACGATTAAAATGAATTTTCTTTAAATATTTTTAAAAGGTTGAATATCAAGAAACACTTTTTAAAATAGATTTTTAAAAAGTATAGTTTTTGTCTCTAGTCTTAGTAAAACACTCCACTTTCACTCAATTTCCATTTGGCGTCTCCCTGTATTTATGCTTGTTATGTGTCTTTGTTTTATAAATTTATGATTTTATGTCAGTCAGGTGTATAAATATTAAAGTCGAAATGTATGCTGCTGTTAAATAAATTCTTTTTATTCCTTTTCTGTTACAGCAAAAATTGTCCATGACAATTCGTATCACAAAATGGATTCTTTTGCATCCAAACGAAATAATAATTTAAGAACCAATCAAACAGTTCATCATGATATTGATAATTTTTAAAGCCCAATAAAGTGATTGGAAGCAATTAAAAGCCAAGTACACGCGTATTTTAAAAATACAATTTGAATGATTGCAAAGAGAATTCTTAACGAAACTGTATGACTGCTGACTAGGAACCAGATTGCAAATATTCATTCGGTATCAATGGCATATTGGCTATATGAGATATACATATGTATTCTTATTCTTTGATTAACTACTACGATTTCCTTATTTAATTGTAAAAGCAAAAACAAACACAAATTGATCATATTGATTTTAATATTGTTGTTGTTGTATTTTTTCTTTTCTTAAATTCTTTCTGATATCTCTGGCTGCTGTTGTTGTTGTTTTAATAACCCACATTTCAATAAATCCCGTTAATAAATCATTAAATGTCAGTGCGTGCCTTTTAAATTAACGCACTCAGCCTTATGCAGACATTTGGTTTTTCTTAATTTATTACCATATTCCATATCCATTTCCATATTCTCTCTCTCTCATCTTTATTTGCTTGCTTGCTATACGTATTTGACTGGGAGTATGAGTGTGTGTTTTATTTCTTTCTTTTCCTTTTTACTATAGTTGCTGTTGTTGTTGTTGTGATATTTTTGCTAAATTGCCTTTTATTGTTTCGAACTTAATGCTCCTATAATTATATTTTGTGATTAATTTCTGGGTCATTAATAGACCATTAACATAGAAATTGCCAAGAAACAAAAACAAAAACACAAAAGAAAAAGAAACCGAATGAAATCAAATCGTATCCTCCTTAGTTTTTGTTTTTGCTTGTGCCTTGAGCTTTTGCTTTTTCTCTCCAAATGGTTTTGTTACGTTAATTTATTTGCAATTTTGTTGAGATTTATTTCCACTACTTGGGTGATGTTGTTGCTGTTGTTTTTTTTGCTTTTTCTTTCTCTGAAATGCCAACATTCTTCGGTTACGCCAGATGTCGATTTCAAATTGACAGTGTTGACAAACATTTAGTTTTTCTCTCTCTCCTTCCCTCTCTTTCCCTTAATTTTGATCAATTTTTGTTTTGATTTGGAATGCATTAGAGAAAGAGAATGTTTGGTTTGAATGTGTTGGGTTAAAAAGAAAATGAACCAAATGAACAGGAAATGGACAGAAACAAAAACTGAAGGAAAAACTACTTCAAAAGTAAATGTTTTTGAAGATTAAAAAGTTAAATAATAAAAAAGTGAAAAATCTTGCGTATTGATTTTATAAATTGGGAAATGTTGACACTCTAGTTTTATCAATGGATCCACCGAACAACCTTCTGAGAATCCAACCCAAGTCTTTATAATCAATGACTGTTATCCAAAAGAAACTATGGAGAATCGGCCTTCATACAAAGTACATTCAAATGACCTCTGTTCAGCAGAGCTTTCTTCTTGATCATGATCGATCTTATTATCGCTGTGATGTCAATGCAAACGGTTCAATACAGTACCCAAATCGTCTATCGTCTATTGCTCTACGTCACAGGGTGATTATGGATTTTACAATCTAAATGATTTGAATTAAATTCCCAAGTCCTTTTAAAAGGTTTTTAATACCGTCGTGTGATTTCATTCATAACATACTTGCCCCGTATATATTAGAACGTTTTTGAGCTGGTTTCTCCTAAAATGCCAACCCAAAATAAAAACGAGTCTACTCGTTATGTGGATCCACCAGTAGCACTCTAAATAATCAAAATAATTATGTATTTTATTTGTTTAAATTTATATTTTAAAATATTGGATAATAAAATACGAAAACATTTAATTTATTTTCATTCACTTTCTTTTGTTTATTGTCAAGTATAGTTTGGTTGGGTAGCCTTTTGTTTGTTGTGTAGTTAAATTAAATGGAGAAGTTACAAATCTTCTTGTTAATTACAATTTTATCTCCATCATAGTAATCTCTTGCTCTCTCTTTCTATCTTTCTCTTTCTCTCACTCTCTCTCTCTCTCTCTGTGTTTTGTAATTTAAAATTCTTTGTCTCTATGTTATGGGTTTCTCGGTATGTGAGTGTGTGTGCGTTTAATCTCTATTCTTATGGTTGCATTATTAATATTTCCTTTTCGTTACCTAGCAAATAGAAAAGGATTAGAATCGGAAAGGAATCTCGCACTGATGTTTTAAATTCTCTCTCTCCTTCTCTTTATCTCTTTCTCACTCTCTTACATAAACACGGATTTAAGCAACAATGTTTAATTGTGTGTGTATTTATATCTCTTATTATTATTATTATTATTGTTGTTGTTGTTGTTGATATTGTATTATGCTTTACATAAATAATATTTGTTTAACGTCTGTCTGTCTGTCTGTCTGTTTGCTTTCGTAATATTATCACAATGCGGGTTTTGTAGGAATGTGCGGCTGCTTGTTTGGCCCGTTTTCAGTGCCAATCTTTGCCGTGTGTCTGGCAGAAGTTATTAACATAATCGGTTTAATTATTATGCGGATTTTAGTCCGTTGCAAAGGAACAAAAATGAAAATAACGCTTTAAATAAATAACATGATATCACAACTGAATAGAGGGTCGTAATAAGGGGAGATGTTTTGGATCTTACAACAGCTACAGTAAAATACTTAGACATTACGTATAAACCAGGATCTCTAACAAAATCTTTAGAAATTTATTATAAATTTAGATTTTAAAGTATCTCGCCTTCATACTTTTTTATTTGCTTTAAAGGAATCCTTCTCATTAGATTATTACACGATATACTGAAAAGCATAAACAGCTCAAGTTTGACGATAATTTTATTGTTGTGGCTGTTGAGAGAATTTTCATGACGACTTGTTTAACGATCGAAATCGAAGTGAAATTAGGTTTCTTGGTTTTGGCTAATGAGTATGTAAAATCTTCTTTTCTTAATTTCTTAACTCCTTTCCACTCATTCTTTATTTCCATTTCAAAGTGGACAGGTTCTGGTGTAAAGAAGAGCACATAACGTTATGGCCAAGTACATTTTGATAAACAGTATGCAGTAGCTTTGACTAATACAATAATACAGATATGTACATATATACCAATCTAACATCAGATTATCTGATGGTAATTACATAGTTTTCATTCGAATATGGTAGAATTACAATTTAAAGAGCAAACAAATATCGTTATTATGATTTTATCAGATGATGTAGAATACTTTCAAGTCACTCATAATAACTACATTTAATATAAAATGCTATGTTCTTTAATTTTAAAATCAAAAATGAATATAAATTACTCATTACGTATGCAGAGTTGTCATTCAAAAGTCTTGCAGTGCCATCAGTATAAATTTAAATGAAGCAGATAGAAATGCTTTTCTGAGAGAAAAAGAAAAACCAATGAAAACTACTACGTTGTTATTTTATCACACATACATCAGCGTGTTTTTATGCAGACCACGCATTATTACCATAAATAAATCAGCAAATAATTAAAACCAACAATCTTGGTTAAGAAAACAAAAAAAGAAGAAAAAAATAACACCACGTTCTCACACAATGTGTAGTGCACACAGAAACGCAGACGTGCACACACTATCCCACTCATATTCACGCATTAATAGCATATCCTGGCTCTTAATTTTCATACACATTCGTTGCTACTTAACATGTATTTTTGTTCTCTCTCTCTCTCTCTCTCTCTATTTCTCTTTCTCTCTCTATTTCTCTTTCTCTCTCTTTTTGTCTTTCTGCATAAGTGTAAGTGCTTTTGTTAATAACGTTGATCATTTTCGTTTTTGCTGTCGTTTTTTCTTTTCGCTGGGTGTTCGTTAACCACGTATTCTAAATGACCGCAACATGTTGTAACAGAAGGAACGTCCCTCGTTTTTGTTTTTTTTTAACAATTCCTTGTGATTTCTATTCTTAAAAAGCTTTTGAGTGTGGTGGTGGAGCACATTGTATCCGTTATCAATCGCCAATTGCTGGAGCAGTATTGTTGTTTGCTGTATTTTTTTAAATCCTTTTTAACACGAATGAGAGAGAACACATTTTGGTACATTTTTCTCTGCTCTTTTATCGTATTGTAATTAAAAAAAAAATATTTATTTATTCCTGCATTAAGTTTCTAGTTTTTGTTTCTGTGTAAAGTCATATTTTTGTTTTCTTCAGTTCTCTCCTTCTTATTTGTCTGCATATATATTTCTTAATTATCATAATTACCGCTAACAAACATTTTGAGCACGTGTTAATGTTTTAGAGCATATTTGCTTATGTACATGCGTACACACATACACTGAAGGGTCAGTAGCTTTAATTAAAAGAACATTCTCGTGGCTGTTATCAAAACGTGCTGTTAACGATGAAATAATATTTGAAATGCTGTACAGGAGCAAATGTAGTGATTTAAGTAATATTTTGCTTAAAAGTATGCTTTAAATTCGGGTTTTTTTTAATTTTTAAATAAGGACTTAGATTTCTGATCACGAGTACTAAATGGATAATAAAAAGATGGACTTGCTTGCTTAATTGGTCATTACAACTCCTCAGTCAGGATTATAGCCTAGCTTCTTACACCACATATGTTGTGTGTGTTAATTTTATCCAATTTCATTGTACGTTTCCTTCCATTTCTTAAAATAATAAAAATATCGATTTGCCTTTAAAGAACATTTCGTATTTAAAAATAATAATTCTCCTCTCACACTTTTACTTGTAATATTGTCAGCGTATGTCATATCAATTGTTATTATTCCTTGACTTGTTGTTAAGCGTTGTAATTGACATCTTGAATTGTCATTCACATTTTCAATTATTGTCTTCAGTTTTATTTTTAATCTCCTTCTCCTATTTCTCTCTCTCTTTCTCTCCCGCGCTCTCTCTCTCTCTCTCTCTTTTTCTCTGTCTTTATGACACATCTTTTTTATTTATTTATTTGACATTTATTTATTTATTATTAACAAATAAAATAAAACAACCAAAATGAGAACACACAATAATGTATGGCAATGGAAATGTTTTATTCTTGTAATGTTTGCATCAGTCCTTTTTGTATTCACATTAACACGTCATATCCTTGTCAAGCGAACTCATCATAGCCAGCTTTGTATCAAACTTTTGTATTTATTTGTGTGTGGCACTGTAATTTAAACGTTTAAACGTTTATGATCGATTTTAATAAAAATATTTCATCGAATGAAATAAAAATAAGAAATAAAATAAAAAAAGAATGTGACAGCATTTTATTTGCAATGCAATGGGAATTTTGGAGACAACAGCTGAAACAATGAAATTAACTTTTTATTTCAATTGAAATGAGTTGAGAGTGACAGTAGGTAGCTCCTGATATTAAATCCATAATCCATAAATTGTTAGAAATGGAACTAAAACAAACTCGATTCAGATTTCAAGCATGGGCCTATAGATTGTACAGAAAGCTTTTTTGTCGTACTAATGGATAATTCCATGCCTAGTCCTTAGACGCACTCTTTTGGATTGTGATGATTCATATTACTCATTGTAGATCGCTACTATGTGTGAATAAGTCTTTTTTGAGCCCACAGTGTCCCATCAAACGACTGATATCAGTCTCAGATTATGCCTGAATAGTCTGATGCATGACTTAATGTAATTACCCAACAAAAGTTACAATTGCATTACATATTTTGCCCATTTGAGAAGAGCCTCCACGGAACATCCAAAGAAATGTTGTATTCCTATCAGCGGAATTAATCTGATTGTCATTTCTATATTTTCTTTAAATTGATATTTGTATTGATGAACATACCTACCCAAACTTTGATTTTCATTTTAACTTCAAACATCATTTATAATTTTTCCCATATATATGCATGTATGTATATATATACATACATATATATACATATGTGTGTGTATTGTTCTGTTTTTTCCTTTTTTTGTACGTTTTTAAGATTTTTCCATGACTTATTACTGTCTATTATTTTAAATGCATTGCTTTTACGTCTCTCCAGATTTCTTTTTGTTCGATTCTCTGAGGTTTTTCATAAAAATGGTTTTCAATTTAATCACACACACACAAACACATAAAATGTAACACAAAAAGAAGATTTTTTCTCACTCTGTCTGTTTTTATTTCTTTTTTCTTTTTGTTGAAATACAAAAACAGTCACAATATTGCACTGAGCACATGATTAATGTGGTTTTAACATACACACATTCAAACATGCGCACACATACACATATGTATGTATACAATAAAGGTCTGTGTAAACCCAGAATCCTGGTTCATACTCGCATTACTATACAATACATAACGGTTTTACATATATTATGGGAATATATTTTGTTGTGTCGTTCGGAATGCACACACTAACACAGACACACACACACTCATGTGAATTGTTTAAAGTGCCCACCATAGAGATTGAGGGAATGGGGAAATCACAAATCATTACTTTCGTAACAATAAAGAATGTTTGTGTGTGCATTGAAATATTGAATGCTTTTAAAAAATATTCTTACTGTTTTTATTTTTGTTTTTGTTATTGTTTAAATAAAAATGTCTGTCTCTTGTATGAAAACCAAATTTGTATTCATTTCTGTTGAGGTTTTACTCGGTTTTTACATGTTAATGGTGATTTTTGTTAGAAATGAAAGACAAAAACAAAAGAAAAATTATTTTTGATTAAAATGTGGTCAACAATAATTAGTGAGAGTAAAATTTAAAAATTTTATTTCTTTTTTTTTGTTTTATTAAATTATGTTTAATTTTTTTTAGAGGCGTTTAAAGTGGAATATCTTCTCTGTGAATATTTTCTGAATTGCCTTTAAACGCTAATTTTATATGTAAATGAAAATTTAATTAGAATTTAAGCTTAAAATTATAATTTTTGAAAATCTTTGTTAGTTAAAGAACATTCTCCTTGTGTTTTCATATACTGAGACGAGGGTTGTTTATCTACAAGGTCTTGTGTTTGTTTTGTTGTTGACGTGTGTGTGCGTGTGTGTGTGTGTAGGGGAGTTCTTTGTAAAATTATTAACTTTTTAAAAGATGATTAATTGCCAGAAATAATTTATGTTCTAAATTCCCTTTTTGTTTATTCGTTTACCTAAGAATTCATTTATTTTGAATATTTCCCTTGTATCTGCTGTTATCTATTGTTTTCCAATGTTTTCCTGTTGTTTTCTTCATCCCTCTTGTAAGTTTTTGTTGAAAATACTTTATTTGATGTTGCTGCTGCTGCTGCTGCTGATGCTAATTGGTAAGTAAAATAAATAATGAGGGGTGTTATAATTATGAAACTAAATGGAGTATTATTTTACGAAATTCCCTTTGAAATTTAAAATTTAAACAAACTTATAAATAAAATTTAAAACAATCACAACCACAACCAACATGTAGAAAACAGTTGTTGTTATTGTTGGTAAATAATTTTAATGAATTAATAATAAATCATATTTCTACGACACTTCATTATTTTTTGGCAAATTATGCTTTAAATTAAAAATGAAGAGCCATTATATGAATGCCTTCCAAGAGCTAAGAGCTATTTCAGTAAGTCTTACAAAGATTTATAAAATAAAACGGACGATAGCGTTCACACTTTCATTTAAATTTCTTTAGAAAAATCACATTACGACTGTGAAGTCATTATCGTTCCCCTCTGTACGTATGCTTCATAATTTATAATTAATATTACTCATACGTCATACATGAACTATCACAATTCTTATTGTAATTTAACAATTTCATTGCCAGTGTAAACCATTCGAACTGACAACCATCGTGTGTATGCCTCTGTCCATGTGGATGATTGTTTATTTTATTTTATTTTTGTTGTTTTAGTTGCTGTTGCTATTGCTGTTGCTGTTTGTTATAATTATGGTGACAATTTATTATAGAACTAGAAAAGGCAAATAAATAATGGACAGAGGGAGAGAGAGAGAAAGAGAGGGAGAGTAGAAAAACAAACACTCTAAATTATAGAGGACACGAAAACAAATAATAACTACAGCACACTCAAGCATAAAATTCAAACACGTAACTATTTATAGAGACGATACTGTACAAAAAGGCAAAGACACACACAGTGAGTGAGTGTTATTGTACATGAAGAAAATGCTTGAAGCTTGAAGACGGAAGGAAAAAATTGTAATTGTAAGACAAAATTTATAACCCAGTTAACAAGTCAAACGTATTAAAAAGTGTAACAATCCATAACTAATAGAACATATGTTTTCTAACCTCTGTCGGCAAAAATAAAAACTGAACTCACTCATCTTCTTATCAACAGATTGTTTAATTGAAACAATACAGGCTTCTACCATTCTATCAGTGTCCTACTTAAAAATCTCTGTGTAGTCTTGCTAAACAATAACGATGGAAGCAAGGAGTAATACCGCCTTACTCTGTGTCTTTGCAACTGCCACTTACCTGGCGTAAGTTTATATTAGACTTCAAGACTATAATTATGGTTCTATAGAGATCTTTTCCAAATCCTTAATTTATACTCCATAAATATGACCGAAATTATGGATGAATTTATTCCAACTGGTTTTATTTTATTCCGATGTTAATTTTAAGACTCGGTAAACAGTCTGATAACTGTCCTTGAAGACGAACGTTAATACCTTCTCAAAATCTCTATAAATATTTACGTTTATTATTGTAGCGTTGTTGGTATATTTTTGTTTACTTGTTTACCATTTTTATGCAGTTGTTTGTTGTTGTATTTTTGTTTACTTGTTTACCATGTTTTATGCTGTTGTTCTATGTAGGTTCTAGATTCTTCATTTTCGTAACAATATTTTGGTTTGCTGGGCTATCACCATTATGTTGGTTATTATTAGGCCAGACAAACAAATATTTCCCTGATTATTATTGCTGCTGCTGCTTTTATGCTGTAATTTTTAGTTCCTTTTTTTTTTGTTTCTAAAATTATCCTTCACTTAGGTTTCTGAGAGTCTCTTCTCATTATTTTTTATGATTTTTTTATTTTCTCCTCTCATTTAATTGTTTAATTGATGCTGGCATTTAAATTACCAGAAGTAATTGTGTTAATTATAAAACACAGCCAAATGAAGGAATGGAAACCAAAACGATATCCTTTTCTTCTATTTCTGGGAAATCTTAAACAAAAGAAAAAAAAAAACAAATTTTGGGTGTAATGGGGTCTCATTGGTTTCTTTCTGTTTTAAATACCTTCTCTTCAAATATTTTTCCATAAGATTATTCACCTGATTTTTCCTCTCAATTTGTTCCTTTCTCTCTCTCTCTTTCCTGGCGTGTAGGAAGCATAAATAGACTGTTAAAGTCTTTTGACTTTTTCCTTTTGCAGATTATGGTCTATTTATTATGCTTTCAGTTTTAATTAAAAGTATTTAAATATTTCACTCTGTGTGCATGTGAAAAAGTGTGAAAGTAAAGTAAAATCGAAAAGGATAGACAAATATGGGTTTCCATTTCAGTTTTGAATTTTTAATCTCTTAAATAACACCGACTGACCGCTTGAAAAAAAAATCAACGAAAATAAAATAAAAACCACCACCACGCAGACACTGATATGAGTGTGTATGTGTGCGCAGAGGAGACAAATTAAAAAAGAAACATAGAAAAGGCATGAGAAACATAACAGTAGGGGCAGGAAGAAGAAGGAATGTTAATGTTACATAAATCACATGCGCTGTCTTAAGTGGCCTACACGTTTGTGTCATTGCAACACTTTTAATCTTTTAAATTTAATCCTTGTGAAGGTTTTGCATTTCATACACGATGTTGGCTGGCTGACTGGCTGTTTGGTTGTTTGGCTCCTTCACTGGACACAACAGTTTCGACTTTTTCTTCGTCGTTGTTGTTGTTGTTTGGAATGTAAATCGTAGACTAACAGGGAAAAAAATCCATTTGTTATTAAAAATAAAATTAACATGTGAAACAGAATAAGGAACCCAGTTAAAGAGAGAAAAAGAGAGCGAGATAGAGAGAGAGTGAAAAAGAAAAAAGATATTGTACAACACTCTTGTTCATTGTTTATCATAGGATCTGTGTGTGTTTGTGTGATGCCATGTGGGAGAGACTTATGAAATCAAGAATTTAAAAACGGTTGACATTACAGGATATTGTGTCTGCTGTATGTATATATATGATATTACCACAGTTAGAAAAGCGATAACAAATGAAAACTGTGCTCGATTCACATTCTACACCTAGTTTTTTTCCCCTGTAGTATTACAACGGGGTCTCTCTGTCATTCCATTGAGAGAGAGAGTGACTGACTAACTATCAGAGCAAATATCCTTTCGACAAATGTTTTCTTGCTTAACAATCCTTATTGCAGTCCTTTCGCATGGAAAATGCTGGTTCGGACTGAATATTGTTTTGCTATTTTGAAACAAGAGAAATTTAACAGGACTGCTATAATTTTCATCTCTTCTAACCAGTCAGTGTTCGTTGTATCGAGGTTTCCTTTCAATAGACACACACATTTTGTATTTAAGCATAAGTATGTTTTTCTGGAATTTGTTTAAATCTCTTTGTGTGTGTGTGGCTATGTGTGTAGTGGCAGTATATCTTTCAAAGTCCAGACAAATTAATTTTCATTTAGTGGACTTAATGTATGTTTTTATCAGTTTCATGTTGTATAATGATCTCCTCTTTTCTTTTGTATTTTTTGTTTGTTTCTTTTTTGTTTGTTTGTTCTTTTTTCAAATACGTTTTCCTTTTTATAATTTTATTATATTCTGTTGGATGTGTGTGTGTGTATGTGATTTGCTATGAAAATTATATGTGAAAACCTTTTAAATCAAATCGCTCCAATTTTTCTGACTCCACACTCCAGACATAGGAAAAAAAGGGAAAACTTCAGTATTCTTGCAACAGCAAGGAAATGTTTGCTTCCATGTGAGTGTTATATGTTTGTATTCCCTTTCACTCTTTCTCTCCCTCCCGTTCATTGTTCTTTTGTTACAAAAGGGTGGCACGTGTTGCTTGTTTATTTTAAAATTAAAAACACAAAAACAGAGAAAAATATTGCTCGAGGGAAAGGTGTTCTTGTTTGCTCGTGTATCACATTTTAGTCGAGATTGAATTTTGAAATATTCATAAAGGCTTCTTCCTTCAATAATTTCAATTTCAATATTGACCCAAGAAAAATATTTTTGAAATTCTTTCGTTTGTGTCTTGTTATTATTATTATTATTACGTATTCATATTATTTGTTTTGCCAGACAGGGTTAAATCCCGAAAAGGCTTTGGGTCAGGATATTTTTTTTTTTATTAAATACCGAAAAATTACATGAGCAACAAGAAAAATTCAGTTTTTTTTCAAGGCATTCTGTTTTACGCAATTTTTTTCTTTTTTGGTATTTAACATGGATGTTACAAAATATCGCTTTTCGCTTAATTCTACGCGAAACTCTGTTTTTCATTCACCATACATCAGAAAAATTTATTATTTCACGCAGTTAGTTTAGGAACTATTATATTTACATAGTTATTCAATGTGCGTGCTCTTCTATGCTAGGCACCTGTGTAGGTAGAAGTGGCTGTCAATTAAAGAAGGTTGGCCACATAGGGCTCATTGCTATGCCCCAGTTACGGAACCACTCTGACATTCCGGTAAAGCGACTTAGATTGCCAATGTCAATGCGTGACAGTTCCTCCAGATCTTCTGTATAGTAAGCACCAAGGTGTCTCTTTCTCCTCTAATGAGCTTCTGAGTATCTACACAGTCTCCACAGTTCCTGCAGAAATCATAATGCAAGCCCCGTAATTATCCCTACATCCATACTAAGTATTCCTCTCTGAAGATAAGGCAGACTTGTAATGCGCCAATCATATTCCTTCATCATATCGTTGTACTAGTGCCGACGTAAGTATAATGCGCAGAACACCATTGATAATCATATTCTTTGCTTAGAACACAGTCATTTTTTCTGGAACTTTTTTGAACCTATTAATGTACCTATTCGGTAATGGCATATTCACTTTGCTGGTTTTGTTGATACGATGGGTATTCAAATTGATTTAGAAAAGGGTTTCAAATTTTACATTATTTCGTGAATACATATTGCAATGAAAAATTTTCCATCAAAGTTCGTAGTTGTTTCCCTATTCAATGACGAGTCAAATTTTTTCCATTTTCCCTTAGTTTTTTTAATTTTCGTTTTAGAAATATTGAAAACTTTTAAATTAAATTAAATTTCATTGGAAAATAGAAATCAAAAACGCTGAAAATCGTCAAAATATATGTGTGTGTGTGTGTGCGTGCGGAGCGAGAGTAAATAAAAGTTTTACAACTTTTCAATGGCTTTATTTAAAAGTTTCTTTACTTCATTCCAATTTTTCTTTTTTGACTTTTCTTTACAATTTCATTCAAAACAAAATATTCCCTTTCTTTCTGTTCGGTTATGTTCCGTTCTGTTTAAAAGTATAAAAATTTGTGATTCTTTTTAACCAAAAATTTGCATGATGATGTCGATGTCTTTTTAGAAGTTTCAATACTTTTTTTCTCGCTTTATTCTCTCATTTCTTTTATGTTATTTTTTCTGTTTGCTATACATGGGTTCAATATAAATGGATTTATTTTGTTCTATAAGGGGAGAAGGAGAGTGAATAGAAGAATAAAAGTACTTGAAGTACTTACGGCTATAGTGTAAGAGCAAGAGAAGGGGATATTGAAAGCATGTGTTGTATTATTAAAGTTGTATTGTATGGCGTTGATCAAGTTTTTTCTACTCCATTGAATTATATTGTAATGTTTGTATAGAAAAATTATTCTTAAAACATTCAAACATACATATATGTATATCTGTATAGATATGTATACACACAGAGCCAGCCTTATAAATAAATACTTATACATTTTAGAAGTATTCTCTCTCTCTCTCTCGTACCCTTAAACTAATTCAAACATTTTTATAGATTTACTTTCAATTCATATGACAACTTTTGTATTGTCGGCAATGATGCTGAAGATGCTGATGATGATGATGATGACGATAATGATGATGACAGAACAAGTAGGAGATCGAAAGAGAAAAGTGTTGGTGTCAATTATTTTCACACCATTTAGAAATATTGAAGAAAAAGGAAAAAAAAATAATAATAATAGTGTAATAATGGAAGGAAAAACTTTTAAAAAGAAATCATAAAAGAAAATGTACCTCTTCCTCCTCTTCAATGTATTCGTCGTACAACAAAAGAGAGCTTTTTAAAACGGCAACAAAAATGTACTAAAAAAGACGTTCCCCTAATATTAAAAATTTATTGATTTTTGTTTTATTTTTTTTTTTTTTGCGGGTACTTTTTGGAAAAGTTTTGCATTGGTACACTACTGAGCTGAATTGTTTTCAAAAGAAAAATCATTATTTTAATGAATCCTTCTGTGTCATTTAAAACTCCTATGATTTTGAGACATTTTTCGATTGCATATTTATTTAACACAGTTATTGGATTTTAAATACCACTTCAACCACATTTACAAATGAACAATCGTACGTAGTATGTAATAAATGCTCAGCATGACAATTTATATGAAAAACATACACACACACACACACACACACACACAATGAACGTATTCTCTTATAATAATACATACAGCAATACAGCAACTATGTAATTATTAGTTATTTTGAATTGCATACTTTTGGGGGCAGCCATTAAAGGATTGCAGCAAGTATAATCAAATAATCAGGAGAATACAAATTGATCAGGAGCATAGAATTCGATATTTTGGTTCAGTTTTATTTTGAAATTTCGGATTTAAAAGAGAAAATTCTGTAAATATTTTTAACGCAAGATTTGTTTGGTAATTTCGGATTTTCCCTTAACTAAACGAGAAATATTACGGAGTTATTTATTTATTTAAACATACATTTCTGTAGATTACATTTCTAGTTTTGCATGTAAATTTAACAATGACATGAAATCAACTTTATATATACACACAGGCATGTATACATACAAATGCTGTCTACATTTGAATGAATGAATGAAAGGTCATACAAAATTCTCTACAATTGAGAATGATGTATGAAAATTTGATAGCCAAGAAAAACTATTTTAAAGTCATGTCAAAACAAAATGAAAATGAATGGAACATTTTCTGTTACAAATTGTCATGCAAACAAAAATACATTCTCTATGGCAATATTAAAGGATCTATGCAAGTATTTACAAAATAAACCCAGCACACACACAACACACAATATATGTCTGTATGTATATATGGCACAATGACAAAAAAAAAGCGAATGGAACTGTAAGAAGTAGGCAATTCATGTCATAAAATTGTATTGTTGTGACAACGGTTCTAATAACATACAAATAATATTTTATTTCATACAGACAGACATACATACATAGGGGGCTACAATAAATGTGGATCCTATTTTTGATTTCCCTTCGTTGGCAATGTAATCATTTTTGTGTAAACGGCTTTAAATTTTTCTAATTTAAATGACTAATGAGGGGATTAGGAAACAGCTAGGATTTCATTTGAAATGATAGTTTCAATAATGAAATAAAACTGATATCCTCTTTTGTTTTTGCGTCAATTTAAAGTGAAAGATTTTGATTCAGAAATTTACTTCTCCATAGACATTTAGACAAAAAGTGAAAACAAAAAGGATTTAAAAAATATTTCACGACTGGTGTATATAGCTGCTGATAGTTTTTGGGTCGGTCTTGGTCCACAACCAGCAGGAAAAAATAAATCTGAACCCATTTCGGGCAAAGCAACGAATCTGTTGATTATTTACCGTATCTTTACAAATTTTTTCTTGAATTTATTTAAATTTAATAAAACAAAGATGTATCGGTATATATATCATTTGATCATTTATTTATCCTTTTTTTTCTGTTTTTTGTATTTTTATTTTTTGGTTGAAAGAACAATTCAATTAAAAAATCGTACTGATTTCGTGACATTGCTATTGGGTGTGGAGAAATGTCAAGTGTTTAATTGACAACATGTAAACGTACATGGATTAATACAATTCAAAGTGACACTCTCTGTGTCAATTCGATACACGCCACTACTTGACAAAATTAAAAAATTTCTCTTCCCCCTTTCTTTCTCCCTCTCCCTTATTGGCTCTTGTTTGCTTCCTATTTTTTTTTTTTTTTTTTTTTTTTTGGAGGAAATTTAGAAAAATTTAAACACATTCTTTTAAAAACATTTTAACTTATTTAATGTTTTACTAAAACAATGTCATGGTTTATTATGGCTTTCGATGTTTCTCAGTGTAGTGTTAAAGGGCGAGGGGATGGTCGAAAGCAGGATTTTACGTCAGTAATTTGTTAAATAAGAAACTTAAACGTTTTTTTAAGGCCAGCCAAAGTTTGTCTAAGAAAATGTATTTAATATAAAACATATGTGTATACATTTTTTAGCCTGAAAATATGCTATAAAATATTTCTTTTTTTATTTTTATGTCCTTTAATATTATGTGCGTGTATCTGTGTTTGTGTGTATGTTTTTTGGTGTGTGTCTTTTGCTTTTCTAACAACTGACAACTTTATAAGACACTACAAAAAGAAGAAAAAAAGAAGCCTCAACATTTACTTAAACTACTTGGGTTGTGTGTAGGCGGGGTGTCATTAGAGCCTCTTAAAAAAACCTCGCCAAACTAGAAAACTCTTCAGCTTATATTGTATTTCATCTTTTATTTTTCTTTTTCTTTATCCACTTCAGATTTTTGTTCTTCCTTAGTTGATATTCTTCTCTATGTGTGTGTTTGTGTGGTTTTTTCCAGCTATTCTGTACTCAACATCTACTTTATGTCATCATTTACTCCTTCATGTTCATCTCATTTTGAGCACCACAAACTCATTTTCAAGTAGACAACTTTCTTTTCTCACTTTCCCCTCTTACGTTTTTATTTTTGTTTCAACAATATGTGAAGTTTATTTGAGAAAAATAGAGAGAAAATATATAACAAAAAAGGAACGGAAGAAGAAAACGTATAAAATAGTGTAAAATTTATAAGGATACTTAAGCATATTCACAGAATTTAAATTCTACAGAATAATAATTCTTTAATATTCCACCAAACAGATACATATATACTTAAAATAGAGTATAAATTAAAAAATATTAATATTCTTGATAGTTTAAAATGGGCACCAGATAAATGCTAAAATAACAAATACTTTTTATTGAACACTTTAAAACTATTGGGTGTTTAATTTAAAAATGTGTGATTCACAACATTCCAATATATCTTGTGTGACATTTTTTAAAAGAAAATATTCGTCCTGTATTTACTATTACACTTGTTTCTTTTTGTCAAAAAAGTTGTTAGCAGTTCTTAGCTGCCCAAAAATGCTTAAATACAGCAAAAATATTGAAAAATAAATACCAGAAATACCACAATATTTAAGTTAAACAACCAATATTTCCCATAAAACATGTGAACTGTAAACTAAGTTTCGCTATAACCTCAGCACATTGTAAGTGTCACATTCACAGGAAAAGTTTCAGTTACAGACACACACACATACGATCATACATACTTATATGCGTGTAATTCTTTTGATTATTTTTTTAAATAAAAGCACAGCTATTCAGACGCTGAAAAAATTCTAAAAAAAAGATCTCCTCCATGATACAACATTTTTAACAATTTGTTCAAAATGATGAGCCAAAGGAAAAAAGAAACGAACATATATGCATATATTTTTATATACAAAGTAACAACAACAACAACTAGAAAAAGAACCGGAACACAAGCCCTTTTTTATGTGCTCCGCTTTCATTTTGGGTACATTTTTATACACTGTCATCTTTGCTGGGTAATGAACTGTTAAAACCAGGAAAAATATATACACAGAGCAAGCGGTATCATCATTACTAATACACTTGAAAAACACACACACAAATAAAATAAAAAATGGAATAAAAGAAAAGAAAAAAACGAAACCTATTTTTAGGCACACACGCACTGACTGATATGTAGCATAATCTCTCTCTCTCATGGAGGACTGTTCAAACGTAGTGATGCGTGTGTGTGAATGAAGAATGAAAAGAAACAAAAAAGAAAAACCAACTCAAGTGTTCTAAGAGTATTTGTACACACATGTGAGTGTGCGAGAGTATGTAGGTGTTGTTGTTGTTTTTTTTTCAATATATATGTTACAGTGTCACAGCATAAATAAATTTTATTATGTTGGCCACGTATGTTACACTTTTAAGTGTGTGTTCATTCAAGTATGCATAGGTGTGAGTATGTACATATGCATGCGTCTGTGTGTATGTGTGTATACTTCTTTTAATTTTATTGTTGGTTGTGCTTTTCATTTCCTTTTTTCTTTTGTTGTGTTTTTTTTTAACGACTTTTAAGAAGGTTTTCTTTCCTCATTTGCTGCCTTAAGTTTGCGCTTGAGCTATGAAGCATATTTTCAAAATTTGCATTTGATGACACACGTTCTTCATATATTTTCAATTTGTAAAATTGTTTGACAGATATTCAATTTATTATATTTTGTTGTTGTTTGTTGTTTTGTTTTGTTTTTCTGTTTTGTATTATTCATGTAGCACATGTACATGTATGTATTTGCTAAGGATTAAAGTTTAAGATCTATGACATCATCAAAAAGCATATTTAGAAGGTATTAATAATTTATTAAGCTTATCGTTAATGTTCTAAATCGTTTTGCAGTTATTTAACGGAATTTAGAATCTCTAAAGTGGCATTAACATTAACGACTGTTATTCAATTTTGACACCACATATAGGGCTCTTCACGTATAAGTTTCTTTCTAAAGTTTGTTTATGTTTCTCGATAAGTATATTAAAGTGTTGATTACATATGTACATATACATGTGGATACTTATTCATGTGGATTCTACTTGTGAAGAAAAATATTTTTTTGGAAAGATTACAATTTATAAAAAAAAAACGACAAAAAATTTAAAAAAATAATTAAAGTTAACAATTTACCATTAATCGGATGCGATGAGGCATCAAGAAAACAAATTAATTAAAATGTCCTTCTCCTTTATTTTTCTTTTTCTTTTTATATTTCAACTGCCACAGTATTTTCAATCAATAACAAAACGAGGAAAAAAGAAAAAATCGTGAAAGGATTGTAAAGATTAAAAATTCATAAAAATTTATATAAGCAAACTACGTACGTATACATACGTATGAGTAGTAATGGTAAAAGAGTGATCATATATGTATGTATGTACTGCATGTGTGTATGCATGTACATATGCATATGTATGTATGCAAATATAAGTAAGTATGATAAAAGAGTATCATATAAAGATAATTGTGGCTATTGTGTAAGAGTGTGTACATTTATGCTTTACATACATACATACGTATGCAAAAGACATTAAAAATTAATGTAAACACTTTTACGACTCATTAAAATAAAACCTTTTTGACAATGTTCTGAAAGCATACCCAAACACCAACAACAATAGCAACAAAGAAAATTACAAATATTCAATGTCTGTAGTAGTATGTAGTAATTTTGTTATTGTTGTTGCACACCATATTATCAGTAGAAAAAAAAGAACTGCAGAGAAAAAATATGTATTTGTTTATGCCGCTGTTGCATGCTGCTGTTTTCAACATGCTTCTGGCTGTGATGGATGACATGTCAAGGCATTATTTTCAAGAAGTCAGATATTTTAACGAGTTCATGGCATTTAATTAATGAAAAGAATTATTAATAATTTTAAATGTACATACATACTGTGTGTATCGTGTACACATAGTAAAACCGCGAATGGAAAACTTAATAAAAAAACAAGTAAAAGAAAGCATTTCCCAAAGAAGATAAATTCCATATCGAAGGTTATGCATATAGTGGCTGCAAAAGGCAATCATTCAGAATTAAAAATTGATTACAATTAAAGGTGCAGTAAAATTAAAAATATGTTTTAAAAATTAAATAAAATTCATTTTTTGATTTAAAAAAAGCTCATATTTTAACAATCCAGTCATGAAAATGATATATTTTATTGTTTAAATTAATGAAAAATTGTTTGGAGATACAGTTCTTTAAAATGTAAATCAAAATTTCTCCTTATTTTTTTCTATGTCATACAAAATTCAAGATTCAATTAAAATTAGTCTCTTCAATTAAGAGTCCATTTTAATTACATTTCAAATAAACATACAAACACCGAAAGGATATTAAAAAAACGTAGAAATACAAAAAGTAAAAACAGGATGAGGAAATAATCAACACGTTTCGCTTTTATATTTTCTTGGGGGAAACACAATAAACAAATTACAAAAATCTTAATCCTGATCAAGTCTAAGAAGCCAAAAATGAACACACACACACACAGATACAGAGAATATTTCCCAAACAACCAACCAATACAACCAACATTCTTTACGTGTTACAACAAACAAATCTTATTTACACACTTTTCTACTTAAAACACACACACACACACATACATCGAATGGACTCTTCTAATAACAACCGCTCGCACCACTCCTTCCATTCAGATTCACACTAATACATTTACACCCACACACACACGCACATACATAGTTATTGTAATAAATAAAATGAACAACATGTCCTCTCACGTATTTGACAAAGAAATTCAATTAGTGAGAGCCGAAAAATGTTCTTAGTTTAGCTTCTCTTCACAAATTTGTTTGGTTTTCGTTCGTTTATTATTGTTATTGTAGTTTTTATTTGTATTTGGGAGTATAACAAGATGAAAATTTGCCTCTACAACAGCAACAACAACAGCAATAGCTATTTACCAAAACAAATAAGAGAGGAGGTAGGAGATAAAAAAGTTCAGCAACTCTCGAGCAGAGAAAAAAAGCGCCAAAGATACTGAAACAAGCAAAAGATAACAAAGTACTTAAATGCGGTGGTAAACGTGAAAAAGGTCCCAAAACCGAATTTCATTAAAAATTCTAAAATATTTTTTAAAAACAAAACAATATTTAATGAACTTGAGTAGCAACTTCTGCAGAAGTCTGGGGAGTACAGAAATCCCATAATAAATATCAAGTCTGAAGAGAAGAATGAGCGGCCTGTATTGAGGTTCGACATGCTCAGTAGCTAGAGTCGAACAAGTCCTTATTTCTATCCAGAAAGCATTAGCCAAGGATCAATACTTATGTGTTGGAGGTTATGTTGGAAATTTTTGCTGATTGAAGATGTGGTCTTAGTTTAGTGGATGGTATTTTGGATGGTATTTTGGTTTAATAGACGGCAGCCTGTGTTTCGAACCCTATTTCTTTCGACAGCTTTCCCTTCAATAATTTTTTTTTATATTTATTTTAAAAAATTGTCATTTATGTCCTCCTTTCTTGTATTCCTCACATAAACACAAGATGAATAAATAAGTATAAAAGTTAACACACCAAAAATACTCTCTCTAAGCGAAACCCCAACAAATTAAATTAGTTACAGTCATGGCTGTAAAACAGCATAACTGTGGCTTGCTGAATTGCTGGTGGGCTTTACCATTACTCCCACCCCTCGAATGAGAGAGTAGCGAGAGAGAGAGAGAGCTGTAGACGAATTTTAATGTGTTTTTGTGTAGACCAAGAAGTAAGATGAAGTAACATTATTTGCCACAAACCATGATGGAACTGTTAAAGAGCCGAAAGCTTGACAGGAATAGCTGTTATGGCGCTGGCATGCACTCCATACAAGTGGCTATACAAAGTAAAAAGTTCAAGTTATTTGAGGATTTGTGGCAGCAGCCAAAAATAAAGTAAAAGTAAAAGAAAAGTAGCATTACCAAGGAAAAAAAGTACACGTGACTAGAATAAATACAAAAAAGCGAAATATTTAAACAAATAAATACGCGCAGACAGTTGAAAATAAAAATAAAAAAAAAAATAAAAAAAATCAACAACCTTAAGAAGTTATTGTTCGATGTCTTAGATGTTTAAATAGACCTCAATCGTGTTCTGTTTATAAAACAATTTAAAATGAAGTCCTTATCAGAAAACATTTATTTTCAGGCATTCAGAAAACAATTGCTAATAATCACTGTTTAAAAGAGAAATGAAAATTAGAAACAAATTCCTCTTCAATAAGTTTTGTTTCTTCTTTTGCACATCAAATGCAATTTGCATGCCTCAGAAATAATTCACATTATTTCGCTTCTTCTGAGATTCTTCTAAAAGAGAGAGAGAAATGAAAAACATGCCACATTCTTCGATGCCGTTTTTATTTCCTTCTTATGCTGGTATTCCCTTCCATTTTCTTAATATTCACTTAAATAACTTCGCTACTAGTTCTCTTGCAATTTCAGTTGGTATTTATGTTTGCTTTTTTTTATACAGATGTTTTGATAAAAAAAGAAAGAAAGAAAAAAAAAACACCTCAAAAGAAAATATTTCCACCAAAAGTATGCAGCAAATAAGTTCAATGTCGTTGAAATTTTCGCCGACAAAGTTTGCCAACATCTGCCCTGTCTTGCCTTGCCATGTCGTATAAGACGTTATTGTAGGTTGGTTTGTCTAAATGTGTACATCCGCAGTAGTTGCCGTGTTTTGTCTATGAATTTAAAGAATGTTATTTTCTTTGGTTTTTTTTTGGTGTTGAGGGCATTAAATAAAGAAATAGTTTTGTTTCGCAAATGCACTTAAAAAGTAAAACTTAAATAGAAAATATAAAAGGAATTAAATGCTTAACCAGGTCGGTTCCTGGACTCCACTACACACACCGCAATCTAAAGACAATACATCCTTCCCTCTCAATCAATTACAAGGTTGATAAAAATCTTCCAGATAGCGTATGGGCGTTATTAAATCCCTTTTTTTTTGTAGTTTTTAGTAAAAAATTTATTTCTTTTTACGATAATCAGCGATTGGCATTTGTTAAGTAAGTCCTGTTACATCCCAAACATTTTCTCCCAAATAGTTTAGCCTATAACAGGAACTTCTCAAGACAATCCATTTGACCATTCTAGTACTTCCACAGCATAAAGGAGACTAGATCTACATACACGTAAATGTATACAAGTCTCAGTACTAATTGATCCATAAAATGAAACATTAACACAATGTCGATTAAGCAGAGCAGAGCCTCTTAACAATCGAATCAGTGAAAGAAAGAGAGAGGGAGAGAGTACACCATAGTTCAAAGTTTTCTTAGTTTAGTAGCACGCACACGCTCGCTCACAAGAAGACACCTTTCGCCAATGCAATGATAGGTCAAATCCATCGATTGAACTTTAGCTATGAAGTTCTTACTGTTTACACCTGACACTAATTATGTTTATAACATATAATTTTATTGTTGTAAAGGTTTGCCTTAACCGAAGCAGGGGAAACTCCATATTTCCAATTTTAGGGGATTTCGAACGGAAGCGGAAAGTGCATCAAATTATCTCTCGGGCTCTTATTAATTTTTTTTTTTTTACTTGAAAACGTAACAGACGAACATAAACCCGAATACAATATTTTTTAAAGTTTTAATTTTATTATATTCATTTCATTCTCTAAATAGTTTTGAACAAAATTTGAAAATTTCAATTCAATAGACGGCAAAAAAAGGTCTCATGGGGAAAAACATAACATAACCGGCTGTAGACAAACAGTCACCAAAAAAACTTATTCTGGCGAAGCGACCAAAAAGTCAGGCTACGTTTTTTTGCCCACAGATTTTCTGTGAGAAAAAAAATATTTATGGCAACACAACATTACGAATTTCCTTTTTATTTATTTAAACACAGTTTTTTAACTCCCTCATTTTTTGTTTGTTCTAAAGCAGCATTATAACCAGCAACATATGCTAAAATTTTGGTAGCGAAAAAATACTAGAAAAAGGTACCACCCGCCCCCTCCCTCAAAAACAAACACAAAAAAAAGAAGGGACACAGCAAATTGTTAAACAACAAGTACACACAGTAAAATAAAAAAAAGAATCAGTAGAAGAAGAAGAAGAGAAACAACAGGAAGACAAAACAAGAGTAACAGGATTAAAACAACATGCAACAACAACAAGCAGTTCACAGTGACACAGGCATGACATGTACGGCATGATAATGTGTGTGTGTGTGTGTATAAGTATACCAGTTTTTTTGTCGAGTGTTTTGTGTTGTGTTGTGAGAATAAAAACATCTGTGTTTTTCCTTTAGTTTTTTTTTCACTCTGATACTCTGACGATCAGCATGACCATCAGCATCGTTTCTTTCCCTTTTAGTCCCTTCCCTTAAACACACGACGAGCGTAATGATGACGTTGCAACCTTAACTGACCGCCACCAATAACTTCATCTTCATGAGACTACTGAAGCAGACTAAAGCAAAAATTTGACCAACTGACTGCCTAAAAAATTGGATGGCCTGTATTGAAAACAAAAACACAAATACTAATACAAATGCAAACAACACGGATACATTTTATCATCGAGTGCTGGTTTTTTTTTTTATTGTGAAGCAAAGAGTGTTCATGTACATGTGTTTGTATTTTGGGCGCAGTGTATGCCTTGTGTATGTTTGTGTGTTTGTCAGTGTTAGCTTTTTAATTCTTGTTGTTTTTGTCATTCATGGTGACTGCATTTGAAAATGTTTTTGTTTTAATTTTTGTGTTCGTATTTTTCTTTTTTAATGGGAAGGGAAACATATTGGATACGATATTTATTTATGGTCCTTTACTCTCCAATACTTTTTTATGATTTGAATAAAAAGAAGAAGAAAAAATGGTAAAAGGAAGATAACTCTCTGAAATAATCAGAGAGAGTCAGTAATAAGCAACGTGAAGGTGCATCTAAATGAAGGAAACAAAAAACATCATTTTAGAAAACTATTGTAAATGGAAAGTCCGGTCGGTTAGCTGTTATGTATGTTCAGGCGAATGCAAATTTAATGCAGTGATTGTGTCTTTGTAATTAAGATTGGTAGTTAGAAAAGATTTAAAAAAATTTATTATTTTGCCAGAATTGAAATGAGGCCTCCCAATGCCCCCAAGCATCCCCCAAGCATCCAATGCAACGCTGTTTATTCAAAGATTAAGCTTAAAAGTTGTTAATAGAGAACGGGCAGATGTTGGCCGCAAATTTTTAGTTAAATATTCCCGCACTTAATCGATTTTATTTGACGCACTCTTAACATATTTTCACTTCATTAGCTTTGGGAAAGCTTTGGCGTTAATCAGATTTCTATGCAGGTATTTATGTAGCATCAAATATGGAATTTCTTCGATTTGGTCATGCATTTTTATAATATTTTCAAACAATCATCATATTACTTTTGTTTATTGTGTTGTTGAGGTGATAGTGTCCTAATATCCTACGATCCTATTTACTGCCCTCAATCTATATAGGATAACGTAATAACAAGAATAACTTATTGCCTAGTAAATAACCATTAGGCATGAAGCAATCACTGTACTGGACAAGGGTTATTTGAACATACAGCGGTCTGGGTATTTCTTGTCAGTCTAATGTATAAATTAATTCTCAGGAGCATTTGGGGCATTACTATTCCCTACTCTATATGTGACAACAGAGTGAATTAAAAAATATTCAAGTAGTAATTGCATTCTCTGAAAGTTTTTTTTACAAAATTCTTTGCGATATTTCTCTAAAAGGGGTTTTTATTATAAATTCCTTGGACTACCATTTATATACATATATAATAAATGTGCGTGAGTACTTCCATGTTGCTGGGAAATAATGAAAATGTGGAAATATTTTCGGTTATACTTCCCCTTTTGATGTTATGCAACATGTTTGATTTAAATATGATTTTCGTAAAAAACAAAAAAGAACAAAAACAAAATCATTTAAATGTATGCACAAGTATTTTATAAAAAAAAAAAAAGAATGGAAAGATTAAAGGTTGTTTACTTTCAATGTTTTAAAATTGAAACAAAAAAATAAAAACAAAAATTGTTTTCGATTTGTTTTAAACAATTTTAGAAAATAGTTTAAATTCAAATAAAGAAAAAATATACACACTTTATTTGTTATTTTGTTTATACAACTAGATAGAACAGACTAATGAAATTAAATATTAGGGTGGTACGGTATCATGCCTGCAAAGTTGTCTTAAAAGTTTTTCCCTAAGTAATGGAATAAATTTACATAATTTGGAAGTAATTGGCTGACCTTTATATTCTGATACTTTATTATTTGCCTCATGCATTTTCCTTTATTTCCCTCTGCCTGTTTCATTCGTTTCGTTTGTATAGGGTCCCTTACAGAAATTAAGTTAAATTTGTATTCATCAATTACGTCCCGCATACATGATTCATTTGGTCACATGTACAGAATCCCCTCTAAACAAACAAAAAAAAAACATTTTAATAAAGGACTAAGAGTCGTACCAGTTCCTGCACGTTTGTCTATTTGACTTCACAAAGATGGATGAGCGCTAAAAACGGGCATGGAACACAAAAATAGAGAAGAGAATAGAGTTACAAAAGAGTTTTACTTGTTTTTGTTGTTGATTTTTGTCTGCTTATTGTCTGGCATCACTATTGCGTGGCAAACTACAACATCACGTGTCGTCAGCTGGTAAAGCACTAGTCGAACCAGCAACACTAACACTAACGTTTATGATGGCAGGCAAGCAGGCAGGCAGGCAGCTATAATCAACAGCATAATGTTTTTGGCAAAAGAGTCATGTTGTTGTATTATTAAATTACTGCTGAAAGTGACGAATAAATCAAATTAATTTCTCTAGGGAATCACCCCAAAAAATGAAAGAAAAAAAGAAAAAGAAAAAATGAAAGAAGAGAAATCAAGAGACAGATTGGCAGAATATTTCATTCGTTCATTCATTTCATTCATTCATTTCGTTCATTTATTTCTGTTTTATAAACTGTTGACAAAAAACTGCTGAAGGGGAGGGAGATATTAGAAGAGACTCTCGTATAAATTTAAAACATATTCCCTTGTCTCTTGTCTCTTGTGTTTTTTTTTTTCTTTATAAACTTTAAGCTTCCTATTACAGTGTGACATATTTCTAGCGTTTTTTGTTTACTTCTTAATGGCATACGAAATAATTGGATAGAGTAAGAAAAGTTCGCATATTTTTGCTCAACAAAACGTAATTCTACAGGCAGGAAGAAAATGAAAATTAGAAAAACAATGGAAATGTATTAAGAAATTATTTTACTCCTCAGATGCTGCAGAAGTTTCATGTTGATGTATTTCAATCATCGTACAGGGCTGATTTACTGGACTTCATCAATACTATTCTCAGTTGTGGTATGTGGAGTAGCATTATGTTATCGCCAGACTGTTGGCATTTGCCTGAGAAATATTATGATTCGGTATGATAGTTGAACCATATAACCAGTTTCCTATTCATAGTAGACGAATTTCTTATTTAATGATCTTTTAGTAGATAAGCAGCTGTGATAGGTTACCTCAATTAGCGCAACTTATTTGGGGCCTAGAAAGTCACGTTATAACGGCGATCTCTGGATGTGGTGTACACATTCCCTAGAGATCTAATGGCCGATTTAGTGTCCGTAAATCTGCACATATCATCATACGATGAACTCTGATACCGAATTCGTATGGCGGCAATTTTAACAGCCATTATTTCAACCTTAGAAGTAAGTTCTATAATCTGTTCAAGGCAAGATATGCCATCTGACTCTGATTGACGTCTGATTCTAGTATTCATCTAGTATTGGCCGTTCCAGTCGGTCCTACGATAACCGTAAATCTACGTGACCCGTCCGCTGTGTTGTAGGAATGCGTAATTGGTATTCATTTGAAAAAATTGGAGACACTTTATTGTGGTTGAGGGTTTAAAGGACACCAAATCTCACCATTATATTCACCACCAGCATCCAGACTTATTCGTTTCATTTACTCAATGGTTTTTTGTTTTTTCTGTTTTTTGTTTGTGTTTGTTCTCGAATTTATTATTCTTTTGTTAGCGTGTGCAGCTTTTGATGTCTCATCAAATATCTCTTTCTGTCCTCAGTATGTGTGTGTTGGTTACCGTTCTCCTCTTCTTACGTATGTTCATGTGCATGTCAAGGGGTACCAACAGTAAGAGAAGGGAAGGAAAGGACTGTAAAGGAAAGAAAATCATTAATTTCTCTCTTGTTGTTATTTAATATTCAATTGTTAAAAGAGAGATTTATTTTTAATGTTGTTGGCTTTTTCTCACAAAAAATATTGTGTAACGAAAAACAAAAACAAACAAAAAAATGTGTGATGTATGTATGTGTTGTTGTTGTCCCATTATAAATCACTTTGTTTTATTTTTATCATTAATTTTGTTCTGTTGTTATTGTTGTTGCTGTTGTTCTGTCTTTCAATTTTCTTCCGAAATTGTTTTCCTTTTTTGGTTTTTCTTTGATTTGAAACCATTGGTATGCCAAACATTAATCTTGAGTCTTTCGTTTGCTGATTTTCTTTTGGTCACACATAGAAAAAGCAAAACTTTATTGCAAGACCTACAAACGTTATTGAAATGTAAAAAGAAGAACAAGAACAAGAAGGTAACCCCATCAAATGCTATCATCGCTTGCAATCAGTTTTCTATTGTTGTGATCACGATAAATCTCTATTGAAAATATGTACATTGAAATCACACAGACGGAGAGAGAGAGAGCCGAAGGTTTTAATCAATTATTTATTTGTTTACATTTGTTTTCAATCATACAATGATCAAAAAATCTCTTTAATATTGTTTGTGTATGTATTTTTATAATCAATTAAATCGTAAATTCATTTGTTTCTTGTTTTTTTATTAAAACTTACACAAACATATACATTGTACATACATATGTACATATAAGCTATTATAAATGCGGAGCAGTAATAAAATCTAAAAAAAAGAAAGAAAATTATTGCACATTTACAGCGGTGAACAATACTTTAGCACTTATAAAGAAAACAATTGATATTCATTTCATAGCCAGAATTCTTCCTATCTTCACTGTATCGTAACGAAGTGTCACTGTCTCTGTCTCTGATTCTGTCACTGTGTGTATGTGTGCAATGTTGTTCGTATTTTTTCCACTCAATTTAACGAAATAATTTATTGTGAATTCAGTCTGTCGTTTTGTGTTCTTTTTTTTTCTTTTTTTTATTATTTTCATACTGTTGTCGTTGTTGTAGTTGTCTGCTTTAAATAACAGTATTTGCCTTTTATAATACACAGACAAAGCCATTATTGAGTACGTTTTTGTTGTTGCCTCATGTTATTTTATAAACAATATTGCCATTATTTTTTCTGCTTGGCCTACAAATTTTTCTGATCTGGTTTGGGTCTGGGTCTGTGTCTGTGTCTGCTTTGGTGTGGTTTTGGTCAATGTGTTGGTTTCAACACCTACAAATGCGAAAAGTGTTAAAACATATTGAAAAATACCAGAGAAATACAACAACAACAACAGCAACAAGAAAAAATAACCGAAAAGAAAATGCCTCCTGCCCCTAATGGTTTTATGCGAATGTATTAAAAATCAATCATACGCTGCGTATAACATATGAAATGTACGACGACGATGGGTATTTAAAATTGAATATCAATCATACGTTATGGCGGATAAATTAAAGGAAAATCCAATATGATGCCTATCAGTACACTTTACTAGAGCAATTTATGGAAGGTTTTAAATTATAATCAATAAAAATGATGATGCAGTATAATCAATAAAAATGCTAGTTTGACGGTAATCTCTTCTAACACTGCCATAGCAGCCAACGGTTCTAGTAGCAATTCAGTTAGAAGGAGCGAGGCCAGATTTCTCAAACAAAACGTAATATGAAAAAGATATTTCTTTTAGTAGGCTTCTGGCAAAAACTCTGAGAGTTAAATTGAAAATTGAGAGACTAAGCAATAACACAGACTGAAGGATTGCAATGACCAATTAAGTAAGCAAAGAAGGCAAACAATGGATATTATCTCGACATAAAGCGATGTACATATGTATGTATGCAAACACATCAGGCTCTTAACTAAACGAGAGAATTCTGAAGGCGGCTGAATGAATGGTTATTGACGACTAAATAAATACACATTATTTTTTCTCCCCAGAAAAGAGATACTTTTTGTCAATTTAAATTTAAATTTATAAACAAAAAAAAAATTGTATTTTTATATTGTATTTTCCATTTCCATTTAAGCGATAAGCATTTCCAATAAAATAACAATTTAATAGCATTTAAACAATTATTTGCCTTTTTTATTGCTAAAATTTGTCTCCTCTATTCACTTAATAAATAAATGAGAACGAAAGAAAGAAAAAGAAAAATTCTGTATTTGCTATTGATATTGTAGACGTAAGAGCCATTAAATTAAAATCTAAAAACGAAATCTAAAGAGAGAAAACAAGAAAAAATAACACTATAAAACGTATCGGTTTTGAATTGCCAACCATTTAACTAAACACTGCGTGTAATTTTTTATTACTTTTACATTTCCGACAGCCTCTCGCCTCTTTTGGCTCCTGCTAGTCAGTCAGTAAGTAGCAGCGGCTGCTGCAGCAACAACTTTCTTTTCTTTTCAAAGTATTTAAATACGTTGCTTGCCATTGAGGGAGGGTATTTGCATGTCTTCACAGCGACAAATTCACATAGACACAGATACACATACACAGTATTTCACACATTCTCTGAAAGCTTCACAAGTAGCAATCGAATGAGTAGGTGTTGAGTGAATACAAGGAGTGTGAGGAGTAAAAGTGATTCAGACAGGCAATTGCAGTACAATTGAAATGGAATTGGAATTATATAGAAAACTGTGTGTGTGTGTGTTTGTTCGCAATCTCAATCACCGTTATAATGTGTATTTTCGATGATTTTGATGTTGTTGTACTCTTTGCTGATAGTATTTCTCTTTGTTTTTTTTTCTCTTTCTCTCTTTTTCTCTGCTTTAGAGAGCATGATTTTCGAGTACTTGTCTGCTACGTTTGATTGTACATTTATTGGCAGTGTCGTTTGGTTTCTAATTTACATTGAAATTTAAACGGTTTTACGTTTCGACAAACACTAACAATCTTATGATACTGTTACACAGACAGACAGACAAACAGTCATACAGACTTGACTCATTTTCTAAGAGGTTTTATTTAAAAAGAATAAAAAAAAAAACAAAAAACATTTCAACTAAATTGTTGTTATCCTTAGAAAAAACCAACAATAAGTTGGGAAAACACCTTCAGATGTCCTACCGTTTACAGAATTTAATTTGTGGATTTTAACTTAAAAAGAATTAATTTTTAACAATAAACGGTTTTCTAAATATAATGTGTAATTGAAATACAATTCATTATACAATTTCGTTTTTGGATTGAAATATTTTATGAAAGTTATTCTAAGGCTCATTGAATTTTTTTGGTCCAAAAACCGGTGGTCACATGTTGTTGTAAAATATTTGTCTAGAATTGAATAGAGTCAGCTTTTTGGGTGCCTTTGTCAGTCAATTATATCAATCAATGACTTCTTTGATTTGGCCCGTTCAACGACATTGGACCTCAAAGATTCGGGTTTGTTTAATGCCAGCTAGTTGGACACAGCTGTCTGTACTGTGGATTGGCCGTGCCAATTTTTTCGTTTTTGTGGACTCCAATCGATATAAACCAACGTGCAGCATACGGTTTCGATGAATCAAATCAAATAAATTTAAATCTCATGATGCAGCATGTGGTGGACCCATTCAATGTGTTAACTCCCATGTTACGGTTTATAATTTCTCCAAAAGTAAATCTAAAGACAATGGCTGTTTCTACGGATGGCGGATAGAAGATATGACTGTGTTTCTAGGAAATATTGAATTTTTCTTTTAAAGTTTACAACAATTACAGCCTAAATGCCTGAGTGGCAATCAATAAAAACTACTGAAAATTCTCATCGAAAATGTTGAATTCTTATGGTTAACAGCAAGACTCGACAATTGTCCTGAATTTGGCTTGGACCAAAAAAACAACAACAGCACAATACAAATACAACACAGTACAAATACATACACACGCAGAGAAATTAGAAAACTTAAACGTCTTGGGGATTAATGTAATGCTGGTTGGGCAAAGTGAACAAAGTAAAGAAAATGAACGAAAATAAGTTTCAATTAATGAAAATGAGTAAAAATGTGGAATTTTATTGCACGCTCTGGTACTTTCAACCAATTTTGGCTAAAACAAATAATACTAGTGCACACACACGTACATACATATACTGAATACACGTTATAAGAAAAACTGTAAATAGAGGCTACACACACACACACTTACTCTCCCACACACAACATACAATGAGAGGAGTAACACCTACAAATGGTATAAATAATACTCAAATACACATACAAATGTAATAAAACGAAATAAAATAAATTTAACATCATAAAAGCTTTTTGCATTAATAGAATAGATGTTAAGATAACTCCCCCTCCCCTACCCATTGCCACATCTAAGCACATACTATATGTATACGTACACATTTACACATTTGCTTATACTATCGAGGAAAATTAGTTAAACATGCATAGACATGTTTGTAAAATATAAATAAACATGGTTTACACAAAATGTCATTGCCTTGGAATGTGTTATTTGTATAAGAGATAGTGATTGAGAGTGAGAAAGAAAGAGAGAGAAAGTGGTGAGGAGAGGGGAGAGTAAAGTAGTAGAATTTGTTTTCTTTAGGCTAAATTAACCACACAACAGCAATAGCAAGAAATAAATATTCGTTGTGCTTGCTTGCTTACACACTTACTCTTTTTCCCTTTCTCCATTCTCCATATTATCCATAAGCATACACATAAGCATTTTTGTATAATTACAATTGTATGTAAATGTGTAAGTGTGAGTGTGCATGTGTAAGAGGTTTTTTTTTGTTATGCTAAACAATGCTTGTATGATTGTAATGCTGCTGGCAAAGGCCTAAATATTACGACTTAAATATTGTAGTTGTAGTTGTAGTTATTCGCTCGTACATATATTTACTTTATGACCCTGATACATACATATGTATGTATGCTGATGCTGTTCAGCGTAACCGGTTGATGGGTAATAAAATACGCCTTAAATGTTTTCGTTTGGAACATTTTACGACCAACCAACGCATCGACGACTCATCGCATCCGCGATGCAAACACAAATTTCTAGGCCAACCAACATACATACGAAATACCTCAACTTAACAAAGCTTATGGCATCTCGTGTTTATGGACCATATTTATGTGCCATTTCACCAACAACATCAACATTAGTGTCCAGCGCGTAAGTGTTAATTCAACAACAATGAACGTTAAACAATGAACAGGAGGCGCTCATGGTTTCACTTCATTATGCGTACGTAAGCAAGTTTTAAGCAAAAGCGCCACATGGCCAACACCCACAACAACATATTAACAGTTGTAGGAGTGTAGGAGGATAACAGCCAGAGAAATAAGTGAAAGATATAAAAATACATTTTAACTCCAGTCATAAAATCTAAAAGCAATTACTAACGAAACGAAATTATTTGCTAAATTAGCTGAACTGGTGGGCTCTTGGGATGGTTTAAACAGAAGTTGTTTTTTTCTTTAAATCATATTACCACCTGAAGCCACAAAATGTGCTCAAAACCCTTTCCTTAATTAAATAATTAGAAATGCACACCTTACAAAAGCATACTTCAACGTGGTAAGCATTTTATATGTTTGAAATACCGAATTGTGATCGCCTCTGTAAACAAATGCATTACGTCTGTGATAATGTTTTCCTAAACCAGCGAGCAGCTATAGAATCAGCTCCCTCTAGAAGCATTATTCATAATACATAGGCGTTTAGATTGACAAGCTCAGGTTAAAACTCATGACTAGACTACGGCAACTACAACTCTGTGGCTCTCTCTCTCTCTGTCTTATGGGATATTCTTTAATTCGAGTGCTTGTATGAGAAAATCATGAAGATTTTTTGTAACGTGATGAAAATTGCGTCTTAAGCTATGCCGCTTCAAACAAAAAACATTTGATTGCAAAAAAAAAAAAAATCTTTTGATTTTTAACGGGAAAGGTATCAATTATCACGCCTCAAATACGCAATTTGTTATTTCGAAACTTTTTGTTGAGATTTTTCGCTTCATACTCGTACTTACTGTCGTTTTTTTTCGTTTTTTTTTTAATAAAATAAACAGATACAAATTCTACATTAAACGGCAATTGTTTGATTTTGTTCCAGAGCTCAAGAGAATACTCCTGTACCTAAACACATACACACACACACTCACATTACACAAACTCCAAAGGGAAATTTCCCATATATAAACATGATTTTTAATACCCCGCCACACTTTGTTTCCCCAAACGGAAGAGAAACTCAAGTGAAACAAATGAAATATGAAGCACCAGAGAGGGAGACATGAAGCACTGAGTGAGCGTAGGAGTATGAAAGGAATTAAATTGGTTGATCAACAAAAACAAAAACAAAGAAAAAATGAAATAAAAATGTTGGAAATTCATTTTACTTTTGTAACTTAATACATCAATTTTAAAAGTGATTGTGATTCTTATTATTCCTCTCAATTTGTTGTTGTAGTTGGTGTTGCGCTTGCCGTATTGTATTTTATAACAACAAAATATGTTGTATTGTTTGTAATATTTTTTTCTTAATCTTCTTCTTCTGCATGCATTGCTTTAAAGTAGAGGAGCAACATCTTCAAGAGCAGTAACAACAACACCAGATGTTTTGTTTTGTTTTGTTTTAATATTTTGATGTGTGAGGTAATATGTTTGAAGAGAAAGAAATTCAAGAAAATCGTGGCACAAAATTTTAAACGAATTTTATTTACGCTACAGTGTAATACGTAGAAACGTTTAATAACTGTTTTAGAAACTTCCGTTCACTCTAGCACAAGTATACGAAAATACTCTTCATACAGACTAATTGATTGCAAATTGAATTTAATTATGCCGAGTTACCTTAATTTGTTTTACTTCGAATCGAACCTTTCTTGTTCTTTTAGGGAAAGGTCTCAAATCAATTTACAATCCGATGCTCTCTTTGAGAACAATGTCGTCTTCATAACTTTTGCAGTCAAATAACCGAGGTGAATGTGATTAAGAATTTATCAGCAACCATACTTTACGAAGATATGCTGAATTGAACTCTGGTCATGTTGGGTGTCTCCTGTTTTCACTAGCCGGGTGCATAAAACTTAGTCATTAATCTGGATACCAAATAGTTTATACACTATCTCTTCAATACCCTAACTATGCCATCGAGAGGAACGTTTTATATTTATACAAGCGTGAATCTCCTCTTTCTGTTCATGGATACTTAAACCTCTTCCACAATTTCTGTAGACCTACACATCTTATATGGTTTTGTTCACAGCTTTCATATTAAATTTCTCAACTTAGTTTGATCATAGTTTCACTGCAGCCTTATGAAGTAGAGAGGGAAAAATTCTATCCGTTTCTGGAGCTTTGTGTAATTGATACCCATGTAACTCTGTGCCCAGTACAAATATGGACCGCGAACTGTTCCGTTACTAATGTTATTTGGCTTACTGCCTGACAGGCTCTTGATAATTTCTGAAAAGTGTCTTATTCGTATAACTACCATGTATTTTTAATTTCTCCTTCTTCACTGACTCTACCACTAACGAATATTCATGCACAGACTGAGATTGTAGGCATTAACAAAAGCTCTTAAGGTTATTCTCTACCCAAAGACTTAATAACTTAACTGCTATGGTAGCCGCCGAGCAATTGTAGAGTGCAAAAATTTATGTGATGGTAGTTTAAAAATTTAATGATTTATTGAGAATTTCTCAACGTTATTAATATTTTTTAATGTTTTTCTCTTGCTTTTTTCTCTATTGCTCTCTAGAATTTATGAAAAAGAATTGTGTCAAAAGAACATTAATCTTATAAATTAAAATTAAAAAAAAAAAATAATAAAAAATAGAAAATAAAAAATTAATGATGAAAGCCATTTGTTATCGTAGTTATACTTAAAGATACTTTTGACAGAAAAAAAAAGAAAACACGAAATATTTATTTGTATTGAACATATTTAATTAACTTTGGCATTTTGATCAGTGGACTTATGTCCACGTTTATAGTAACCAATGAATAATACGATTTGATTTGATTTGATTTGAGTATAAATTCTGCCTATGATTAATAGATTCGCCAGTTTGCATTGGAATTGTGATGAAATTCTTAAATTTGACAACGTTTTGATTTAATTCATGAATTTCATTACAAAAGAAAAATTATATTTTATTTAAAGACTTTAATTTAATGGTAATGACGAGTACAACTGCATCAAATTATAAATTATTTACGCTCCCCAAATGAAAGTGATCTCCTCATGTAAATTCTGTTCCCCATTGAATTCATTTAAAACCAAAAAAACAAAAAATCAAAAGAAAAAGAAAAAAGCCGAAGAGTGTCCTCAAAACCCATAACTTTTACTATAAATGTCATGTGTTGAGAGCGACACAGTGAGAAAGGGAGAGAGACAGAGAGAGAGAAGGAGAGAGAAAAGAAAACACAATTGAAATAAAATGAAATCATTCATATATCTTATGCAGTGGTGGTTGTGAGAGAAGCATAGAAGAGTATGTATAATACTCATATAACAGTTGTTGTAGCAGTAGCAGTAATAGTTTTTGTTGTTGTAGTGTAATACATTTCTACAAGTACTTGACAAGTTGTGTGAATTTTATAAAGTGGCTGAAAAAACATAAATAAGTACAATTATAAAATTACTCAAGTGCATTGCATTACATACTTGCCTCCATGCACACACACACACCAACACACTTTCTCATTTTCTCTCTCTCTCTCTCTTCTCACTCAAATACATAAATAATAAGCCAGACGTACATATAACTAAAACGATATAAAGTTTATATGTTTATATTATAAACACATAAATACACTCAAACACTATCACACCCTCTCTCTTCTCTCTACGTCACTGAATAAACTTAAACACAGGCCCCCAAACAAGCAACGAAACAAACATATTCATTAACATTCACTTTCCACTTGCACTTCACTTTAGCACTAGCAGACATAACGGTCTTAATGTTGTTGTCGTTGTTGTTGTTGCTGTTGTTACATTATAAAATAAAAAAATATATATCTCTTGCACTCTGTAAGAGCGTATACGAGTTTGTTTACGTGTATACTCCTCAAATAAATTTACTCATGTGTAACTTTAGTGTTATTGTATAAGTGAGCGTGTGTGTGTATGTGTGTCACTTTGGGCCCTTGTAAAGTATTTATAAACCAAATGAATGTTAAATAAAATACGCATATACAACACAATTTTGTTTTATTTTGAGGTACAATTTAATCTTTTTTTATATTTTCTTTCCTTCTTTACTTTAAATTTTCTTTTTTTTTGTATGAGTAATAAAGTGCTCTCTTCCTTACTCTCTCTCTTATGCATATGTATAATATACACATATTATTATTTATACATATATGCATAGGCATGTATGTATGCATATATGTAGGTATATACATATGTATATGTATACAGAGGTACTGTATGATATATTCAGTGGTCTGTGTCTAAGCGTACATCTGCATTACTATGCAAATAGTATCGTATTCTATGTGTGTGGTTTTTCTGTTTGTAATGATTTGTTCGGCTTGGAATTTTTTTCTTTTCGTTCTTTTCTTTTCGTTTTTTTTTTGCTTTTCTTGGTTGCACTTGGTTTTCCCTAGAAATGTAAATTGTTTTTCTTCTTCTTGCTGCTATTCTATACGAGTATTAAATTATTTAATGTGTTATTAAAAAACACAGAAAACAAAAAACAAAACAAAACCGTGAGTGACATATGAAAAACTGACTATAAAACATGACACTTGGCATAAAAAACATTTTCTTTTTTATTGTATTTGTATTGTGTGCGATTTGTAATGAAAATGCAAGACACAATGGCGTTTATAGGTCAGTGGAATTTTCTGTTATCGATAGCAAAGTAGTATCCAAACACGATATTTTAATGAACTGTTTTACATATCGTATGAGAGAAACCAAATCAATTTTATATTTAATTGTTCACAAAATTTAAAATGATTGAAGGTTTTGTTTCGAAAGACATTTAATAATTCTACTTACTAGCCAACGATCAGAAAATGTTGGAAAAATTAGCTTCTTATAATAAGGCTTTAAAATTAAAGATATCCTGTTATAACTATTATAACGTTCCCAGGATGGGATCTGGTTAGTTTTAAATCATATTTTATTCTGAATATACGTAATCAAATGTTTTAGGGGTCTTATTCCGTCTTTCCTTTCCAAATGAGCATAGTTGCTAAACCCGCTGCAGAGTAACAACGGGTTTATTAATGAATAATATTGCCCTTTGCTGTAAACGACTGAGAATCCTTAAAACGGACTTTGAGGTTCCTGCCCATACCTGAGAATTGTAGTCCATTATCGGTCGGATATAAGTGATGTAAATAGTAAGGAGATCAGATGAAATGAAGTATTTCTTGCACCGTCCTAAGAAACCAAGGCTCTTGACGACCTCATATTCTTGCGGTTGCCTTCAGTTTAACCTGAAGTCGTCTGAAGAATAAACAAACTAATTTTGGAATGACTGTAATTATATCTTGAAATCTGATTTTCAATTACTGTACAGCAGGTGTCGACTATTTCTGTTGACTATTTCTTTCACAATGAACAACTCGTGGATAAATGGATTTTCTTCAAATTTATATTTTTTACACTCAAAAACAAAAAGAATCTTCTAAGGGCAGTCAATTTGTAATTTCCCTCAGATCTGTGGCAGTTTGCGTATAAGCAATATTTGATGCACAATTATATGTGAATCATACGCCATCAGTTATTACAGAATAAGTACCATAAACTAAAACATTGTAATGTTCTCTCACACATACAAAATTTAATAATTTTTTGTTAATTTATTTCTGTAATGTTTTCGCATCACATTAAATTCATTTATTATTCTTAAGCTTTTCTGGTTTTTTGTTTTTTTTTCGTTGTTGTTGTCGTTTGAAAATAAATCTCTGTTTAGTGTTTCAGAATGGAAAAAGAATATTAAATTTCAGCTGATGGCATATGAGATGCAAGAACGAAAATCCACTTATTTTTACGTTGTTTTACTGGCTTACATTTTCATTTACAACGTTTTTCTCAAAATTCCACTTTATTTTCTTGCTGTGAAAACACACACACACACATACACAGTGCATGCAAAAGTATCATATGGAAAGCTGAAGCTCTATTATAATATTTACACAATTTATTTGATACTTTTTTTTTTATTCTTTTTCTTCTTCATCTATTTTTCTATGTTTCTCTATTTTTTGCCTCCCTCCTTTTTTAATGTATTCATTCCATTACATTTTTTATTTTATATTCCTTTATTTTACTTTTAATAAAGCCGAACCCAAATGTAAAACGTCGTCATTTATATTTTTCAAAAGAAAAGCCAGCGAGAGTTAGAACACAAAAAGAAAAAAAAAATCAAAAGAAAAATGAAATATTGCCTGCATATAGGCAGACAACAGTTGTGTGTGTAACTAGCCGCGAAAACATACATCTTTTGGGAAATATTTTTAATATTTTGCTTCTCATTTTTATGTGCCGTGATTGCCTGTAACTTTAGCTTGATTTAAATAACTTGGCATTGCATACACCCTGCCACCATATTAAGTAGAGAATCTGTTTTAATTTAAAAAATAAACAACACAATAAAAAAGCACAAGGGAAACGGGCCGCTATGGTGGGGTTAAGACACGTTTCTTTAAAACAAAAACACGAAACAGAAGAATTTGAACATATTCTGGGGTCTTGAAATAAAAAAAAAAAGAATACCAAATAGAACGAGAAAAAAGTATTCCTCTCCACTACACCTTATTTTTCAATGGGAATGCGGTTAAATCATTAAATTCGCATTTCAATTTAATTCAAAACAATTCTTATTTAATTTTTTTGTAACCATTTATGGCCATAATTATCATGAACTTCATGACTATTTCAGTTTATTTTTGTATTATTTTAGTAGTTAAGGGTTTTGTTTTTGCTTTTGTTTCGTTTTTCAATTTATTTTTGTGCTAATGTTGCGTTCAATTTCGTATTTCGTATTGTTGTTGGCCGGCGGTTAGGAATACATTTTTTTTTTGGGCAGCAACATTCTATAAAAATTTCTGTTCACTTTATTATAAATTATACGCCTGGTTTTTTAATTTTCTCTCTCTCCCTCTCTCTCTCTCTCTCTCTCTCTCTCTCACGCTATTTCACTCTTTGTGCGTTTGTGTATGTGTGTTTTAGTGTTAGTCTCTATTATTGTGTTATTATTTTAGCAAAATGAGGGTATGATTATGGTTTTAATAGCTAAAATTGCCTACGCATACAATTCTTCCTGTTGAGATAATTAAATATAAATGTCCTGCGGTGTGTCTATGCCACATAATAATATACCAGCCACCGTTGTAGTCATAGCAGCAGAAGCGGAGGCTACAGCAGCCACTGAACCAGTGATGACAAAACACCAGCAAAACCGCAACATATTGTGCCAAAATGTTTTAGAAATATTCAGAGAAATAAAAAAACAATCTTTTTTTGATTAAAAATTTTTATGAAAAACAAAACCAAAAACAAAAACAATAAAATTGTGGGGAAAAAAGGAAAAATTAGGAAAATTTTATTCAATGAACGCTGGGAACAAAAAAGGCATTTAATTTGGGAGTTGAATACTCTCATGAAAGCACACCAAAAAATACAAAAAGAAACGAAGCTTTAAGGCAATACAACATACAATTGCTACTGCCCTGCCTGTCCTTTAATTTGTCATAAAATGTTTGTCTGTAAGGAATTGTATGAGTAACTGTAACCTTAAGAAACTTGAAACGGATTTATTATTCTTGCTATTAATAAAAGTATATTTTATTGTCATTATTTAAAAACAAAATAATAATTTAATTTTAACCCTTCACAGATAAAATGCGCTGTCTAACCACAGACTAGCCATTAGCATAAAGAAGGTATCTTATATCCACTAGAGGTTAGCAATGAATCGTTTTTTCGCCACTCATAAGCATACATGAAATTTTTTAATATAAGTGAGTCAATAATATTGAAATTTTACTATGTACTCTGATTCTCATACTCACTACAACGTTAATTTATAAGTACAGGTTGCAATGAGTACGCGTACAACGCTGACATCAAACTCATACCATTCGAAATATGTTTGACTCAAAAGCATACACATTTAGATTCATAACTTTAGAAAGAAAAATACTTATAATACTTATAAATGATTCGAGTTGTTGTTGCATTTACAAAAAAAGAAAAAAGACACATAAGGAAAAACAAACAGAGCAGCACATAGAGCAAACACATAAAAATTTAATGAGTATTTTAGTGTTCGTTCCCGATTCATAATTATTTTGTGATTTTATGGAGAGTCGATCACCAACAACAACATTATACGTGTTGTTAAGTATGGTTATGATGAGTACTTCGAACTTTAAATATGAGTAGAGATGGTTCCATGATATTAAAATAATTATGAGTATAATTCAATTCTACACATTTTTTTTGAATACTAATTGCTGATCTCTGGTACCCACCGAAGTAAATAAAATTCAAATTATATACTGGAGGTTGCTATTCAATCATAATAAAAAAAATAGTCTTTTCATTGCTCATCTTGAAATGATTTTCTCTTACAAATAATTCTGCATGAATGAAAGCAGAAGAGCGCCTTTACAGAGTAACAGAAAAATAACATAAAAACACTGAAAGTTTTCAATTTTCATCAAAACAACAACCAAAAAAGAAAGGAAATCATTTATCAAAATGAACATTCTTTTTTAAAAAGAAAAATCAAATGACAAACGGCCAGACTGACACTCTCCAGTCAATACCGATTTTGTTACGTATCGCGTACTAAAGCAACAGGACTAGAAGAAAAAAAAAAAAGAAGAAAGAAATTCCTTCTGGTGTAATACGACAATCGTTGAAATTTTATAAAGAATGTCGAATAGACGATGAAGACGAAGAAAACAAATTGATTTTCTCAGTTTTTTTTTTTTTTTTTCTGTAGAACGAAAATGCGAGACATTGAAGTTCATTTAGAAGTTTCCGGGTTGTATGAATGTGAAATTAATTTTCTAAATGCCATTTCAGCTACACTTTACTAAACATTTTAAATTTATATCCACACGGATATTTTAGATTGGATTGGAAATGGAAGAGAGTCTTTAAAAAATTCAATTTCACATTTTACTTCGCTGTAGAAAATCGCAAAATGTTGCTCGCCAACCAACATAGAGTGGAGATGAATTAACTTTCTTCCAAAACATATCTGTTGCTTCAATGATTATAATTGGATTACTCATCGGATATCTTAGAAAGGCAAGAATTTCTTTTCATAGCCTTAAGCGTCTATTTAATTCATTGTCCTTTAACCATCCGTCAAATTAGACAAGAGATACGTATGAAACCGACGTTTTACGGAAAAACGTCAAAATGTGTTCTCTGGCCGCCGTGTGTTGTTCTGACCTGTAGTGAGAAAGGGAAAAAATGTTGTCGTTCAAACGTCGTTCCTCAGCAAACTTATTCGCATGGAAAAGTTTCTGAAATCTGTGGCTTGGATTCGACGTTAATACAGAAGTGGTGTGAGAAACTAACATAAAACTACCGAAGAAAGACACACAGTTTCAGTAAGACGAACGGAACATCTTTGCCCTACAATTTTTCAAAGATTCTGAGAAGCTAAAGTTATAAAGCGCTCTCAATGCATTGTGCATTGGTCTATGAATAGACTTCCTAAATCAATGTGTATTATTTAATTTTGTTTATAAAATTCGTTTGACCTTATCTTCGATTCGCCTTATGAAAATTCACTTCATTATTTTCCATAAACATGTTTGTTTTTCATAAACTTTAAATTTCAGATATTCTTGGCTGTCATGCTCCAAATAGAAAATCTTAAAATCTGTGGGAAAATGTCAAATAATTCACCAAAATGAAAAGAAAACCCAAGGAAAAGAAACACGAAAAGGAAGAGAAACTCACAAGAGAAACCTGACCTGACTGCTATACTTGACTTTTTGACTGGCAGAACAAGTAGAACAAAAGCTACACCTTGTTATCGTACCTGTGTGAAAAGCAACAACTAATCCTGAACTGAACTTTTTCGTTTTCTTATTCTTATTCTCGTTTTTTTTTGTTTTTTTTTTGTTTTATTTTATTTGAACGCTCTTTGAATTAATAAAAAAACAAAAAAAAAACAAAAAAAAACACCGAAAAAATAGCACATCATGCTGCTGCCTTGGCTCTGTTGATGATGAGGATGATAAAAAAAAATCTAAAAATCTCAACAATTTTGTTTTCAGATAAGCAACCAAAAATTTTACAACAACAACAACAAAATCATAAACAAAAGGTACCAAAAAAAAAGAAGTAAAAAATATTTGAAGTTGGAAATTAAAATTCCGTACCATAAATGTAAACAGAAACAACAACAACAAATTTTATCTTTCAACAATACATAGTTACAAGAAAATGTAAAGAAAAATGAGAAATGATGGTTCAGATAATAAAACTTACATTTTGAAAAAAAAAACAAAAAACACTCATGTAAAAAATATAAATCAATCGGTGCTGTGAGTGTTTCTTTATTAAATTTACTTACAGGCCTCTACAGCTCCTTCAACATCCTTTATTTTGTTCTCTTAATCTTAAAATCGAAAATAAAATAAAAAAACAAAAAAAGAAAATTGAAAAAAATTTAAGAAATCGGTGTTCATTATGGCGGAAATGCAACTGATAGAAGGTATTTGAAGATTTAATACTTTGTAGTCAAACTCCTATTAAAACACACAAAGACACATGTTTTCTTTCTCTCCCTACCCACTAACACTCTTACACCCACTAACTCTTACACTAATGGCCTTTAGCTGAGGAGTGTGTGTTCGCATCATAAAATATACATGCGAGTGAGTGAGTATACATGCCTCTATGCTTATTTGTGTTTTATGTGCTTGTGTGTGCATGTGTACGATAAAGAGAAAGAGTCGGAAAGAGATGGAAAGAAAGTATATGTTTTTATAACATGCATTTTACTAATGAAGTGTAGTTGTTGAAGAGCATTAGCTTTAAATTCGATTACATGCATACCAATAAGATTTGGCTTCCACTTATACACAGACACTGTCTTAGCAATACACACTTACATACATACATATGCATACATACAAATGTACTTATAAAAAATTACTCACTATCTTACAGTGAGTACGAGTTCTCGTATATGGAGTTTAATGTGCATATACATACATACATACATACATGTGCTCATTCAATACATCTTTTGAATTTAATGGCTTCTACAGTCAATAACAATTATTGTGGCATCGTGTTAACACTATATGTAGTATCTCAACTCTTCAGTGAAGAGTATATTTTTTCGAGTAAATCAGTACAGATTAAAACAAAATCCATCATATCCTTAAGATTTCATTCTGATAAAATATCCTGCGAATCATTGGATAATCGATTGCGATTTAAGGGGTATTGCTTGGCAAAAAAGCTTAATTTTCAACAAAACTATTCACTTTTAAGCGAATCGTGAAAGCATAAAAATCGTGTATGCATCTAAGCAGTATGCATACATGAGACTGTCTTAATATTGGTATGATGAGCGTTGCTTTTTGAAATTTTTCGTTGTCAGACCCCATTCAATTTCGAAATGGAAGCATTTTTCCATAAATTAAAACGTGTGATAAATAAGTAACGTTATCGCCGGACTGTAATGCTTATAAATCGTTCAACTCAACTTCATGTCCAGGTCCTCATGAACAATTATTCGCAGATTGTTGCATTTTTTATAGAGAATCCTCCCTTCCGTGATGGCCCTTATACATAAAGGGGAAACTATGTTGTAGAAAAAGTAAAGAGAATTCTTATTTACAACTATTTCGTGTCGAGCTTTTAGTTTTACTCTACACTGTTCCCGTGAGCGAGTGAGTGTGCAGCTATTGTGTAGAAAATCCAAAAATGAAACATATTATCGGAATTACATACTATTTTACTACTACTTTAACACAACTATGACATTTCATGCACACGTTTTGTTGTTGTTTTTTTTTGTTCTTTTTTCTCTCACTCTGTCGCCCTTCTTGCTCTTGCTTTCAGGCAATGTCAGTGTGTCTAAATATAGTTTTTTGACATTCGTCTCTTCGTAGTCTTACACACACGGTACTTACGGCTCTTTTGCTCTCTAATAATACCGTTGCCAGCCAACAATGTTTCTTCGTATGCAACGGTATGGAGATAAATGCGTGCATGATTGGTTAACTTAGTATGTCTCCCTCTCTCTCTCTCTCTCTCTCCCACTCTCTCCAGTGTGCATGTGTGTGTGTATCTGATGTCTGTCTCTCTGATATTGTAATTTAAAGTTTAACTTTATTTTTGCTTCTGCTGTTATTGCTGTTGTTTTTCTACTACTTTAGTTCATGATACCGTAGATGAAGAAAAGTCGTCTTATGCATCGATGATTGAACTTTAGGGAGACGTAGCCGAAGTAACAGAAGATAGAAAGCAATTTTGCTTTAACTGTTATCGATGTTATCGATTGTGCATCCTGGTTAAAATTGTTGATTAAATTGAAGGAATTTCGTTTCAAAATAAACTTTCAATATGTTTTTGATTGTGTTTTATATTTTCATTTTCATTATTTCATTCCTTTTTTTTCCTTTTAATTTGCACATAACTGTACTGTTTTATTATTTATTTTGTATTGTCGCAGTGCTTTTCTTGGAGATTGTTTTTGTTTTTTTGCAGCAATTTAGGAAAATAAATGCATTTTTCTTTTGTTTTCTTTTGCATTTTCTTGCATTTGTAACAGGATTATTTATAAATGAATAACCTTTAAAGGAAATGTAAAACTTTTTAATGTTTACGAAATAAGTTTTCTTAGATTTTCTTTTTGTTTTTGTTTTTGGTTTTACTTTTCATTTCATTTTATTTCATATAAAATCGTTAACAGTGAGCATATTTACAAAGTAAAAGAACTTAAAGAAGAAACTTTAATTCACTTTTATTTTAAGTTTCTTATAAATTTGTTTATTTTTGTATGTGTTATTGTTATTGTAGCTGTTTAGAAAAGTTGTTACAGAAATTTTAAAATACATTGTGTTCTTCTGAAATATTCTACAACTTATTACGTTTGTATAGCAAAGTAATACGCCTTAGCATGAATTGAATAACACCAATTTAAGATTTTCTTTATGAAATATGCTGCAACAAGTGAAGAATATTTTGAATTAAAAAGCAAAAAAAAAAAAGAATCGTGAAAAGTGATGAATCAATATCTAGATAAGAAGCTCACAACGTAGAGCATCAAGAATTCGGTTACCTACTGGCAGATTCTGTTTTTTTTTCTCTTTTTCGAAAACAATAAAAAACGAAGCTTTTTTGTAGCAGAATTGATGCTCTAAACAGCGAGACCGTTTCACTTTGTAAATTACAAGTTTACAAATTGCAACCCATGATTCTATAAGCTTAGATCTTTACCTTATATCGTTCTTGTTTTGAGCTTCGAATGGATATTGCAGTAGCATATCATCTGTCAAGCCTGTAAATTTACTTATACGGGCACTTTAAGTATTAATACGCCACCATATACGATATTCCACAAACAAATCCACTGTTGTCCACACTATGTGGACGATGAATTACATCTCTGATATACTTCCGACTTCTGTCACTTACCATACCATCATAGCATATAAAACGCTTCCAAGCGCTTCTAATACGTGAACTTATTCCATTTTTGTGGAAGCGACACAGTCTTTCACAGTTTCTATTATTCATCCAACATTTGCTTTACGGTACTTACAATATTAAATTTTTTTAGCTCATTGGGAAGGGAGTCTTAGTCGAGTATAAATAGTCTAAAAGTACCTCAACATTCACTGAGGATTAACCGTTGGTTAACCCTATTAATCGATTAACATTAAACATCGATATATTTTGTAATAAATCGATATAATATCGATGGGTAAATAGTAAATACCAAATAATGGACAATAAACAATAAAAGTAAATTAATATTGAATTAAAGAAAGTAAAATGAAATTCAAATTCATTACTTTGGGAAAAACAAGAATAAAAAGAATTATAACTTGACTGCTGTGATTCATACAGAGAAGTCAATTATTAATTTTAGTAGATTTGATTTTTTTTATTTTTTATTTTTTAAATCAATTAAATTTTCAATAGAAATTTACTTTTTCTCAAGTAATGAACTCAGAGAATTTATTTCAATTCTTCATTTTGTTTGGTTTTTATAATTATTTTATATTCAAAACATAACAATACATAACATAACAAAAAAAAAAAAACAATATAAACAATATCCATTAAAATTTCAAATGAAAACAATTAAGGCAATACATACAGTGGTGATGTTATAATTAGCACACCCAGTATCAAGAAAAAATAAAATAAAGGAATAAAATTTGGTTACGTATTCAATGGGATATACTTCAGCGATGTATAGATGTAAAGAGAACATCAATAAAAGAATTTGACAATAATACTGACGCTTTAAATCATAAAAGCAAAAAATTCCTGGGTCACAAAATTAGCACACCTATATTTAGGGTGTACAAAATCGTCAATAGAGTTGAATTATTTTTAATATTCTCTGTATGCAACACAAACTATTTGTTGGAAGGGTGTGCTAATAATAACACCAGCACTGTATATATATGTATATTTTTTAATTTAAATATTTTCTATTTTTATTTATTATTTTAATTTCTTTCTTGTTTTTTTTTTTTGTTTTTGTTTTTTAATTTCTTACTTGTTTTGTTCATAATTCTTTAATTTGTTATTGTTTAGTAAAGGCAGTTATGCTTTTAAATCATTTTCATCATCTATCATGCAACAGTATGAAGCCCCTTGAACTATTGCAATAGCAATTGTATATATTTTTGCTATGTAATCTTATAAAAACCATTGAATATTTAAAAATGTTTTCTTTTCTTTTTTTATAAATTAAAATGAAAAATTAAAGAAAAACCAAAAAGAAAATGAAAATTTTATTTAGAAATCACTTGGGGAGTCATTATTGTGAACTTCATTCACTAGACACTTATTCAAGCAATAAATGTTACTCTACAATTATCCTCTCTCTTTGCTCTCTCCAACAATATTGTCTTGAGAATAGTTTTATTTTTACATTTTTTTTTTACGGAAAAATAATTATATATACATATATATATATAGCAATGAGTATTCAAAAACGTGAGTAGAATCGAATCAAACTCATAATTTCTGATACTTATAAGCATTTATACTTATTTTAATATCATGGAACCATCTCTACTCATATTTAAAGTTTGAAGTACTTACTCATCATATTGAAGTCGTCGTGGTCTAGTAGGTAGTGTGATGGCTTATTAGACGAAAGGCCCGAGTTCAAATCCCAGGTCAGACATCAAAACGAAAATATCAAAATATTTCTTAGGCGACTTCCTCTCAGCAGATTTCAGGCAAAAACTCTGAGAGTAAAAATTGCCATGAAAAGCTTCTCGAAAATCTGTCGTTTGGAGTCGACCTTAAACTCTAGGTCCCGCTGCTCATGCATAAAATTAACGCACACAACACGAGTGGTGTGAGAAGCTAGGACATTGTACAATGGGTCAATTCGACCTCCGGGTACTGTACTTGTCACAGTTGACAAGTACACGTCCTCTAACCTAATTTAACCTAACCTACTCATCATATTCATACTTAACAACATGTATGATGTTGTTGATTTCGACTCTCCATAGCTCAACATATGCACGAATCAATCACAAAATAAGTATGAATCGCGTACGAACACTAAAATACTTACTAGAAGGTTGTGTGTTTGCTGGTTGCTCCTGCTCTGTCTCTTTTGCTTCTGTGTTTTTTTCTTTTTTTGTAAATGCAACAACAACTAAAACTGTAAATTTTGATGAATGATTCGAGTTACTCGAATCATTTATGAGTATTATAAGTATTTTTCTTTCTAAAGTTATGAATCTAAATGAGTAGGCTTATGAATCAAACATATGAGTTTGATGGCAATGTTGTATACGTACTCATTGCAACCTTTACTTATAAATTAACGTTGCAAAAGCAAACAAATTTCACACAAATTGTGTTTAAATTTCTGTACATGAATATAATTCGTTCGTTAAATTTACTTAAATATACATACAAAAGAAATAAAATTAAAACAACATTATAAATAGGTGAGATAAAACGAAACTAGCAGAACAAGGAAGGTGTTAGAAATTGTTGCCCTTTTTCATATGCTGTGATTGCCATTTGACTGTCAGCACACTGATCTGATCTAAGTACTAGTACTCTGGTCTATACCTGTACGATACCTATAAGGCCGCCATCTGTATAGTCGCTTGTTAAATGCCAACAACACATTGGCCCTGTTAGCTGATACATGTATCCCCCCTTCCATTAGAGATGAAACCAGAGAGCTGGACGTAGGTTTTCATCTTTATTTATTGCTAGACTTTGAACCATTATAGCCATGAAAGGCCATATCAACTGACCAGTAATCGTAGTGTTGATGCGGTTGCTGGACATTGCCGAAAAGGAGTACATGTGCAATACTATCAGTGCTGAGACAACATCTAATGTATATATACTGTATTATCAAGTGGAGTACTACCTACTCAATAATTAGTCCATCCGCAAAGTGATTGCCCTCATATGTTTTTTTGTTTTTTCAATTGTAATCTATGAATGCCAGTGCGAACAGTCTTGTTCAATCGCAACGGTCTGTTGGATATTTCCTGCTCTAAGTGTCCACAAACACTTAAAGCCTTTCTAGAGAAATTGAGAAAAAAGTTAAACTTTTACTATCCGCCTGTCTTCCGTTGAAAAACGAAATGGGAATCGGAGATCGAGGAACAATTCAAATGATTTAAAACAAACAAATGCCACACACAGTTTCTATTGAATTTAAAATTGTTACGAAATGTTGAATAAACGGTTTGCTGGGCTTACTCCGAATATCAGTTTGTGTGGCAAATGTTAGAAAAACATCAAAAAAAGGAAAAAGAGAAAAAGGAATTTCAAAATTCTATTGAAAAAAATTAAATAAAATAAAAGATAATAAAATAGAATTTTTGAATTATTTACGTTTTTAAAGGAAATTTTTGTTTTCAAACTCTTTTGATTGAATGGAAGAAAAAATGGACGACGATGGTAGCAACAGGTAAGATAGAAGATGGCTTCCTTATAAATTTCTCTAAAAATTCTAAATATTCTCTTTAAATTTAAAGCAAAAAAGATCAGGCTATTGGAACTTCAGATTTTTCAGAGCTTCCCTCCTCTTCATCATCCTCATCGTCGTCGACAACGAATTCCGGTTCTACGGAGTCAGACGAAAACCGAAGAGAAAAGAAAGAGAAGCCACCGACTGTCGACGCTGAAACCTTTACTACGAAATCTTTAGAATCTGAGACATCTTCGTCTTCAGATAGTTCCAGTGGAAGCATAACCGAGTCAGATACGGAACTTCCTCATCGCGTGCCCAAAACTACCGCAACTTTAAAACCACGAGAAAAGGCAACTGCCGACAAGCAACCACTTACGCCAACACCGGCTGCAGAAGACAAATCCCAAGCAGAGTCTACAAAGGAGAAAAAGGTTTCCCGTGGAAAAATTCAATTTCAGACAATTCCAGAAGAGACTGATGGCGGTGTCGAAGATGAATCTGCCGGGGAAGGTATGAAACGATATGAGTTTTCATTGGAAAAATTCTCTACAAATTCTTATTTTTAGTCGAACGCAAATCAAGTCGTCATGTCCGTTATAGTGAAGGTAATTTTATTTTCTCCAATTCCTTTTTTTCAGCAATTTTTGTATTGAAATGTTGATTGATTTATTGATACAGACATGCTGAAAGCCAGTAAGTCACATCATGTGAAGAAAATGTCGCTCATGGATGATGACGATGATATTGACGAGGATACAGATGAATCATCCGAAGATAGTACGAATTTGCGAATCGGCCATGTCTTTGTAAGCGACAGTTAGCCAAACGTTTACGCTCACGTTAACATAACGGAACGTACGTTTGTACGTACGCATTATAGTGGAAATACTGATGCTGAAAACGAACGTACGTTCCGTTACGTTAAATTGTTCTTGGCATTTCGGGCAACCGACTACGTTTAGCGAAATGATTTTCGTTTTCTTTTCAAAAGGTTTATATGATAATGCCACCTGATGGTGGCTATGGCTGGGTCATTATGTTTATTTCATTCTTATGCCAAGTCGTTGTGGACGGCATTATGTTTACCATTGGCATTGTTTTGCCCCACATAGCCGCAGATTTGAATATACCGCCCTCTCAAGTAGTCCTAGTGGCATCCATGCAAATTGGTAAGTTCAACTAATCAGAGGTTCTCAAGTTCAGTGTTGTTCTTTTGACAGGATTTTACTTCCTCTCTGGTGCTGTGTCCAGTGCCTTTATAAATAAGTATGGTTTCCGACCTGTGGCTTTGATTGGATGTACGCTGGCGGTAACTGTTCTGAGCATAGCCACGTTTAGTACAAATCTACCCATGATGATATTCTTTTATAGTTTTTTAGGTAAAACATAAAACCGAAAACCTCTAATGATATTTTCTTCTTTATGCATACTAATGTGATGTGTTGTTGGTGTTTGGTGTTTAGGTGGTCCCAGTTTAAGTATGGTTTGGGTATCGTCTCAGCTGATAATTGGCTATTATTTTGACAAGTTTCGTCCCATTGCTAATGGTTTATCATGCTCAGGGGCGGGTGCAGGCATTATGATATTCTCATACATGAATAGTGTTCTGGTGCCCGAACTGGGTTGGCGTAATTTGATGAGAGTACATGTGGGGTTTCTGCTGATTGTTCTGCTTATGACCTTTACATTTATAGAGGTGGCTCCCACAAGAATAGGCCGGGTTGTAGAGGTAATTTTCCAACTCATATTCGAATTGGAATTAAAAAAAGAGAATTTAAATTTAAAAAAAAAAACATTTTTGTTGTCAGTTTTTGGATGAATCTGATTCAGAATCTTCTGGTTCTTCGGCTGAGCTTACTAAATACACACGTTTCTCCTTGGGAGTCGATAACGAAGAGTATCCTTTGCATGAGGATTTTGCACCTGTTTACGGTATGAGTTACACAATGAGTTACACAGTTACGCAATCATTCTAGTTTCTAATATTTTCCGCTTCTACCATACCGCACTCTTTTTAGAAAGACGTTCTACGGCCACAAAGAACGAACCCAATCGGTGTACAAAATGCTTGAACACGTGTTGTCCGGCTTACCAACGCTGGATAGAGAAGCGACGTGAGAAACAAGCCGAAGAGGAGGCCGTCAGAAAATATGTCATTAAACAGGATCTAATAGATCGTGATGATCTTTTCTATATGGGACCCAAAGATCATGAAAAAGAGAGTGAATATGTCGATCAAATACTGAAACAAAGAACTGCATCTCGTGTCAGTGAATCAGAAGATGGTGCTGCGAGGCGTACAATTACTTTGGACGAGTTCAAGAGCGTACATCAAAAGAAATCCGTAATCAATGCCTTATCCAGCATGCACATGAGAAGGGATGAAGATACGCTAAAGAAAGTTCGAAAATCGTATGCTCAATTAAAAGAAACTGAAAAATATCCCCTGTGTGCCTTTTTATCACCGAAAAATCTTGTTCATCCTAAAATTCGTAGAGCTTTTAGTCTACTATTCGACTTTCGTTTGCTGGCGATAATGGAGTTTCGGATTCTCTTGTTATCGGCATTTTTATTTCCCATGGGTTTTAACATACCCTTCGTTTATTCCACAGGTAAGTTAGCTTCGAACCATGCTGAAATGGTCAATTAAATCTCATATCAAATTAAGTTTAAATTCAGTTTTGCTTTAAAGAAAGAAAGAAAATTTCAAAATCATTTTCATTTACTGCTCTAACGGGCCAGCCGTCCGTCGTCTTCTTAATTACACGTTCAGTTTTTGCAAGTGGCTATTAAAATTCTTAATACAAACACCCCCCTCCCCACACCCTCCTCTATTTGTGTCCAACACCACGTCATTCATATTTTGTGTACATATGTATATGCAGATGTACGGATATCCATATACATACATATGTATGCATGTCTGCATGTAGTATGTATTGTTTTGTCTTCATACTTGTTGCGAGGAGAGGAGAGGAGAGAGGGTTGGGTGTCTGTCTCCTACAAACTTTTTACTTCATTTTAGCCCAATAACAAAATTTCTGTAATGGTTTCTGTCTGTTTTAATTTGTATTTTTTCATTTCAAAATTTTTCTTCTTTTTTCCCCATACTGTGTTGCTCTCAATTTTATCGTTTTTTTCGTTTTCGTTTTTCTGTTAGTGCGTGTACAAATTGATCAATCTTTTGCGAAGCTAATTACACCCACCATTGGTTTTTCGAATTTTGCCTTTCGTATTGCGTCTGGTTTTATTGCATTCCAATTTCGTGAATACACGACGTACATTTGTGGTGGTGGCATGCTTTTTGGTGGTCTAGCTGTACTCATAAGTGCCTTCTATGGCCTCAATGTGGTGTGGTTCCAGTTTGTCTATGCTATGTGCTATGGCATGGCTCCAGGTAAAATATTGTTACTCTACTAACTAACACTCACTCTCACACACACACACACACACAAACAAACATACATACATACATTCCCCTACAATGATTGCATTTTCCCCACCAAAAAAAAAGAAAGAAAATACTCATGCCATTAACATGTACTCATCAAGCACGTTTTTACAACGTTACGGGTATGCCCGGCACACACAAGCTCATGATGATGTTTATACTTTCGGTCCTATACATAGAATCCTCATCTGCATCAGCATTGGCAGCCAATTTCAACCTGCATTCCAAACACAAGCACTCACACTGATACACACTGGTTCGTACCCGTACTCAGAGTCATTGAATAAATGACCACAAGGCAAACACTATTAATTATGCTGCTCCATAATGGTTTGAGCATGAATATTTGTCTTTTTGTGTGTGTACATGCACATGGAGATCTACAGCCGGGACTAACTAATTAGAACTGAACATTCAAATAAAGTCTTCATCGCAAGAGTACTCCAACTTATATTTCTGGTTTCATTTCAAATCAAACAGTGATATAGTCTTGCCACATAACGAAACTTGTGCAAAATTCAAAGGTACAATCTTTGTTGGCTAAACAAAATCCCTAAAGATCAGTTTAGCTGTTCGCATCTAAATTTTACTTCATTAAAATTTATCATCATTATCTCCAATGAGCCTTTATTTCTCTGTAATTACTATTAAACGAGAGATTAATCTACGGCCAGAGCAATTGATTGGTTTCTTCTTCTCTTTTTGTACTTATAATGAGTTTTATGGGTTTTATTACAAAATCCTTTGTCCCACTTAGTTCTATTTAGCTCATCATAACTTTGTATTTGTGTTTACATACGTATGTATGTCGTTTGCCTTCATGTTTACGTATGCATATGAGACTAAATAAACGAATGCAATTTTAATTGTATTCCTCTTTATGTTTATTTATGAATAATTTTTTTCTGCCATTCTATCATTCCATCTTGCTGTCATTGTTGTTGTTGTGTTTGCTGTTGCACATAAACTCCTTCCTTCTTACAGCCCTTTCATCTTCGGCCTCCTTCTCTCTCTGCATGCAATTAATTCGAATTCTAATAATTTTTCTCGCCTCTTGCCTCTCTCCCTCTTTCTCTCTATAAATAGCATTCTATTCGACACTGCGTGCCATTATCTATGTGCGTGCTTTGGGTCTGGATAAGTTAACAAATGCCTTTGGTTTAACGGCTCTAGCTATGGGTCTCGGTGTTTTCATTGGTACAACAGCTGGTGGAGTCTTAAACGATTTAACCGGCAGTTACACAGCCTCGTTTATATTTGCGGGCATTTGTATTTGTACAGCGGGTGGCTTAAAGTTGTTGTTGCCCTTCTTGCTTAAACGGCCCAAATAGAACGCCAGTAAGTAGCAGATGAACAAAGACCCATAGGTCTTAACAACAATGATGATGGCGTCGGCGACGGTGATGGTGATGGTGACAGTGATGTCCGACAAATAGACATATAAAAACCACGACAATAAAAATAATTTTTCCATGAAATAATGCAAGAAAATGAATGGAATGGATGGTACGTACATATGTATGTACATATAACATGGCATAGAGCATGGCATGGAGCAAAGCAACGTTGTAAACACATGTGAAGTATCTTAAGAGAATCCTTAGAAACAAATCCTTCGAAAACGAAAAACTTCACATTGACATTATTTATTATAATGTCCTGTCCAAAAAAAAAAAATATTGCAGACATTTCCAACATAACGATATATGAAAAATATTTCTTCGGCGATCTTCTCTTAGCAGATTTCTGGCAAACTGTTGTATAAAATTAACACACAAAATTCTGAGTGAAATCTGAGAAATCTTAGCTGTTTTCCTAACTAAAGGATGTGATACTTGACTGCTGGTCCTTGCACAATTCCTTCAAGGTGGATTGAATTTTGCCAACACAATATGCATAGACTACCACCATTTTAAAGTTACTTAGCCTTGACATGGACAGCCACTTATAAGAAGACCTACTTACCTACTAAATACAATGTAAGAAATTTACGTTTCCCAAGCAATCACTTTGTTGCAATCACTACTAACATCGTCCGGTATTGATATTGTATGCTGTATCACGTTTCGCAATCTGACATCTGAAAAGTATTAAAGTGGATTCGAAATGATGAAATTCAGAGAAAACGTTTTAACATCCGTACAATTCAACTCGCGTTACGATCAACATCTATGACACAAAATATGCAATCAAATGCTCAAGAACACCTAGGTACGCGTGAACGGAACTAAACATGAAATTTAACTCAACCTACTTACCTATTAAAATTTACTGTGTCATCATGGCACCTGATGAAGATATTTTTAAATAATTTGCAACTCTGTTCTTCGTTTTCTTTTAATCTAAATTTTATGTTTTATTTTTAATTTCATTTCCATTTTGTTTTTTATTTGTAAATTTTATTTTTATTATTATTATTATACAAAAACATTATTTCGATAATATTTAATTACATAAATTATAAGAGTATTCTTTTTTTTTTTTGGTTTTTTTTTATGTTAAATGTTTTCTTTCTCTTTCCTTGTTTCTCTTGTTTTGTGTTTTACTGTTATACTTACGTTTCGTCTTTTATATTTTTCTCTCTTTTTTGTTGTTGCTGTTGTTGTTGTATATGTATATTTGGAAAATTCAATTAATTGTTTATTTATTTATTGATTTATTCACTTATTATTATTATTATTTATAAATCAATGTACATATGTTTGCCTATTTATTTTGTCTCTTTATTTGTGTGTGTGTATGTGTGTGTGTGTGTGTGTAATATTATTTATTTGTATTCATTTACTCTTTCACTTTAGAATAGTTTTTGTTTAATTATTCAGAGAGTATAATTTCAGTAAATTTTTAATGTATTTTTAAAAAATATTTCCATTTTATTTAGTTGAAATCAAATCAGATATCGTTGAGAGGGTGTGTATCGAGAGTGTTTGTCAAATAAGAGAGAGAGAGCACATGTATGTGTATCAGAGATCAGCAATGAGTATTGAAAAAGATGATTAGAATCGAATAATAGTCATCATTTCTGAAACTCATACGCATTCATACTTATTTTAATATCATGGAACCATCTCTACTCATATTCATACTTAACAACACATATGACATTATTGATTTCGACTCTCCATAACTCATCATATACACAAAAGACAAAATAAGTATGAATCGCTTATGAGCACCAAAATACTCACTAGAAGATTGTGTGTTTGCTCTGCTTCCTTCTCTGTCTTATGCTCTGCTTTTGTGTCTTTTTGCTATTGTCGTAAATGCCTAACAACAACTAAGACTGTAAACTTTGTTGAATGATTCAATTATGAATCTACATGAGTAGGCTTATGAATGTTTGATGTCATGTTTTATGAATACTTATTGCAACCTGTACTTACATATAAATTAACGTTGTAGTGAGTATGAATGAATCAGAGTACATAGTTAAATTTCAACGACAACACGATACATTGCTGATCTCTGGTATGTGTATGACAAGTTATTATAACACAGTTTAAATAACCAATTTAGATTGTGTTAGTGTCTTGAGTCTTGTACGTAAAGATTTATTTGCCAATTGTTTCTCCCGCTCTTAACCAGATTTGAGACTTATAATTTGGTTGTCAGTTTTATTTATGATTGGACTGTGACTCTGTGTGTATGTTTGTATATTTGATTAATTTAAAATGTTTCACATTGATTTTCTATAGTTTAAATAATTAAATCTTTTGATTTTCTTTCTTCTGTATTTCGGTATTATTGGGTAGGGGAAAAAGTATATATATGTATACATATATATGTATATTTTGTCACTATTAGTTTGTGTTTAGAATTCATTTTATAAAGTTACAATATCTACATTTGGAATTACATATTATTATTGTTGTTGTTGTTGATTAGTATTATTTTTATTGATTGTTTTTTTTTATCTCATGTATGTATGTATTATGTATGTATATTGTATATTTATTTGTATAGATTATTAATTTTTATTTGGGAAGGAGGGAGTTTATCAATTTCTATGTTGTATTATGATTTTTCTTTGTTGTTCTTCTCATTTTTCAGCTTCAAGTGCTTTTATTTAAAGGCTTAATTTACTTAAATTCTAAGAATAAAACTATTTTATTAACTTTGTTTTCTGTTTTGGTTTTTTGTTGTTGTTTTTCTTCATTATTTATGCTTTATAATATATGTATGTATGTACATAAATAATGTTTTGTTTATATGTATGTATGTGTACTTAAAATTACATTTTACCTTGTTTGATTTGATGAAGAAAAATTCACAAACAAAATTAAAAAATAACAAAAAGAATAAAAATTAAATAAAAACAAATGTTATGATCTAAAAATAAAATTAAAAAACAATTTTATAAAAAACTTGAATTGAAAGCCATTTCATAGCGAATAAAAGTAATTAGAAAAAGCAAAATGAATAGGCAATAGATCGGAGAGATAAACTGAAGTGAAATAATTATGATAAAGGATAGATTAAACTGAAGATCATTCGCACTGGCCCTGATTCATAAGAGTCGTTACACAGAATTGTTCTTGTACTCTTTTATCGAAACTAAACTGGAATGTAAACGTCATTCATTCCCAGCCGATTGATCAATAAATAGAATTAAGAACTGTCAGAGAGGGAATCATTCTTTATCAGCACTATGGATCCAGCATACTACATCTAGAAACTCTGCGTACAAAATTAAAAAATAAAAAAAATTTTAGAACCAAAATAATCCATTTAAATGGTATTTAGCTTTCCAAATACAATACATAGTTTATTTTTTCTTTATTTTTTTTTATAATTATAAATCGCATTTAAATAATACAAAATATTTTTTTTTTTTACTCGTTTAATTAATTCAATATACATTTTTGTTGCTTTCTTAATTAATTTTTTTTTTATTTTTTTTTTATTTTATGAAAATATTTTATTTTATTTCTCTGTTTAATTAAACTCTAGTTTTGTTGTTTTTTACACTTAATTTTAAATAATTTTTTAATTTCCTTTTCAATTAATCATCTTTTTTATTTTATTTATTTATTTATTTTTTTTCTATTTTTGCTTACTTTTGCTTTGTATTTTGTTAAGTAATCATTAAAAAAAAAAATTAAAGAGAAAAATACTTTCATTAGCTGTGTCATGCTATAAACACAATAGATGCTACATAGTAAACACCACACATGCTGCATGAGCATTAATTATAATAAAGGCAGCAGCGGCAATGCATAAGTAAAACAAATAAAAAATAAAGTGTTGAATTTATACCTAATTTAATGGTCCAATATAATTTATTTGCTTTTTGATTTCTCTCTATTTCATGCTTGTTATTGTATTGACAGCACTATTCCTCTCATTGCTAGCACAAATCTTCTCACTGTTGCTAATAAAAGTAGAATTTACACTAAATGTGAAGCAGCAGCATCGTTGCTTGTTGTCGCGTTAACTTTAAAACAATCGTTTCCATTTACACCCATGTATTATATGTTTGAGAGATTACATTGCTTTGGTGTGTTGCGTCTATTGTGTTCATAAGATCATGTTTGAATTTAATTTTATTTTTATTTTTTTTTGTTTACTTGTCCATCAAAATCAAACTAATTTTAAGTGGCATTAAAGTGCTGATTTTAATTTTTTCTGTTTCAGTTTCTTTTCTTTATTCATATTGTCCATAGTGTCTCTGGTTTGTAGAAGCCGTTAAAAAGTTAAACAAATTAAAAATAAAATTAAAAATTTATTCAAAACAAAATTGAAATTAAAATCTCAATAATTTTTTTTATAGTTTTTAAATTGAATTCGATTTGTTGATTTTTTACAGTCGATAAACAATTTATTTATTTTTTTTTACAATTTTTTGTCGACTGAATAAATTGTTTAAATGAAATTAAATTTTTAATTTTATTTTCCAAACTTAGTTTAGTTTTCAATTGAAATGTTTACTGTTATCTGTCTGTCGTTCTGCCTAAAAACTAAGTGTCCACTTTTTTGTATCCGTTTTTTTGTAATAAATTATTTTTATTTGTTTTGTTTCCTTTTTTAAATATATTTTTAATAAATTAATACGTTTTTTTTTTGTTTGATTTTGTTTTATTATGTTTTTATTTATATTTATTTTGGTATATTTGGTTCAGAATTATTTGGTTTTTGATAAATTATTTGAATTCTTTTTTTGTTTTTTTTTTTGTTTTTTGCAATTTTAATTTAAAAAATAATACGCCTTTTAGAGGTTGTTATGGTTGATTTTACATATTCATGTATTGGACCTGAAAGAGAAACAATACAAAATAAAACGACGAAACGAAAAAGAATTAAAATGAAATGAAGCAATAAATTTCGGGGAATTCTGGAAAAATAAAAAATATTCGAATACAAGGGAAATATGGAAAGTTACTGTGTTTGAAAGCAGTTTGTCAACGCCATATAAGAGCTGCAAACGTTTTTTAATCGTTAAAATTTCTAATGCCCGTACAATTTGAATGGAGCATACAAAAATAAAGCGGTGGCAACGCAGCCTCAACGCTTTGTAATTGGAAAATCTGATTTGGGCAAAGCGTTTAATAGTGAAGTTGGTTTAAAAAAAAATAATAAACACGGTTCTAAAATAAATATTTTTTTTTTATAATCCTGTTTTTATCGTTTTGAAATAAATTTATCGCTTTTATTTAGCTATGCCCCCAGAACGTAAAAACTAAGTGGTAGAAAACGTTCCGATTGACGCTCTTATTGGGGTCAAATTTTGTTTGAAACAATGGCATATATAGTATAGACGTTGAAACCAATCTGAAACTTCACTGTACTTGAACAAGAACTGAAATGAATCTTACTTTTAGTTGCCAATTTCGTATTGAATGTTCTACGAAAAAAAGTAAATAAAATTGGCAATCCTATAGGCATCCGAATAGCATCAGAAGTTTATATTGCCCATCAACACAAAGATAATGGCTTATATCTACAGATAGTCTAGCCAGGAATACTGTCTGATTTCTGACTTCTGACTTCATCCAGTTCAACATCACGTGACCTTAACAATTCATCTATCAGATACAGCCTAGAACTTTTCTCTTGAGCACGAGGAGGATGTAGAACATTAGTCCTCAGCAGCTGGTTTGGACCTTAGCGATCACAAAAAAAATTCTCTCTGTGAATAGTTTTACAACAAATGGGGAGCTTTAGGAATTATTGTCTAATCAAGTGAAAAACGTATACATACTGATATGTACAGGGCAGATAATATCTTGAAAAAGAAATCTCTCTCTTAAATTTTTCAAACTTTTCCCAGGTATTTTTCTAATTTTTTATGCATGTACTTACCAATTAAAATAGGTCTCTGGTTTATGGCAGCCCTTTTCAGAGCCACACCATTTTGATTCTTTTAAAGGCGGACATGGACGGCCACCTCTTTTGCCATGCTTTATGACTTTGCGATATCGATGCATCTCACCAATGCCGCAAGTCTTACTACAGTCCGACCATTCGGACCAATGACTGACACGACAGTCACGCGTACGTTTCGTGCGACGTCTACGATTTGTATTCCCGTACTGTGTTGATGCAGACGGCGATGATGATGCTGATGATGATGATGACATTTCGGAACGCCGGTACGTTTTGGCAATACTTTGCATTAAAGCCTGTTTATCGTTTTTGGGAATAACTCCTCCTCCGCCCACCATGAAAAGTGTTGAAGCATTGTTTCTGCAATTGATTAAACAAAAATAAAAACGAAACATTCATTCATTCATTTTTAATACAGAAACAAAAATACTTGTTTTTTCTTTTCATGTTTAAAAATATTAAAAAAAATTGAATTCTTTTTGCTTTTTTCGATGTCCTTCTACTACTGTTTTTGGGTTTATTTTCACCTACACACACTACAACACAAGAGCTAAAGCCTTAACCTGGCTGGGTTCTTATTCGCATACATATGTGAGCATATGTATGCATGTATGTATGTTGTTATGTAGATAAATATATTTGTATGTATGTATGTGTATAGCATTATGAACATCAAAACAAATTTTTCAATTTTTCAATTTACTTTTCGTTTTTGAGCTCTTCTTGTTGTTGTTGTTGTTACATATTCATGTTAATTTTGTTTTGACATGTACTTTACTGTAGCAGTTGTTGTTGCTATAAATGTCATCGTTTGTCTATTGTATGAGAATATGTATGTGTGTGTGTGTGTTTCTTAGAGCATGTGTTAGAGGATGTCCTCTTTTTGAGAATTTCCCCTCCTCTTTGGCTGTGTACCATGTTTTTTTTAGTTGTTGTGGCAATTTATCATTGAACATGTTCTCATTTTGCAGTTCCACCTTTTTTTTTTATTTTAATATTCGTTCGCTCTCTTTCTCTAACAGGGTGCGACACAACTATACCTGACACTTGCTAAACCATATTATTTACACCAACATACACTGAATGCATGATTATAAGTTTATTTAAATAAGGAAAGACTCCAGTTAAAATATGTCAAGTGAATGGAATTATCACTAAAAGAAACGTCAATCATGCAATCCTATTTGAGAAATCAATTAGGGAATGTCGTGTAATTGGTATGGTTCTGGAAATGACAATACCCAAGTAATGTGACATTGTTTGTCTGGATATTAGCCTACCAAATACAAACAAAACGAAATATGAACAAATATTTCTTCGGCGACTTCTTCTCTGCATAACGAAATTGCCATGAAGTGGTTCTTAAAAATCTATCGTTCAAACTGAACTTTAGACTGTAGGGCTGACAGACTTGGGGCATATTCAAGTGTAGTTGCATTGGTTATAGGAGCAAGATAATGGCGGTGATGAGTGCCATGTCATTAGAGTTGGATTCCGCCAGGTTACTGTCCTGTTTAGGGTACACCTGATGGAAAAATCACAATTTGAAATAACTCCACATATGGCCATATGATGGCGGGAATTGTGTTAAAGATGACAGAATTTTTTTAGATTCAAATCTATAAATATTCGTGTTTTTTTTTTTGCCACACCCTGTGTGTATGTGTTCAGCTATGTACAGAAACCAATTGGTAATAGAAAGTCAACGAATGGAATTGCATGCAAGTTTGCAACTTTGTTTGATGCCTCAAGGTATAATTTCTTAATTTTTATTTTGTGGCATGCACTACAGCCTGCATAAAAAATATTTTTCTTTTTCTATTCCATTTCTGTTCTATTCTAGTTTTCCTATACGATGATAAATAAATAAATAAAGAAATAAAAATATAATTGAAATAAAATACATATGCAGTTCAGTTTCGTATTTTTATTTTCTAAACTGCATTGTACCGTAGTAGCTCATGACGTGTTTTCATAGATAAATTAATAAAACTGAAGTAAATAAATATTTGAAGTAATAGATAAGCTTTAGAAATCGCACTTCTTCTAGCGTTTTTCATTTAATTAGAATTCCTTTGTGTCGGCCATTTCCGCCTCTACGCCTCTACGTACAATATAATTATGTCTCCACCTGTGTTTCCCTATTATTTCCCTTCTCATAAATACATATATGCTTGCATATACATATTATGTAATATGTTTCTTTTAAATATTTTCTTTTGACTACCATACTACTATACATTGATACATACATTCAAAATACTTAATTTAAATTGTTTACATGTATACCTTAAAGCAAAACTAAATTACATACATATATAACCTTGGCTAATTAATTACTATTCTATGATTAACATTTAAAAGTATTAATTAAAAACTACTTTTTAAATATTTGCGTTTTCGTTTTTCGGCTTTTTTTTTTATAAAATTGTACAACAACCACCGCTGGTATAGACGACTGCTTGAGGCCTGGGCGGTGGAGGAGCACTTACTACTATCGATGATTGGCCGGCAGGTTGAGATCCTACTACAACTGTTGTTTGTGGTGGTGGCTGTGCTGCAGCTCCTATTACCAGTGCAGGTGGTGGTGGTGCAAAGCCTCCTACCACTACTACGCCACCTACAGGTGGTGGTGGCCTATTCACATTGATATTAACGCCTACACCCACAGAAGGACCCGGTCTGGGAGGTGGAGGTCCCCAAGCTGGTCCAGGTCTGGGAGGTCCCCAAGCCGGTCCAGGTCCCCTACCATAAGCGGGAGGCGGTCCACCAAAACCCACACGTCCCTGGCGAGACATCGTGTTATAGAAATTTAAATTATTTTTAAAAAAAAGGAAAAAATTCAATTCCTTCCCTCTATTCCAGGTAAACAGAACAACTTTTAACTTTGACCGCTTCGCAAACACTAATTGCTGTTCATTACCAAGCATTTCTATAATATTTTATCAAAAAATTATGCGGATTTTTTTTGTCTTTGCATATTTGATAACACGATAACAAACCAAAAACCACAAAAAAAAAAGAAAAGAAAAGCAAAATCATGGGAAATATTACAAATCAATCAGTTGATAATTATGTATGCTCGAGTACAACAAGCACGTTAAAAGGTTTCGAAATGATAAAAATATATCGTATTCATAGCAGGTTTTTATCTTATCATTTAAGTCCGGGTTTTAATAACTCTAGCAAAAGGTACTTCCCAGCTACTATTTGGCTCTTATCTTTCATAACTATTTCGTTAAAATGTTGTAATGTGTTCTTTTGCTATTTGCTTTGCATTCCATTGCTCATCTACTCACATTGGATTCATTTTCTCCAATAATTTCGAACGTATGCGATCTCTTTCGGTTACTGTAGTGGGTTGAGGCGTTATCTCATTCTGTCGCTCTCTTTCTATGCTCGCCGACAACTCGTTATTCATTTCCACATGATTGTGTTCCATTTCCAAATGGGTTTGTGTCTGCACTGTCTCATATTTCCGATCGTCTTCAGCAAAGTTAAAGACTTCACTCAATTCGTATTCTTTTAGCTGCAATGAGAGAACAAAAAATCAAATATTTTATTACAACAAAATACAAGGAAATTAACAACAACAAAAATTACAATTGAAGGCCTATTTAACAAGATGGATAAAATGGAATAAGAATTCTTAATTAAAATGAATGGTTTTTTTTTTTAGATATTAGTATACATACATATATTGTGTCACTCGCTGACTGACTAACCGATACGCACTAAGGGACTATCTCAACGTAGCAGCTACTTTTTGAACTAAAGAATCCGTTTATATCGCGTATCGACTTTCTTGTAATTCCCTTTTTATGGATATAAAACTCATAAACTTGATTTCTTGCAATTACTTAAAAGAATACAAATAAATCTGCAATTTACATACATATGTATGTATTTGGCTCCATACCACTCAAGTAGTCCTTATAGTCTAGGCCTTCGAGATTTGTCCATTTCATTGCCCGGTTATATCGCTTAAACTTCACATAACTATGTATGTATATAATGGCAATGGCCAATAAATTATTGTTTTTTTTTTCTTCTTTTTAAACTTAATCTTGTACAAAAATGTTTCTTTAAATATTTTTTAACCACTTGTCTCACCACAAACCATACATATGGTGGCATTACACCATGATATTTAATACTTTCTTTTTTGTGATTTAAAATTTTAATCATAATTTACAACGTTTTTTAACATGGCAAACCAACCAACCAACGCTTCAAAAGACGCCGCCAAAAAAATTTACTACACATTGCTATTCTAGCCGACAAAGTATTTCGGACCATTATTCATTTCTTTTGTTAGAATCAAAGCAGAATGCGGAATGCGTCCCTTTTTACATTTAACTGTTCATTGCGAGAACAGTCGTTACGTTATGCGCTTTACCATATGTATTGTGACAAAGGCATTCAAAAATCATAATCCCATTAACACATACGACCGACCTCCTTCCAATACACTCTCGTACACTCTTAGTGGCAAATTCCATTGAATTTTTTATCATGATTTTTTATAATCGTCAGTTTGCTACGAAGCGTAAAACTTATTGTTCTTTTCATCCAAAAAAAAGCATAAAAAGAAAAGGAAAAAGAGAAACCAGAACAAGAAAATCTTGTAAATTGAACGGATTTGTTTCGATTTCAAGCGGTTTTAATACTCAAAGGAAATCTTACAATCATTGAAGGTATTTCTCTTCAATTATTTCGTTTCGTGTTTTTTTTTCATTTCATTTTTATGGTTCAAATGAAAATGTTTGTCTTTTATTTCATATTTTATTGTCTGTGAAAATATGAAAACTCTTCTTTTACTTTTCGTTTTTATTTTGTATCGAAAATAAAGGAATGGAAAGTAAATTTTTATTATTAAAATTCTTCTAAATTTCCACTTAATAACTTATTTGATATGTATATTTATCGTACATATTATTTTATTGTTCTTCAATTCATTCTCTTTGTTTCTCTATTTTTTTTTATAATTTTTTATTATTTTTTTTATTATTGTTGTACACAATTTCTGTTTGAATGCCTTTACCATTCTGCTCTATTAAATTCAATGTAAAATAAAAAATAAAAGAACAAAATTTGCCACAATTTTTTTTTCTTTTTGGTCCTACAATACGCTCGTACATCTGTAGTGTATACATTATGAAAGTATGAGAGAGAGGGAGAAGAGAGAGAGAGAGAGGGAGAGCGAAATACATATTTTTGCTACAAAATGTTATTGTTTTATTGTTTTCATTTTAATGTATAATTTCCTATTGTATTTATATGTGAATTTCCTTTTTTATTTCCTCTTATAAATGATTATACCCACCCACACATTTACAGCAGCGTCACCTTTCTCTTTTCCCCCTTTTCCCCCTTTTCCCCCTAGACCTAGAAAACCACAACTCAACGAAGCTTAAACACTGTACTGCTTCATTATGCCATTAGGATAAACAGAAGCAGAAACAGAAACGGAAAACGAACTGTTGGTTTACAACTTATGTACATACATATGTACGCTAAAAGGAGAACCATCGATTAACTCCTAAAACGGCAAGTAATAATCTCCCAATAATTGGGAGAGAATTGCAAACTTACATGCGATTAGCATATATAAACAAAAGTATATTTTGCTTGTGATCCTTTTGAAAATCGTTTAGATTTCAAAAGCATTACAAATGCCGAAAAGACTACTTGGCATCAACTTCACCTCACTTGGTTGTTGGCTGGTGAATATACAGTTATTTTGCCTTTCAAACTAAAAATGTTTAATTTTATTTAATTTCCCTTGTTTTACCACACATTGAGAAGGAACTTGGCAATCCATACACATTTTTTTGTTCATCAGCGCCTAAATACCCATTAATTTTGATTTTGTTTTTAATGCGTAAACAGGAAACAAAAACATGATTTGTGTTTCTGTGATTTACAAAAAAAAAAAAAGAAAAAAAATTACAAAAATAACTGCCACAACAACAACAAAATCTAATTTATATGAATAGTTCATATTTTTTTCCCCCGGTAGAAAGGCTACTGAAAAGCAGGCTGATGGTAAGGCAGGCAGGCAGACACCCACAATTACAGTCACGTCATTAAGCAAAAGAACACATGGAAATTAATATGGGATGTGGAGATAGAGAGGAGAAGGAAGGAATGTTCATGCATATTAATTAAAATATATGTGGGTTACTAAATACCCTACATTGGGATGATTTGCTTTAAAGTAAATCTAGAAAATTTGTAGAGAAAATTAAATTCATTATTTTAGTGAAGTTATAGACTTCAAATTAATGGAATTCAATTCAAACCTTTTATTTCGGTAGTCAAATGATTACACATTAATGGCGTTCATTCGATCATTACCATTGTAATGTTGGGCAAGGTATACTAAGATCAGAGAAGTAATTATTTTTTTCTTTACAAAAAGTCTTGGAGTCAATACTTGCAAATGTTCAAACAATAAATTTTAGTTTTCTTTTCTTTTGTGTCGTCTTAAAATGTTTCCTTGACTCTATCCTTCCCTTAAGGTCTAATAATATACACTCTTTTAATATCTTTTTAAGCTTTCTTGTGCTCAATACTCCCAAACACATACTCAATCATACAATGTGTTACAACTTCATTTTTTATTTTAAATCCTACCAACTCGGGTTATTAACAAAACGATAGAAGAAGAGAAAGGAAAAGAGAAATGGAAAATGATTTCGTGTTAATGAATCATTAGTATTTCGGTTTTTAATGATGTTGTTAATTTTCCGAGTAACACTTAAACACACTCGCTTACAAACGACACAAACACATCACATGGACACGCATACTTAGAAGCACGCGCAAATTTACCCATTTAAACTCATTCAACCACTCACTCGTTCTCTGCTCCTTGTGCTCTTGTAAAGAAAAATAAACGAAACCGTACAAAATGAAACGAATCGGTAACAAAGCTAATTCCTAGCCAATTAAGTTGTCTTTATTGTTGTTGATTTTAATGTTGAAAATTATTGCACACGATGATCATTATAAAAATATAATGATGATGGGAATTCAACACTTAATATGTATTATGTATGTGTAGAACAATTACACCAACTCCTATATACATACACAGACATATGTAAGCAATGTTTGAGGTTAAGGTTGTAGTTGTGCAGATGCATGCATGAATTTGTGGCGTAAGTACTTATGCACATGTACACATGCACAAGTGATGCACAAGTGAAAGAAGAGAGTGTAACAACTTACCTTTATGAATTGAAATGTTGCTATTGGCGGCAAACGTTTACTTTTCGGATAAAAGAAACTGCCAGCCGGATGAGCCGGATAACGCGATGTTATGCGGTAAATAACGCCTTGCGGTGATGTTGGCCAATTTGGTGCTGTAAAGGTGAAACCATTATCTGAGCCGGCATCTAAGGGATCCATTTCCACCGTTACAGTATCGATCCAAGAGCCACCCACGCATAACTAAAAAATAAAAAGGCAGAAAATGAAAGAGAAATTGTTAAAAAAAAAAAAATTATTTAAACCAAAAAGGAGATATCATCTGACAATAATCCTGTTGCATCTCCATGTGTTTAAAGGTAAACAAAAAGAGAAATTCGATTGTATTCGATTTCGAAAACAAAAATTCCGAAAAACAATTTCTAACCACTTCAGTTTGATAGCTTTTTAAGCAGAAAATTGTTTTGCAAAATTTCAAGCGATACTTTCAATCATTTTTCCCATTCTTTTACTGTCCCTCTCTATCTTTCTCTCTCTCACTCTCCCACTCTCTTTCTAATGTTGTCATTATTTAGTGCCAGTTTAGATTCTTTGTTTCTGTTTCTGTTTGGTTTATTGTTGCTGCTGTTTTGCAGTCGATGATACATTCTGTCAGTGATGTTGGGGTTTTAGTGGTTTTGGTTTTGTGATTTTGTGACATGAACATATTCGGCGATGACGATGTTCATGACAAGACTAAAGTTAATGACGTTCCTGTCATTGTAACTTCTATTGCTGCTGTTTTAATCGTGCCATTGTTGAAACGCTATTGTATAGGGGTTGTCGTTGTTGCAGCACAGAATACAAAATTTTTGATGACAATGTCCTGATTTTGTGGCAAAGACTCTTTCATTTTTTTTTCTTTTTTTTCTGTCTCTAGCCCCTCTCCACTTAAATGTGTTTAATCAAGAATCAGTGTATTAAACGGAACAACAAATATTTCACCAATGGCTTAGGGATGCCATAGTACCACCATATTAAGGACCTTTAAAATTAAATGTTCGAGAAAAGTTTTATAGAAAAAACTTCACATAAAGGCTTCATTAGGAACGAATAATTGTCTTGTGCTTAATCTTTAATTTTTTAAAACACTTTCAGATTTCAAATAAAGAACTCTTAAAGCCTTCTTTAGCTACATCCCTAGCTGGGCTAAGCCATCAACATACTGTTGCAGGTGGCAGGTTGCAACAGAAAATAGATTTTCTCTTTGATTATATGCTCATTCAACGAAAATATTTTCTGTTTTAATTTCTTCAGTTCAATTGCAAAACGAATGCAAATGAAAGAACAGAAAAAAAAACGGAAAATACCAAGCGGCCATAAGTAATCTGTGGTAAAAGCTTTGCTGGTAAAATTGATAAAAGGAAACGAAAAATATTTCTGCTGACATGTGCTTAAAATCAATAAAAGAATGCAAATTGTACAAAGATAAGAGGGGTTAGACAGAGAGAGAGAGAGAGACGTTTTACAATCCCATGGATTTAGCAACACAATACAAGGAAAAATTTAAAAACAAAAAAAAATGTTTCAATGAAACGAGTGAAGGTGTATTACATACCTGAAAGGAATCAACCCCTATAAACCAATCTGGTGAGGGTACAATGCGTGTCATTAGTGACACTAAACTGTGGTTGCTATCGACAAAGAATTTCGCCTCCGTACGACCGGCACCCGTTAAAATTGCTGGCAAATTGAACTCATCAAAGACACTGCGTTCAGGCATATTACTATTACCGTTACTGTTACCGTTACTGTTACTGTTGCTGTTGCTATTGCTTTTGTTATTTACATTGCGTGCTGGGATTTGATTGTTTGTTGTGATTTGTTGTTTTAATTGCTGTTGCTGTTGTTGTTGTTGTTGTTCACCTTGTAACGAATCTAAAATATCACTTTTACCCGTCTCAGCAAACTGTTTAACACCAGCTGTTGCCTGCTGGCCAATATGATACAAAGCAAACGATGAGTCATGGGTGCGACCTACAAAACAAATTAGAAATTAAAACACTGGAAATTATTCACATTAATTTTTAACAATTTAAATTGGAAATTTAAGAATATCTGCAAATAAAAAAACAACACAACGTTAATATTTGTGTTGTATTTTTAAATTTTTAAGTTCTTTTAAATCCCTTTTCAAACACAAACACACATACTTGTAGATACTACGATAAGCGATAACAATTGACATGAATTGTGTTTAATACAAACAAAAAAAAATTCAAAGTATTTTTAAATACAAATCCTTTGTATTATTTACTCGTAAATTATAAAATCATTAAATTCAATTTGAAAATGTTAAAAATGTAAACTATTATGGCTTGCTTATGCGATATTTGCTTTATGGGTGAGTAGTATTCATCAATAAATTCCAAAATAGTTTTAGAGGAAAATAAATTGGATTGTATTGTAGATCATTAATCTGTTGAGGACGTAGATAATTGATAGAGGACATAGATCACCAGTTAGTTGTGCAATGCTCTTGAAGATGTCAGCTAGGTTCTCTAGATTCATCTAGATTCGAGTGACTCGAATCATTTGTCAAAATTTACAGTCTTAGTTACTGTTGCATTTATAACAAAAGAAAAAAGGAACAACAAAAAAAAAGAGCAGGAAGCAAATCAAACACACGACCTTCTAGTAAGTATTTCAGTGTTCTTACGCGAATCATACTTACATATTTTATGATTCGTGTATATGTTGAGTTATGGAGAATCGAAATCAACAACATCATGTGTGTTGTTAAGTATGAATATGATGAGTACTTCAAAATTTGAATATGAGTGGAGGTTTCATAATATTAAAATAAGTATAAATACGTATAAGTATCAAAAATAATGAGTACGATTCGATTCTACTCTTTTTTTTAATACTCATTGTTCATCTCTGATGTCCGGCCAAGGAATTCGTATGGACACTCTTAGCCCAAATGGTAATGATTGTGATACCAGAACTTCTGATTAAGCGGATTAGACTTTTAATGCCGATGCTTGACAGTTCATGTAATAAGCATCAAGACGCTTTTTCTCCTTTGAGTTAACGAGTTTGAGTTTCATCGCAGAAATCATTTGCAATGTACCCCAGACCAATGCGTCTCACATGCTTGCTCATAATGAAATGCTCTGTTATGACCCTTTGGCTCATTTAACAATATTTTTCTAAAATTTCATGTTTACTACGATGTTATAATTGACAGTCTCCATTGTAATCAATTCACCGCCCTCATTTACATTAAAAGTCAATTTAAATTGCTCCCTCCTCCATTCTTTAAGCTGACCATTCACGTTTTGTAACAAGATTACCATTGCAGCTTCGACCTACTAAAGCCTGACGTCTTTTTGATAAGATTGAAAGGGTCAGAGGAAAACATTGTTGTTGCGGTTGAAAGTGATAGTCGCTCTAAAATTGTATTCTCGTTCAGTGGACCTTTTCCATTTGCCCCACTGTTTGTCTGTTTTTGTTACTACAATAGCAGCCTTAAAATAAAATAAAAGTTGTTGTCATGTCACATAATGACCACAAGATAAACCCAAACAAACATATTTTGATTATCAACAACAAAACAAACAAACAACCAAACAATAACAAAAAAAATAGGAAAGAAACAACATTAACTATTTTATTATACAAAAACAAAAAATGAAACAACAACTGTCATTATCAGTTGGAAATAAACAACAACAAAAATGTTGTTTTTCTCATTTAACACACATTTTTTCATAACAGTGTGTCAGCAGGAGCAGCAGCTGCAATAATTTTTTTTTTTTTTGTTTAAATCCATTTAAGTTTTGAAAGAAAAAGAAAAAAAAGAGAGAGAAAATTATTGAAAATATTGAAAACATTTTTAATTCAGAAATAATTCGTACCAAAAAAATATGTGAAACGTTTGGCAATAAAAACTATTTTTTTGCGATTAATTTAAATGCCATGAAATTGACTGAACGAAATTTTAATAAAATTGAGCAATGAAAACAATAAACAAGTTTAAAAGGAAATACTGAAATGAAAATTATTTTTAAAGACCTATGTATGTACATATGTATGTATTCGCCGAGATGTTTGTATGCAAACAAAACTAGAAGACTTTGAAAGGCAAGCGCACAATATTGGACTTGAGATAAATATCAAGAAAAAACAAGGCCACTAGAATTAACAACGTAACCAGTGATAACACCATGCTGCAAGGTCAACCAGTCGTAGCCAATGCTAGACAGAGAACGTGTACAAACAGGTGAATGGTCTGTCGGAATCTCATGGTATGACAATGAATCTGGGGTGTCGCAGTATGTTGAATTCGGTCAGCTGCCAGCTGGGTAAGCTCAACTTACAATGAATTTCACCAAATTGTAGATAATGGCAGCTGTTGGTTATCCTTTTAACATTAACAAAAAATTTGAGGTTCTTGACTGATTAATACCAGCAAAGCTTTTCTTGCTACTGGTAAAGTATCATCATATTCACAATAGGCGGCTCGCTTCATCTTAAAAACTAAGCTTTTTAACTGCTTTTAATTGCAAATCAGTTCCAATAAAAATCACACTTTTAATCCTCAACGTATTAAAAGAGAAGTAAATCTAGCCAGACTTACGGGAGCCTATTAGTAGTGTAAAGTTGGTGTACGGGAGAATAGATGGAATAATATGAAGAATTTCGGTATCTACTGGACGGGGCATCAATTCTCCGGTAAGCTTTTAATGCTTTAAAAATATAATTTTGCATTTGAAGACAAATTTAACGAAGTGTAAACAATTAAAAGAACATTTTTAAATTATAACATTGTATACAATATATTTAACATTGATATGGATTTTTTTTTTATGTTGAACATCTCATACATCCTACGCAATACTATAAATATTTAAATAAATACATGTCAGGTATAAACAACAGGCCCAGGCCTATTAACAAAACATTAAAAAGTTTCATAAATTTTCAGGGAATTAAATACAAAAAAAAACAATACTTTCTAACGCAATTCTATCGCACACGTAGATTTATTGTTATTTTGTTTTGCTTTAAAGAAAATTTCTTTTTAATCGACTCAGAAAAAAATAATTTTATTTTGTTTCATTTTATTTTTGTTAAGGGGTTAGTACACTACTGCGAGTTTAAAAAAAATTTATTTCTACCACAAAATTAATGTAGAAAACTACTTTTCCCTTAACCTACACGAAAGGAAGCAGAAAACCGCAAAACAATACAATGCGTCTTGGCGCGCGCAACTTATACGCGTTGTTCTCAAAATGAAAACAAAAAAAATTGTTTTTAGAATCAATAAAATTTACTCTCCCTAACACATAAAAAGATTCATTTGCTTAAATTAATTTATCCTGAAAAAAAAACAGTTGACAAAAAGACCTCTTGGAATAGGCTGAACGTAAAAATTATTACCGCAGCAATGATGGCGCTAAAAATGGCATCAGTTTAGTAGATTCGGCTGCGGCTCTTAAGAGAATTTAATTAAAAATACAATGCCTTTTCAGCACTTTTCCTCTGATGCAATCTTCTTATAAACGGAATGTAATTGACGAATAAGTGTGTTCGTTCGTCATTCATTTGGGTATTAAAAATCTGTTGATCCAGATCTGAAAATTATGTTTTTTTCATTTGATTGCCTACACAAAGTGGTAGCGACATGCGTTTGTGCATGAAACATAAATTCTGTTTAAATGATTTTTATTTTTCTTTTCATTTTTTTTCTTTAATGCATTTGCCGTGTGTGTGTGTGTGTATCAGAGATCAGCAATGAATAGTTTTTTCGCTACTCATAAGCACTCATGAAATTTTTGAATATAAGTCAGTCAGTATTATTGAAATTTAACTATGTACTCTGATTCATTCATACTCACTACAACGTTAATTTATAAATACAGGTTGCAATGAGTACGTGTACAACATTGACATCAAACTCATACCATTCGAAATATGTTCAATTCATAAGCATACTCATTTAGATTCATTCCTTTCGAAAAATACTTATAATGCTTATAAATTATTCGAATGACTCGTATCTTACAACAAAATAAAAAAGATACATAAGCAGAGCATAAGACAGAGCAGGCAGGAATCACAGGAAACGCACAACCTTCTTGTGAGTATTTTAGTGTTCGCACGCGATTCATACTTATTTCGTGCTTCGCATATACATATGTTGAGTTATAGAAAGACGAAAGATGGAACATCATACGTGTTGTTAAGTATGAATATGATGAGTACTTTAAACTTTGAATATAAGTATGAATGCATATAAGTAAGATTCGATTCTACTCATCTTTTTGAATACTCATTATTGATCTTTGGTGCCGACATGCGTTTGTTAATATGGAACAGAAATTCTGTTTAAATTATTTGTATTTTTCGTTTCAGTTTTTTTCTTATTAATGCATTTACTATGGGCGTATGGGTGTGTGTGTGTGTGTGTTTGTATGCATTAAAATTTTACTTTTCCATTCCATTTTCAATTTTCACATTGACATACCATTTTTCAAATAATTATCTCGAGTTTTTTTTCTCTTGTTTTTTTTTTTTTTGTAATTTTTTTATGCTGTGTGTGTGTCTTTTAGAGTGTCATTCAAAATTTTTGGCATTTTGCCCACACATGGCTGATGATTAATTTTTGCGATTTTCATTGAAAAAGCGACAAGAAGACATATTTGAAATTTTTAAACATTTTTATGCCACACATTCATTTTGTGAGTTAAAATGCTTAGCAGCAACGCAGTGTACGATTCTTCAAATGTCAAGCATATCTTCACGATATTATTTATTCTATGTGTGTAGGGGGCGGGGGAGTGGTAATATTTGTTTCAATCATTATGAGAAATTCGCGTGTATCTACTGTGTTATTTTTCTACTTTTTTTTTTCTTGTTTTCTTTTTTCTGAATTCAAAGGTGATATACGATGAGTATTTTTGAATCCATTTTCTGTTATTTTTTTTCTTGTGAATTTCACAAAAAAAAAAAAAAAAAAAAATAAAAAAAAACAAATAAGAATCGTAGAAAACACATGAGTTTAATGACTCACGTTAAAGTTATTAAATCGTGTGGTATTTGTGCATTTAATTAGAAAAAAGCATGTGGTTTTCTCCTTCTCTTTTTTATTTTATTTTTTATTTAAGAATCGTAATAAAATATAAGAAATTGTGGTCTTGCAGTCTGTGATTTAATGAACAGCATGTGTTTATTGGCAATATTGAGCAATTACACATGTGTACAGAAAGTTATTCCCCCTCGAAACACTCTATTAAACATATATTTTTGAATTTATAATTTTCTGTTTTGGTTTCTTGTTTATCCGACGAGCTGTGTTAACAACCCGATTAACGGATTGTAGCCTGATTTCCAGGCAACTCTACTTCTTCCGCGCCGTCGCCAATTGGGCACACCAATCGATGACAGGGCTTCCTTGATTTAGTCTTTCCATCGCAGACAAGGTCGTCTTCTCACCGGAACATCATCATCCATCCGAACGATATGATCGATCTAGCCCGTAACAGCATTTATGTCGTTGAGGAGCTCGTACAGCTCATTATTGAATCGTATGCGGAAATCATCGGCAACTTGCACTACATCGGTGCTTAATAGCTTCCATCGTTCTGCGCCATAAAAAAGCGTAGAGATGATTAGCGTCTTATAAAGTATGGGTTTCGTCGTACGAGAGAGAGAGATTTATTGACAAAAGTGATCCTACGCTTGACCTCTAGACTGACATCATTTTTGTAATCTGTAATCCAATGCGGCACATGTCCCTACTTGTCTACAACATATGCCTTACATTTCCCTCATTTACTGCCAGACCCATATTAATAGGTTCATGTTCAAAAGCTTTAAAGGCAAATGTAACGACTGGCTTGTACGCCATGAACTCCCGCCTTTCGCAGAACACTCTTCGAGACGAAGTCAAAGAGGTCCTATGACAAGGAATCGTTGTAGCTGAAACCTAGAACGGTATCAAAAGATTCGGAGAGCTCCATTCCAACCTTAACGTAGCTACAGGAGTTGCTCAACGTCTTATCAGCTTCGCAGGATCATCTCTAGGACTCGGCGTAATGTGAAGATCTGATCGATGGTGAACTTAACAGGTCTGAAGCCGCACTGTGTTTTGTATCAGTATTTCCGTTCGTAAGAACCTTTCAGTATTTCTTCTAACATTTTTATTGTCTTTACGTTACTGTTAATGAATACAGCCTTCTAAGATATTCCATGCAATGAAGACTGTAACCAGCAAAACAAACAAACAAAAACCCTGATATAAAAGTTGTTTTTCTAATTATAAATCTGTCGTATCAACTTCCTTTCTTTCTTTTCTTTTCATTTTTTCTTTTACTTTTTTTTAAGAAAAATAATCAATTTTATTAAAAATACGGCAATCACGGCAAAAAATTCATCTGCAAAAATTCTTGTGGAAAAGAGCAGCAGCAGCAGCACCGCCATTTGTAGCTTAAAGAAACACATGGAATTGCACATGGAATGTTTCGTTTCGCTTTTACACACAACAGAGCATCAAACACATCCCGAAGTGGGAATCACTCTTTTCGGATGGAGAATATAAAAGCAAAGCAACAACAACAAATTTTACACACACTCATAAAGAAATAAAAATAATTTAAAAAAGTTCTGTGTTCTGTTCTGCTTTTTTTTTTTTTTTTTTTTTTTGTAGTGTTTTTTCCATCACACTGAAAACAAAAAAAGAAACGTACGAAAGGAAAAACAAGAATCAAATCCATTCAATTGCAATTGAGTATAAAAGCAGCAGCAGAAGAAGAAGAAGAAGAGGAGACAGCAGCAGATAAGAAGAAGAAGAACAAGAGAACTGTGTCAACACTGTCATAATATTGACATATTTTGCACAGAAAGCATGTATGTGTATACGTACTCGTGTGTGTGTGTGTGTCCTCGTATTTATGTTTTTAAAACTCTGTTGGTTTTTTATGCATAAAATATGTTGAAAAAATAATAAAAAACATAATATTTTTACGATTTGTTCGCGTGTGCAGTTTTTTTCTGCTCGCACAACTATTAAAAAAAAAAAAAACCAAATTCACTCCCATATGTGTTTGTGTGTTTTTATAGAAATAAATTATTTATATAACCTGTTAAAAAAAAAAAAGAAAATAAACAATAAATTGAACAAAGTAATATAAATTTACTCGAATAAATCTCGAAATAAATCGAATCGAATAAACAATCACATCTCGACCCACATACGCATACATGTGTAAGTACTTAGGGAGTTGCGATTTGCATTACTCTCGCACAAAGTCTCCAACATGCAAACAAAGCTCGGACTTGAGATAAATATCAAGAAAACCAAAGACATGAGAATTAACAACGTAAACAGCGACAAGATCATGCCACAAGGCCAATCAGTCGAATACCTCGATAGCATCTGCTACATAGGCAGTAGAGTGACAACAAATAGCGGCGCAGAAACACAGCTTCGAGCAAGAATCTCCTGAGCAGATTGGTACCAAGTTGAGTCCCTGGACATTGGGATATGTGGAGCATTCAGGGAACAGATTAGCTGGTAATCGAACGGTGAATAAGAACTTCCTTGGGAAATACCTTCGGTTTAAATGATAAAGGAATCCTTTCTAAAAGGGGATCCTTTCCAACTTTCTGAGAAAACTAGACCAGAACATTTCGTGGTCTTTATGTCTTGAATGGTATATCTTCTGAGTTAGCCGCTGTGCTGTTAGAAGTGCTGTTAGTAGTACATTAGACCGGAAAATAGTTACAATTCTTTGCAGACTCCTCTTTATGAAAACTTGCAGTGCCTCTTGCATACTTAATGCTATCGTCTATGTCTCGCATCCATAGATCTATGCACATTTTCCTGCTGCTTTAGATTAGCAATGAAACATTTTAAAACAAACAAAACAACTCTTCTTTCCTTTTCTCTTTTTCAATACATGTCCGCTCTTAAAGTCTTTATTCTTCACCAAAAAGGTGAGCTTATGAGAGAAAAAACTTGTTCTTTTTGTGCGTCTCTACTGTTTTTGCAATACCAATGAACTTGTCGGTCGCTAACGTTAAGCGTTTAACCTTTAATCAATTCGAAAATATTGCGCTCTTCCTCTTTATGGTTGCACCTCTCTCTCTCTCTCTCTCTATCTCTCCCTCTGTCTAATAACATGCCTTTTATTTTCAAGAGTGCGGTAGTAATTGTTGTAGTTAGTGCCATAGTTGTAGTTGTTGTATTAAAAGCAAATCCATAACGTTTCAATTTGCATATGTATTTATGAATGTTTTTGTTTTGTATTCTTTTTTCGTATTGTAATATCTCCCTTTCTCTCTCTATTTAAATGTGTTTGCAAATGTTGAGTGTTTTTCTCTATCATTTACTCCACATGTATGTACGTATGCATATATGTATGTATGTATGTATGTATATATGTGTTCTATATTTACTAAGTAATTTAAATATGCTGGTAATACTGTAAACATTATCAATGTTTTTACATCTGAATGTATACATACATATGTTATTTGTTTGCATGCATTTTGAGGTTAATGTGCTCTTATTTATGCATACAATTCTTATACTTTTTGATTACATATACCTACATATATGTATGTACGTATGTATGTGTATACATGTGTTATACGATTAGATTTATATCAGGCGATATTTCCAGTGTTTCATATCATTCAAGGCTTCGTATATGTGTTATATGTAACGCATAATTTTGTAATCAAAATTAAAATATTTTCTCGAGTTCCGTCGAAATATTGAAAATCAAATTAAAAATCATACCTAAGGTTCTAATGGTCGCTTTATTGTCGCTGCTGATAGGATCACAACTTTCCTGTGAAGTACAATTAGATGTTTAGAAGGCTCTAGATCCCGAAAGAGGAATAGAAAGAAGCGACATCTGAAGCCAAATGATTTTAAAGCAACTTAATTTGGGTAGATACAAAGAGAGGAGACTTGAGGCATGCATCAAGCTATGCAAGGGTAATCTGAGGACTGTTAAAAATCCTTTGTTCGAGGAAATTGATTTGATCCTCAATCTCAATACATAGATTCAGTTAGAAGAAGCATGAGCCATCAGAATACATAATCCGAATGTCAGTGGCATTAAAGCATTTTAGGTTGGTACCAACCCAACAACAGCTGGATGTTTTTTATGGCAACCGAACTGGAAACGTATGTATATCGATAGAGAAAAGTACAACAGATTGTATGCTCATAGTACTCTAGTGTCTGTACACAACATCATAATAACACACGATTGTCCTTCATTTGCCAACATCGCTGAGGACAGTGAAATAAATTTCAACAATCAATCAATATGTACAATCAATCAATATTAAAATATTATTGAGATCATTTTGTTTAAAGCCAGACAATCAAAAATTTCATCGTACATTAATTTCATAATGACAACATCATCTTGATGTCATATGAGGACTATGAACAGCAAAAATAAATGAATTTAAAACAGAAATATTACGATGATGATAATTATTATTATTTTTGTTGTTGTTATTGTTGGTGTACAGTATTTATTGTGCATGTGCACTTGTAATGAAACAATCATAAAAAACAATTTTCTCAACAACAATAATTTTTTCAACAACAATGACAATAAAAATCAGAAAAACAACAATAACAAAAACAAACAATAATAGCAATAATTTATGAATAAATAGTTCTCTTATCGAACAAAAATAAAAACAAAAACAATAAAAATATTGAGGGAAAATAAAAAAGAAATTAATGTGCAGGTTGGTTTCACAAGTTTGTCTATTTGTACAGAAAAAACACGAACAAAAACCCTTAATTTTTGCAGACGTTCATCTTCCTTCATCGTTTGTCCTACAAAAACAGTGTAAATGAATAAAAGAATAAAGGACTGTGTTAACAACACTTTAATGCTATGCTAATACATAAGACGCAACTCAGCAGTCAAAACAGTCTATCAAAAACAGAACACACGGGTGTACATTGAAATGATTATTTTATAGGCAACGCCAGAACTATCGACAATGCTGTTGCTTCCCATTTAGGCTAATTTCGATATTAATTAGCAGCAATGGAAGAATTAGTGCTGACAAAAGAGAGTATTAGTGTTGTCAATACTACAGGATATGCATGAAATAGGGATTTTAAAGATACGACACATACATATATACAATTTAACTACTACCAACAATAGTGTCTGAACTATTTATTCTTTATTTGTTTTATTTACGCTTTGACGCTGATGTCTTTATTATAATTAAAGAGCATGCAGCTTAACTGAGGCTGCAAAATTACAAAATTGTTATGTTTGCTGTGTTGCGTGTTTATAGAAAAACTCATTAACAGTGGCAATGTTCATAAATATTGTTTCATTTGCTCTCAGCTCTTCTTATTTATTTATTTGTACTTAATCAAGACACCCGAGCCAATTGCTAAACTCTTCTCTGGACCATAGAAATGAAGTGCCTTTTAATGTGGATCAAAAAAAAAACTCGAATCCAATTCATATTCGTTTAATTCAATTTCAGTATTATTTCACATCATATTATTAAACGCTAAACTAAAGTATACATACATACGGTAAACTGTGCGTATACGTAATATTTAATTGCTTTAATATTACTTATACGTCCAATAATTAGACAAGTTACAAGAAGAATAATCCTGACACAATTTTTATTACGGACATGCTACAATACTGGAGAACGGCAGAAGATCCGAATTTATTAATTTAATTAATTTTACGTATAAGCTGAAACGTCCCCCAAAATGCTGGACAGAGTTTATTGGGTGATGGGATTTTACCAGAAGGAGAAAAGGATCTGCGAACATTTAGTTTTAAAAATCTTATCTTTCATTTGAACATTAATCTCTAGCTGGAAAGATCTTGTAAACCACAAATTTATTAAATTTCAAATTTCAAAATATCCGAATCTGAAACTATTTTCCCTTTGACTGATATTTAGTTTCTTTTTCTTTTCATATTTTTTTTTTATTCCTTTCGCTCTTGTATGTTTCTTCTTTAATTAAACGATACGACAGAAAAAGGAAACGAAACGAAACGATAATTCATTTAATACACTTGAGTTTTGTTATCTCTTTCATTTTGTAAATGTCATTTTCATAATTATTTTCATTATAATTATTTCTCTTTCGCAATAACTGAAGAGCCCTTATAGTTCTTGTTCTTTTTTTTCTCTCTCTCTCTCTCTCTCCCATGTACAGATGTCATCATCATAAATTGCGATACAATTCATGAAAATGAAAAGACAGGAGGCTACAAATCAAAAGTAAATACATTTTCAAGTTGGAAAAGTAGACCGAAAGGCATTTAATAAAGAAACATTCAAAGAAGAATTTTTCTTTAATTTTATCACAAAGCCAGCTCAAAGCCAAGTTTTCATTTCAATATTCATTTCCATTTTTATTTTTATTTGCTTCTTTTTCTACTGGTTAAACATTTCTGTAAACAAAAAAAAAATGTTGACTTTCAAGCCATTTCAAGGCAAAAAATACAAAAAAAAATTGGTTTTAAAGTGACCACCACAGCCAGTTTGCAAATGTGAATGAATGTTTTTAAAAAAGATCTGGGATTTGCGATAAACAGTGTTTGTGAATGGCACAGTGAGTGCACAGTATTTGCTGTTGTTGTTTAGCATTTGCCAGTTGAAGATATTCATCGGCATAGAATGCTCTCAGCTTTTGATTCTCTTTTATTTTTCCCTTTTTCCCCTTTCTTTTTCTTTTTTTCTAAGATTAATTATCTCTTGCCTATTTTAAATACATTTATTTTCATTTGAGCGGTTCTTTATTTTATTTTTATTTTTGTATCTTTGTGTGTATGTGTGTGTGTGTGTGTGTGCAAGTATTTTAGTAAATTAACCATTTTTTACTTTTCCTCTCTCTCAGTTTTTTTTGTTTTTTTTGTTTTTCATTGCAATTCTTTTTTCCCCGCTATTTTGAGGATTTTTATCTCGTCTTTATTTATTTACAAATTTATGTCTGAGGTTTAAAGTAGCTGTGTTGGTAAGTGAAGTGATTTGTCTTTGTGTAGCAGGGTAAATGGCTTTAGAAAAACATAATTTTATATTTTTCCCTTTTTTCTCTTTGCTGCATTCTTCTATTTTGATTTCTTTTGTTTTGCTTCGGCTTTTCTTTCTTTCTAAACAAATAACACAAAAAAAACACAATAAAAAAAAATAATACAGCCTTTGCAAGGAAGCGAAAATAAAAAGACACACACACAAGAGAATGAATGAGAAAACATTCAAATCGTTAACCTAATTTTTATTGTGGTCTCCACATAAATTTTCTTTATCTTTATGAATTGTTTTTGTATTCATGCTCTTCTCTTTCCATTCCACAAATAAAAAAGGAATACAAAAACAATATAATGAAGCGAAAAAAAACAGCAAGGCAAAGTTTTTTATGTTCTATGTCTCTATTTGTTTTCATATATACAAACATTTACTCTCGCGTTCCTTCTCTCTCTCTCTAGTCTACTTATTTGCATATAGAAACTATCAAGAGTGTCTGTTTGTATGTTTGTGTGCACTTCTGTTGTGTAATTCTCTCTCTCTCTCTCTCTTTGGGTCTCTTGAATAATCAACACACTGGGTTTAATGGCAAAAATATTTTGTTGGCAACCATCTAAAGACATAAAACAGATTTACACTGGCATCTCAAATATTCAAATGGCCAAAGCTCTTGTAATAAATATCCAAAGGATTTAGGGAATTAGTTTTATAAAGAAACACAAAAAACAAAAACAAAAAGAAATTCAACATAATAATGGTAGAGGCGGTGTTTTTTTTAATTTACACGAATTTAAATGAGAAATTAAATTCAACACTCCTCATAAGAGTATTAATTAAAACTTATTTTTTTAGCCATTAAATACACGCACAAAGTCTTAATTAATGTTCTTTAAATTAAAGTAGAACAGCAACACTTAGGCGTATGATTTGATTATTTTTAATTTCTTTTTTCCAAATATTACGTATACGTACTGTGGTGTACTTATGTTCGTAACTACCTCTTTACGCAGACTCCATTGAACAAAACGATTTAATTCGGAATATTTATAAACAAAAAATTCAAACTGTTTTAATTTCGTAACTCTATAATGCCCCAGAAAAGGACAGGCTTAGCACACATTACGCTTAGTCTCCGCTAAATCCTTTCCACTTTAAAAACCAATACAAATAATGTTACGTACATGAAAGGTTCTTATTTTCAACAGATTATATACTCTTATACTGCAGATATCTTTGTTTTTTTTTTTTTGTAATGGAGTCAAGGCAGTAGAAAAAACAAAAAATTGGTTAACGTGCCACAAATGGAATAGTTCATAACAAAGGAAATTTGTCAAAATACCCAGATTTAACCCTGAAAAGGAAGTTGGTGTGCGAAACGCATCCCGCTGATCATCGTGAGTACACTAGATGCGCCAACATTCGATGTTCCTCCACAAAAAAATCTATAAAAGCATGAGGCTATTAGTAGAAAAACTCTACTTGATAACATCCAGTCTAACAGTGCGTAGTTTAAAGGTAAGAATGGTTAGAAACTAGTAACGAATATTTGGCACATTGTACTTTAACGTTGCACCCTTTGCCCGTTGCCCTTTAACCTCGGTTAAACTGCATTAACTATTGAATGTTGATATGTTCAGTGCTTCCAAGGCTAGATATGCTTTAGATGTTCCGCCCTTACAATAACACAGATTTTGATTATGAGACACCTGTTTACCCTACAACAATAATCTGGTAATCGAAATGCACTCTTTGATGCTTAATAGACGAGGCACAATCAATCTAGTCTGACACCAAATTATTCCGGATAACTCAGCTCACAAAACAATTACCGAAGTAAACACCAGATTATGCCGTTCGTAGAAAATAATTTTCTTTTTATTTTTAAAAATTTTTAATTTCAAAAATTCCACTCCTACTCCTCAACTATATAAAATAATTCCTATGAAATTTTATTCTCTAAAAAATACGAGAGAGGAAAATATTGTTATTAAATCAACAATTTTCCAACGAAAATGAAAATGAAATGGAAATTAATTTTAACAAAACGAAAGAAAAAGAAAAAAATTATGAAAACCTGTCAACCGCAAATGTATGCATGGGAAGGAAAGCAACATTTCATTACAAAATCAATATGAAACAATATGAAGCAAAAACAACAACTAAAACCAATACTATGCATAAAATTTATTATACTCTTCAGAGAGACCGACATACAAACATACATATGCCCGTTAAATCCTTATTAATATGAATGAATGTATGAATGGAGTATGGTTTGGTTTTCTTATTTCTGTTCAATTTATATTTTTTTTATTGTTTTCGCCCCACACACATATGTACATACATAAATACATAATCGACGAATTATTAATAATATTTCAATTTATATACAATTACTACCACCTTAATGGGTATTTTTATTTGAACAAAAAATAAAATACAAAAGAACAACAAGAAACCGAAATAATGAATACGAAACGTTACGCCAAAGAACAAACGAATACGAATTAATGAAAATTTGTACAAAACCACCCTTAATAATCGTCATTATAATCAACGGCATCGTCATCATCATCATCGTCATCATCATCGTCATCATCATCATCGTCATCATCATCATCGTCATCATCATAATATTGTAATAAAACGGAAATCTAATAATACTTCGACAATATTTCGTTGAATGTATTGACTTAAGCTTCGTTTGTTTTATATCAACATCAACGCAAATAACCAGTTTTATTCGTTTGTCTGTCTGTCTGTTCATAGTGTCTGCGTCTTAATTTTCAACAAATTTGTCTTCGTTTCAGTACACCCTCGTCAAGGAAAGAATATGTTTGTGAGGGAACAACTCAATTAAATCATAAATCCATGAAACTCGAACAGCAACCCACCTACAAACATACATGGTTTGCTTATGCATTTCAATATACACACTGTCATATATACGCGCTTAAAACAAACTCACACACACACAAATATTTGAATGTCTAAAACCATTAGGAAACGCAAGAAATTTGTTCTTTAAATTGTTGTTGTGTAGTTGAGTGTTATATGTATCTTAACGATTGATTTTTACGAACAAGGATAACGGCAAATACAGCAACAACATTAATTCCCTAGGTTATCTACGATAAACCATAAATTTTTAAGAAAAACAAACACAGCAAAGCAGCACTGCTAAGTAGAATGGAACAGGCAAAAGGGCAGAGTAGGCGTTTGCAATCAGGCATCAAATATTGAATATTTTTCGTTACAAAATTAATAAAAACTCCCTGTATGACCATAAATTTCATGTCGACACATATACACACGCAACTATATTCGTGTACACATCTACATTGACATACATTTCGAATGTTTTCGTATTTCAATAACCCAATAAACCTAAAAATGGGCTTTCAAATAGAAAATTTCACTCCTTACAAGATTAAATTGTCGACTGGGTTATGTCAGAGACTGTTTGCAAATATCGTCTGCATTTATTCGCTATTTTACTGAACAACTATTACTTGCAATACTCGATACTATTATTTTCTACTTGCGGTTCAAAGTGCAAAAAATGTCATAATTTTTTATAAATAAGAGATTAAGAAAAAAAAACACGTGTAATACTGAAATTCATTACTAAAATATCTGATAAAAATTCACCCCTAAATTTATTACATTTAGTGCTGTAGCTTTCAATGTTCTAAGCCAACAAAGATGTATTCCCACATCTCATCTCTTGTTTGTCATTACTCGTCTCCTTATAATAGGTTAGTTTGCTAAAGTAAAGTCCCGTTATGTTGGGACTGATATTGTTTTAATGAAAAACAGCAAGCAACTATTCCAAATTTTTATTGTAGATCTCTTGAAAATGCTTATTTTATTTTAAATTTATTTCAGTCAAACTTTTAATTTTAAACTTAATTTGATTTTAGCATATTATATTGAAATTACTTTCGACTTTCTAAAGTTACAAAATAAAATCATTTTTTGCTTCTCTTACTCTCGCTCTCTCTCACTCTCTCTCTCTCTCTCTCACTCTCTCTATCGTCTTCTTTTCATATTTTGTTGTGTATATTTCATTAATAATTTACCACATAATATTTTCACAATTTTAATACATTTATACACACACATAGCTACATACTACATACACATACGAGTGTAGGTAAATAAATAAGAATTATTTATACACTCCAACTACCCCATGGCTATAAATGCCAGGCACTCATCTCCTGCTGTCTATTGAGTTGTGTTACATTGTTTTGTGCTGTTAAAGGTATTAAAAACTCATCAATTTTTTATGAAGTTTTTTTTTTTTTTAAATAAAAGAATTAAAAAAATACACAACTAAACATGAATATTTTTTAAAATTTGAAATTTTGTTGTTGTTTTTTACTCTTTCATTGGTTAACTTAAAAAAAAATTTTTGAATTATTGAAGATTCGTTTAAAATTTTATTAAATTAAAAATAATGCAAAATGCATTTAAAATTTATATTTCCAAAATAATTGTTAGTTTTTTAATTGCCTGTTATTTAGAGCAGCATTTTATTTATTTGCGGTCCTTACAGGCATAACCATAAAATAGAATCAGAAACGAGTGTTTATGGCGATTTGATTAAAAATTTAAATTGTTTTTGATAATTTATTTGTTCAACAACAACAACAACAAAAATTCATGCAGGTGCAATTATATTTATATGTATGTACCTGTTTATGTCATATTTTTAATAAATGTTTAGATTTCATTTAAAAACAAATTATTTTTATTGCTGGTTGTTATTATTATTAATTAATAAAAAATAAAATGAAAGAAATATAAACGAATACAAATTATAATATTTTTTGAAGATACATTTAAGTGTTTAAACTAATAATTGTATTTTAATTAAAAGTTTAATTAAAAATAAATTTTTTATTTCATTTTTTTTTTTTTTTATAAAATCAACAGAATTTAAAAGGAATTTTTTTCCTGAATTTTAAAAATATTAACGAAAATTTAATCAAACAATAATAAAAACTTTTAATAACATTTTAAACTAATTCCTTGAACAACAATTTACTTTTTCATTTTTATTTAATTTTGTGTTAACAACAACAAAAAAGAAAACTCTTCTATAAATTCTCTTCACTTTTGTGCTAATATTACGCCCTGCTCTTATGGTAGTCATTGTTGCTGTTGAGTGTGGTGTTTATTCATTATGAAAATAAATAACATAACGAAAGAACCGCTAATCCAATTATTATCATTTCAATGAAATTGTTGAAATAGACTCACACAGACTCACACTCACACATAAGCATGAGATGAGTAGTTAAGCCTTTTAACAGATGAACAATGAAAAAACAAAACAAAAAACATTGAAATAAACCCCTTTATGAAGCGACAACAAATACTCTTGTATTTGTATTTACACATGCACCACACACACACAGAGTCATTTAGACACGTTTATTTATAGGAATTAAACACTCACAGCCGACATCTCTTTTGCTATAAGTAGATACGGGGAGAGCGATACAGAGAGAGAGAGAGAGAGAGAGAGAGAGAAATAAATAAACACTTTGAATATCAACACATTGTTATCATTTTTATTATACCCAACCGTACACACATACACACTTTCGCATAAAACGTATAGCGAATGAATTTTTTTTTTATAAAATTTTAATTTTTACAAAGCAACAGAGTAGAATGGCAAAATGGTTGTATAAAAAAAGGAACTTTTTTTGTGTTTTCCTTCTCAGTTGGCTGCTGAACGCATTCAAGTGCATATTTATGGCATTATTAATAACAACAACAACAGCTAAAAAACTTTTTATCCTCAGCGTAAGTGTGCTCATAAAGGGTAAAAAAATGGAGAGCAGATAATAAATGTGTGTGTGCTGGAAATTTATTTTTCCCCTTTTTCACTTTCTTTAAAAAAAAAGAAATGAAATTAAATTGTGGTTTTAATAGGAAATTGAAGAGATTTCTTAGAAAGTTTTTTTTTTATGTTTCTAATGTTTTATGAAAGCTAGGTGAGTGGTGTGTCATTTTACAATTCTTAAAAATAGAATTTATTAGCAAGTTTGGGTCAAAGGAAATGTATTCGCTCATTTTTGTTTTTTGACATTTTTAACGTTTCACAAATATCATGTGATTTAAAATATTTTCAATTTAGTGACGAAAAACTTGATTAAGTTTTTACAACTAAATTAACACAAGTAGGTAAGCATAAAAGATCTGTTGTGATGTATAAGAATTGAACTTTTCATCAGTTTGTTGAAACTTATTAAACACACATCTTATTGGCCATCAAATCAGACTTTAATGTTATTTATGAACCATCATATGGCCATTTAAGTGTGATGCTTTTTGTTTTACATGTTCAAAATGTAAACCATTTTCCAATTAATTAAATTTAAACAACATTATAAAATTTTAAATCTAAAATTACTATCCCCCCCCAAAAGGAGGAATCCAATTCTCAAATTTTCCTTTTGTCAACAATTTAATCTGAATTTTTTGCCAACTATTTCATCTCCGTCTGTCTATATGTCTTAGTTTATTGTTGTTGTTTATTATTCTTTTATTATTTTTTTTCTCTTAGAAGAATATTCAGAAACTTTAAGAAAATCCTTGAAAAATCTTAGTATTTCTAAAAACCGGCATTTCAAAAACTGTAAACATATCTCCTTTACCCACCCACCTCATCTCACCATTTCAGGAAAATGCACAGAAACAAGGTAAGCAAAAGGAAAATAAAATTACTGTCTTTAACAAAAATTTTTTAAGATCCCTCGAGGCTTTACGCAACAATAACAAAAAAAAAACTTTTCAGAACTGGAGTATATTTTTAGAAAAATTCAAAACTCCTCCCTTTAAAATGGTTTAATAATACCACAGTGTTTTTTTCATCTTCTTTTTCTATTATGACACAACAACAATAACAACAACAAAAAAATTTATTTTATTATCAATACACGCAAAAATAAATATCAGACACATGCCTTCGTATCCCCTCCCACCTAACATAACCGAACAAATATTTTTAGAAAAGGAGATGAAAGCGTTCACTGGGTGTGTTGGGGGAGGGGGTTTCACCCAAAATGAGAGAAAAAAAATTTGCTCAAAATCAATAGGGGAAGATAAACGCTGTACTTGCTCTGTTAACGTTATTTTAACGATTTTAAGTCTACAGAAAATCATTAAAGCGTTAATATTTCAATAATAATAATACACATAATAAAATATAGAATATAGAATAACAACAACAACAACACAAATATCATCTCGATAACAAACGGTTGGCAAACGTTCACAAATAACAGTGTGACATGAGATGAAGTTATTGATGACAGCGGCTATAACGATAATAATGATAATAACAATGATGATGATGATGATGGCCACATTGAAACCGTAATGATAACTGATAACTTTGAAGGCGCGTTTGAAACAATTTATATTATTGAAAAACATAACAGAAAAAAAGCAAAAAAGAAAATCTTGTACAAAGGAAGCAGAGAGAGAGAGAGAGATTTCAAAATGAAATTATTGACCATTTCGAAATATGTATAGTCCAATAAACAAGTTATTAATAACCAATAATTTGTTTTTTTTTCTTTCATAATTTTTCTCTTTTTTAAAGCCAAAAATTATAATAAAAAAGGAATACAAAAAAAGGAACGCATTGAAAACATGATAAAAAAAAAGGATATTTTTAGGGAACCAAAAAAAAATAATATCCATTGAAAGGGACTTGATTGTCCGTCTAAACGATACAGGGTAACATTCAAAAAATATTGGTTATCATTGATAACGTATCAAACTTATCAGAAGGTGTATAACTACTACACGTGATGTGATGCCACCAGGTCAGATATCTCCAACAAAATGAAAAGCTATTTCTTTCTCTTAGCATATTTCTGACAAAAGCTCTAAAAGTAAAATAAGTGGTATGAGAAGCTAGGTCGTAATCCTGATCAATTATCTATGTTTGCATACATGCGAAATGGTCCCTGGCTTGAGAATCTAAGAAGAAGAGTTTTTGGACATCCAGAATTTAATGACCAAACGTGTCTAGCCAAAGGTGATTTGAGAAGAATTCTCACCTTTATAAGACTCTCGGGATGGGATTAAAAGATGCCAACCAGAAGCTATAATTATGATGGAATAGGTAATATCGGTATTACAATGAAACCTTATAGGACTCAAGTAAGCTGGGCTCATTGAGTCGGCTGCCAGGTGAACCTAACCTAACATATGATAATAATTATACTAATTAAATTTAAATTATACTAAACTATACTAAATCTGATCGAACTTAGTTCTAAACTATGTGTGTGTGTGTAGTTGTATTTCAATTTTATTTCCAAAAAATCACGCATATTCAAACCGTAATTTTATGGTAAATTCAATCTCTTTCATATCCATGAAAATTCTGAAAATTTTAAAGACTCTGTATGACAGCTTTAAGAGTAAGATTTCATGTTTTTGTTTCAAAACATATCAAACCTTACACCGTTGTATGCCCGCAAAAAACTGTGTGTGTATAATATTTGTGAGTGTGTAAGAGTGGGTGTATGTCTGCCTATTTTTCACCGGAAACTCATTTTTCGTTTATAAATCCACGACGAGCTCTTTTGTTTTGTAACATTAGCATAGGAAGACAAAAAAAGGAAAAGGCGTCGCGTTTTATTTAAAATGTGGCGCCAAATTTGTTATAAAAAAGGGGAAAAAATTAGAAGAAAAAGTTGAAGAATTTTTTTTTCTTGTTATTGTTTGGTCTCAACATTTTGTGTTCTTTTGAAGTTTTCCTTTATGTCCTCCGTATATTTTGCTTTTTATTTTTGTTTTTCTGTTTTTCTTCCTTTTTCAAGTGGGTTTGTTATACAAAGAGTGTGTCTAAACGTGTGTTATTGTTTTTATTTTCCTTTAATATTTTACTTTTTCTTAATATTGGCTTTCAAACAAGTCAGACAGACAGACAAACAGACAGACAGACAGATTCCGAAAAATAAATGAAACGCAAAAGAAAAAATTGAAAAATAATCTTCAATTGAAAAATTGTTTTCGTAGTTTTGAAAGCAGCTACACATTGTTTGTCGAGGGATCTTCAGCTTTTGCTTTTTTGTTTTTTATTTCATATTATGTTCATGAATGAATTATTTAAAGAAAATTAAAGAAAAATTCCAACTCTTATGAAAATTAGATTTTGTCGTAAATAATAATCCACAGAAGAAATTTGTTTCTACATTTAGAACAAAAAAAAAAACTATCCCCGTGGTATTGGAGAAGCCTTCAAGCCATCATTAAAGCGATTGATAGTTATTGCTTTAGTGAATCAAAATAACAGTAAAATTTGCAATATATTTTCCATTCTGTGATGAAACCAGCGAAAAGAATTGTACCAAGCCGCCCCGAGTTAAATAAATTCGTTGTCGCATCAAGAAATTTTGTATTTATTCACAGGGTATTCAGTGATACCTTCAGAAATCTGAAGATGTCTGAATCTGAAATATTTCAAAGAGAGTTTCCTGGAGATAATATATGAACAAAATCGGTCAACTGATTGACTCTTGGCAATTCTAAGAAAAAAAAAAGAAGTTGATTATCACACGGCCGCATCGGTTCTTTCATTCTTCCTGTTTACATAACAAGCACCAAATAATCACTTTTTCCACGTGCAATGGCTGTGCCCAAATCACTACTGGATTTTGCGAGCCACATTGGCGAAAATTTTGTGTATTAACAGTAATAACCCAACCTAGTGAGAGAAGAGCTTCATCGCTTAAGAATTTTTTAAAAAGCCTATTGTTCTAGCTGGCAATCTGAATATCTAAAGCATTGTGAATTGGCAGCCGTCTGAACGTGCATTAGGGGTGGAAGTGCAAATTCAAATACAAAATATACCATAAAGAGCCATGCGATACGCTCAAATGCGGAGAACTCCATGAAATCGACCAGTACTTATTATCCGTCGTAGTCTAACGGAAGCAATATTTTCAGCAGTGCATGGACTGAAATAATGCACTGACGTGACCACCGTCTCCTTGCACAATAATGAACTGCTTCGGTTGTTAAATGATTCACATTCGTAAACTGGAAACCTTTCATTAAAAAATAATCTGATTAATATTGAAACAAAAGATTCTTAATAGCTGATAACCTTTCCATGTCGGCAGTTCTGAAACCATCAAAATGGATAGCCCTGTATACAAGCAGAATCGCCGAGGAGTATTCAAAAAATCCATGAATTGATTTTTTTTATATTTTTTCATAAAATTTAAATCATGTTCTATTAAAACTTTTAAACATCATGACACAAAAATTGAATTTTATTTGTTTCAAATCAAGAGAAAAAATGTTTCAATTGTATTCTCTTTTTATAAAAGATTTAAAGTTTATTTTTCATTTTAGTTTTCGTTTTTAAATAAAAATAAAAAATATGGGAATAAAAGGACAAATGAATACATGAATAGGGAAAAAAGAAGAAGAAGAAGATGAATAATGGCATGGAATGAAACGGAACAGAATGAAATGAATGAACGGTTGAATGGTTATTTTATAAATATTTTGTTTATCAACTTCTTAAATACATGCATGCATTACACAAATACACACATACATACATATGTACATGCAAATATACACATACAGAATGAGTGTATGTCTATCTTCTCTTTCTCTCTGTCTTTTTTTTTTTTTTTTTTTTTTTGTTTTGCTTGCTCCATTACAAAGTGAAACAACAATAACAGTTTTATTCACTCAACCATGTCAATGTCCTTTTCCTTGATAAAACGCCTCTAATGGAGGACAGTAATAAACAACACTTAACAATAACAACAGCAACAGCAACAATAATAAACAAAAAAAAATAATAAAAACTTTTTTATTCCCTGTTAGAAGCAGTTGTAGAGTAAAGGTGGGTTTGAGGGGCGGGCGTGGTAGTAAAAAGAATCGCAGCCACATTTTATTGTCGCGTTAACCGACCGCAACGTACTAAAAATTATACAGAGAAGCAAATTAAAAGGGAGAGAGAGAATGAGCGGAGAGAGAAAGTAAGAAATGAGAAAAATTGGAACAGAAGCAAGAAAGTAAAAAAAAGTTTTGTTGAATTTTTTTTATGGTTCTTTATGCGACTTAAACCACTTGCTGTAGTTAAAAGCCTCAATTCAGTCCTGTGCTGTTCTGTTCTATTCTGTTCTTATAAACACCGTCTGTTCATTTTAATGCCAGCCAGCCAGCCAGCCATCCAGCCATTTACACAATTTTGCAAAGTGTTGCTGGCAACTGTTTTATTAATTCGTTGCTCTGCAGCAAATGAACAGTAATGGAGAGGGAGAGGGAGAGCGTCCGAAAATTGTTAAAAGAAATAAAGAAGGAAAGTGTTAAGATTTATTAAGACTTGCTTTTATTTTCTTTTAAAACGCCTCAAATACTTTCAGTTTTTCTTTATTTCTTTCTTTCTTTTGTTCGCTTAGAAAAAGAGAGTACAGCGTAGAGAGAAGAAAAATTTTGCAAAAGTTTTTAAAAAAATTTTTGTAATTTTCACAACAGAACTAAACGTAATTGTACAGGGATTTGTAACAACAAAATTTGTTCAACTATTTTGCCTTTAAACTGGAAAAACTTTTTAATTTTTCAGTTTCTGTTTTTTTTCATAGTGATGGATTGATAGATGGATGGATGGATGGATGGATAGATGAATGCCTGGAAAATTGTGTCAAGGAATTTGCGACAATTTTCGGAACAATTTTATGATTAAAGAGGCAAATCGCACGCACACAGATAACTTGAAAAGAGCATAGAAAAATAGAATTTTATTCATTACGCCTCACCAGTTAAGCTATTAAGTCATGTATTTATACCTCAACTTCTAGGCTGTATTGCCGTTAACTGTACGTCTTTCTTTTCTTTCTTCTTCAAATTATTGTTTAAAACAAAAAAAGGAAATTTGTTTTCTATTTTACTTTGGTTACTTGCTTGCGATACAAAGTTAAAGTCATTAGTTTTGATATGTGTTGACTAGTTTTATGTTGTTTCCTGGTACCATTTGTAGTTGCCACTGTTGTTGCATAGTTTTAGTTTCTTTTTTAAACCATTGTTATGCCACTACCACTACCACTGCCACTGCCACTGTTAGTTTCTCTACTAACTGGATGGATGTCTTAGATTGTAGCAGTGGTAGCAGTTTTCAAAACTCTTACATAAAAAGGGTCTTAAAATGTAATAAAAATCCTTAAAAGAAAACAACAACAACAACAACAAAAGAAAAGTAAAGAAAAGAAACTTTAAAATCTTTTTGTATTTCTTGTTGTTTTTTGTTTTTCATTCTGCATGATGATGGAGAAAATCCTAGAGAAAGTTGGGATTGTAAGAATAGAAATGAAAAGTGCAATTTGTACGTGACATTATTAAAGTGAAAAGAAAATTTTCATTCTGCCTCTGTGTTGGTGGCGAACTCCTTAGCGTAAAAAGAAAAGTGCCCAACAAACTCTCTTATATTGGCAAGTAAAGCGGGGGAGATGGGATATAGAAATGGACTCATAACTTATTTATGTAGTAAAGTTAATGGCAACTAATTTGTTGTTGACGATGAAATTGAAATGAAAGTAACACACACCGGCTAAGCGCGGCACAGTATCCCAGAAAACTTTCTAAATGATAAGCTGTGTCATTTACTAACAACACAACAACAGCAACAACAACAAAATACCTTTTTGGACTAAAACTTCTACTACGACTTTAAGCAACAGTTTTTTGTGTTTTCTAACGTATTTACCGCTATCTATCTAAGTGCTATCTAAACATAATATTAAGCCTTCGTCTTCCTTCCTTCCTTCCTTCCTACCATCCTATCTTACTTTACTGAAGTAAGACCACCAACAACAACAAACAACAAAGCAAAACAAGTTAAAAGAAATCAAACTTTTGTTGGACAAATTAAAGAAGTTGACTGGCTAACTGACTAACTGGCTGACTGCTTTTCATAGTCAGGTTCTTGCATTCTTCGTGCCAAAATATTCCCTTTTGGCCTTTAATATCGATTTTCGGTAATATTGATAAACTTTTACCAGCTATTTCTGTTATTGTTTTTGTTGTTGGTATTTTAATCTGGCATATACTGGATATTTATAAAGTAAAAGTTTTCCTTAATATTTGGAATTTGAATTCTCTGGCTTACAAAATTATTGAAAAGAACGTAAAAGAAAATCCATTTACTCACCCACTCCATTCTCCATTCTAGAAATATTGTGTATGTGTGTATAAATATTTCAATAAATTTTTAATAATTTCTTAATTATTTTAACTACAAACACTTAAGCAGTGGATTTTTCAATAGAATTCCCTGGCTTGTATTTAAAAGAATTGCTGTGGTTGGTAGTGCAAAAAAAAAGAAAAATTTTCAAAATTTTCTGTGTTTTCAATTAAAACTTAACTTTTCGAATTGGAAAGTGGTTAAGCACCGTTTAAATGATTCTAAATGAAATAGATTGCTCAGAGAAAATTGAAGACTCTTAATTTTAAAAATTCGAAAAAAATATATGAAAACAGGATAAACGCATATCGAACAATATTTTTCACATTCTTGAAGTATTTACTGTCATTTTCCTCTCGAAAACAAAGAGATTAATTCTGCTATTATTAAAACTACTTAACGAAGTATAGTTCAACTACTAAATAGACAGTCACTTTCTTTTTACATCCCACAATACCTGAATAGAATGTTTAACTCTGGTCTCTGGATATTCTTATTCCCTTACGTCTCTCAAACTCCAAAGAATAAAAAGAGTACAAAACATAAAACCCTACCATGAGATTGTATTCGTAAAAACATAGCATAGGAATGCGAGAAAACTGTTCCTAAGCTGCGATAGGCTTTAACTTTTGCACCAATACTAACCTCAGTCAATTCTTTATAAATTGTATGGCCGGTATAATTAATTATAAACACAAACAAACTTTATTGAATTCATTTTTTTTTTTTTATTAAAGTCTAGTTTTTAGGCTGGAGAAGAGTATTTTTAAATTCACAACAAAAATATCCTTTCTAATATACATCAACAATTTCCTACTCTTTTTCCACTTTCTAAAGGGATAATGAGAACACAAAAATAAACTTAAAAAATTTCTCTCTCAGTCTTTACTTTTCAAACTACGTAAACAGTAACTGTGCAGATTTTTCTCTCTGTGTATATTGTTGTTGTTTTCGTTTATTATTTTTTTTTCTGGTTTCAGTTAAGGTTGCATAAATATTTTGGTTGTTTGTGTTGTGATACGTTTTTCATTATCCTCCAAAAGCATACAAACATTTATATTTGTTGTTTTTGTTTTTTTAATAGCATACATAATAGGCCAACGTTATAATCTGCTTGATATTTACAGCCCCACCCCCACCTCCTTCTTGCTTTAGTCTTTGTTGCTTGTACACAGCCTGGCTCCATAAAAAGGGAAATTCTTTAAAAAAAAAAAAACAAATTTCTTCTTATTTTCTATTTCGCATCTATTGTGTATGCTTTTGAAGTTTTAACTCGTGTGCTCTTTTTCTTTTTTTTTTGTTTTTTTTTCTTTTTTTTTTTTTTTTTTGATTTCCATTTATTTCTTATGCTCTGTGTAACAACAAGTCGTGGTCTTTTAAGGATATTTACTAACAAATAATGTTATTGTTGTTGTTGTTGCTGGTGTTTATGTGTTTTTTAGGCACGCTCTTGTATTTAGACAGAGTAATGCACTCGCTCTCCTTACTTATAAAGTTAACATGCGGAAATGTTTATGAATGTACTGTTACTAATTGAGCACATCACATGCATAAAGCGTTATAATTCTTGTTATTTGGACTTTTTTTCATTATTTGATATAAACTGTGGTGTTCTTTTTCAATTGTAGGTGTTGTTAATTTTTTGGGGTAAAGAATTCGGGGGTAATTTATTCTTCTTTTCATTTCAAAACACCTCTTGGCTTCCATGTTGATGTTTTCATTTTATTGCTATTGTTCCTGTAATATTGTTTGCAGTCACAATGTAAGCAAATATGTACATCCTTTACAGTTTCAAAATTTCTCGTTCCTATGATTTTTAAACTGTTGTGATTACCAGATAAAATTGTGTTAATTTATGTTGTGTATTTAACGTTTTGTGTATTTTATAATATTATTGCCGTTATACGGTTTTTTTATTTATTTTTTATGAGAACAAGCAGAAAAATATGAAGAGACGTTATTTTATTTAATTATAAGCTCCCAGATTTCTATTGGAGGTCGATGACAGTGCCACATCTGATCAGTTTATTCGATCTGCAGTTTTCTTGAATACTTTTTTGTCTCCGTTATGCATATCCAGATGTGTGTATCAGATTGAAGTTAATTACCGTTATACTCTGAAATAAAACTAGACTTTGACTGGCAACATGACGTATGCTGCATATTGTATGCAGAATAACTGCAAATCCAGTTGCCCAGTTGAGTTGTTTAAGTCTCTTGTTTATGTTGCAACAACAACTGAACTTTAAATGGTTTAGCAGCCTAATACTTTAAAGAAATTCATTAATATTTTATGGTTGTAGATAAGCTTATGTGCTGAAATTTTTATTTTCTAAAATATATAGAAAAAAAGAACTCATACTCATGAAATAGAATGCTCTTGTCTAATGTCTAAATGACATTTTGCTATCACAACTAAAGATGTGTTCAGAATTTATCACATCACATTATTTTAAGATACAAAGTTTCCTTATCTGTGAGTGAAGTATTTACAAAACACAAAAAGCATTTCAATGTTTTACATTTGCTGTACGGCAAAGGAGATATTTTAGACGCCCAATAAAAGGAATATGACACGACATGAAGATTTGAAATGATGAAAATAAAATCGAATGCATGTCGTCTACACGAATATTAAAATATTTTATGTACAGCACTGCCGGAATACTACACTTACATGCACTTTGAATTTAGAAGAGACATTCTAGAAGAAACATGTTCAAAAAATTATTCAATTGTAGATACAAAACAATAAATAACAATTTAATTGAAAAATTGTGTTCTCTTGTATATCAAAAGTCCAAATGAAAAGAAGTGAATTTATTTCGAATGAAAGGAGAAGTTTTCGGTGATATTTTTGTTACAAATTTATTAAATTTTTAGTGCATTCCAGTCAATAAATTCGTATTGAACACAAACAAACAAAAATATATGAACCAGTCTTACTAGCCATAAAACCGACGACAAACAAAAAGTGATCGCAGGTTATATTTTAAGCCGCCCCATACTCTTCCTTTGTCATCCGCCTTAACCAACACTTGCAAACAAAACCATTAAAAACAACAACAAAAAGATAGAAAGAAAACAGAAGCCAAGCAAATATAACAAATGAAACCTTCAACGTTTTTTTTGCACTTTTATTTGGGGGGGAGGGGGCATAAAATAAACGAAAACTTGAACAAACTAAAGATACACATGTGGACAGGACAACAGCAGCATACACACACGTTTATACATACATATGTATAACCTACTCATGTAGCTATGTATGTATGCAAGTGTGTTTGTATGCAGCAATAGAAAGAGAAATAAAGGCAATAAATTTTCTAAAGGATTTTTTAAATCCACATTGAATTTAGATATTTGGGTTAGTAGTTTTATGTAAGTGTAAGAGTGTATGAGTGTGTGTATGTGTGTGTAATATTGGTGTGTAGATTATATAAGGGCATTTTGTTTTGTTTTTGTCTGTGTTAAATGTAGAATTTAGATGTCAATTGAGGTTTTTGTAGGCCAATAAACATTTTGAATTGGACAATAAAAACCGAACAAATAAAATAATGACCGACACCAATGAACGACAACAACAACTACAACAAAAATAACAAAAAAAAAAATGCAGAAAAACAAAGCAAATATCAAACAAAAAAAGGAAAACGAATAGATTGAAAATTTGACAATGGCTGGTAGTGGTAGTGGTTGTTGAACACCAGGTGGCCATTATTGCCTCGAAAACTCTACTCAAACATAGGAACTTCAATAAATATTTTAACATTTTTGGCTTTTATTTATACGTTTATACTTTTTCCAAAACTTTTCTTTTCGAGCCATTATATTAGAATTAACGGAAAGACAGAATGATACCTTATAGTTAAGCATTAAGGAATATGCCACTATTTCTTCGAATAATTATAATAAATTGGTATCCAATCACGCCATAAAAACCCGACCCATTCCATTTAAAATATGTCTTTAGTTTTCTTTTGAAAATGAAACATTAACTTAAAATTCCATGCAGGCGAATGCCAAACCTGAAAACCTATTCTCTGGACTGCATTTGTCTTGATTTGGATTTCTATGTTTTTTGGCCTATTGGGTTATGCACTATTTGGTTCAACAACAGCAGTGATGCTTGGCAATTTGGTGTGTTTATCAAAATTAGATGCGGGCTACAAATATTTGCCTTGGTTGGTTTCTCACACTCTCTCTCCCATATCCCTTCACCCATTCTTTATTACTGCCACTCTTCTGTGTTTGTTTTAAAAGTGTTGCAAACAAAAAAAAAAATGAGACACCAAAACGAATTAGTTGTCGGGGTGTTGGTGCGTATTGTTTTGTTAAATATTGTCAAATCAAACCATACCTACTCCCGGCCCCCTCACAATCTCCTTTTTAAGCACTGCTAAACGATATCCTTTAATTTATAGTCATTGAAGGGAAATGTATGTACAACCAATAGAGGAACATTAAATTAAGAATAAATGACAAAAACTTCCTTTAAATTACATACAACAATGAAACCAGAAACAAACAAAAAAAAAAGTAAACAAACTTGAGAGCGAATAAAAGAAAAACTTATTCAATTGACTTTTTGAGAGCAAAGAGTGAGAGAGACAACTGTATTTTTTTTTAATTTATATCTCCCACACAATATGAACATGGTCGCTGTGTTGGTATATTAATGTGTGGCGACAACAACCACCAACAACCACCAACGGGAGTAGAAGGGGAGAAATTAATTCAAAATGCACTTGTAAAGTTTTAAAGAGTTTTTGTTTCCACATGACAAAATCTAAGTACGTATGCGAGTATGTATGTATGTTTGCCTACGTATGGTTATCGTATAATATGAGAAATTTAATACAATTCTCTCTCACTCACTCTCTTCTGTCTCTGTTAAAGGTAAGAGAAAATAAAGAGTGCTTTGCACACACGTGCACATACACACTCCCACTCACCCAGATGTGTGTCAATATGCTGTGCTATTAAATTGCGAGAAAGTATTTCAAATAAAATTTACCATTAGGGTGGCCCACTGCAAATATATACATTGCCAAGCAGATCTGTTTTCTCAATGATATTTGCGTTTCTTAATTAAATTTTCTCTTTAAATAAAGAGAGGAAAAATTAGAAATCGTGTCTGTCAATTCAATTATGCATCTTCCCCCACTACAGTTGGATGTACAAAGTGACACACATTTTCTTTAATGTACGTATGCTTATCCAATCACAAAATGGAAGGACATTGCATTTAAGGCTTTGAATTTTAATACATTTCGATTTGAATACATCACATTCAGATCGAATAATAAGAGGAATATTCGTTGATATTCATATAAAAATAAAAATATCTCTCTACTGTAAGTAATCTAACGAAGTTAGTGTTCTGCGAACTCTTTTAATGTGACCCCTACAGAAATGCAAATCTTCATTAATTGGAAAACTGAGGCTTAATGCAAAAGTAATGCAGATAAGGTATCAGAATGTCAAATTTTATTTAAAAACTCATGTGAAAGAGAATTGATTAAAAAACACTGTACTGCACATACATACATATGTATATGTTGCGGATTTTTTTATGGAAGAACTGGTTTGGTGGACTACAGTAGTCTGCAGTCTAGTCTGTATTGCTAGGAGTGAAACACCTCCGGTCAGGCTACTCTGAGGGCAATATGTCATTTGTTAGCCTGGTGAATATCATACATTTTGCAATCAAATTTATTTTTGGACTTAAGGCGACTGGTAGGTTATTATATTGCCGTTAAGGACTGCAAAGATCGCTTTCAAGGTCCTTCATAAATCGTTTGATGTCACAATCCATCATAGCCTAATTTCAGAAGTAAATTATTCTCCAGTTACTAACACCGATTTCTTCTATAATCGCTTTTTTTTTTGTTTGCGCTACTCAATGTTATTTTTAAAAGCATTCTAAAATTATTTGTAAATATGTCTTTAAATTAAAATTAAAGTGTTTGGGTGTGTGTGTGTATATACATATGTATGTATGTTCTAACATAATACCTTATTTGGTTTTGCTGCATTCATTGAAACCGAGGGAGAGAGTGAGAGAGTGAGAGAGTGACAGAGTATTTTTAACGTTTCTTTGAAGAAAAAAAATGAGAAACTCAGTACAATTAAGAGCACTTGAGTGTAGAGTGTAGAGCATTAAATGAGTAGAATTTTATTTACTTAATAATGTTTAAATAATTAAAATGCACACAAAACGCACACATATGTAAGTAGATGTTTGAATTTACATTTGAATTTAAATTCTGCCTCTCTCTCTCTCTGTCTCTGAGAAAAACAACAAACATAATGAGAATGACAAGAAAATGTAAATGCGGTTAAACTGATTCAAATCAAAATGCGAAAATAAATTGGATTTCAAAATGAAAATCCTTTGAAAACAATCGAAATAGAATTTAAGGATTTTTTTTTTGTAATGTAAACACACAAACACTACTTAATTGATTCGAAAGAGAAATTTGTTACAATTTGTTACTCAAGTGATCCCATTTTTGAAATTTGAAAACCAAAAACAAAAAACAAAAATTTGCCTTTCATTTAAATTTCTTTCATTTTTATTGAGAGAAAACGGATTAAAGTTTAAATTAAATTCCATTACGAGTTTTACGAATTTTATTTTCCGTTTTTTCTTTTGTTTTTTTTTTTCTTTGCTTTTCTTGAATTACTGAATACTTATGTATATGAAGAATAACAAAACGGAAGCAACATAGAAAAAAATACTGTGTCAATAACTGAGAGTGACTGACTAAGTGACTGTCTAAAGTGCATATTTGAATAGCTGCTGTGTGGCATATGTGTTTTGCCATTTAAAAACTCAAGTGGCCTTATGTTGCTATTTTCTTATTTTAAATCCATGTATGTTTCTTCCTTAAGAAAAAATAAAAACAAAACAAAAGTCTGGTCTTTAAACATGTTCTAGGGATAAGACATTAATATAGATTGTATTAAACGAAGAAGAAGAAGAAGAAGATTTAAAGAAAAAAAAACACAAAACTGGGTTAAACACGTACAAATCACATTATAATACTAAAGGTCTCCTCTTATTTTCTTTTTTTTTTTCTTTTTCTTCTTCTTCTTTTAATACTATCAACACCAAGAGCAGCTATAGCAACATCCGTAAGAACAACATTTTCTAAGAAAATAAAAATAAAACAGAACAGAGCCTACTGAGAGCGTATGAAAAATAGAAGTAAAAAATAAAAGATTTTATCCTTTTAGGATACATTTACACATCTTTCAGTTTAAGCCTCTCTCACTGTACACATACACTCATACATACGTAAACCAAAAAAATATATTTTATGAAAATGCATGTGTATGTATAGAATGTACTATGCTTTCAAGGTAAAAGCACATGAATACAGTCTATAAATGGAGCATAAATGTGCATAAAGAGAGCAGAGAGAGAGCGAGAGAGAGAGAGATTGAAAACATGATGAAATATTAAGAAAATTTTATAAATTCACACACACATGCATACATATTATGAACATATAATAGCCTTTAACATACAATACTTAAGCATTAATGGCCATTTAAAGAGAAAATCAAATTTAAATTTTTTAAAAGGAAAACATTTTAAGAATCGTAGGGTATATAACCACAACAACAACAATAATCATAAAAAATTATTCATACAAATAAAAAGAAAAGGAAATGTTAACTTCCTTTTCGGTATATTTCCTGTTTATCATTATCATTTATTTGTATTTTATATAGTCCCAGCAACAATAACAATAACTGCCACAACAATAACAACAACAAAAAAATATCAAGACAAATCTACAGCGTATCTGTTTATCTTCCTAGCTTTTCTTTAACATGAGATATTTTAGTTCTTGTCCATCATTATTTTTATTTATTCATAAAAAACAACAACTATAAAAACAACAAACAAAAAAAAGAAACAAATAAACAAACAAATAAGAAAACCTACAGATATTTGTATATTCTCTTGTTCTCTGTTCTCTTTCTAATTCTGTCCTTTTGTTGTCATTATTGTTATTCTTCTTGTTGTTGTTGTTGTTGCTGTTGCTGTTGTCCGAAATGATAAATTTGTTATAATTTTTTGTAAATGTTGTCGTAGTCGTTGTTATCATGTCAGTTTAATGCCAGTTTAAGCATGTTTAGTTAAGGGAACAATTAATTTCGCCAAACTTTTATGTCTCGATTTGGATAAGAATCCAAACGATGGCAAACGACATCCCAGGCTATCGAATCAATGCAATTTTTATTGTATTGTTCGGAAAGGAAGGCTTTTTCTTTACTTGTCTATGGCAGCCAATAGAAAAGTCGTACGAAAGAGTACATATGAACTTAGGCTTGATTCTTTGGAGTTTGAACAGAATTTCCGTGCGCCCTTCATCAAATCTTGCGTTCTTTTCACCGAATTTGAACTCATTCACGCAAGTCTTATTACTAAATTATCAATTATGTACTTGTATGTTATAAATGGGGTTTCTCAATGAAGATAACTCACCAAAAATGTCAATGATTGTGTCATATCAAACCGTTATCATCCGTTTTGTAGTTCCAGTACCCGTATATTACGGAAATGTGCCGCTCAGACATCTTGTAGAGACTCTCCCGGCAAGTCTAGTACCCTGACAACTCTTTAGCTTTCAGAAAAGTATGGCAATATTATTCCCAGAGATATTTTTATCCTTAATAATCAATATAGCAACACTTATAGCCCACACTTGCGCCTGAAAGACTCCACACTGATTTGAAAGTATTAGGTTTAGGTTAGAGGACATGTACTTGTCAAATGAGGCATGTACAGTACCCGGAGGTCAAGTTGACCCATTGTATAAAACGCCCTTAAAGTGAGAGGATAAAAGAGGGGTTGGGAAAGAAAAAAGAGAGGAAGTAGGAAAGGGAAAAAATCAAAAGCCCTAACGAATGAGCAATACTTGTCGACTGCGAATAAAATACTTTAAAGCCACAACTGTATGCCTAAAAATTAATTTTCTCACCTGGTTTTATAATTTTTTGTGAAATTAAAATATTTAAATTCGTTTTTATTTCTATGCAACGAATGACTTGTTCGCATATCTAATAACATATAGATATACGTACAGCATCAGTGGCAGTAATTGTTGTTGGTTGCCTTAGAAAATTATTTCATGTTGTATTTAAAGAATTTTGATTTTCTTTAAAATTTGTTTTCTTACTCCCTCGCTTTATATTTATTTTATTACGTTTGTATGGGTGTTTTGTGTATTGTATGTGTAGTTCATTAAGACAGCCAAAAGAAGTTTCTATTTTCATATCTTCAATCTAGCTCCAATCTCACTCATCTTCCTTCTCTCTCTCTCTCTCTCTCTCTCTCTCTCCCTTTCTTACTGTTGGCGGTTTCCTACTTTATATTCTGTTTGTTTTGTTGGTCTAAACAAGACAAACACATAATCATTTTATCAATGGTTTTATAATGAGTGGCTGTATTTGTTTATATGTATTTGTGTATGTGTAATGGGAGAGCGTAGGAGATTGTGCACAAGTATAGTTGTATATGTGTGTGTGTTTATTTTCTTTTTGTTAGTTTTGACAGATTTTTTCTTTTCCTTTCCTGTTGGCTGTTGGGATTTTTAGTCTCTCAAACTAACAAAACAACAAAAATTATTCATTTATATCCCGTTTCGTTTTCGTTATTGTTGTTGTTTTGTTTGTCATAAATTTACAAAAAGAAAAATGGAGACAACATAAGAAACATACACATACACATACAGACACTGACACACAAAAACTGAATTAAGCTTTTTGTTGTACAAGCAAAATATTAAATTTTTTATCCTTTCGAGTTCCAGCTTGTCTCTCTTGCTACATTCTCTCTTTTTTTTCTTTCTTTGTGTAAGCTAATGTATATGAATGCATGTGTGTGTGTCGTTGTTGTGTACGTCCTTCTTTAAAATATCATTTTTCATCTTCTTGCTTTAGTTGGTTGTGTCTGTCCGTCCGTCTGTTCGGTCTGTCTGTCTGTTCTGCTTGTTTATTATTTTTTGTGTGCAAGATTTCTGCTGTTTTTCTTTCACTCTCAAATCTTTTGCCTTCACATTCAAGTTGTTTATCTTTTTCTTGAAATTCAGTTTTTAAGATTTTCTCAAGATGTATTCTTATGACAAAAAAAAAAGAAAAAAGATGAAATTCAAAAAAGAAATATGAATTCAAATGAAATACAAAAAGTAGCAAAAAAAAAGAAAAGAAAAGAAAACAAACACACGAAAAGAATAAACTGCTGACATTGAATAAAATGCATTGTGTTGTCTTATTGCATTTTTTTGCATTCACTTTCCGCTCTTCGCCTCTTCTGCTACAGCTTCTTCTTTTTTGATTTCTTTTCACACACATACATACGTACATACATATATGCCAACAACGGGAAGCAAATGAGGAAATGAGGAAGAGGGAATAAAAAATTCAATTTTTATTGTTGATTGCGGTGTACGCTGGTAATTGGATTTATAGTTAGTCGTACGTACACACAACATATACATACATACGTTGCATGTTTTTCTTCTTCTTATTCTTCTTGTCATTGTTGCATCTGAAAGGAGTTTCTGACTTTAATAGACATGGAGGCTAATTGTGCTTGAATTTAAAGTGAAACGATAATGATCGTTACGGAACACAATCCCTCTGTATTTTTAATCTCTCTCTCTCTCTCTCTCTCTCTCTGTATGTGGAGATAGAAGAGGAAAAACTAAAAGAATGCCTACGGAAATCTATTTTCATCATCTTACATTGTCTTAATATATTCTAGGACAACAACAAGAAAATATTATTTTAAATAAATAAATGAATGAAAATATCAATAATTGGATGAAAACATGAATATTAAATTGAGGAGAGGATGATTTGATGGGATGGCATAAGAAGACAAATGGAAGATTTCAATTATTCAAACAGATGTGTAAAGAGTGTAACCATTGACGATGTAACAACGATGACTCGATGTAACTCATCGATACATGGAAACAATTCGTAGTTTTCGATGCACTGAAATTAACTGGTGTTTTGCTTTTACATCGCTTATTATTATTTTTATTATTATTATTTTTAACATTAAAATTATAAACAAAAGCTACAAAAACAAAACAATGCAGTAAACAAACCTGTTTACAAATTATCGTACTGCTTAATATAACAACAAACACCGACATAAAAAAATGGTAAACAAGTAAACAAAAATACACAAACAACAGTACAAGAGTGAAAGAAAATAACGATGTTTGCATTTATAGAGATTTCGAGAAGGCAAAGTCACAAACGTTCGCCTTCAATAACATTCATAAGTCTGTTTACTCTGCCATATAAAAGGCAAGGCAAAGCAGGCGATTGAGTGGGTGAAGTTCAGTCAGTCTTGTGTGATGACGCGATGTGTTTCAAGAGAGTAATCGTGGTTTGAAGATCTCCGTTACAAAGATCTGTCGAACAATTGTCTAGTAATTGTTATTTTTTATGTAAAGGGTGTAAACAGAGGATTAACAAACAAAGCATTTGTTGTTATTTCCATAAAATTGTGAACAGTGGCACACAGAATTGTGCGAATAATAAAGAATTTTAATTAAAACTAAACACAAATTTATTTTTATTTTATTTAGAGTATACGAGCTCATAATTTAAACGTTTTTTAAAATATAAAATATAAAAAACGTAACAATATGTATACTTGTGCAAATACAACATGCTATATATAATCAGCCCATAAATGTGAAGTCGCATAAGATATAGAGATGAGCTTGCTTTGGTATAACCATGTCAATGAGATCCAATTCTATAAAGGCATTGCAGGCTCTGTTAGATTTAAGCTTCATTGCGATTGTGGTTCAGTTAATGGGAGACTAGTCTAAGGTGAGATTCATTAGAAAGCCACAATGCAAATTAGAAAGCTGGCAAATCTATTGTCTGCAAGTTTCCTCATTAAATGTCTGCTGTACAGCCTTAGTAAACTAGATGATTTTGGGAAATGCTTCACAACGAGAACGAGTAATAAGAGTGAAAGGAATAATTTGATAGTTACTGGATACTCTTCTAAAAGGGAAACTATTCTCTGATATATATGTATCATCAGAGACATCACAGTGAAATATTCGTGTGTGGCTCACAAGCGAAATATGTGCTCAATTCAAAATTGAACAGGAAGAATATTCCTAAAAGGTCGACTCGAGATTAGAGCAGAGATGGTGTCAATCGGATAGAGGGTTGCTTCAACGCCACTGATGAAGCCGGAGCCTTTTAGTGGAATGAAATAGTATATCCGATGAAAGGAAGTCAATGTTCTGAAGTCAAAAGTCTTCGATTGAGTAATTACAATGACAAGCGATTTGAGTTATGCTCCCGACTATTGAGAAGAAGAGCTTCTTGAAATTTGCCAGGACAACAGGATTGTGGAAGACTTTACACAGGGTTACCAGTACAATAAATTGTTTGATCGATGTACCCCAATGCATTGTACCAAAAAAAAACCATCGATATTTTACTTCAACGTCCATCACAAATTAAATCATATCCCACCGTAATGCTATAAGATCAAGTGTCAACATTTGCAAGAAAAAAACTTGTCCTGTCTTGTTGGTCTATTCCTTCAAAAAGAACGACTAAAGTAGTAATATTATAAATATGTCGGGGAAGTATGTACAGATATATCATTGGCCACAAAATACAATAGAGCAGGTAGTGAAATATATTCTAACGGTTCTGAAATCAGACTTTAGTTTAAGCGACCTATCCACTGCAGTGTTTTATAGACGGATTTCACTACCACTTAAAAACGAGGGAGATGGAATTTACTCTGAAACTCTCTTAATTTACTCAGACAGCCGGCTACGATCAGGCCCCTAATGAACGTCAACTTGACGTCTATTCTCAGCCATGAAAGTTGGTGATTTCTTATATGAATTTCAATACATAGGAGATTGCATAGCTATTGAACTGACCAGGTCTGGGGTGCAGACGTGGCTTAGATGATCCATTTGGACAAGTTTGGTGTTAACGTAAAGATACATTCAGTATTGTTGTACTCTACTGTACTAATAGCAATAAAAAGTGAGCTGATTATCTGATTTCCTTATAATAACATGCAATACCATAGCACTATTGAAGTTCTATTGAATAGTATTTAAACAAGTATAATCTACCATTTATTAAGCCCCTCTGGTATCTGCTTTCATTCAAACAAACTCTGTAAGTTCAATATACTCCTCTGAAAAAGTCAAGTGAAAGTTCCAATAGAAAACAAAATGAATGAAATCGTGATGGAAAAATCTCCGATTCACTCTCACCGGCATGTTCATTGCATATCAGCAAAATTCGTTATAAAAATTGATTATTTTTAACTCGAATAGCAATGATAGTGCACACAGAGAATCCTAACTGGTGGCAAATTTTGAGTAAATTTTACTCAAGCCAATACAGTCTTGCAAGCTAAACACAAACTCATCGAAAGTTAGACAAAAGTTATAATGATTTACACAAAAAGAAAACAGATTAGTTGATGTTCTTGTTCTTGAATAATAAAAAAATATTTCGCAAAGAACAAATCGCTTTTCAACAAACCTTGTACTTGTAACGATCTGACTCCCTATAACTCCTGGTCAGAATCGACATAATAGTTCTAGTTGGTCACAAAGATTCTAACTGCCTATGAGTCCAAACTATACACACATCCTGTTAAACAGAAGATAATTTCATCGATTTACTAAATTAATCGAAACTCCCAAACCATTGTATTGAAAATTTTTAAAATTTGGGAAATTTTTTTCTTCAAAATACAAAACAGAAAGGGGACTAATAATTTGGAGAAAAGTAATTGAATCTCCGGTCCCAGTTTGGTGTTCTATTACTAAATAATTCTTTAGAAAAACTTACCTAAAGTTTTAGTCCATTGTGCAGTAGGCCTCCAATCTGGATAATGTTTGGGAAATAACTCCCTAGTCCAGTAGGTGCGCAACACTACCTTGTAAACGGCCAAACGATCCAAAGTACAATCACTAATCGGTGCCGGTGGAGTGGCTTCCATGGTAGCCGCAGCTGGCACCGAAGAACTCGAGGAGGTTGTGGTAGATGTTAGCGATGATAATGAGTATGGCGAAGATGTCATGGGTGAAGCTCTTCTGCTGTTGCCATTAGTGTTTGTATTTAAATTCGTATTCGAACTGGTAAAATACAAATCACGATTTGTCGCACCCAATCTTATAGGTTCGGGTCTATACTTTTGTGAATGCAATTGGGACTGATAAATGGTGGTCGTTTGATTCGAGGGCAATTGATTCTCAATGGTGTACGAGTAAATGGAAGGACTTGATATAAAACTGGAGGAGCCATAAAATGAAGCAGCATCACCCTGTAAGGGAGATGGTGATGGCAAAGACCTTATACAGGGCACCAATAGAATAGAATACGTAAGCAGCACATGAAAAAACATATTTGCAGGTGGTTTTGCCATTCTAATGCTGACGTATTTAAAGCTAAAAAGGCGGGTATGGCGGGTATCAAAGGAAACAAAAGTATCCTTTTCCGTTCCTGGTTTATTTGATTTTCCGGTTTTTTTTTTCTTTTTAACTTTATTTACCAGGCCAATATTTTTACACTTGAATTTCAATTTTATTTTTACACGCTGAGTATTTCCTTTTTTCTTTTCTTTTCTTTTCCGTTCGATCTTGTATTTTTATGTCATTGTATTGTTGTTGTTTTTATTGGACGTCTTACATTTTATTTCAAATGTCACCTTTTCTTCTGTGTTCGCACTATAAAATTTTAATGCCACCAACTTCCCCACGCTTTAGGGAGAACGACATCAGTTTAATGGACCCCAAAGGCAAAAAAAAAAACAACAATAACAGCAACAACAGAAAACGTGAGCGTTGTTGTTGTTGTCTAAACAAGCGTTGAAACGTAAAACGCAATGTAACGTGCAGGGTTTTAATTTGATTTGATATTTTTATTAATACTCTGACGCAGCACAAACATACGCGCACACTAAAAACCCACTTGGCCACTCTTGGAAAAATTCAAATTCTTGCTTCAAAATTCCCGAAAACAAAAAACTTAAATAAACTTAAAAATGAGATTTGTTGCATTTATTTTCAATTTTTTGTGTTTTTTTTTCTTTCTTTTCTTATAAATTTTGTTTCGCTTTTTTCCAAAATTTATTTAATTTTCCTTAAAAATTTCTTTAAAAAGTCGTTTTTATTCAAACCGTTTAGGCCGTCTGCATCCGTCAATGTTTCGTTTGATACTGAAAACCATGTTGATTTTTGAGTTTCCATCTGCTTGTTGCCTTTACATAAACTAACGGAAATTCGAATATTATTTATAAAGACTCTCACACAAACTCTCACTTACGCTCACTCTAGCTCTCTCTCTCTGCTCTAATGTTAATAAATTTCCCATTGCTTGCAAAGGGAAATATAATACCGTTATTTTATAGAGTATGGCACAGAGAGAGAGAGCGAGAAACAAAGGGAGTGTGTTTGCATATGCATAACAGTGAGTCGCCTGTTGCCTTATTTTTATTTTAGATTAAAGCAACAACAATGACTACCACAGCTACAGAAATAATAACAACAACAATATGAGGACATGATGAGAAAAAAAATGAGGGTAATTACATTGTGAATATTTAATTTAATATGTATTTTACAAACTGTCATCATTACCTTACGATTAGTTCAGCTCTTCGTCTACTTTTTTCGTGCTCTTTTATGAATAACAAAATAAACAAAACAAATCGTAACGGTATAACGAAAGAAAATATCATAAATTGGAGTCTCTTCATTTCATTTCTATACGGAAATTTGGGTCAAAATTATTTCATGTTAACACATAAGTGTAGTGTAGCTTTGCTGTGCTTTGAACATTTTTGAGAGTTTCGTTTCGTTTATTTGTTTAGAAATAAAAAAAAACCAAAAACATTTTCTTGTTTTTGGGACAGTTTGTTTTATTTTTGTGTTTTCTTTATAGAAAAAAAGGATTCATATTAGATTGTTAACACCAAGAATGATGGGACGAGATTTGAACACAAGCAACACAAATTATTTTTAAAAATATTTATTTTACAATTCCACAGCCATTGTATGTAAGTCACATACATACATACATATCTTTTTTTTTTGTTTAAAGCTACATCGTTTAAATAATTGCTTTCACTTCTATTTTCAATTTAACCTTTTAACAATAGGAACAATTACCGATTAAATGATTTTCCATGGTTTCTAACGAAATAATTACAATTCAATTACAAAATAATGTCTCATCAATGACACCCACCATGACAAACACACATTCATGCATGCATACATGCATGCAAGCAAACATAGAAACTCCAACACACAGTCATGAAGCTCATTAAACAACACAAAAACTTAATCGACAGAGCGAGAGCGAGAGAGAGAGAGAGTGAAAGAGAAAGTATAAGGAAATATAGAGAGTACTTACTTACTTACGCACTTATTAATAATGTGTGCTGTAAACACTTACATACACATGCAAAAAACGAAAACAAAAAAAATAAACTTAAGAGCACATGAAAGCAAGAAAGTAGAAAAAATAAATAAATAAAAAACGGTACTTTAATTCAATTTAAATCATTAACTTAAATGTTTAAATGGTCAGTCAATCAGTCAGCCAGTGAAACACGCTGACAACGTCAATGACTCTGACCATCTGTCGTGTTCACAGCATAACTATCAGAGCTTTTAAGACAAATTAAACAAATCACAGAGACTTAAAGTCAATTATCCGCGAATAGAAGCATACTTTGAGGAATAGTATGCTCTTTATATGATCATCGGAGACAACAATGGATTGATCAAATTAATTTTCGTGATTGAGCTTAACTTAGTTTAACTGTCATTAATGAGAGTTAAGGTTCAGACAAATCAAAGGTGTACTCTGTATTCGACAGTAAAATCAGATTTTCAATGAATTTGCAATAATTTTACCTCACCATTAGAAAAACAGGAATTTTATTACATTTCTAAGAATAATAAAGAAATTATTCAATTTCTCACTCCTCTTTTAAAAGGCTTCTACTGAGGGAACCCTCCAAGACAAGCCTCAACCCTCAGCTTTAAATGTTAAATATGTGTTATGGAGGACCAATAATCTTTAAGTGCCAATGGTGGCATAAGATATAAAAATATTTGAGATACTAATTTTGCACCTACAAACATTCGTACATTTTACAAAGGAATGTGTTGTGTTGAAGATAAAATCTTGTGTATTTTTTTTCTTCACTTAAGAAAGTGTTTTCTTTGTCTTTTGATTTGTTCCCAAAAAAAAAAAAAAAAAACAGTTGCAAACAAAATTGTAACCACAATTATTATTAAAAACAATTACTTTTGTTGCTGAGGATATAGGGATTCATGTTGCTTTGTATGCACATACTGAGAGAGTGTGTTTAAGAATAAATATTTAAATTAGAGTCCGAAAAACAAAAATATTGACATAATTTAAGCACACGCATACACACATAGAGATATGTAAGTAAGCATACATATACAAATATAAATAAATAAATTATAATTACAATTTGTATTTTGATCAAAAACATAACAACAACAGCAACAAAACACTTGAATGAATATTAGAAAGAGAATAATTAATACAACAGACGCAACGCAGCAGGCACAACAATTGTAATTTTGTAATTGCAGCCTCAAGTAAGCTGCATGCCACGTAAGTAAACCAAGTAATAAAAGTAAACAGTTCAGTTTATCAATGGTGCCTCAAAAACGTTTTTTCATGTAATATTTCATACATTGCGTTTTTAAAGCCTCTATTTTATGCATCTTATTCTTATATTTATTGACAGCACAAATCCTGTCACTGTTGGCATTAATTCTCTCATTGCGGCTAATAAATATCGAAATTAGCCTAAATGCGAAGCAGCAACATCGTCCGGGGTTATCGCGTTGCCTGTAAAATAATCATTACCATTTCCGCCTATGTATGTATTCTATTTTTGGCAGATTGCTGTGCTTACTATTTAGCGTCTATTGTGTTTATGGACATTATTTTGGACACTTGAATATTTGTAGCATTTAACCTATAATAATCTGTATGTACGAATGTGTGTATTAGTGTATGAAAGTATTTGTAAAATTACAGTTTTAAATCGAATTTTAGTTGGATATTAAATGTTTTACACACACACACACATAGTTTTCATAAAAACATTAACAACAAGACATTCATATGGACAAGAGTAATAAATAAATAATAATAGATTATCAGTTATTTGTTTACAATTTAATAAAATAATAAACAACAATTGTTACATTCAATACAATATAATAATAATAATATGTATATGGAGATTATAATTATTTATTTATTAGAAATTATTTCTATCTCTCTCTCACTCTCTCCCTCACTATCTCTGCACATCCATGCATATGTATTGTCGATATAATAATTCTCTATTAATTCGTCGTCTTGTATTTGTATTTGTATTTTATGTTGGTATTTGTAATTCTTTGAACCTTTTCTCTTTGTCAACAATAAAATTTTAATATTTATTTGCATAAGTATTTATGCACATGTATGTGTAAGTGTGTGTTTATATTAGAATATCAAGCTAACAGGAAAAAAAAAGAGAGTGCGATAGAGAGAGAGATAGTAACACATGTATGTGTCAATATAAATTTATAAAACAAATTAGTATTTATAATGTCAATACAAGAAAGAAAAAAACCAAATCAACAACAATATATGGGCCATTTCCATTCATCATGCAACATAAAAAACAAAAACAATTGGAAATCGATAAAACAGAGATAGATCAATCAATTTGCCAAAGCTGTCAGCTGTCATTAGTATACGAGTATAGATCGTTTAATGACCTAAAAACGCTTAAAAATTTTAAGACTTGCCGGAAAAGATTATGATTAATTATGGCCACTATAGAAAGCTTACGGTGTGCAAAGAATTGCAAGGAATTGTCGAGGACATAAAGAAATTTAAATAAAGTGAAAGCGTTACAGATTTAGTCTGGCTTATGTGTCTTTGCAATGTACGTTGTAACGAAAATAGAAACGATATGTTTAGTGAAAATGTAGCAGACAATTCGAATTTATTGATTCTATGGCAATCTCAACAATTGTTCCTATCTTATGATTTATTTTCATGTATTTTGTTCAGCGATTCAATTTACTTCTCACTCGGTTTGATACCGCACTAAATGTTCGATAAAGTGATCGATAACCACCTCAAAAGCTTGACTGCTGCCACGATTCCAATACTCGGTCGTATGAGTGATATTACAGTTCGTACACAATGACAAGGTTCAAGCATTCTAGCGAAGTAACAACTTCATTGAAATCATAGAAAGTCTCATACGTTTGGCTTTGTGTAGATGTATTATTGGAATATATAGTCATTGATACATTCATAAATGCATACATACACAGATAAATACAATGTAAAATGTTATATAATTAATAAAATAAATGAACAAAACAATTAATTTGAACAAACGATCGAAGTTTTTGTTGAATCGTAAATTAATGAGAAATAGATTAATTACGAAATACTGACCAGATATTATACATACATACATACATACATATATACATACATACATACATACATATATACATACATAAATAATAAAGGCATGATAAATTCAAATAACAGAAACGGATATAAGAATATAAATCAAAATAAATTTAAAAAAATACACGTTAGGCCGTATAGTATTGTGGATTAGTTTAATAATATCAAGTGTTAAATTCCCAATGCTCTCAATGGTAGACAGCCAAGACTATATCTACTCATGTATGCAGCGCTGCTTATGATCAACATATAATCAGTTCTATGCAGTCCCAGCCAGATACGCTTGGGTCAGAGCAAAAAATTTTTGTTAAGCCTTAAAGCAGTTTTAAAACAATTCCCTCTCTCTCTCTCTCTCTCTCTGTTTTATACCTGTAGAATTCTTTTGATATCTTTGCCTTATGAAAAGCTTATGGCAAATTGCATGGGCTCTGGATATATCTTTTACCCAACCACTTTGAGTCTCGCCCATCGATGATCAGATATTTAAAGTGGTATACCATGGAAATATAAGCTTTCAATTGAAAAACAAAAATCAAATTCAGTTTCCATATTCTAGGCACTTAATAGAGTATTTTCTAAATGAAGCAGTGCTCCTTTCTTCGTGCAAATACCAGTAGCCAATAAATACCAAGAATCCAAATAAATAAATTGAAGTCGCCGTAATCTAGTAGATAGTGTACTTATTAGACTTAAGGTCACGGTTCAAACCACAGCGGCCGGGTTCGTATCCCAGATGACAAACGAAAATATGAAAAAAAATATTTCTTCTGCCGTTCGGAGTCGACTTTAAACACCGTCAATGGTGTGAGAAACTAGGTTCATAACCCTGACAATTATGTATGTATGTATGTATGTAATCCAAATATATTAGTCTTGTTCAAACAATTCCCATATACGAGTCATGTTTTAGCAAAAAATTTAAAATTAACCAAGAATTTATAAAAAAAAAGAATACTAACTTTGTTCCATTCAATTTATTTTCATTACAATCAGCCTAATTTAATTCTGCACAGGCAATTAAAAAGTTGGACAAGCAAAAGTACAGGAAATAAACTCAAAAATTCCTGCAAATACGAAGCAGAACTTGAGTTTACAGTTCCTGGCCTTTAGTTCAAACGCTTGTTTAATAAATTTTAAAAATAAAGCAAAATTGTTACCGTCTTGATATGTTACAACAGTTTTATGTTATACATGGTCAGGTGAAACAACAGAAACAACAGAAACAATAGCAACAACACAACAATAATAATCAACAATAAAAAATTACCCACTATTTATACTCAGCAGCAACAAATACAAGAGAGACATAGAGCGAGCACACAAGTGTTAAAGCGCAGGACTGACTTTATTTCGAACATAAAAACTTGAAAATTCGAACAAAACTTAAAACATAAAGAAATAAAGGTGACCAGATGCGAATGAAACACGATACAAAATAATATGAATATTATGAATACCTTTTACAATACGAAACGACCAAAATTGTTAAAATAAAATTTACAAAAAACATTTCAAATACCATAATTTATGTGGATGATGATGATGGTGTATGTATGAGTAATAACAACGAAACAAATGCCACCCAAACAAAAAGGTAACAATGGAACACACAATAAATTTCATATTTTATTTATTTTCCTAATTAATTGGCATTTATTTTGTAATAAATTTTGTCAAACAGAAAACAGCAAATCTTTTTGTTTTTCTTTTTTTTTTTTTTTTAAATTTGCTCACATCTGTCAGCAGCCGTAGTTCTTTAGAAGTTACAAATAAACAACAACAACAAAAATACTTTTTAGCCCTTAAAAAACATCATGTGACGCCCACTAATAAAATATAAAAAATATATTTTAATTTATAAATGAAAAGAACGTTTTTCAACGTTTTTTTGTTATTTGTTCTTTTTTTGTTTTGTCTTTTTCTTATGCGAAAACAAAAGTGTTAAATCAAAGAACATTAATCTGATCATTAACGATTCGAAAAGAAGGCGAAAAACTTTAATCAGGCTATCATGGTTTAACAGAAACTACTTGACCTATTTCGCTGAAATTTTAAGACAATATTACTAAGACGTGTAATTTTAGCTCGAACTTAACACCACAAGTGCAAAAAGCAAAATGTTATTAACAATCAAATGCCTCTTAAACATATAACAATTGATTTCTTTAAATAAATTTATGTTTAGGAAAAAAATCGAAACAGATATTTAGGAAGAAACTTAACACCATAATTCGCAAAGGGAAAGTTGTCAATTCTATTAAACGTTTAACATTTCGCTTAAATTTCTTCAAATTATTAAATAATAAACCCGTTAATTATTTGGGGTAATACCCGTTAATTATTTGGGTTATACACATACACATTGTTACTCGTTCTTACTACTACCAGCCTGATTAACTCAAATCAGTTACACAATCCCACTAACATTTACATACTCTAGCATTTTCACTTTGTTGAGTATGTGGTGGTGTTGGGCTTATTTTCAAATGTTCTCATTCTCATATGTGTGTACACATACATTCACACTAACGTTCTTTTAAAAGAGAAAAAAAAAGAAAAGAAAAGGAAAAAACCTAAAAGACTAATGAGCAATTTTAAAAGAGTCTCCTTATTTCCTTATTTTCTTCAATTTTTTTTTGTTTTTTACATGAAATAATGACAGGAAGTGACAGGAAATTTAAGTACCCAAGAAACTGTTAAGAAATATGGGAAAAAAAATTAACAACAACAACAACTGAATAAGAATTAAACATAATTATTCTTGAAGCAAAAACCAACAACAACAAAATCAAGAAAAACAAATCTCTTTTAGAAATGCTGTTGATTGATTTGTAGTAATTAAGACAAGGGGAGCGAAACAGAGGCAGAAAAACAGAAAAAAAAATATATAAACTAACAGACTATGCCGTTAAGTATCAATATATATGTGTGTGTGTGTGTGGTTGTGTGTGCCTGTCATTATTTGAGTCAATACTTGTGTATATGGGATTAGAGGAGACATTTGACGTTTGAAGTTTCACTTTGTTTTTGTTTTGTTTTTTCTTTTTGTAATTATTCAATACAATATTATATAACGCGTGTATATGAGTGTGTATGTGTGTATATGAGTGTGTATGCGTATATAGGAAATATGTCAAATCAATGTGTTCTTTTGAGAAAAATTTCGCATCACATCTTATTATAAATGGTACTGGCATATTAAATTATACGACGACGAATAAAATCTAAACGTTTGATTAATTCTGTTTCAAATCTTTGTTGTTTTCATTTTACACTTCACTTCTCTAGATACTCGTATATTGGAGTAAATATATAAAATAGAGTGTCAACTGGTCAACGACTGATTAATGCCGATGTGATGATAGCATTAGATACTTCGTAAGTAAGCAGAGGAAGTTCCATTAAAGTTGATTCTCCTTTCTTCTAATGTTAAGATCATCTGTGAATTAGAAATAAAGATATCTTGTCTTAGGCGGCAATGCACTTCAAATTAAGAAAGAAATCCCATGGCTTGCATTTACTCTTCGATCATTTTCTCTCTTCTCTCTCTCTCTATCTTCCTCTTTCTCTCTCTCTCTCTCTCTCTCTTTGGATTTTAAACGATTTGAATGGACATAATTTCTTAAATACTTTTTGTGGTTTTATTAGATAATTAATTTTTTTAAAATTCACTTTAGGTACGCGATAATATTCTACACATTTATTTAGTGTGCTGTCTTAGATTGCTTTAAATATGCTGCTTAATAAGTTTCACATGTCGTCGTCATTGCCGTCATCTTCAGCGTCATGAACTTTACCCAACAAACTCCTTCCAACTCCTTTTAGATTACCTGTCATTACACTACTTATTGTTTGTGTGATTAACTTGTTGTAATACTTTCTATGCCTTGAAGTACAGTTAAACAGAGACAGAGATAGTGAAAGAGAAAGAAAGAGAGAGAAAGGAAAACGAAGATACAACAACAATATGTAGAAAATAGAAAAGTAGGTATTATTAGTGTTAGAAAACTAAATATTATGTTTGCAATACACAAACACTCGCACACACACATACAAAGAGAAGGATATACTATGTATGCATGCACATGCATGTAGCCTAACAAAACTCTTCTTAAGTGTCACACATATTTTGGTGTCATTTTCTTAGTTTTTACTTCTTTTGTTTGTTTTTATTGGATCCGTGTTTCTTGCTATTATTGTTGTTGTTGTTGCTGTTGTTGTTGTCATAGATGGTATACCATGGCATAGCATGGCAACACATTTTGCAATTTTTTGTCTTTATTGTTGTTCATCTTCCACAGCCACCGGCTGTTCTTGATAACCAAAACGTGATTTCACTGCAAAACAAAACAAACAAAAAAAAAAAAAGACGCAAGCAAAAGTTGCCATCAACTCCGTACATTTCGTTTTGTCGTTTCATTTCAAAACTCTCAACACTTTTCGCCAAATGGAAGCGAACGTATGGAAGGTGCAGCCAACAGCCACTAGTCAGCCAGCCAGCCATCTATCCAGACAGTATAACCAGCTAGACAAACAACAGGCCAGGCCGGTTATCTCTGTGATACAATAGTGCTGCTAATGAAGATTCCAATGAGTACAACTACTCGCGTCGCATTGCTCTGCAGAGTCACAAATATTATCAGTCGGCTGTTATGTGGTATGTATGTGTGTCTGTCTGTCTGTCTGTCTGTCTGTCTGTCGAAATAAATGAAGTGGAGCACAACTAAAGTTCCAATAAAAACAAACTGAAGAAGAAGATGAACACCCTTAACAAATTTATTTTTATTTTCTAAATTAGTTTTTATTTGTTGTTCTTGTTGTTGTTATATTTTTGAATTCAGTGTTGAAAGTACACACACAAGATGTTTTTGTTTTGAAATGTTGCATGAACGACGACAACAATAACAGCAGCACGACTGTTGCCACTGTTCCAAATACTAGACTGGGCTGGGCTGTGTAAATTAGAGTTAATTTTAGCTGCTTCAGTTCATTTTCTGTGTTTTTTTTGCTTTCCTTTTTTTCCTATTCTTCTGGAAATCGTATGTATATACGTGTGTGTATGTGAGTGTATTTGATTCCCTTTCAGTTATCGCTGCTTTGGCGGCGGCAAATCTTTTTTAAGTTCATGTCTTTTTCTTTTTTTTTTTTTTTTTCTTTTATTTTATGCTGTTCATTAAGAGCTTTTTTTATGTTTTCATGTTGCACAACAGTTGCTGTTGACATTGTGTTACAAAAATAAAAATCAAGTCAATAAACTATAATTAGACAAAAAACGGCTATAATATGGCATAAGCACACGTTGAAAGTTGTTTGTCCAACTGTTTTGGGTTACTCTGCTGGAGTTCACTCAATTTTCGGGTAGTGTGTTGGCTTATTAGACGTGAGGCCAGTGTTCAAACCCTAGAGATCAGACATCTAATACAGATTTGTGGGAAAAACTCTGAGAGTAAAATAAAATTGCCATGAAAGAGTCAACTTTAAACTGTAGGTCACGTTACTCATGGACAAGATTAACACACCCAACATAAAAGGTGTGAGAAAAATTAGTTGTTGTAGAGGTGTGAATCGATTTTCTCATATTTTATAAAAAATTTTTAATATTGTAATACTGCTTATACATGATCATGGATTTTGAGTTTATGTGGCAAAATGGTGTTAACCTTGTGTCCATTTCAAACGCTTTCAGCTTCAGTTGTGAAAATTCGTAATATAGTCGGGCACTTGAAACTATAAATAAGTATTTCAAATCTGGACATGACACTGTGCTTGCCTAACACGTATAAATATTATCGTACCATTTAGATCTTATGGACTTCATTATTATTTTCGCTTCAACAACTATTTGGGCTGATTGTCTGCGGCTACAAATTGCTAACACTTTGTGCAATCTAAAACAAGGCCAACAGCTTTCAACAAAGCTACGGAATATTGACAAAAGTTACTGCTGTTTAGAGAGTAGTAATTAAATGCTGAAGAAGTTTCGATGAGGCAATTGCTCCTTGCTGACTATGTTGTAAGCATAATGTACGGGTGAATCAATATTCCGAATCATAACTCTGTAGAGCGAATATAATTCATTACTAACGTCATACAAGAATTTCTAAACAAGCTAACATCTAATTTCACTTAGGTTATCAGTGTTTTTCCAACTGTTAATCAAAATAATGAATATCCCCAGAATATACAGCTTTTTACGACAAACCGAAAATATATCTCAGCAGATAAAATTAATGAGTTCTACCATGTAGCTGTTGCATGGCATATTACAAGCCAGATATTGATCTCATCAATGATTTTCGATTTCTTCAACAATTTTAATTGTTTTGCGTCCCTTTTACACAAACACTTCGTTAGATTCAGAGAATATTTCCACCAAAATAAAATGACAATAAGCTTAATAGCCTCTGAGCAAGATGAACATTTGAAACATGAATCTCAATTTATATGAGAAATCGTGAAGACATTTACATGGATTTGGAAATGGAAATTACTGAACAAATTTCTTCATTTAACGACTGACGAAAAAGAATTTTAATAATTAAAAAACTACACCGGAACAGAATAAAATAAATCATTGTCATTGAAATAAAGGAACTCGTAATATTCTTCTAGGCCAATAATATTTTAATTCATATTATAATTCGTTTATTCGATATTATTTTGACCACGACTAATAAGAGTTGTACGACGTATTTATTTTTTAATTACAACCATGTGGTGCCGTTAATCATTTGGATTTGAATTAGTCACTTGTACGAATGTATGATAGACTTGTCTGCTTTATGTTTAAATATCGATATGTCTTGCTCTCGGTCGGTCTGTGTCTATCTGTCTATTTATGTTTGTCAAACAGATTCGATGGTAACAGATTATTCTGCTAAGATTTATGACTCGTTTAGTTAAGCATAAATTTTGTTTTCATTTATGTGTCACCACCTACAATTTTTGTTATTGTTTTAATTTTTCTTTCTGTTTTATTTTTGACAAATTTCCAAAACAACAATAACAACAACAGCAGCAAATAGACAGACAGACGAAGCAGAAAATTATCAAAAAAACATTTAACAACGACCATCACCTCACAATTCTTAACAATAACAGAAAGAAGAAAACAGCTTGTAAAGCTCTTTCCATCTAAGCAAATATTGATACAATGGTTGAACGCATAATTTATGCGAAGGCCCAGACAAAGGTAACCCATATTTCAGAATACATACATATGTATACCCAGACACCTGTCCTATCATTTAAGATTTCCTTGTGTTCTCTTTGCCTTTAATTACGTTTCTTTTCACATTTATTTACGCTTTCGATTTATTTAAAGGAAATATGCTGTTAAACGGAATATTTTTAATATTTTCTTGTTTTTTTTTTCACTTGTCTGGTCTTGTAGTGCCTGCACTACAGTCTCTTAAAATGAAATTTAAAGGCTGGCTTCAGCTTAAAAGCAAGAGTGGTTTGGTTTTGCATACACTTTCAGTATCAGCAGCAACAGCAACAGCAGCAGCAGCAGAAAATGCCTTTGATGTCTGTTGGAATGGTTAAACTCGAGTCTGAAGTGTTTTTCTTTTACTTTTACAAACACAAACACACTTAAACGTTCATGTACGTAACCGTACCTCATTAAACAGTTATACAATCCTACTCTTCATACACATATACTACTACAACTATCCTACACTGTCATGTACTATATGTGCTCTTGTACTCTCATGCATATATGAGTAGACATTGATTTACTGTTTGATTAAATGGAAATTAAATTGCCTGCCTCTAGTCATACACCAATAACCAACAAGCAACAACCAACAACCAACAACAACAACACTCAGCAACATCACCTACATATGTACATATATATGGTATACTTCTACAGTTACATAAAGTTCTTGTGAAGTAAAATTCATTGAAATTTGTTTCCCTTTTTCTCTTCAAGTTCTTCCATTCACATTGAATGCATTTAAATTTGTTTGTTTGTTTGTTTGTTTGTTGTATTGAAAGGGAAATTAATTTTTCTTTCAATCTTTATTTAACGGAATTTTAATAAATTTAATTATATAAAGAATTCGAAATAATAAAAAATTTAAATTTTAAAGAGCTAAGCCCCTGAAAATGTGAATAATTTTGAAGGTACCTAATACTGTAATAATTAACATATGTTGGCTGATTAATAACCACTTCCTGGACAATAATTCCTTATGGCAAGCACTTTGCACATGTAGTGGAGGCAAAGGATTCTGTTCATACTGGTATTTATGTAATTGAATGTCTGTTAAAAAGAATGTTACAATTTGGAAATAACCTTAAAGGGTTCTAAATTTTCTGGACAGGTTTCCCCACTTGCCGCTGTAACACAAATACAACTAAACGACTGTTCTTGCGTAGAACTCCAACACTTTGAGATTTATTGAACACTAGTAAGCAAAAACCTTACTGGAATCAATCTATAAAAGAAATACTTGATACACTTTTATGCCTTAGAATTTAAACAATATTATCTTTGCCATTGAATTTAATTGTTTATAAAGAAAAGTATGATGAGCATACATATTTATTCGTGCGCACTCCTTATGCAACTTTGAAACGAAGTGGATATTATACTGTGAATGATACTTTATATTCAACAATTTTAATTTTTCTATATTTTAAATGAGACAATTTATGTTTTAGAAAAAAGGATGTTTTACACGAAAACTTCTATGGATTTCGTTTTTATTATTTTGAAACCAAAAAATTTTAAGATTTATGCAGGAAACACATGCAGACGCACTCTCGTTGAAATGCGGCAGCAAACATAAGTTAAACAACATGAAACATAATTCCTAACGTACATATGTACTCTCTCACCATTCACCAACACACTGAACAACAGAAACTATGAATATGAATACAAGATAATATTATAAAATTTTTACAAAATTTAACATTCAACACAAGCAGCAGCAACAGCAACAACAACGACAACGACGTCTTGATCATGATAATCATGCTGAGCCTGAACAACGTCATTAAAAGTATTTTCATTTCAAAACAAACAAAAAAATTAAGCAAATGACACAAACAAATATTATGAATTAAAGTTTTATTTTTCGTTTTTATTTTCGTTCTTTTTTTTTCTCCCTTCATATTTCATATGCCAGGATTCATCATCATACTCAAGTTGCAAAAATACACACACACACACATGCATGCATTCACATATAACAGACATCGAAATTGTTTGAATCAGTCAACCCACTTCCATACAACATGGCATTTGGAAAATAAAAAGAGATAACACACTCACACACACACACATACATAGTACATACATACATACATACATACTTTCATACATAAATATATTATAAATGTGAATACAAGAATGTAAGTGTAAGATGTATGTATGTATGTATGCATGTGTGTTAATATGTCTTTCAAGTACAAGTGAAAGTAAACCGAAAAAAGCAACGAATGAATCCTTAAAACATATACAGCATCTGCCTAAGCTGTCATTATTATGTTTATTTTAGTTTAAGTCCACACATCTCTTTTCATTTCCCTTACGTACTCGCTCACTTCACTCATTCACTTGGTGCTCTCTAAGTGGTCCAAAATCATCATTTTTGCCTCAATTTACGTCTAAATTTTATGGGTCAATGGTTGAAGAAGAAAGTGATACTCATACTTATACTGATACTGATACAGCTACTATGTGTGAGTGTGTTGTAGTTGCTGTTGTTGTTGCTGTATAAAATAAACTTGTAGTAACTTTTTGTTTGTTTTGTTATACAAGCAATGCTGTTTTTACTTTTACGGAGTAGAGCAGAGCCCGGCAAATCCTATGCACGCGTGCATGTCAGCCATTATTAAATTTACAACAATGTTCTCTCACGATCAAAAATACACTCAGTCTCATTTGAGCATCCATTGAAAGAGGTTGTGTTGTCGCATGTTTCTGCTAATGCAGGGATGTACAGTATGAATATCCCAGAAAGTTTTCTATTAAATATGTATATTTCCAAAAAAAAAAAAACAAATTTTAATCTAAAATGCTTTCTTAAATCAATATAATCAAAGAAGTCTAAACGAATTTTACAAATTTTAATTTAATAAACTAATATTTTTAATTAAAATACCACCATTTAAAAATTTAAAGTTTCCATGCCTGTATTGTAGTGAATTTAAGAGTATAAATTTTTCTCTTTTCTTATTTTTCGCTCTCGCACAACTGACCAATAGCAAGAGCTGCCGGGCTCTGGAGTAGAGCAAAGCACTGATTTCTTCTCTACAGTCTTTCTCTCTCTCTCTCTCTCTCTCTTTGAGTGCATTTTAAATGAATTGCCTTGAATGGGATTAAATTGTGTGTTGAGACTCTGTGAGTAAAAAAACGTAGAGAAAATGTGAAACATTTAAACAGATCCTGATTCAATTGCTTGCTTCTCCTGCTGCTAGTGGCAGTGGTATGTGACTACTATGAGAACGAGCAGAAAAAGCGGGCAAAACTACTACAAAACACTACTTATATACATAAGTCCAAAGAGAGAGAGAGAGAGAGAGAGAGAGAGAGTATATTTGAACCAGAGCGAAAGGGGGAAAAATAATATTAAAAAAAGCCGGCCCTGTTTATAATGAGATGATAATATTGTGATGATGGTTTTTTTTTCTTTCTTTTTTCTCTATTTCGTCCTCCTTTTTACTTTTTCTGTGTAAATCTTTATACATTTTTTAAGCTCTATTTCGGTAGGGATTAGAACTACAAAAACTTATAAAAAAAAACTGAAAAAATAAAATTTAATTTTACTCCAAACAATGAAGGCTCAACAACAACAGCAACAGAAAAAAAAAGAAAATGCTACTGATTAAAGAGGGACATAAAATTTTCCAAAAACCGAATTAGTTTTAATGATGCAACACAAATTAAGGCATTAATAATTAAAATAAAATAAAAAAAATTGTTTAAAATGTCGAAGTATTTACAATCTAAAGAAAAAGTGAAGAAAAAACAAAAGAACTTACAGACAAAAAAATTGTGTTCCTGTCTTCTTTAATTAACAAATTTAAAGCAAATTAAGCATGTCGTCTAGCGTTGCTTGGGAACAAAGTTGCCTGATTCCTATACTCTGTCAATTAGTGGCTGTTACTGGTGGTTCGTTGTTAATGTTGTCTACTGTCTGAAAGCATCGCTTAGTAGACTTCCTAGATGGTTTAATTGTAGGGAATTGAATGAAACCTCTTTATTTTATAAATTCGAAATTCACAACATCATAGGTCTGTTCGTTCCAGTTGTATGCCAAAGCAGAGTTTATAGTACATAGTTCAGTGTTAGTGCTGTTGTTCGATTATTTACTTAAACCATTGCTTTCATTGTTTTACTATTAATTTCCCTGATAATATTTAATTTGAAACGAATTCTCTCTTTTCCTAACTGATCCTACAAAGTGTTGAAACAATTTCTATACCCCGCAGTGAGTTGTTGTTTTTTGTTTTTTCTTTTTTTAATAAAATTTACAAAAACATTTCATTTCTTAACAGTTCAATGGACTCTCTAATCTTTTCTTATTCTTTCGATATTCGTTTTCCTAAGACTATGAAAGAGAAATACTACAGAACAAACTTAACCTAATTTTACAACAATATGTCAGTAGTATAAGGATATTTTGTTTTTTGTATTTTTTTTTTTTTTTGTGATATTAAATCCTTGTTGAACATTTTCTTACGACCTAAGGATCCAATGGCTGCCACTAATAACAAGTGTTGCTTTTACTGTGTGTAATATGGGGCACACACATACACACACACATCATAATCTTCAGCATGGGGGACAGCGGCAGTAGCACATCACAATTACAATAACAACAGCAACAAAATAAACTAAATGACAACAATAACAACAACAAAAACAAACAATATCAAATTCATCTTAAGCAACTGTTACCCCACCGCCTAATGGCATACCAAACAACAACAACAACAGCAATCATATTGTTTTTAAGGAAAAGTTTTCATTCTTTTATTCCTGTTCCTCTCTTACAGCGTCGTCTGTTTGATTTTACTGTTTAAAGATGCTAGGCAAACGAAGGATGAAATGAAAGGCAAAAACCAATAACAACTACAAGCAACAACACTTGCGTATAATGAAGTGTAAAGTGCATAGCAAAAATCAAATATCAACAGGAAAAACAAAAAACAAAACCAAATCCTGGGAAAAGGATTCACTTGAGAGCAACAATAACATCACTCTTCTCAACATACATCGGCATAACGGGATAAAAAAGGGGAAGGGAACAAGGATATTTACAAAAACAAACAACAACAACAAGCAAAAAAAACTTGGTTTGATAATTGATTAAAAACGCAAGTGTTTGACGAAGCAATGAAATACTCTAGTAAGTAACACTCTCTCGCTCTGTGCCCTAGCAAGTGGTATTAGTAGTGGTGCTATGAAATTAGAAATCCACTAATCACTTAAAGATTCCATTATCAACCAAAAAAAGAAAGAAAAAAACGAAAAAATATTCTTCATTAATGATTGATTTTTACTTTGAACTACGCCCTCCCAAATGGAGAAAAAAATAAAAACCTAAAAGCCATTATCGTTTAACAAATTACACTGTGCGATACAAAAAAATACAACAAAAATTTGGTTTTTGTTTATTGGAGTAGAACTCACAGTTAAGATACTTAAAAATAGTCTGTAGGAATGGCAACTCTATACAAAATACAAATAAAAGAAGGAAAATATGGGGGGGGGGTGTATTGTAAAAAGCATTAAATTTGTAACAGAAAACGTTTTCAAATAGGCTTGGATGATGGCTTTTTTACAGCGGTCGGGGGATAAATATCCGCTTAAGAAATTAATGCTTGTGACACAAACATCAAAAGCGTTCAATTCCAAATAACCTTTCAAATAAACGGAAATGAAATTCTTAATTAAATTTTATTCAATAAAATCACCGTTAATCTACGAATTACTCAACGAAAAGTAATTGAACAAAAAATATCTTTTAGCTCCATGTTACAACGGTAAAAATTTATGTTTAGAACTCCTGACACAGAGACAACGACGGATGCTCTAGTTATAACGCTTTAGAGTGCGAACATCAGACTTCTAGTCCATGCTCCAGCGACTATTATTTCAAAATCTATTTTCCCTCAGCCATTTTCTCTACGTCTTTAAGGTCATTATCAGTTCTTGAACTAGATTCACGATTGACTCGTCTCTCCTAAAACAGTCTCCTCTTTCTCATCGCCTCTTCGGCTTTAGCTAAAGTCATTGTCTAGGTGGCCAAGACTCATACACCACGTGTGAATACCTAGAACACAATATCGAGTAGTGACTTCGACAAAGCATTGAGCGTTCTCCTATGAAGTTTGAACGGACATTCTGTGTGACTATAATCAAGCATTGACCACATTTACTGCGGTTTCTTACATTTTACAAAAGTTGCCCCATCTGATAGCACATTATCAATCCTAAGCATATTGATCCTCAATAAGATTCCTTATGAAGAAAATTCACACAAAAGCGTTGAGGTCGATACTTCCTTCTGGAAGGAAGAGTTAGCTATACATACCAAAGAGATGCCTCCAATGTTTCATGTCACACTACTTGTTGGCAGCAGCATTATATTATTTCCATTACATTTTCGATCGCCTGTCTTCGACATCAGTTTGATTATGGATGGAACAGGTAACTTATCGCCACCTAAAACCAAATCACATTGTCTAAAATCGTAAATTTTCTTTATAAATCTTCAGTTTTTAAATTTTATTTTTATTAACTCTGATCACAGGGAAAATTTTATTGAATTGCGGTGCATTAAGAGTACATAAACCAGAGTGGTTTTCTAAAAGGTATTCCTTTGCATATTACGTGCATAAAGCCTTTTATTACTGAAACCATTAAAAATTATGTTTTCTCAGTCAGACATGAAAGTGATTTTCCCTCATGCATAACCAACAACAATCATTTGAAAAAAGAAAACCTTCACTTTTTATTCTCTGTGCTGCTCTCTTTGCAAATAAACGTCAATAATTTCCCACCTATTAACCTTATTCATGCATTTGTACGCATTCATTGGCATTCACAACAGCGTATGCCGTTTAATATTGGCTCTTAAGCTGCTCTGTGAGCCTTTTTTAATGACACGATATTTATTACAACCTTTCAACAGTCGCTAACAACAACGACCCCGACCTCGATGTCTTATTTGTTTGTGTGCGCATGTATGTATGTGTGTGTAAAACAGCGTAAATTTGTGTTTATAATTTAGAAAACATATGAAATTTATATCATCATTCTCCTTAAAAATGTACATCTCAATAGAGCGAAATAAATCATATAAAAAAAAAATATCCCACGTTTATAGGATCATTACCGAAAATATTTTAACACACCACACCACATTTCATTTCATTTCATTACATTTCTTTTCTTTTATTTTTATTTGTATTTGTATTTTTTGTTGCATGTAAATAACAGTATTATGGCCATTATAAAAAGGGCACAATAATGTATAAATTTAAATTCAATTCAATATTCAAAATTTTGAAACGGCAAATATGTATCATAAGACAGCCAGCCAGCCAACCAACCAACCAGACGTTACACTGTATGAATGGGAATGAACCACGATTTTTACTTTAAACTGAAAACAACTACAACTTGATCTCATTTCTTGCTCCCACTCCCACTCTCTCTCACTCTTAAAGTTGTATGTACGCACATGCACATGGGAATTCAGTTCAAACAGTCATCGTCATAATAAACATTTAAATTTATTCTCCTGTATTCAAAATTCATGTATGTATGTATGGGTATCGTTGAAAGAGTGCAAGGGAGAGAGAAAGAGAGATAACAATGATAACCGTATTTTCCTTTAAATGTTTATGTATCAGCATGTACATGTACGTTAGTTTAACTTTTCTCTTTGACGGTAAAATTGTTGTAATTTCAAATCTCAGTACATATGTGTGTGTGTATGTAAATTAACATATTTTTGGTGGTAGTGCTATTGTTATTGTAATAATTACAGTTGCTTTCAGCTATTTACTACAGTGTTGGTTGTTTGTGTATGTTTGGACAAAATTAAACCATAAACAGATTCGTAGTTTCCTTTAACACTGACAATAAATAAAATGAACTTCTCAAGTCAGTCAAAGGTGACCAGAAACGAATTTTACGATGTATTTTTAGAAATCAGAAATGAGTTATAATGTTTATACGTTTCAACTATGTATTGTAGAATCACAATCTTGTATTGACTTTGTCTACAAAAAAAAGTAGTACAAGCTCTAAACCCTCCAAAAGACATCAAAGAGAATTCGTCTTTGGCCTCTCTAGTACGTATATGTACATGTGGTAAAGGATTTGGAATCCAGACACGATTTTTCTCTTCCAAATGTTCCAAAAATTCGTTCCTGATATGCTCGAAAGGATTATATCCGTCAACACTTAATGGATAATATCATTAAGACGCCAATGCATAAAAACAATTTGCCTAATCAATCATCTGTAGATGGGTAGTACGATTCAACGGTACGGTAGACAGCATTGGACAGAAACTGCATGGTCAGAAAACTACAAAACACTGAAATTATGTACTGTTTTGGGAATAAGCGATACAGATGGTAACAGTTGTCTCTGTGTCTAATTAATTGAGATAATAGAGCATATCATCAATATGTATTTGAGGACCTCGTAGGATATACGTATAATGATCAGATATTGAACAGGACAACAAGCACATCAATTCCGACCAATTGAGAACAGCACAGCTGCCCGGAAGGACTATTTACTATACGAACGGTATAAGCGTGAGGATAGGCCTGGACTGCATGTGGTCATATAACAGAGCCACAAACCAGAAAACGTAGCTAGAGAAGCACTAAAGGCAAGAGTAGCCTGAAATCCATTACTTTTTTTTTGTGAATTTTGAAGAAATTTTACAAATACACCAGCGATACGTACGTTGTTTATGAATTTCACTGATTAGTGCGAAACATTCCGCTGCGGTAATGTAAGACTATGGCATCGATAAGCCAAAACACAATTGGATGCCATCCCTTCAGCGTACTTACCTATCACATTTCTTTTTTTGTATTCTTTTAGTTTGTTTGACGAAAATTGTATATTGGCCACCTCTTTTATAATAGTTTTCTAGCCCCCACGCATATGCAACACAATTTACATAGTTGCGTCAGTGTGTGTATTTATGTGAGCCTCCGTGTGTGTGTGTGTGCTGCATACTTGACAAATTTTATCACATATAAGCTGATAATAAATTTTATTATCCTGTGAACCCTTTCTCTATGCATCTACCAGTTTTCTCATTTGCTGTTGTTGTTGTCGCAGAAAAGTAATAAAATTTTGAATTTTTGAAATTATTCAGGTCATGTAATCAAATCATATACGGATGATATACGACTGAGTGTATGAAAAAGTTGTAAAAATTAGGATTTCGAACAGTTTAAGAGGAAAACAAATTAATTTGTAAAGAAATTTATCGCTTGAAGATGGAATCGAGTCTGTTTTAAATAACGTTACAGTGTTTAATTATGGCTATTCAAATTCAATTTGAAGAAAGGTGCGAATAAAGGTTATTTGGACATAAAAATTCTCATACTTTGTTGTTTATTTTTAAGTTGCATTTAAGAGAAGCACAAAAAGTGTACGGATTTATGATTTAAGAAATCTTTGAAAATCATTTCAATCCCACAAGACATTTGTTATCTGAAAAATCTTCCAGGGATTTTCTATTTTAACAAAAGAAAACAAAAACAAAAAAACCCAAAATGCAATGGCTATGTACGTATGTATGTATGTATCTGGTTGAACATTTTTACGTTTTATTTTCTTAAATCTGAAATCTTTAACTTGATCTGCTTGCCAGTTGCCTTGTCTTGTCTTGCCAGTTGCCTTGTCTTGGTTATTAGTTTTTGCAAAAGAAATGGAAAACGAAGGAGAAAAAAACAGAAAAAAGGAGAACATAGTGCAGAATGTCTATCATTTATTCTTGATTGGCTTTTAGTTTTTAGTTTATCCAACTTATAAACGCTTATAATCTCTATAATGCTGTACATGTAGTTACTGTTGTTGTTGTTATAGCTCTTGTAGCTGTTGTAGATAGTTTTTCGATATTGTTTTTAAGCAAGAAAAAAACCAACAAACTATTGAAGTTAAGGTTTATATTATTTGTTTGTGTGCTTTTTGTGTGTGTTTTTTTTTTTTTTGCTTATTTCAATGGCCATAAAAGCTTTGCCAAATAAACTTCATTAGAACATAAGGGACCAGCCATTGCTTCCTATAGTTTTCTCTTCGTTTTGGTTTTTTTTTTCTTTTTCTGGATCTGTAGAACTGAAATAATATTTTCGTTTTTGTATGTTTCAAGGGCCAGCTGTCTATGATTTGCTTTCCTTTACTCAACTCTGATCCGGGTTTTTTTTTTGCTTTAATTCGTATACATTTGTAACACTCTAATATGTTTTGATGGAAAAGCCAATTAAAACAGATTTGGACCATAAAAAATAGAAACAAAGGCAAAAGGCAAAGGCCAATAAAAAAAAACAACAAAATCTATCGAAAAGTCATCAAGAAAAGTACTCAGAAAAAGAAATCAAAAATCAAAGGAAAATAAAGGATAAATATAGAAAATAGAAACAAATTAAAACAAACTGTAATAAAAAAAATGCGAGAGACAGAGAGAGAGAGAGGGAGAGAGAGAGAGAAAACATACAACAAAAGATAATGGATAATGGAAGTTTTGGCTTTTGAAACATTATTGCCATCAATAGAGAGATAAGTTTATTTAAGTTGGCCATTATGTAGTGGCATCACCTCCTCCTTTTGCCGTTTTCATTTTATTTCGGTTTTGAAGACTTAATTTCGGACTTCATAGCCTTGTATGCACTTGGTTTAGTTTTGTTCTATTGCCTCTATTGTGAGTTGAACTACTAAATTGTAACTGAAAGTGTCTTCTGCTACCGGAATTATAACCATTTGTGTGTGTTTTACTTTTTTTTTTTTGTTGTTTTGGTGTTTTTTTGTTTTGCTTTTAAAGATGGAATTAGAAGTTGAAGCACAAGGCAAAAACTTAAATAAAAACTATATTTTATTTTCATAGTCAGCACACATTAATAGTATAAAGTGTAGTAAAAAGAAATGCATTATTTTTACATAAAACATTTAAGGCCGTATTTATGTATTTATGTGTGATTATTTTATAATTTATTGAGGAACTAATGAATTGGAGAGAGATTACTTAAACATTTTAAAGAACGAATTCACCCCCAGGTCGAAAAAGTTAAGAATTCGTAATGATTTTTAAAAATCTCAATCTTGTTGCTCATAATGTGAAGATGTGATTTGCCAACAAAAGTCGCCTACAGATAAATTAAATGTATTGCTTTAAAATCCATGAAATCGCTTAAATATCGTGGGGTAAGTACACTTTTGCAGTTCTCTGTATGTACAACCAGACACATGGCTTAATATTCCGTCATAGCAATACTCGTCCACTTGTTACAAGGCCAGTCAGAGCCTATTTATAATAATTCCGAGATTATTTGTTGGTGTCCATAACGCTTCCACTGGTATATTAAAAATATTACCACCAAATTGACAGGGAATTCATACTTTGCCAAAAGGATGGAGCCAAAACACTTTGCATAAATTCAAATCAATAATTGAAAAGTTTTATAAAATTTTCCCATTTTAGTGGTTTACCAAAACAAGCAAAATCAAAATCATAATAATTAAGGTTTTTATTTATTGTAACTATTTTTCAAAATTTACAATTTAATGTCTGACGGCATAAATTTGTCAGAGTTTCAATTCTTTCTCTCTCTCTCTCTCTAATACTTGTATAACAATTTTCAATTTAAGCCCATTAAATCCTCTCTACTTGTGCATATAATTGCTGAATTAAGTTTTGAAGCCATTCGCATGTAGGCGCGTAAGGGCCCGCCTTGGCTTAATTACAAATATTTTGCAACAAATTTTGCAAAAATTTTGAAAACATAAATACTTCCGCCTGCAGCAGCAATAAGACCAACAATACCAACTAAAATAATATTCTCACAGTGTGAGGGAGGGAGAGAGATATGGCCAGTAGAAAGAGAGGAAAAAGGAAATCATTGAAAGATAAAAAAATGGATTTTTGGAAAAAAAATCTGTAGATTTCAATAGTAATTCAATTTTTTTTTGTGAATTTAATGCAACATCATTCAAAATAATAAGACTACCACCACTATTCTACTACTCTGCTTGCTACACATACTAACACGTACGTATGTACAGTGTATGCAGTTATAAATGCCTATACAAGCAAGCTTATAGGCATACCATTATGATTATAAAAGTATACGTTTTTGTTGTTATTGTTATTGTTTTTGTTTATTTTTTCTTTGTTCATAGTAATCATGCCAACCATAACATGTAACCATGGCAAGAACATGAATTGTTGCATTAAAATGCAATTTTATTACACACTTAATAAAATACCAATACCAACACTGATACACAAATACATCCACAACTGAGACATTTCACATTTAGTCATACCATTCTAAAGCATGTCTATTATTCAAACATGTAGACTAGAGATCAGCAATGAATCGTTTTTTCGCTACTCATAAGTACTCATGAAATTTTGAATATAAGTGAGTCAACAATATTGAAATTTAACTATGTACTGTGATTCTGATTCATACTCACTACAATGTTGATTTATAAGTACACGTTGCAATGAGTACGCGTACAACCTTGACATCAAACTCATACCATTCGAAATATATTTGATTCATAAGTCTACTCATTCAAATTCATAACTTTAGAAAAATACTTATAATATGTACTTATAAATTAGTCGAGTGACTCAGTCATTTACAGTCTTAGTTGTTGTGGCATTTACAAAAGAAGACACATAAGGAGAGCATAAACCAGAACAGCAAGCAGAGCAAACACACAACCATTTAGTGAGTCTTTTAGTGTTCGTACACGAATCATACTTAATTTATGCTTTGTGTATATGTTGAGTTATGGAGAGTCGAAATCAACAACATTATACGTGTTGGTAAGTATGAATATGATGAGTATTTCAAACTTTGAATATGAGTAGAGATTCCAGTATCAGAAATTATGAGTATGACCTCTGGTCTGCATGCCACTCCAGATTCAAATAATTGAATATTCCGTTCGCTTTTAATGCTATTTTATCATTCGAATATGATGCTGGTTGCTAGAAGTAGCTTATGATTTACTATTATGCTCACATATTCACTGATCTGTCGAAGACGATCTTTAGTAGTCAAAACAACTTCATATCAGAAACTTTAAATAGTTCCAATATTAGGGAAATTGTAAGTCTGTGACATTACATTGGTTCACACATAGTCTAAATATGTCAAACCATTTAGCTGACAGGCAAATTTACCTTCTGATTTTCTGAACTTATTTATTAACAGACATTTTAAATTTGTCCTCTTCGTACATGAGTTAAATGCTCGTAGAGAATAGAAAAATTTTGTTTTTTACTGTAAAACTAGTCACTTTTAGCTATTTGATGATATAAACCAGCTTGTATCTGTACACACACCCATACACGATTGCAAGAATCTTTCCGAAGTATGTATAAAAATAATGCATTTGAACACACACTCACGCAATATAATATGAGAGTTGTATGCGTGAATAATATAAAATGAAATTAACATTAAGTCGCATCGGACAAGGCAAACGATTATACGGCTGACTACAATAATAAACAATAAAAGGACATTGGGAATACACACATACATACATATGTATATGTATGTGTAGTTAACATACCACAAAACAAGTCCAAGCCAGTGAGACATGTATAGAGTATAAGAGAGTTTGTGTCTGTTTATTGGGTAAAGTGCATATGAAAATAATTTATAATGAAACACTTGAAGGATTTATGAGGCTATTTTCAACTCAGCCACACAGAGAAATATTTTCGAAAAAAAACCTTGTACCTCGCTTTCTCTCCTGCTCTCCTGCTCTTCTGCCTTTGTTCGTTTAGTTTTTAAGTGTTATACAGATGAGATTAACAGACAGATAGATAGGCGAACCGACCGACACTCTCTTGCACTCTTTACTGTTAATGGTTATCAAAGTTTTGTAGAATACAGTAAAATTACTCTCTCCCTCTCTTTCTCTCCCCCAACACGTTTAGATGTATGTATGTACGTATGTACGGTACTTGAATAAATACTCAGACATGATTGCACTCTCCATGTGGTGAATGCCGCCTGTCGGTAACCATCCTACCAGAGATCATATGGTTTATTAGTTTGTTCAAGTTCATATATATGTACATATGTATGTATGTATATGCGTGCATATGTCTGTGTATGTAATAATTTATTTAAAGTAACGTTAACCAGTGTAAATTATTGTGTGTGTGTATTTTATTTATATTATTATTGTTGTTGTATTTATTTTATTTTTTTTATGGTTATTGTTATTGCTTTTGTTGTTGGTTATTCATGTTTGTTTTAATTTTTCAAAATCTCCTCTTTAGAAAAGTCAAAAACTCAAACTCAAGTTCATCATTATTTTTTATTTCGTTTCGGTTCGTTTTTTCATTTGTTTGTTTTTTTTTTTTTTTTTTTTTTTTTTTTGTTAAGTAGACCGCTTAAACCCTTAGAATTTTATAGAAACTGACACACGAACACACCATACCATGCTGTTATATGAGTCAACATATATACATATGTATGTATGTATAATTAAATGATAGTTTTTACATACAAAATAGTGTGCAGTTGTTTATTAGTCATGCTTGTTTAACTAATGTGACCAACTGTTTGGAATATAAAATGTAACTTCCATCGCATTGGATGTCTTAAAAGTTCATACATTTGCATTCAAATTTTACAAACTTATGTATGTATGTACATTCGTTTAATGTTACTGTACTACAGAATGTATGGGTAACGGTTAATTACAAATATTGCATAAAGCATACGCCTACAGTGGCTATCTGTTACGGGATATACTATAATATGTACGTATGTATGTATGTATGAAAGTATACACATTTCTTTTTCTATACAAATGCTATTTATTCACAGGTAAAATTCAAATCCAAAGGCTCAAAGTTTGAAAGTAAATAAACACGGTTTAAGCCATGTAACTTATACGTCTCAAATATACAATGTATACCGCTTCACTTTGTATAGAAGATTTACGTACGATTACCAGCAATATGAAGATTGGTTTTGAATGAATTCTTGATTACTTTATCTGAGACGAGCGTTGACTGCATCCAATGCATAGGTCTGATGACAAGATGCTAATTGAACGAGACATTATTTAAGGAGGTCTTAAAGAATGATCGTCGGTAGTGCATGAAGGACAAGTTTGCGAACAGCTCAAATGGAGTTGGACAAAACACAGAGGCTGGCATGCGGTGGTTCAATCGAGCCATTGGGAGTTGTAGGACAGGTACAAAGTTGTTGTAGATTCTATTCGATTATGAGTTTAAAAAATTAAAGTGAATCTGGAACGACCATGCTATCAGAAGAATTGAATTTTCAAGGCAGGCGAAGGCCTTCACATAAGAGACCAAATATATACCATATTACATAACGTGTATATATTGGCTTAAAAACTGAGAAAATCTTACGAAAATTTTATATAATCAACCTCTTAAAATTGGTCACATTAAGAACAAATCCTTAATCAGATGTTTTTTGTTTTCTGTTTTTTTGTTTTGAATTCTTCTTTTCTAAAATAGTTGGTGGCGTTGTTTATTTTTATTGGCAATTTGCTTATTATAGCTATTGTATCTGTTGTTGTTGTTGTTGTTGTCGGTGTTGCTGCTGTTGATGTTAGTCGGTATCAAAATATTGTATTTGGTTTCAAACTGCACTACTCTTATATTGTTATTGTTGCTGTTTAAATGTCTGTTACAATAACCGGTACTTCATGCTGACATAAACATGATTTACACACAAGCACACGCACACATCCACGCCCACAGACCAGACACAAACGCATTTAGGAATACTCTCGTGCGCACATGAACTTGCTTTCATATTTACAAACAAATTTAACGCCAGCACTCTCATGTGAATGAGTGGATAAAAGAGCAGGCAGAGTGTAAGCGACTAAATAAGTTGGTAAGTGTATACGTTTGTATGTATATGTGTATGTATGTATGTATGTACGTACAAGAATTTAGAAAACTAATCTCATATACGAGTACAAGACTAATGTAATGTATCTGTGTTTGTATGTTCGAGTAGTTTTGTAGTCTCTTTAAAAGCACAACAACAACAACAATAACAATAAGCCATAACATCGTGTTCATATTAATACCAGGCAACATCATTCAGTCATACATTCATTCATATGTTTAATGTTTCACAACCAACACCAAGCAACACCAACACCAACACCAACACCAACAACAGATAAATAAAGAGAACATGATTATGTGAGTGCAATAGAAACATGAATGAGCAGAAGTGCTCAGAGAAAGGAGCAGGAGCACACATTGTAAGCGGAAGTGCGTAATTTCTCATTTTAAGCCATCGCATACAACTTTCAATGCCACTATGCATATACACACACATACAGGCACAAAAATAGTTGCATATGGTTTATTTACTTCTCTTGTATCGTGTCTAAATAGTTTAACAGGAACATTTTTAATTCAACCAAATGATCGTTTGTTTATTTGTTTGTTTGTGCAGTTGAGTGTGCTTGTTTGTGTGTGACACAAATAGAGAGAGAGAAAGAGAAAACATGCGAATAAGAGTGTTTAACAGAAAGAATGTTTACATACGGCCACTTGCTTGTATAAACTAATACAAGTTGTAATATAAACAGCTAAGGCCAACTAATTAGAACTATTTTTACAATTTTGGAGCAACGCAAGCAAGCAAAGTGAGTAATGAAATGAAAAAAATCCATATATTGGCGGAAATTTAATTTAGTTTGGTTTTTAATTTGCTCAACCGTCACTTAAGCTCTGCTGTATTCGGGTTTGTTCATTATTAACTTTCAATTGTTTGTGTGCCACATATATGTACATACGTCTACGTATTATTTTCTTTCTTTCCATTCTTTGTTTTTTTTTTGTTCATTTTCTGGTCAATTAAACTTTTAATGGTTTACACTTTATGTTAAATTCTAGGAATTATTTAAACTTTTAAGATTTAAAAAGTATTTAAATATTTTGTGGTATTTTGTTTGTCTGCCAGTACTTTTGAACAGACTTAAATAAGCAAACACTTTTTGTTTCTTCTCTTCTGTTTTTAGTATGAAAAGATGAAAAATTAAACACAATTTTTTTCTGTCTTTCCTTCCTTGTTTTGGAATCATGGACATGTAATAGCATTTTACAGATTTTCAAGTGATTTAATACAGTTTTCTTTTGTATATAATACAGGGAAACAAAGTGTGTGTGTGTGTGAGAGAGAGAGAGAGCGAAAGAGAGAGAGAGAGAGAAAGAGTTTGTTTAATAAAAAACTGTCTTAAATTAATTGAAAATTCTTTTTCGTCGAACATTTGAAATGAGTGTTATTGAATGCTTTCCATCAAGATTCTTTTGCGTTTCCCCTTTTTTTCTATTACCTTTTGGTTAAATGCTTATTTATATTGCAAATACATATTTGGCTGTTCATTGAGCTTTTCTTTACGAGGATTGAAACAAGAAAAGGAAAAGGAAACATTCATGTAATAATCAAGGAAGTCTTCTAAATTTCTTTTATTTTTGTGGACTGTAGCACAACCCTACAGGACACCATGCCGATTACAAAATAAATCTTTCTTCACTAGGTCGATCTAACAGATTCTAGCTCCATTGCACACGCCGAAGATAAGACAACTTACACTCTAACCGGATGATATTAAGTTCAGCTAAGTTAATTGGAGCATTAATGTTCGGTAACAGTTTGAAAATTGCGAACTCTGTATCCGCTCTGTCCAATATACCAACAACGCAATTATCGGTGAAATGCTCATGAGACTCAGGAGACTTTCGAAACTATTGATACCTTTTCTACTGTTTCTTAATCAACAATCGAACCCAATAGACACTTAATAATAGTTGTGGTCCATTGTGGTCCATTTACACTAATTGGCTCGATCAATAAGTTTTCATGTGGTGAGTGGTTTATTGATGTCCAATAAGTTCTAATATGGCCTGTGAATTAGTCTGGAACTCACTTGTGTTAAAATGTGCATGCCCAGGTCATCTTGCGTATCACTTTCTTTGCTCCAAAGTGTGAAATCGTTCTTTTCATTTCGAAGATCGCTCTACCATTGCCTTAGACAGCCTAATTATAACTCTCAACTTGGCGCAGACGGACAAAGGTAGAGAGACTAGAGCTCCTTATTATGGTCTGACGACAGCTGTGCTGTGAATTCTGTAGGCTTTAAGCGTTTTCTTCATTTTTAATTTTCCTTTTATATGAATACACTGGACTTTGATTGATATATTTAAAGAGATGAATGAAATAGCCACCCTCGTTTAAAGATACTTTGTGTTCATGACGTTCATCATGATAGTATTACGCAAATAATAATGACGACGATGATGATGATGATGATGATGACGATGATGATGATAACGGTTATCATCATGATATACGAGTAATTTGAAACAGCAGGTGTCATGCTATAGTTTATGAAGCCAAAGTAAAACAGCAACTTTTTTTTGCACAAACATTTTCAGCACGCAAATCCAATGCAGAGCACGAAACAATAGAAAAGACCTCTAGTGTTTGTGTAACAACAGTCTGTCTTTATTTGTGGCAAAAACTAGTAAAAACTTCATTTTTGTTCTCGATTTTTCAACTTCATGGCATAAACCATATCATGATTTCAGGTTTTCTTGCCATTTACTGGGGAGTTATTCAGTTGGTCGGTCTGTTACAACCTAGAAACCAAATAAATCGTTATACTCGATGGTCTATTTTCTCATATTTATTTTTGTTGCTCTTCTGCTCTTCTGCTCTTTTTATTTCGTCTCTTCATTTTGGTTTCAGCAAAACTGTTGAAAAACCGCATAAGTTTTCTACACCTTTTATGAAATAAACCAGCCAACCAACCAGCCAACCAACCAACCAACCAACCAACCCATCGACCCACCAACCAAGCGACCAACTATGCAAAATGATTCTATATATTAAAATAGATACAGACGAACTAAGTAAGAGGCGGTGGGTGCTGTGGGGGTGTAAATATAACATATATTGGCATGTTATGCTCAACTACTTCTTTTCATTTTCTATTATAACGACATTGCATTGTAAAGGAACTGAATTGAAAGTAACTCACACAACTCCCCCATACTGTCATGATACATGAGAATAAAACAAAAAACACTGAAAACGAGCATAAATTTAAAATCTAAAACCACATGTGCAATATGACGTTTTCACTTTGCAACTGAAAGAATGAAAGAAAAGGTGATTGAAAAAGGTTAAAGAAAATAAAAGAAAAATCGAAAAATCGAGGAGTAAACGAAACAAAAGAGGTGGAAGAATCATGTTACAAAAGACAATCATGATGTGGAGCATGAAGTTTATGCAAGTGTCAGTTGTAAATGAAAATTCTATAAAATTAAACAACAGGAATAAAGGAATACATAGATCGTTCCCCTCCTTTTGTTCGTACTGCACTACAGAGCAGGTGCTGCTTTAGACCAGGTGTTGTGTAGCAGGAAGGAAGGACGGAAGGTAGAAGAGAGGAAGTCAAAACCATTACAATTCATTTAGTTTTTCTGAAATGAAAAGCGAAAATTCTAAAGTTTTTAAAACTGTTTCCGATTCCTAATAAAAAGAAGTTGTAAGTTTGAAATGAATTCCTAATAAAAGGAAGTTTTAAGTTTTAAATGAATTTCTATGCACATCAAAACAAATGCAGTTGTCAGCAACAACGAGGCAACGACATACACAAACAAAGGTTACCACACTGCGTATGTAATACTCATTTCCAAGACGATTAATGAAATGTAAATTTCAAGCGTAAACAAATATTCAAATCGGCTACCTTTAAAGAGCACACTTTAATTCTTTCTTATGAAATCAATTCAATATGCCGACTTTCAACACGTTTAACAGAAAATTTCAGACAACTGTGGACAAATTTTTATCAATTTTATGCAAATTTCATGACGTTTTTCATTTCTCTTCAGAACACACTTAGAAAAATAATAAAAAATGCAATCGATATACATACATATCGTTAGTATAATTCGCAAAGATGCTAAGTCCACTTTTTTCCAAAATTAAGATTTTAATGCAAAACGGTAACATTATACAAAATACATATTTTACAACAACAAAAAATGTCATTATGTAGTTTAAAGTTGTTGTAATTTTGTGGTTGGCAAAAACGATAAGTCCACAAAATTACGAAAAATATTATAAACATGTGCTAATTTTTTGATTTGATTTGATTTTTTTGAATTGATTTTTGATCTAGGTCATTTAAAGAGAGCTATTTTGTAAAAATAATTGCGTTTAAAAAGTTTACAAATTTTAAAAACTGGAAATGCTACAATGTTTTTTGTGTCTCCTGTAAAATTTGAAAAAAGGGACTTAACACATTTGCGAATTAGACTAACGATATGATTTCTCAAATTAACTAACGAAATATATGCAACACTAAGTATAAAAATATTCGAAGAAATCTTTTATTCTGCTACTCTTAACGGAAACATTGTAAATATACAGAACTATTGGCATTTATTGTCTTTGCTTTAAATGATTCAAATAGTTTGTCAAATAATCGGTAAAATTACTAAAAGTGTATAAAAATAAATTTTAAAATAATATTTTGATTTTAAAACTTTGTTTGTTGTAAAATTATCAATTTAACCCTTTAAATATGCTACAATTTTCGCCAGTGTTGTTTTGTCATTATGAAATCAGCATTTTACTCTTTATTATTGCGTATGTATTAGACAATCACACATACTTTCCTTTTCATTACACACACACACACACACTTTATTTTAGACTCAATCTCAGTCTCTTAACTCACGCTTTCTTTTAAATATTCACTCTCTCTCACTCTCTCTCTCTCCCTCTCTCTTAGTTTTATTATTTAATGTATTTCGTAAATCCAATTTATATTCATGAAATTTTAAATTGGCCTCATCATGAATTTTTAGAACATGATTAACAAGTAAGAAAAAAAAACAAAAACAAAAACAACAACGATAGTAGCAAACAACGATAAAACGATAACGGCAATAACAATATGATGAAAGTTTTCTTGTTGTTGTGCTTTATTTTGTGAGTCATTATAAATTCATTTCAAACTTACAACCAACAACAGCAAACGTACAACAGTTGCATAGTTATTACCTTCTATATGGCATAGAACCGGTTTCGACACTCCCTCTGTGCTTTCTTCCGCTCTCTCCATCTCTCTTTCTCTGTATGAGCCTGTGTTTTTCATTTAAACAAAGTAAAACAAAAAGCCGACACCTTTTGACACTTTTTTATTAGTAATACAACAGCCTTACACCTTTCGTTAGTGTGCGTTAGCAACTCCAACTCTCTCTCTCTCTCTCCTTCTTTGTCTGGCTTTATTTTTAACCAAGTAACTCACAAAATATGGCCTTTGTTTGGAGAACTGTTTGTGTACAACGTACACACACACACTCAGTTTTTGTGTTGTGTTGTGTTCTGTTTGGTTTAGTTTTTAATGTCGAAATAATTGTGTTCTGAATACAACGTTATGGTGTACAACTGCCGTAAAAGTCATTTGATTTATGAGGGAGCAATATGTAAGAGAGAGCGAGAGAGAGCGTTGTCAGCGTTGTCAGTGTTGTCAGTTTAAATTGTCTCATGATGTCGTTGTTGTCGTATAGAATATTAAAAAGTGCGTACCACTTCTGAATGTTCTGTTAAATGAATATGAAGGCACCGTAATCGATTTACAAAAAGTGTCACAGATTAGGAATTAAATTAACGAGAGTTTCATTATAAAATGTGAATTTCCTTAAGGCATAGGAGTAAATGTAATAAATTTTAATTTTTAATTTGCAAAAAGGATTTACTGCAGTTTAATTATAAACAACCATCAAACAAACAAATTAAAGTCGCTCTGAAAATGTAATGAAATCTAAAGAACATTCGTCTCTTTTCTGTCACATTACATTTTTTTCTTTCTTTCTGTCTCATCTAAAATTTAATTCTCCGATGACCGGGTATTATAATTGAAATTATTCTAATTGGATTAAATTCAATACCGTCGTAATACCTCGTACCAATTTGTTGACGTCATATTAATGGTTTTTATTTTAGGGTGTGTGTGTTTTAGTGTGTGTAACCACTGCACGGTTACACAGACAGTTAAGTGTAATATAACTTAAAATGCATGAACATATCGATGTATGTATGTTACGCAGCATGTTTTAAAAGTTTTAATACTTGTAAAAAACATTTCCAATTAGTAACGAACTAAAACTTTTCACTCTACCTTAGCATTACACATAATTAAGTGTAACTGTATTGTCTGCCAAAATATAACGAATAATAATGATCGGGGTTAATGCATGTACATACGAGTATGTAGAGAATTTTCGTCAATATATGTATATTCGTATGTGTGTTCGGCAGCGTTCAGCAGACACACAGCTAGACAGGCAAGCAGACACACAGGAGTATGTATCAATATTTATGGTGTTAGAAAAGCATTTTATTTTCAAATCCTTTAACAAATACTTTTTTACAGCCTTGGCAGTTATGGTTACCATCTCTCTCTCTCCCACTCTCTCTCTCTCTTATCCTCTATGAATATTTAATAATGTTTTATATGAACTACAAACATAAACACGTACACATACACATGCGTTATTCTATTCTAATTTTACTTTGTTGAACTCTTGCACTCTCAATATACATACATGCATATGCATTGCTCTTCAAATATAAATTGGCATAATATTGTATTTGGTATGTAAGCATGTACTATATGTATGTATATAAGAGTGTGTGTATTCGTCTGCGTGTAAAGTTTCATTGTAGGCGTTCGTATTTTCGTATTGATAGGATGGCGTTGGTGCTGGTATTGGTTACAAATTCCAAACCTGTCAATTTGCATTGAATTGTTGGCATAATAATGGAAACCATAATTTATTACACCCACACAAACACGTCTTCTGACATAAAAATGAAAGAAAAATTTAATTGGAAATGCAATATGTATTACTCTTGGATGGATACCCAGTGGTATTGTTTATTTCCATAAGAAATTAACAAATAATCTTAAAGGTTTAATGTTATAACTTTTGTAAGTAGTCACGCCTTAAAGGACATTGACACTCGATTCCAATAAATGCTGTAATACGTTTAATCACACTAAGAAAAGCGCTATAAAAAATTGCAATCAATTACGGTCAAGTTTTCGCAATCAGCTACAGATCACAAAGATTTGGTTTAAAAGATTTGTTTTGGGAGCATATGTTCGCTTTTTAAAGTAAAGTTTATTTATATGATCGTGATACGTCATCATTCTATATCAATCATACGCACCAGTTCCTATTAAACGTGATGCGAAATTTACACGGACTGTCTGGGCAAGCTGAATCAGGCAGTGAATGTAGTTACGACTGAATAGAGTAGACTGAATCCGACATCTCGTGAAAGCTGGTGGCATTAATCAGGCCGGTCATCAAGCGAGGAAGGAAGCTGTCACGACTTTGATTGGGCCTGAAACTTTTTCTGGAGTAGAAAGAGGAATTTGTAAGGAAACACACGCTGAAAGGCAACGTTAAGAGAACCTCTTGTCAAATCGAATTTCTGCAAGTTAATTAAAATGGCAAGTGAAGTGGTCCAGAAGTAGCCTAATAGTGTAACCGGCTTTTTCAACGGGCGTTGTATAATCAAAGAAAATTTGTTCAGAAGAGAAATTGTTTCAAGCTGTATATGTAGACTCTGTGATGAAAAAAGCGTAACAACAGAACAAACAACAGCCGCAGCATTTTAAGTAGGGTGTTGACTTAAATAATACTCCTTTCGAAGGCTTCGCATCACCAGTCTACTGGCTAAAGCTCTGAGAGTAAACTAAAACTATTGTTCGTCCTCTTGTGTGTAAATATAGTTGTCTATTAAGCGCATTGTTCCTGCCTTATTCATTTTACTACTGAACTGTGTAATTAAATTTTCCAAGAATTATTAAATGCCCATTGGATGCGATGCTGACATTTGTCTAAAAGCTCGCTGTCATTTAAACATTGAAGCACAATAATCAAATTGCATGATTCTCTTATGTATTCCCGCAGCAACAGACAAATTACTGTCCATTTAATTAGAAAATTGGTACACTAAAGTGGACTTGATGCTGTTTTTGTCAAAGACCTACCTCAGTAGGTAGGAGGTGGGAATCTTCGAAAGACACTTTTGCTCCAACAAAAGAGTGCACGATTCACCATCACTGGTGCCTACGTACTAAGCCCACCCCCTATATTCTTTAACGGCTCTCCCCCTGCGGGGCTGCCATACGCTATTACTTCGCGGACGGCTGACTAGCTTCAAAGCTTTATCACACTAAATTAAATTTTGCCTTTATTCCTCCAACCATCGGAGTTCCTGCATAACTTCAGCAATTTTCAGGCTGTATCGGCTCTTCCATAAGCCGATTTGGTCCAAAACTTGTTTCTCCAGGCCATCTAAATCTGGGGCAGCATGTTAGAATATACTCCGCATTTTCTTCGTCGTCTACACAGTTTGGGCTGTGCAGGTACTACCTGAAGCATCCATGGCCAGTTAGGAACTGAGTCACGTAGTAGTTCAGCTCGCAATGTGCGTTCTCCATCTAAAGAGTTATATCAGGGACAAGGTGAAATGTCCATCTTCCCTTTAAACTTTAAACTGTTCTCTCATCGTAACTGCCATTTGTGCATGGAAGCCGCCGTTTGTCCTGGATACTTGAGTCTTTGCCAATACCAATAGCGCTTCATAAGATTCTGTCCTGAAGCGACTTATCTGTCTAATCGCGCTAAACGATACACCGACGACAGTTTCCCCCTTGTCGTCCCCACGGAGAGTGCTTCCGACCATATTGGGCAAACATATAACATTATCGACGTTACAATGCTCGATATTATTCCTCTCTTAAATGGATTTGTTCCTCCAATATTCGGTATCATCCTCGTCAGTGCTTCCTGGGTTAAAGATGCCTTTCACATGATCGAGAAAAACTTTAAAAATCCCAGGGAGATAAACATTTTTTTTCGTTGCTGGTTGCTGTTGTTGATAATATTTTCGATATTTTGTAAAAATAGAAAAAGAAATCTTCCTCCCTTGAATAGATTATACACACATACATACATTTCTTTTGAAATATAAGAATTATTTAAAAATCAAAGCAAATACACCCAAACATATTTGTTTTATTCGTTATCAATTCGATTTGAAAATAATAAAGTAAAATAAGGAATAAATATCAAATCATTAATAAATTTTTTCTCTATAGCAGTCATCATATTACGTGTATAAGACATCAAATGGTTTGAGTTTCTTTACGTTTCGTTTTTTTTTTTTTTGTCAATTTTTTCTCTTTTTTTATGATTTTTGTTATGCTTTTCATAGCGTAAAATTGGTGGTTTCAGATTACCAAAAAGCTTGTGTCTAGATGCCGCTCAATCATCATCATTCAGTTGCCATTACTGTTTCGTAGTATTTGGTATGCAAAATATGTGGCTTCATTATGTTCAAAATTTGTTTTCCCATTACACTGATGCCATGCCTCAGCTCTCCTGCTCCTGTTGTTGTGCACTGCAGTGATTTTAATTTTTTTTTTCTTCCATTTTTGCTGTGTTACTGTACGTTGCTGTTGCTAATGCTGTTCCTGGTATTGAATTCCAATTACATTTTTCAAGTGCTTTAGGATTCCTTTTTAATTTTTTTTTTTCTTTTTTGTCGTTGTTTTTGGTTTTTTATCTTATTATGTTATGCTGTATTGCTTTTTACACACACACACACACACACATACGAACCCATCCTGAGCTGTTTTATAAGGTTTCGGTCATATTACAACGTTAAGGAATAAGTTTAATGAGATGCTAGATGGCTGGCCTAGTAGTACTAACGCTGCTAGAATTTCAAGTGTTTTTTATTTAAATTTCATTTCATGTTTTTGTCTGTTTTTTTTTTCTACAATATTAATAATTTAGGAAGTTGCCTGAGTTTTTCAAACTGAATTTATTAAATTACTTTGCATTTATTTTTGTTTAGGGATTTCAATTGGCTTCGCCAAAAAAAAAAGGGAATTATTTATCTGTGCAGTATTATTTATTTACCTTTCACTATAGGCAACCTTTAAATAAAATATGTATAAGTATTTGTATATTAATGTAATTAATGTAATTAATTTTCTAATGCTCAAGGTTACATTTTATTTGTGCCGCCAAACAGTATTATTATCATTTTATTCGCTTAAGTTCTTTTCCGTTTCCATTTCTCACCCCATTTTAGTCAAAAAAAAAAAAAAACTTTTTTATTGTTGTTTTTTTATTTGATTTTTTCATTTTATTTTATTGTCTAAAAAAAAGTGTTATTTTAATTAGTAATTCTTTTATTGTCGCTTCATTATTGCAAATTCTACAGCCAAAGGTTCTTATTGATACGAGTATTCAAAAAGATGAGTAGAATCGAATCATACTCATAATTTCTGATACTTATACGCATTCATACTTGTTTTAATATCATTGAACCTCTACTCATATTCAAAGTTTGAAGTACTTACTCATCATATTCATACTCTCCATAACTCATCATATACACGAGTCATACAATAAGTATGATTTAAGTATTTTTCTAAAGTTATGAATCTAAATGAGTAGGCTTATGAATCAAATATATTTCCAATGTTATGAGTTTGATGTCGTTGTAGTAAGTATGAATCAGAATCAGAGTACATGGTTAAATTTCAATATTTTTGACTCACTTACATACATATATTCAAAATTTCATGAGTACTTATGAGTACCGAAAAAACGATGCATTGCAGATATCTGATACATTCTCTACCTTTAAAATGTCCCTGGTAATAATCTAATCAAAGAATGCAATATTTAAAAGCTTTATTAACACTTAAATGTCGACTAAATGGTTTGAATAAATTTCTTACTGCCAATATCAATAAAATACGGCATTTGTAAACGCATTGAAAATGTATTTAAATTTGTATCTCTCTCTTAAAGCAATTATGAAAATGGCCAATTACAAAAAGAAAAATGAAAAACATAAAAAAGGAAACTCTGTCTGAGTGAATTTCGAAAGTTTTTTTTTGTTCCCCAAACTCCTTCAAGAGTGTTTATCTGTTCTCAGTATAAAAACTGTTTTTTTTTTTGTTTCGCAATCAAATCTCATGTACGGACCACTACTAACAGTAAATGACTGTGTATATGTATGTGTGTGTGTGTATAAATGAAAGAGTGGTATATATGTAATTTGAAAATACCATTTAAAAGCTTTTAATATTTTCATCACTTTCGATTATCGTCATCATCATTGGCAAAAACAAAACATGCAAAACAATACTCAAAACACTCGCAATTACACGCACACACACACACACATGTGTGCACATTCACAAACGTTAAAGTGAACAAGAATAACTTGTCCATACAATTCAGAGATACGAGTACACCCCAAAGCAGACATACAAACATACACATAAGCCGTTATTCATACATACATAGTTCTCTAAAAACTCACACTCTATTCTTACATACACAAGCAAATGGTAGAACGTTTAGCTAAATAACATCCTGTCTGGATCAGATTATATTGAAAATGGTCACATAAAGTAACATTACGAAAATTAAATATTTTTTCATTTGTCCCTTATTCTCTCTCTCCCTCTCTCTCGATCTCGCTCTCACTCTCACTCTTTCTTTCACTAACGTTCTTTGTTTAATAAACTCTAAAGGAGGCAGTATTAAAAGCCCATTAGACTTATGGCGACTTTAAAGGAAAAACTTGCCATTTTCCACACACATTTTTTCTTTTCTTTTCTATTTCAAAATAAATTTTCATTCTGTTGTTTTTTCTTGTTTCTGTTACAATTTCCATAAATACATGTTTAAGGGAAAATCAATCAAAAATATTGAAAAATTTGCTGTTGTTGTTGTTAATTTCGTTTTTCTACTGTTGTTTTCTATTTATTTTTCACTTAAATTTGATTGTTTTACTAACTGGTGGTGCTAAATCGAAAAACAATTGCTTAGATCTTTAAAAATAAAATCTGACTTAAAAATATATAAAAATAAAGGTCTATATGACAACAACAACAACAACTGCAACAGCTGCCTAGTCGTGTTATTAGCATTAAAAATAACACTAACACACATACCTAGATGGCTACTGTAATAAAGTATGTATGTTAAGCTTTGTAACGTTGAAAAATAATAGCCTTATGCTATAAACACAATGAAGACAATATTTGCGGCACAGCAAATTCGCAATTGCTATCTGAGGCAACCTACATGTGCATTAATTATAGTAAAGGTACCGTTATATATCATACATCGCGTTTTTAAGACCTCCGACAACCAGTTATCCTATAAGGTCAGGCTATGTCATGTAAATTCTTGAAATTCTCCGATTGAATGGAAGAGTGTCCGATTAGAATAATATCATCAGTACTTTGACATGACAATAACCGCTACGTCTGTCTGTCTGTATATAGTATTAAATAGTTGGATTTATTGGATTTTCATGAAACTGTTCCAAAGAGTTTTCCTTTTTCTATTAAAGGAGATGAATAAAATTCAAAAACTGTAGGTTCAGACCTCGGTTTAAAAGGTGAGTTTTTTTTTAATTTCAATTTCATTTCAGATTTTAGTGTAAAACGTTTCAACGTTTTCGTAAACAATAAAACTCAATAGAGATTATATTTTGAATACGTAAACCTATTGATTGATTTGATAAGGTAGGAGAAATTGTTTTTTCTTTCTTAAAAAAATAAAAAATAAAAGTGATAAAAATGAAAATGTATTGGAATTATTGAGGATATTTTTTATCTGAAAAACTGTCGGTAATGATGAGTTTTTTCATTGAAAACAACTTTCATTTGATTACAATTTGTAAATGAATTTTGAATTGAAGCTCTTAAGTCGACTGAAATACATATGTACTACATATACGAAATCCTCTTTTGTTTTAATAAAATGTTAGCAATTGGATGAAAATGAAATTTTTAGTTTTTATTCAGTGAAGTATTTATTTTAAGCCACAAACGCGAAAGATAATCGTCCAAAAACTTCAGCCATCAAACGTAACAATAAAAATCAAAAACACACACACACAAAATGAAAAAGAAATCAATGCAAACGAGAAAGAAAACAATAGTAGTAGTAGTAGTAGTAGAGTAGAAAGTAGAGATAAAAATCTTTTTTTAGCAAAGAACAAAAACTATTATTCAGGGCACGTACATGAAACACGTGACGACAAACTACGATTAAACGGAAACGGAAATTGGCGCCTACTTGTGATGGCACAGAAAAAAAAACACCAACACTGTACAACACCGCAATGCTCCCAAAAATATACACTGAAAAACTCAATACCGTTACACACACACAACATACACACACAGTACATGAAATAAAATTTTTATATAAACTGACGGCATTCCAGGTAAAACTTTTTATTTTTTTTTCTTCCTCTCACTCTCTCTCTTTCCCTCTCATATTTTATTTTCACTTTAAACCAAAAAAAAAAAAAAAAAAAAAAACACTAAATATTGGTATCAAAATGGCAAAACTCTGACGAATACGTGAAGAGCAAAAACGAGAAACCAAATGTAACTCGTAAACTATGCAGACAATAACAATAAAAAAATAAAAAAAAATAAAAGGAAATCAAAAAATAATATTGAAAAAATTATAGAAAAAACAAAATAAAATAAAATGTCATGTTATTTTTAACAAAAACAAAGCAAAAATAAATATTCTGCATCAACAAAAACTTATTTGGAAATTATTTTTATTTTTTTAACAACCGGGTATCTATTGTATGGATAGGTGCAATGAAATAAAAAAACGAAATCATAAATATATTCTCTGTAGTAAAAAAATAATGTCAACTTTTGCGTAAAACATTCTGTTGCTCAATTTATAACCGATGGCCAAATTAAAAACTTCTCATTGATCCAAAACAAGTGAATATTATAAAGCCTTAAAAAATGATCATCCATCCATCCAACCATCAATATTTGTCACAATAAAAAAATATTGGAAATAATTTTATTCGATTTTAAGCAAAAACAAAAACAAAAATTAACATAATTCGTGAATAACTAGAGTATATTTTAAAGAAAAAATAATTTTGCTTAAATCATGCACACATATGTACATACGAGAGATCAGCAATGAGTATTCAAAAAGATGAGTAGAATCGAATCATACTCATAATTTCTGATACTTATACGCATTCATAGTTATTTAAATATCATGGAACCTCTACTCATACTCAAAGCTATACACTTAATGTAATCATGTAATCTCACTTGGCAACAAGGTAAACTTGAATTTAATTAACATTTCATTTAATTAATAGAATTTAAATTTAAAGTATTCAAAGAAGGAAGTTTTTTTTTGTTAAACATCCACTTTCACTGTCATTAACAAACATTTTAAAGTCAATTTTTGATTGCACTTAGGCTGTGTGTGCCTGCCTTCTTCGGTTTAAATATTTTAAGTAGATTTTCTAGAATTTTTTTCCTCTTCTCCATCATTCATTAACAATTTGTTCTTGTTCTTTTTTCATATTCTTTTCTATTTCAATCTATATTTTAAGCTCATAATCGTCATTATCCTGATAATCACTTTCATTCATTTTTAACACACACACACACACGCATACACGCACACAGTCATATAAACACGCATACAATTTTACAAAAATTACAAAAGTTTTGCCATGAAAAAGATAACGAGCATGTTCTGGATCTGGCTGGCACTCACTACTCATTTTGAAAATGTTTCAAGTTTTTTTTCATTAGTTTTTGCTGTTGTTGTTGTTGTGTTTGTTTTAATACAATTTCATTAAACAAAAGGAAATAACTTTTAGTTTCACTTAAGGGGTTAAGCCTACACAAAACCTCGGCAAATCTGATTCATCAAATCTTCTTAACATGAATACATCTTTGCATAGCTTTCTTATGTGAGTGTATATGTGAAAGGAAATTTTTCGTAATTTTTGTTTTACAGTCTGAGACTGGGTCACCCCCTTATTTAGCGTGTGTGTGTGTGTATTTCCATTTGCAATAGGAGTACTTAAAATGCAAAACAAAATTAATTCTTAGTTTTTTTTAAAAGTAGTGGCCAAAGAGGCCACTACTACTGCTGCTGCAGCTGCTAAATGTTGTAATTTCAGAACAAAAAACTCCTTAAATATGCCAGCGATGATACGAATTTTGCATTTTAAAGTTTATGGCTCAAGGTTATTCGAAAACTAAACTAATCATAGAAAATCAAAATAGGCAGATAATCACACTCACATTTTATTGTAATTACAAAACGAAAATTCCTTGAATTTTTTATTAAACAAATAATAAATTCCGTCACGACATGAAAATAGTTTTTAATTGATCATATACATACATAATATGTACAGCTCCTCCTCTAACCGTGATAGATAAACTTTGGTCAACGACTTTTGAGAATCATAACTTTCATATACAAACCAATTCTTCAAAGTGATGACACGGGATCAGTAGGAACAAGTTCTCTGCAGAAATTTCTGCTTAACTTTCCACGAGCTATAGCCCTGCTCCTACGTATAGTATGCATACTAATGGCCTCTACTCTGTTAGAATTAAAAGACTTTATTACGACAAAAGCACAATTACACACTTTTCCGGGCGCAAGTTAAGTTAATTGAGATTTTATATCTTGGAGTTTTGATTAACAAGATCTACTTGGGCAGCACTGCACATTGATCAGTGCTCTCAATATCAAAATAGGAAGATTCAACCTTGGGCGACATCACTTCGAACTGACGTCACAAGTCACTTGAACATCCGGAAGAATAGTATTAAAGATGAGTCTGTGATTAGGAGGTCATTACTTGATTTGGTTCTTGGTTTCGATTGAATTCAGATGACGTGATATTACTCCTTGCAAAATGTCCTCTGGCTTTTTTCTGTCAATATCAAATAAGCAAAAATTGTCTTTTCTTTAGAAGAAATTCGATTAGGCTGCTAACGGACATAATTATTGCGCTCCATACTATTTGTGTATGTCCTAACGTATCGTTTACCCATGTTGTGGCTGCTGTACGATTTTCAGAGTATCACAACTAGGCAACCTAAATTGGTTTCTGTGAGTGGAAAATCGAATTCAATGGAAATCTTCAATCCTCTTCATGTTTTTGAGATCTTAAGTATTTAATAGAGCAAAGCGAAAGCGATTTCCATATGCATACATACTTCGCATCCAGTGGGCTCATTCGTTATTACTCTGACACGCCTTGTAGGGCGAAGAGTGCCCTCCCTACTTTATGTGCTTAACATACAACAAATCACTTATCAGCCAAATACAAAAAACAAAGACAAGAAAAGAAATTACGTTCATTGCTTTCAGGACATATCGTGTAAATGAAATGAAAACTTTTTAGTTTCAGTCAATGACAGACACACACATTCATACACATGGTTGACCTCTAATTTCAAACCATAGGAACCTTGTGTCTCTGTGTGAATATGCTTTTGATCACCTTTGAGCCGGTTAATCTGATTATAATCAATATTAATTCGTTTTTCCATTGTACAGTAGTGCAATGACATTTGCGCAACAACAATAAAATGAAAATAATTTTTATACTACTGAACCACTTTTTTTGGCTACTGATTGTAATTCCGTTGGCGATTTCAATTGGTAAGAACAACAATTGTTGCTGATTGCTGGGATTAGCAAACCAAAATAAAAACGTGACGTTCTATAAATGTTGCAGCTTCGTTTTCAATAACAATTTGTTCTTATTGAATAAGATTTTCTTTTTTTTTTTACAACATTCTTCTTTAGATTACCTGCTCTTGAACACATGATTTCAATGAAAGAAAAAATACATATAAAAAAATAGGGAGAGAGAGAGCGAGAGAGAGAGAAAAGAACAATCGGGTGTCAATTATAGATGGTAGCAGGTGTTTAACAATGTTTAGAAAGGGAATACTCTCCACCCATCCACATTCTTATTTTAGTTTCTGCAAGTAGTTATGAAAATAACTGATAAGACGATGGCAAAGAACATGACTTTTAATAAGTTTTACCATTTCGTTTTGTTTCGTTTTTTTCGGATTTCGTATGATTTCTTCCTTCCTGGCTTCCTTAAGGTCCTGCATGCAAACTTACACATGCAAACAACGTTTCTAATGTGTTCGGAAAATCAAAAAGTTTATAAATTTTCAATTTAAATCGCACACACACACACACATAAAGGTGCTTACAAGAAAAAAAGAAGAAAAAGAAGAAGTAGTTTGTTTTTGTAACACAATCTTAAAGATAACACCGGAAAACCCTGCTATAAATAGATTTACAAACACTTTCATACGCGCTTACATATGCACGTACATACGTATTTTCGTTTCTTTTTTCCTACCACAACACTTGATAGCAAAAGTGTAAGCGTAAGTGTATGTCTGTGTGAGTGAGTAGTTACAGTTTATATCATTTCTAAACATTTCGTATGTATAGTATATTTTCGTTCCATACATTAGTTTTATTAACGCAAAACTTTTTTTCTATTGTTATTGTTGTTGTTTAGTGGTCGTTGTTGTTGTTGTTGTTGTTGTAATTTGTGATCCTGCATAATAAACACTTTCTGTCAATAAGCATAAACTCGCATTAAATACACACTCACATATATATGTATATTTGTGCGAAAACTCGTACACAGAGTGAGTGTCTTATGGCTGTGAATGCCACTTGATCTCAAACTGTGTGCCCCATTCACTCATTTATTCGTCTTCTTCTTCGTTGACTGTTGTCGTAGATGTAGATTCCTTTGCATATGTGAAGAAAGCGTTTCCTTTAAATCGTCTAGAGTTGCTGAATAACCGAATAAATGTGTTACAGCTTTTGAGAGGTAAAATCTTAGCGTGTGTGCATTAATAAATTACATTTCAACAACAGAAAAATTTAATTATCAATTAAATATGTAAACTTGTCCTTACATGACTATGTATCTCAGTTTTGCAAACAATACAAGAAACTATTTCCAAATGTTATAAGAAAAATGTATTCCAGCAAGGCCTTGTCTTGATGATGGAAACATATTCTATGAGAAATTGGAAAGAGTAGTTAAGTTTATGGATATTTTATTTGGAGTTGAAATTTAAGGGAGGATTATTATTTCACTTACGATCAGTGCAGGTGCTCTGATTAGATACTTGGCTTGTGTATCTGGACTTCTCCTAAGATTTTATTCGCCAATCCTTTTGCAAAGTAAAAAAACGTACCAGCGGTAGAAATTTTCATTTTCTTTGTTTTGTTAGTTCCATTGTGATTAAACTTGAAATACTCCCCCAAACAAATTTTAAAAAGTTCCTATTTCTGCAGCACTATCAAACAAAAAACTATCCTGCTGTGTCTGTTCTGTTATATTTCCGACTTGTTTGTCTGCATTTGTGTTGTAGTTGTTGTTATTATTGTTGCGCTGGTACTGTGCTACTACTACATTGGATGAGACTGGATGGTACTATAAGAAGAAGCGCTGTGTTAGGTGCTTTAAAACTAATGCACGGTCTGGTAAGTTTTCAAAACAAAATTTCTCTTTTAAACATACGAACGTTATTCGTTGGTGTTGGTAGCTGTAGCAGTAGCTGGTGAGCAGCAAATTGGATGAAAACTCAAAGGTTTCCGCATAATTGTGGAGATAATTTAAGCGGTTGAATAAATTTCATAGAAGACTAGAAAAGAAAAACCCAAAACTATAGTAAAAGAAAACAAAAGAGAAAGAGTAGAAGAAGAAGGAAGAAAACAAAACGCATTCAACTATCAACAACAAGATGTTGCACATACTTAATCTCTTTTATAGTCTTCCTTTAGGAAAATCTACTCTTACGATTACAATGAATAGCAACAATACCAACAACACGAGAGTACTTTATGGGAATTTTCAAAATCAATTGAAGGTGAAACTCATTAGGCTCATTACGTTCATAATCATAATCATCATCAGCACAATGGTCACCACTTGAACTGTTCAAGACATTATGGTATACGTACATACATATGTAAATAAGGATATTCTTATTGTGAGTGAATAACTGCAAGAGTTTAAAGAAAAAATCGAGATATTTGGTATTAATTTTAGAAAACAGAAAACAGAAAAGCCGGACAACACCATGAACAACATTTAAATTCTTGTTCTATTGAAATATTTAAAAAATTAAATTCATTTTAATTTAATTCGTATTTTTTTTTTCGTCGCTGCTATTGCTTATGGGTTTTTTTTCGCATTTAAGACCACTTAGAATTTCATTCACTTATAAAATAAAATTTTCTTTCCCCTACAACAGCAACAAGAACAACAACGGAAAAAAATGGTACGAAAAATAAGAACAAAATGCACTCAACGATCAACAACACCGAAAACAAACTTTTGGTACCACTTGAGCGAAGAGGCAAAGGGGAAAAAACGGGAAATTTTTAGTGGATGATTTTGATGATGCTGATAAATTTATACCCAGCAGCGTATTTAACAGAAACAGAGAATTAACAATAATTAGAGAAAATCTTTAGGGGAGGCCTTTCTTTAAGGTAATCTCTAGTAAAAGGTCTTTCTTAGAATTGAATAGAATAGAATTGGTCTCTCCATTTCAATTTAAAATACAATTCTGCAGGTACTTTTTAAACAAAATGATCAATATATCACACTCATAACCAAACTAAAGAAGATGAGAGGAAAAACGGAGTAGAAAATTTAATGCCGAAAGGTATGATGATCCTTTAATAAGCCATAGATTGGAAGCCTCTTGAAAATAGAGGAAAGCATCAGTCAATGACGACATGGAAAATGTATTTTAATGTAAATGTAAAAACCTTACTTACATCACAAATGCGAAATTAAAAAGACAGCTTCAGATCCCTACACTGCTACAAGAGACTGCGGTCCATACCCCAGGTCAGATATCTTAAACAAAATGAAATGTCGGTCACTTCCTGTCAGTGGTCTTGTCACACAAAAACTCTGAGAGTCTATTAACCAATTGTCATGAAAAGTTTTTTAAACTGTAGGTCACGGAATTTATGGATAAAAATTAACACACACAACATAAGTGGGGTGAGTAGCAAGGTCGTAATCTTGACTGAAGAGAATATTTTTGTTTTGATGGTTTCAAATCGGAAAAAAATGCACGAATTGCTTGCTCATCGATAACAATACATAAACATTATTATTCCGTTTCTTTGGTACTTTTACAAAATTATCTGCCCTTCTTTATAATTTTAAAGACTTCAGGTGTTAAAGATTTCGTTTTATGTCTTTAAAATAATTGTAAAATAAAAATTAAAAACATTCTCTTTTCATATGTGCATATATAGTACCACAAAAAAAAGTACTCTGATGCGTATTACACATTTGATTAAAGCGAAAAGTACTTTTTATGTGATGCATTCGTCTTGTTGCCACCAACGGATGCATAACTTTTAACAACTTCTGACATGCTTAAGCAAGGCAATCCGTTAGGATAACGGTAGTGGCTGGAGATTTCAATGCCTACGGCAATATTTTGGGGAGAAAAACAACAACAACATATAGAAAGGAGCTTTAAAAAAAGTTGAGTCCGAGTTGTGGATTTAAATAAGCAGCAACAGCTGCAAAATAATAAAAAAAAAATAATATTGTATTGCAAAAACAAACGAAATTTGAAGAGAGAAAATAAAAGAAGTTAAGTAAAGAGAGAGAGAGAGAGAGAGAGAGAGAGAGAGTGATAGAGAGAAAGGGAGTAATAAACTTTAACACAATCAAGCTTCAGTATGAAGTTATTTTTAACCACAATTTTTGTAAATACTCGTACCACTGCCACTGAAAGTTAAATAAAACAGCAACACACGAACAACAACAGAAAAATACCTGAAATAAGCAAAAAAATTTTGTTGCAGCAACAAAAAATTGTTTGGTTTTCTTTAATTTTTCGTTAAAATATTTTCACTCATTTCATCATTTTGCTGCAGTAACGGACTAAAACTTAAACCGGAAAAAACGAAGATGAGAAGCGAATATGGAATGCGATTGGAAATTAAATGGCGTCGAAAATATGCGAAAGGCAAGTGGTGTGGTGTGGTAAATTCGTGGAAGCGCAGTGATTGTTTTTACATATGTTTTGTAATCGTTTTAAGGGGTTAGTAAACTTCTTAAGGGTATTTTTTGGACTTTTTTTCTAAAGATAAATTTATTTAAACAAATGAATATTTTTATACGTTAAAGAGTACATATGATTGTTTCTAATTTTTTATTCCAATTATGGTGAAGTCCGGCAGTGGTATTGAGAATTTTAGAAGTGTCTTAAAGCAAAAATCGAAATGTATCCCAATAAAATAATTTACTGGATATATCCTGACGGTGCTTTAAATTGCCCTGTTTACGCCTATAATTTCTACCGCCATTGCTTAATAGAAAAATTTCCAAAATACCACTGAATTCGTTCAAGTAGTTTTTTGTTAAATCCCGGTCGCCACCTGGAGGCACAATTCTCATTTTATTCTCCATCTTTTCGTGTCGTTTGAGAGAAAAGAAGACTTCTGTCTTAATTCGATGGCTCTATAGTAACTAAAACCGTGAAAAAAAAAACAGTCGAATTTTTTTTGAAAGTTAGGAAGCATACTAACCCCTTAAATACTTGAAACAATTTTTTTATTGTTGTTGTTGTTCTAGTAAACTACAAAAAAACCAGCAGCTCAGCACAGCATGTAATTAATTAAGAATTTATTGAAAACATTTGATTCATGAATTTTAACACGCTTTTGATTGAGTGACTTAACAGCGGATTCTTTTTGTTTTCTGGAGCGTTTTTAATTTGTTCATTGCACTCTATTACAGTTTTTGTTGTAGTTGTTGCCCCATTCTAAGCAAAATGCGAGTTGCTTCAGCAGTTGATAAAATAAACTCCACAACAACAACAAAAACAACAACAGCGACTAGAACAGTAGCTTTAATCAATTTGTTTTCCTTACAATCACAATGGATGGAAAGTCAATATCCCTGTTTTTAAAATTCAATGGAAAACTATTCTTAGAGACTTCTTCAGGATTGAGTTTCCTTTCTGTTTTTCATTTCATTGAATTGAAAAATGTTGTTATTTGAGCGGCTTGAAGTCCCGAATATTTTTAACTTTTCATAGATTAGAACCTAAATTGCTAGGGTGTGAAAAACAATTAATATTTAGACGGTCCAACGAGAAATGTCTTCTTAAGTCAAATGAAATTTGCCAACTTTTGCGAGACCATAACCATTTATTGTCTTATAAATATTTGAGAGTATTTGTTGTTGCGCCTAACTTCGTTTGCATAATAAAATTTCTTTGAGCACTAGTTTGAACAAAATTTTTCTTAAGAAGTTATGAGTTTTACATTCTGCAAAAGTTTCCATTGAAAAATGTGTCTCTTTCACCTTTTACAGCAGGATGAATAGTGTCTAGACACGTTCGCTAGACTTGCAACCTAAAACGTGAAATAGTAACAGTCACTGAAAACCGATACGATAAAAACTATGGTTTATTTACATTGCAACACAACGAAGCAACTTAAAGGAGACTTTGAGTTGCATTGAAGTGGAAAAATGAATTGGAACTGCAAGTTGCTTGGCACACAGACGATTTGATGTTGAACTTTAAGTAGAGTATTGTGATGGTAAAGTTCAAAAGGTCGTTCCTTTTTTCATTCTTTCGACTACAAGTAGTCGAGTGTAAAATTAAAGAAATTTTTCAAAATTTAATTCAAAATTTGTTTTAAATACTGTGTACATACCATAACTGGGGTGAATTTCAATTAAATTTTCAATGAAATTTCTTGTTGTGTCAGTTAAAACCGCATCAAAATGTTTTGCGGTAATGATATCTCAGTGTTTGACACACACATACACAGGGTATCATTTCTACATGCAACTGCGTGTAATGTGGTTACGCATGTGTGGCATAATATCATCATGTTACTTGCTGCTGCCTCCCCACATGCACATAAATGTATATACACATGTATATATGTATTTATGTATGTCTGTTATGTGAGCGAGCATCCAGGGGTTTTTATTTAATAATACTTCTTGGTTAAAATAATAAAAAAAAAAATTTTAATAAAATAAAAACGAAATTTCCCACAGCTTACGAAAAAAAAATGTCATGCCGGAGTATCTTCATTTCTTCATTACCTTTGGCATGTAAAATATGTATGTTTGTATGTGTATATAAAGACATGTAAATATTTACATGTGTATGTTAACATTCACTGTACATATTCTGCTGCTACTGCTGCTGCAGTTGTCGCGTATATTTTCATGAAAACAAAGAAATTTTTCAAACGACAACATTACCGTTACAGTACCAATACAGTTTCATTACAGTTCCAAAGCCAAACTCACATGCATGTTGTTGCTATTGTTTTTGCAACATATTGTAGTGGTGTCATGTATGCGGTAAAATACAGGAATCGCACAACATTTAACAACACTGTCTCACATGGAGTTAAGGATCCAAAAAAACAAAACAAAAAACTTCAGAAAAAAAAACACAAGAATGCATGGAAAATATGCAGCCGAATATGCAAAACAATGTCAATAAATACAATAAATTTAGTAAATTATTCATGCCACATACACACATCCGCCCTCTACCACAGGCACAAACAGCATGAAATTAGCAACACTAGGAATGGAAAAAAGCAACAACAACGACAACAACCATAACAGCTATTTTAATATCATTTATAATGTTTAGAGTAGAAAAACAAAACAAAACAAAAACAACAAAAATATGATACAAAAAATACTTAAAACAAAAGCCTGTACGGGAGACATAAATGCTAAATGGAATTCATTAGAAAAATATGTAGTAGAAGATGAAATCCCCTTTTTGTTGTTGCCATTTAGCAAGAGCAGAGAAGAGCTCTGAAATAAATTCATTTGCACAATATTTTTACTGCATAGCTAAGTAGACTATCATAAGCACTCGTCCGATGTAATTGATTAAGGCTGGTAAAAGCGGAGCCGGTATATAGCTTAAGAATGAATGAAAAGAATGACTTTTTTGTGTCCAAATCCTCAAATCGACTATAACCCCTGGCATGTTCTTTTCAGCCATTCCGATATTATTGTGAACGTTTACATTCTGTTAATAAACTCTGGGTACCCAAGACACTTGTTTACATTTCTCCCTCGTCATTTCAGCTTCTGTAGAAACCGTTGTGAGGTATATACAGCCCCCGAAAATGAGTACCCAGGTACCAGTGTTCCGTCATTACTGTTATGAGGTTAGGTTAAAGGCTAGGTAAAGAAAATTAAAATCAATTTCAAGTGTAATTATAAACATCACAATTCTAGAAGTTTTAGAAGGTCACTCTTTCAGATACGACTGTTTGGAAGCAATGAAATCTAGCTTTAATACAGCTTCTCAGAAATTAGTCCAAAGGCTTTAAATCTCGTTTCCTTGGCGTGAAATTATTGTTCTGACACATGTAGCGGTACACGTATGCAGCTGTTCTCTACACTGACAGCGTCAGACAATTCGAAAACGATTCGAGGAATTTTTTCTCTTCTTATAGTTCGCTTTGAGCACATACATACGTCTACTCACAGGGGCTTCACCTTTCAACTATTGGCAACACTAACAATTTTTTTTTGCCAAGCGAGATGTTACTGCTGCCTTTAGTGCTATTGAACGAGAGTCTAGTAAGATGGGTCTGGCAGTAAATGAGGGCAAAACAAAGTATATGTTATCGACAAGTAGAGACGCGCGGCGTATTGATTCTCAGATTACGGCCGATAACTATACTTTTGATACGGTCAAGGAATTCATCTATCTTGGCTCCGCCGTTACCACCAGAAATGATGTCAGTCTGGAGATCAAGCGTAGGATCACTCTTGCCAACAGGTGTTACTATGGTCTCAGTAGGCAATTGAGTAGCAGAGACCTCTCTCGCGCGACAAAACTAACACTCTACAAGACGCTCATCCTCCCCGTGCTTCTCTATGGCGCAGAGGCATGGACCCTATTAAGAACAGATGCAGCAGCCTTGCGAGTGTTCGAGAGAAAAGTCCTACGCAAGATCTTCGGTCCAGTGCGAGTTGGCGATGATTTCCGTATCCGATCCAACAGTGAGCTGTATGAGCTCCTCAACGACGTAGACGTTGTACAGCGCATTAATATCCAGCGGCTGCGCTGGCTCGGCCATGTCGTTCGAATGGAGGAGGATGCTCCGGCGAGACGGGTATTTGATGCGGGAATCTGCGGAAGTCGGCGAAGAGGACGACCTTGTATCCGTTGGAAGGACCAAGTCGAGGAAGCCCTGTCATCGATTGGTGTGACCAACTGGCGTAGGCGCGCAAGAAGCAGAGGCGCCTGGAAGGATGTGTTACGGCAGGCCGAAATCCGTTAAACGGGTTGTTATGGCCAATTAAGTAAGTAAGTAAGTAAGTAACAATTTTGCTTCTGATGCCAAATATAAATATGTATTGCATTCTATTGTTTCCGTTAACGATGGATTGCTATCACAACAACTAACCTTTGTAATTTCTAAGAATTTAATTATTATGACAGATTGATTAATCAATAAACCCCTATAATTATTGGTTACATAAAAATAGTTAAACACATTCCAATCGGAATTCTGACCAACAATGTGTTGGTATTAATCAAGAAAAATCACAAATTGAAGTTATTCTTTTAATATTTTTACAATAATCCTTTATACCCCAAAGGCCTAATTTAACTTATCGTTGTATTTAATGCTATGGATTTTTGTACTTATTGTTGCTTTATTATTGCTCTTGTCATTATTGTTATTGTTTTAATAATAAAGCGAGATTGCTACACCAGCCTACAGTTTAGATGGCTTCCCTTAGTTCAAATTGTATTGTCTGTCCCCTTAAATTTAACGTTTATTTGGAAATTATTTTGCAACTGATACAAATAACAAAAACAACAACAAAACAAAAACAACAAAAAAAATTGCTGATAAAAATTTATAAATTGCTCTTGACCATTACGAAACAACACAACGACAATGTGTTTATTGTGGTTTAAAAAAGAAAATTATCGTCACATAATTTTTTTTTTCTGAATTTTTTTGGTTTCATAAACACACTCAGAGGCGTTATTATATTGTCCTACGTACAGGGAAAATCGTTTACATGCGATAGCGATAGATTGAACAAGAGAGAGCAAGAGATTGAACATTTTAAAGGATTTTTTTTTTTATCAATACCCCAGTGAATATTTATTTATACTTACATTAGCGCCGCCATTGTTGTCATTGTTAATGATAATGATGTTAATAGTCTGGTGAGAATTTTAAAACAGCGAGAGAGCGTAAGCGAGAGATAGTGAGAGTGAGAGTCTTTATTGTCCTTTTATTATACAACATTTAACAGTAAATTTACCACAAACAGCTTTTTGCTGCTTTAACACCAAAACAGCACATAATTTATGTACACTTTACCAGAGTTTAGGCATAATTTATGCTTTCATTCTCTTCTTTTATACACTAAGAAAATCTAATACTAAACTTGTTTTCACTCTCTCTTGTTTATATGTGTTTGTAAGAGTATAACAGTTTAGAGAAAGACAATGTGTAACATATTTTAAGGCTGAAGAGATGTTGTATTTTTCTTATAGTATGATTACTATGGGTATTTGTAAATGTGTATGTGTTTAAGTGTAGTTTCGTTTACTTTATTTTAAACAAACAAATATTATTCTTCTTTTCTCTCACTCTCACTCTCTATACGTCTCTTCTTTGTTTTGGTTATATTTTTGTGTTGGCAAACAAAAACAATGACACTTATTTAATAGCAGTTTATTTGGTTTGTTTGGTTTTGTTTGTTATATATTACAGGGTTGGGAGTTATACAAATACCCCTTTCTTTGCGATAATATTCATTGTTTTGTTTTGTTTTGTTGTTTTGTTTTTATTTCTTTATTTGAAATATTTGTTTTGTAAAAAGAAAACTATGTTAGAAACTCAAATAAAAAACTTTATCTTTTTCATTTTTTTTGTTTTCTGTTTTGTTTTGTTTTTTAATAATAAAGTTATTTGTTGGCTCAAAGCGCCAGAGTTGCTAAAGACAAATAGACAAGCGTATAATAATACATATTGTGGGGTTATCAACACCATCAATGGCGTCATTGTCATTTAAAAAAAAACAAAAAACGGCAATAGCAGCGTTAATTTCAAATAAAAATATGAAACTCCTGAAGAAAAGGTTGTTTTTGTTGATACCAGGAAGGAAGGGGGTTAAAAGTGAGAAAGCTGACTTTAAATTTAAAAAGTGTATATACATGCATATGTATATACATACCATGGCTGATTGCGACGACACAGTCAGTCTTTCCTGAGTTTCTGATGAAGCCATTTAAGCCATGTATCCAAGAGGTAAAGAACAGTTTTCTTCTCTTCCGCAAGTTCAATACGTTTCGCCTGAGTACCCAGAACTGCATTATTAATTCTAAGCTTGAAGATACTCAATGGGGTTCACCAAATAGAGGACTTATATGCTCTACAGTATTCCCGAATGCTATTCCCTAGTTCAAGTTAGGTCTGGATAGGTCAAAGTACTGCTGTATGGTAGACATCTATGCAAATCTTTTCCGCACTGTTCAGTACATTCGGTTTCCCAGAGAGTTTTACAATAAGCCCCAAAATCTGGAAATCATCTCAGAGTTCTAGATTCGCCCCATACAACCACAATCGATGAAAAGATGGTGCAGACTACACCCTCCGTTTTATCAGGACTTACACTCGCTAAGCCTCCTTTCCCTGCTCTCTCTCTGTAAATAAATATACATAATTTCTTCATACATTTGGTTTGTATATCCGAGGTCTCTTGGTTTATTTTGTTTACAAAGGTGGCGAAAGCAAAAGTCATCAAAACTTTATAGTTGTTAGTGCTGTTTTTACTTTTGCTTTCATCGTTAGAATCTGTCAAATCCGTATTATAAAAATCTACACATGCATACACTCACACATACATACACTCACACATATTTTTTCATTCTTCAAATTTAACCGCAGATTGAACCTTAAAAACTTCATAATTCTAGCTTACGTATCACTTTTGATACATAATTGTATTTCATAGAATTTTGCAAATTATTGATAGATTTTTTACAAAATTTATGTTTATTTTAATTCATTTTAATAGAACTATTTTTATATTGCTATTATAAGCCTTTGCTTCTTGAGCCCCTACGCCCGTTGGTTACACCAATCGATGACAGGGCTTCCTCAGCTCTTCCTCTTCGCAGGCTCCAACAGACGCCTGCATCAAATGCCGGTCTCGCCAAAGCATCCTCCTCCATTCCAACGACTTTGCCAAGTCGCCTAATGTTAATACTCCAAAACCGACCAAAAAAATGTATATCATCGACCTCAAAAATTCAAGTCATCACCAAGAAAAATACAAGTCATCGACCAAGAAATGCAAGTCATCGACCAAGAAAAATGTAAGCCGTCGATCAAGAAATGCAAATCATCGACCAAGAAAAATGCAAATCATCGACTAAGAAAAATGCAAATCATCGACCAAGAAATGCAAGTCATTGACAAAGAAATGCAAGTCAGCGTCCAAGAAAAATGCAAGTCATCGACCAAGAAATGCAAATCATCGACCAAGAAAAATGCAAGTCATCGACCAAGAAATGCAAGTCATCGACCAAGAAAAATGCAAGTCATCGACTAAGAAATGCAAGTCATCGTCCAAGAAAAATGCAAATCATCGACCAAGAAATGCAAGTCATCGACCAAGAAAAATGCAAGTCATCGACTAAGAAATGCAAATCATCGACCAAGAAAAATGCAAGTCATCGACTAAGAAATGAAAGTCATCGTCCAAGAAAAATGCAAATCATCGACCAAGAAATGCAAGTCATCGTCCAAGAAAAATGCAAGTCATCGACCAAGAAAAATGCAAATCATCGACCAAAAAAAATGCAAGTCATCGACCTCAAAAATACAAATCATCAACAAGAAAAAAGTGGAAGTCATCTACCCAATAAATACAACATTTTGTTGTATATATACATATAAATGCATATGAACACAATGAGAATTATTAAAATTGTTAAGTCTATTTAACTAAAATTCAATTTTTATCCGTATTTACATAGAGCACTTTATCATATATCCGGTTCCACGTAACGCACTACCATAAAGAAACCTGTTTTGGAATCCTGGAGACTATGGCTATCCAGCCCACTGGGTCCGTTTCACCACTAGGTCCATTTTTTATCCGATTTTGCTTTTGTTGCTTATTTGAAGACATCAATTAGCTTTGACGGCTATATCTCAGGTCCCAAGTAACACACGACCATAAAGAAACCTGTTTTGTAATCATTGAGACTATGCTTATCCAGCTCACTTGATCCAATTCCCACACTAGGCCCATTTATTATTAAATTTTGCCTTTGTTGCTTTTTTAAAGACATCAATTAACTTCGTCGTCTAATATCTCCGGTACCAAATAAAGCTCGTTCGCAAGGCAACCTGTTTTGGAAGTCTTAAGAATATGGCTATCCAGCCCACTAGGTCTATTTTTTATCCGATTAACACGTTCCCGCCGGCGCTTAAATTCATGGTTCGCTCTATCGGACGGCAGCTGTTTAGTAACAATACAATGGAAAGTTTAAAGTTTCGTGTATTTTTTCGGGAATTCGTCCCATCCTCATTAAATCTTTTTAATTTTTACGGTGAAATAGAACACTGTGACTCTCAGGTATTTTTTTTCGACAGTCGATCTGTTAAAGATCTAAATATTTGGTATTACGTGTGTTCCAATAGCATGATTAAGTGCGGGCCACCGGTGGTACACGCCGCCCGATGAGGCAGTCTAGTGCGGGCCACCGGTGGTACGCGCCGGGGTGAACGTGTTAAATAAATATTTGTATTTATTTTAATTCATTATAATAAAACTATCTTCAATTATTACATTTTATTATCACATTTATGAAATTTACTGCAAAATTGTTGACATTTTGGGTTTTTATGTAAAAATCAAACACTTCATGTCAGCTTGGTTTCATTTTTTTCTAAATTGTAACAATTTGACATCTAGCACCCTTGCTTTGTGGCGATTTATAAGTTGCCAATTGTTTGGACGGGGTAGCATTGTTGTCAACGTCATGTGAGGTAAAAAAGTTTCCCGTTGCAATAGAACATCGATTATGTCAATAACAATGTTCTCTCTTTGATTTCTCTCTGGTGTCCCGAATACAGGTTTCCCCAAATATGGCTATAAATAGTTGCTACGCACATAGCATGTACTTGAATCTAAAACTGCCAACTCGATTTCGGTGGACCGAGAAATTTATAACGATCATAAAATTCAATTAGTTACTAATCTGCAGCTACAAAATTATTGGGATTATTAAAAGCTGAATGACTTTCTGCTCAGTTTTCGAAAAGGCGTAATAGGTGTAAATTTATCATCACTTCCGAGTAGCACGTTATCAAAGCGAATAATTCTGTTATCTCATACGTATATATTTGACCGAAATATTATCATAGGTATACATGAGACGGAAATATTATCATCTGTAATATCTATGAAATAAAACATGGGACGAAACACTTTTTTTAATGTTTGTCTATCACGGAAGATAAATATGAGAAGAGAAGTAAGAAAGACTCTACAACATTTCAAGAAACAGCTGCTAGCAATCCAAACTGTTAAAGACATACGATTTTCTATTTCAAGAAGTACCATCTTTTTCGATTAACGTCCTGTTGTCATGTTTGTAGCTGTTAATGCTTTCGCGAGTTCTTCAGAGGCTTCAGTAGCAGGAATATTACATATAAGTATATATACATAATCGGTCATTACAACCTTTCGTGGTAAACCGGAAATGTCTGACCTGAGGTTTAACACATTCACGCCGGCGCTTAAATTCATGGTTCGCTCTATCGGACGGCAGCTGTTTAGTAACAATCGTTTAAAGTTTTGTGTATTTTTTCGGGAATTCGTCCCATCCTCGTTAAATCTTTTGAATTTTTACGGTGAAAATAGAACAGTTATTGATTATAATTGTTATTATTTATAATTATATTAATTATAATTATATTATATATATTATTAATTATAATTGTTATTAAAAATAAATGTTTTTAAGAGAGCGTGACTCTCAGTAATTTTTTTTTTCGGCAGTCGAACTGTTAAAGACCGAAATATTTAGTATTACGTGTGTTTTAATAGCGTGATTAAGTGCGGGCCATGGGTGGTACACGCCGCCCGATAAGACAGTCTAGTGCGGCCCACCGGTGGTACGGGCCGGCGTGAACGTGTTAAACATTGGTCTGACGACTAATAAGCTAACATAGTACATACTAGATTACGACTAATTCAATCAATATCAAGAACAGAAAATTCAATCTTTTCACTTTTATCCAACACTTAACTTTCAATTCCTTCTCAAATACTATAAATAATGTATTATTCCCGATAAAATTTCACAAAATCTTTTGAAAACTTAAAAAAATTACATACACAACCCCAAAGAATGCCTAGGAAAGTTGTATGTATCAAAAATGATACAGAATTATGAAGAGTTTTTAATTTTTTAAGTCCTGTTTGAAATTTTCTTGTTTTTTTTATTTGGTTTAAAATAATGGCGATAACAATACCAACGGATTCAAAAAATATCAATCATCTAACTTTTTCTCAATTAAAGTTATATTGTCTCAAAAAATGAAATGTATCATTTTTGATACAAAGTTCGATCTACGGTTAATACATACTTTCACACACACCTACTATATACATACATATTGAATACACATATACATATGAACATAAATATGTACACGCATATGTATGTATGTAAAACCCAATAAAAAAAATTGTTAATAATAGTTTGACACATTTGACATGTCATGATTAAAAGTGGGAAAAAAGTTTTTAGTTTTTTTATTGTAGACCAAGAGAATACCAACAGTTACTAACCAATTAAGAACTGAAAACAGCACTCGATGGACATCTAATTGAAGCTTGGCTGTTAGAGAAGACAAAGATGTGACAGAATTATATGCAAAATTAACTCTAATACATTATAAATAGCCTAAGAAACTTCGGTCAACAATCCTAATCCTCAATCGACCACCACTTTTACCCGAAGCAGTCCTAGAATCATTTCTCCTTCAAGAATAGTTTTTTTTTACAAATTGACCCCAAGGTACCGGGCGCTCCCAGTTCATTAGCGATTAACTAAGACAATACGAAATTTGCCACTCTATAATAACGGAAGTAATAAAATCGACTTTGTTTTATTCGGATCGATGAGAAGACTTTGTACAGATGCCCATGAATGAAGTCCCCTAAGAGTGCAGTGACTGCTTGAGATCACTAATGATCAGTGGAATTTGCCTCTCTAAACACCATGTCGTCCGTGTAGCGAATAATGCACCTGCAATCGGTATCGCAGTTTAGTCTTGGAGTTTCAAATTCCAATTTCGATTTTATGGTTTCAATGAATCGAGACTTTTAGTTCCAATTTCCAGTTCCAGTTATTACCAAATGTTGTTACACTGACAACAATTAGTTCTTCGGAATCCTTACTTCTGTTAGACGTTTAGCTTTGCTACGTGAGGTTTACAACAGGATTACAGGTATTACGACCAAAGTCAGTATTTTATTGTTCTCCTATCTAAACGAAACTACCATTATAGTTTGCCTCTTTCAATTTTTAATATTCTGCTTATATGGCCTTTTCTCTTTCGTCTGTATTGTAGGCAGAAAAGTCAACATAATAAAATTAAAACTCTTTTATGCTTTACGCTAGAGAGCAAAACACAAAAAAACTGAAACACGTACACACACACATAGATGCGACAATAAAAGAGTAAAAAAAAATGAATAAAGAAAGGAGTCAAAACAAATTGAATCGAACTCTGTTAACTTTCATTTTAAAAAACAAAAATTTCAAATTCTACCTTTCTAGGAACATAATTTCAAACACGTTCAGTATATGCAAGAAGGGAATCAGCAACATAAACACCAAAAGACGGAGGCAGAGGCGCTGGCTGTGGTAGTAGCAGACAGACATAGGCAATGGGACAGAGAAGGAGCAAATAAAGTAAAAAGTTTCATGCTGATAACTTAATAACAAATTATATTAAAAGTTTTATATTCTGTTCTGTTTGCTTAAGTTTAAGTCAAGGCTAAACCGGTATAGAAACACACAGGAAAACACAAACACACACTTATACATAAGGTGAAAGCAGACAGAGAGTGGGAGAGGAAAAAACTATTTATGAGATTAGAAGCAAGGTGACAATTTATTTAAAACACACAAACAAACAACAACAATGAAAATTGTTAAAGGCTTGCTGGATAGTAACAAGGGTTGCTGTTGACGAAAATGGCATTTTAAACCTGAGGTAAATTATTATCCTTTAAAGACAAAAAACACATAAACAGAGAAGAACAAAATAAAAAAGGATAACTTGCATATGGAGATTATATTACACATGACACAGGTAAACTGTGTTGTTTTTATAAGTGAAACCTTTTTTAATATTTCAAATGAATTTGTTGCTAAAAAAAAACTTATTTTCTTTTTCTTTTATTTTTTTTTTAACAATTTAATTTTTAGTATAACCAGCCATACAAAAAGGATTTTCATTTTCATGCTGTCATCATATTATAAACTGAACTCTACCACCACATCACAAGCGATTAGAAATAACGGCTACTAGGACTCCATTAAAATTAAAATAAAATAAAACCCATTTTAAAGTATGTATTTAGAAATTGTTTACGTTAACACCGATTCTAAAGTGTCCAGCCAATCAATAGATTACATTTTATATGTTAGTTTCATGTCAAATGTGGCATTCGACTGTTTAAAGTGCTTGAGAAAACAGTAAAAGAATGAAAGTTTACCTTACAACATACATACCAGCAATGAATTTTCGTTTTTTCGCTACTCATAAGCCTCCATGAAATTTTAAATATAAGTGAGTCAACAATATTGATATTTAACTACTCACTCTGATTCATTTGTACTCACTACAACGTTGCTTTATAAGTACAGGTTGCTATGAGTATGCGTACAGCGTTGACATCAAACTCATACCATTCGAAATATGTTTGATTCATAAGTCTACTCATTTAGATTCATAACTTTTGAAAAATATTTATAATACTTACTTATAAATAATTCGAGTGACTAGAGTCATTCATCAAAATTTACAGTCTTAGTTATTGTTGTAAAAAAGAAAGAGCAACAAGCAGAGCAAACACACAACCATTTAGTGAGTCTTTTAGTGTTTGTACACGAATCAGACTTATTTTGTGCTTCGTGTATATGATGAGTTATGGAGAGTCGAACTCAACAACATCATATGTGTTGTTAAGTATGAATATGATGAGTACTTCTAGCTTTGAATATGAGTAGAGGTTCCATGATATTAAAAGTAGTATAAATGCGTATAAGTATTAGAAATTATGAGTATGATTCGATTCCACACATTTTTTTGAATACTCATTGCAGATCTCTGATACATACATACATAATTGATCATTCATCATGTTCATGTTGTCTGTGTTAATTTTGTCCATAAGTGGCGGAACCTATACTTAAAATCGACTCCAAACGACAGATTTTTTAGAAACCTTCAGAGCTTTTACCAGAAATCTGTTGAGAGCTATTCGTTAAAGAAATATTGTTTTGTTTAACCACGGCCTCACGTATAATAAGTCTACAAACAACCAACTAGCGACTACGGCGACTAATTAGTGGAACATCACATATGTATGTATAACCTGAAGAAGAGCAATTTTAAAAGCCTATTTAAGACATTGAGAATATACATATGTATGTATCTCCGAATAGCTAACTAACTGAAACGTATTCGTTTATTTCTGTTTCTGTTTTTGTTTAAGTGTTTAAAAATTAAAAATAAGTAAAGTAGAGCGGATGAGAAATACTTTTATTTCTCTACAGGTGTTGCAAATGAACTGTAAGCACAACAACATCAAATAATAGAAGGAGCAGTAAAGGATTTTTAAAACTGGAGCATATTGTTACTAAAGGGGTAACCAGTAACCAGTTTTCACTTTTTCTAAAGAAAACAAGAAAATAAACAACAACAACAACATCAGCAACAAAAAAAGTAAAACAATAATTTTTAATTTCATTTTTATTGTGAAACAAACTTGTGTAGTGAGTGTAAGTGTATGCAGTTTTTAGTTCATTCGAATTGATTTCTTTGTATGCGATGCATACGTTTGTCTCTGTGTGTGCACGCAAAGAAAAAACATGGTTGAATATTTTCATTGCGATCAAATTATTTTCCTAAATGTCTCATATGAGTATTACAATAAAGTTATTGTGATTTTATACATATTATAAACAAACCTTAATTTATATAACCATATTATATTTTATATTTTAATATAAGATGGTCCCCGTGTACGAAATTTATTTTATTTTTGTTACAAGCAATTGAAATTATTCCTACAACAATCAATTTGATTTTTACATGGTATTCAAAATTATTGAACATATTTTAATTAATAGTTTTTCTTTTAAAGTGTAAACAGCGTGTGTTTCGCAAATTGTGTAATACTTATTAAATAAAAACAAAATATGCTTAATGTAGAGTAAGTAATAAAAAGTGTGATTTGTAAAGTTTATTAACACTTTTTGGTTTACAACCAGAAATAAATTTAATTTACCAAAAAAAGAATCTTAATTCATTTTAAATTTACCTCTTTACGTTTGTTTATGTTTTAAAATTAATAACAATTTTACAATTTGTCTTATTAAATGTAATTAAAAGTGTATGTTTTCTTATTTGTATCATAAAATAATTTAATTTACATTTTACTTCAAATTTCCATACATTGCTTAAAAAATTATGTTGTTGAAAAAGACGCCGAAATTCAAACATGTATTGTTTACTGCCCCCAAGTATTTTCAATGAAATCGTTCCCATAATCGTAAAAAAAAATAATGATTAGAAGAACAAAATTATAGTTGAACATGTCACATTCTCTCTCTAAAATGCTATCGAGCATCATTTCATAATAAGTACTAAAACCATAAAGACGTGTAATAAGTAAATTAATAATGAATGGAATTAAAATTATTAAAACTGTGTTTGAAAACATAAATCAAACAATTATTTTGAATTTTAACGAATAGATTAGTTACGATTCATTTGTGGAAAAAGGTAAAATAGGTAATGTATTTTATAATTGTTTTATATTTATATTTTCTTATTTTATTTGCAGCAAAAATCATTCACAAAATTCCAACGAATGTGGCAGTTGATATATTTAAAAAGAACTTTATAATAAAGCCGGATTATTTAATAATAATACTGGAACAGTTCATAAATTGTGCAGATTTTGTAATAGAAATTAAACTATGTAAGTAAAAATTAAAACAGTGAAACAATATTTAAAGTAACAATATGAACATATAGTCTATAAGCCTGGAATGGTAGTACATATTGGAGAATATGAGGACGAAATCCCAGAATTTGGACTAATTGATCACATATATTTTATTGATAATACATATATCTTGTCCGTGCAAAGACTAATAAACCATGGATTTGATTCGCATTACTTTGCATTTCGTATTGAATATGAAGACATTTTCTTATCCATAAACATAAAATTTGATTTCACAGCATATATTTGCAGATCAAAAGATTGTATAATGTTCTTAAATTGAATCTGATTATTATATTAATAATTATAAAAATTAACAAATTTATTACATATATATTGAATTTCTTTATATTTATGTTTTTTTATGAAAGTTTTATTATTTTAAATAATTTTAAATTAAAATAAAATGTCTCATTGAAGTATTGCGTCTTATTATTGGGGGTACTATTTAAATAAAAAATAGAAAATATTATAGTCATTCGGAGTATCATATTATGGTAAAATAAAAACAATATTATAATTGTAGTGACCATTTTATGATAATCATAATATAATTGTAGAAATTATATTATAGTTGTTACGGGAACAATATTATGATAACCTACTGGGATCATATTATGTTCTGCATAGGGAACTATTTTACATGGTTGTACTAATTATAATACTAAACATTAATGATAGTTTCAGTTTATGGTAGCCCGAACCATATTTCTTCTTTGCGTGTGTATGAGTAAAAAGAAATACTTTTCAATGCTTTCCTTTCCTGATGCAGCATAGCTGTGCGGGTGCATGGGTCCATAAAGTGAGTTAATGACTGTAAACAAGAATTTTTGTTTTGTGCAATAATCATAAAAACAGTTGTAGTTGTTGTTGTAAAATGTTCAAACAGTTCAAATTGTAGTAATAGTATGTGATAATAAAAAACAATACAATAACAATAAAAGGAAAAAAAACTGCAACAACAAAATATTACAAACAATTTATTTGTACACTTAGTGTAGCCAACAAATTTTTAAGCAATATGTAATTGAAATTGCAGTTCTTTTGTTATTTTAAAATCCCAAAACAAAAACAAAAAGTGAAAATGCGAAAACGAGACAGTGGAAATAGAGGAGAGGAGAACGAAAAGAGATGGAATAAAATAGAAATTTTGTAAATACTCGCGTGGTTATATAGAAACCACACCAGCTGTTAATAAGATTATAGGTTAGGTTTTATTAACATTAGAAAATTAATTTTTATTAGAAAATGTCCCATGAAGGCAAAAATCCATAAAAAAATTATAAATTTTAAGTTGAGAGAGCAACATTTGATTTTTTCGTTCTATCAGAGAATTCACAAGAGGTTGTAATTTCGAATACCAGTAATCTCTATATAGAATAATCCACCATAATTGCCATAAAAGTAGCCTGTTGTTTCGAGAGAAACTAGTTAGGAAGCCAGTTTAGCATGGCATAAAATGCCACGTAGTCGATAAGGTTACTTGTCGCACTAAATCGTTACAGAACTTTGTACAGGATTAAACAACATTAGAAAACAAAAAAATGTCCTTCATTGTAAGTATTTTCAAGCTACTAAGACAGCTTTTTTTGGGTTAAATTATATTGATATTATTTTCTTTTTCAACAAAATTTTTCGTTTTAAAAAACCTTCGCTTCTTCGAAAATGTCATCAGAATGTCCCAGATTGTCCAAAAACAAATTCATTTACGGCAACAATTATAATTCAAAACAAATAATTCTGAATTTTTTCATATTTTTAATTGAAATAAATTGATATTCTATTGTATTGTATTGTATTGTTATGCTTTCCTTTACTCTTTCTATGTTACACTCTCTGTCTCACTCTCTTCTTCTGGCTCTCCTTCTATAACAATTTGTCTTTAATTGTTACAAGGACTAGAAAACTGCAAAGCAAAATACAAGTTAAAATCCTAGGCAATTGTTATTTTCATTATTGTTATGCTTAAGTTGTAAAAAATATTTACTTGCCACTTTCCCACTTCTCTTTCTCTCTATTTCACTCTCTCTCTCTCTCTCTCTCTCTGTTTTCCTCTCTATCTCCCCTGTAGGTATTCTGTCTTGTTTTAATATCCTTGTTATGGAGCCTAGTAATACTGCGCCAATAATTTTGTATTTTTTTGTTTGTTTTTTCTTTTTTTTTCTATACAATCATCACGTTTTTGTAAATGTTGAGCACGTAAAACATTTACCGATTTTCAAATAAAATACTCTCGTGCATATAAGAGAAACAAAGCAAAAGAGAAAAATCAAATAAAATGAAATGAAATGAAAAAAAACTGTTACGAAAAATACAGAAAAATCAGCAAAATAAATTGAATTAAAATTGGCACCAGCAGTTAAAGTATAAACACCTATTGTCTTTACTCTCTCCCTCCCTATCCCTCTCTCTGTAACGGTAGTAGGGCATTATTTTCGGCTTAAATTGGAATGTGTTACAAAGTATTGTAATGGTATTTAAGTGTGGCTGTGTGTGTAGTGTGTGTGCAGTGATTTTTATTTCAACCTTGCAAACCACAACAGCCTTAAAACACAAATACAAGCTCAGCAACTGTTCGATTTCATTACTGTGCTGTTAGCATTTATTATGATTGACGAATCACGTTCCCTTGTTGCTTTTTTCTTTCTGTTTCGGTTTGTTGTCATTGCCTCTGCTACTGCTACTGTTGCTTCAAGTGTTGTTTTTGTATTTAATTACCAAATAGGCGCCAACCCGCATCGATTATATTAAAAATTTTACACAAATTTATCACACTGTATACCATTTCAGTACTTTCAACGAATATACATACATACATACATACGTATATACATAAATATGTATGTGTATATGAGTATATATTTGTAATTATATTTACATTTAATGAGTTTATTTTATTATGCTCACAGAACGAACCAACACCAACAATAACAACACAATTAAGGAGAAAATCATTAAAGCTGCTTAAAAACCAGAGCAAAGACAACATAAAACGAAACGAAATGAGAAGAAGAGATTAGTGGGAGATGAGAGATGGTATGTGCGTTGAAATAGAAATTAAAATAAATTTTAATTTTAAATACCTTTTCACCTCTCCCCACCGTCGTATTTAAAATAAAATGACAAATAATTTTTAAATTTTTAATGAAAATTATTGAAAAATAATTATTTACACCAGTTGGTATTAGTTTATTATTGTAGTCCTTTTAGTTATTTTTTTATTTATTTTTTTTTTTTATTTTTTTCAATTGCAAATTAAACACACGCACACTCATATTTTGAAAGGAAATTATTGTTTGTATTCATTTCTGCGTCATTCATATTTCATTTGACGACTGTCTTCTTACTACATACCAAAGATCAGCAATGAGTATTCAGAAAAATGTGTAGAATCGAATCATACTCATAATTTCTGATACTTATATGCAGTCATACTTATTTTAATATCATGGAACCTCTACTCATATTCAAAATTTGAAGTACTCATCATATTCATACTTAACAACACATATGATGTTATTGATTTCGACTCTCCATAACTCATCATATACGCGAGTCATAAAATAAGTATGATTCGTGTACGAAAACTAAAATACTCCCTGGAATGTTGTGTGTTTGCTCTGTCTTTTTTGCCTATTCGGGTCACTCGAATCATTTATAAGTAAGTATTATAAGTATTTTTCAGAAGTTACATACATACATACATACATAATTGGCCATTACAACCCTTCGTCAGGATTACGGCCTAGCTTCTCAACAGTTTTCAAAAGTTATAAATCTAAATGAGTAGGCTTATGAATCAAACATATTTCGAATGGTATGAGTTTGATGTCAACGCTGTACGCATACTCATTTCAACCTGTACTTATAAATTAACGTTGTAGTTGGTATAAATGAATCAGAGTAGTTGAATTTCAATATTGTTGACTTACTTCTACACAAAATTTCATGATGCATTGCTGCTACACACGTCTTTTGGTACCTTTGTCGTTGATCTATCCTCATATTGTGGCTTTGTACGTCTACTATTTCATTTGCTGAGATCAGAGACGAATTAAGTGCCTAGTTAATTAAAAACGGCTTTGGTTGGGAAACTAGTTGAAATTTAGAGCGTATAAGTAAGAATACATATATAACAAGTTTTAATTATCCAGCTCTCTAATATTAGCGTAGTATATTTGCATTTGATAGACACAGAGCCTATTTGGTTGGCCGGTTAAGTAACTATTTTCAGTGTCTATTAACTGATTCGTGAAACTTTTGAATTCCATTTCGTTGCCATGAGATAGTTACAGACGTTGCCTGCATCAATGCGCTAATAAAATGCATCTGAAAGACGTATGATTTCTGATTGGGAAAATGTCGCGATTAATGTTTCAACCGAGCTTGAAAATTCTTTATAAAGACATTAAGCATTCACGCGCTACAGGACGGTGTTGCCAGAATAAACAATTCCAAGAGTCGTAGATGTAGTGCCGTATTGAGAGCCTAGGAATCGAGCCCCAACCATTCTGACATATGTTGCACATTCCAACTCCCGCCATGTACTTGTAACTAATTCTGAGATTCCAAGATCTTTTCTGTGGCTCTATGAAGTGATGGTTCAGAACAATCTTTCGTATGAGACAGTTGTTTAAGGGCTTTCTCCTTAAGGATATTGGACATTTGAAAATCTTGAAGAAAATGTTAGTATATATTTTCTGGCTTCATTGTCAAAAGCGTTTCTGTTGTTTTTTAATCGACCCGATGGATAAAAAGAATAGCAAATCTTGGACAGGGTATCGTAGCGAACAGTTTTACCGCACATACTTTATACTTCATAGCTTATACGCATTGGTTTGTGCTTCACTTTAGAAGATTTGCTTTGGCTACGATGGCGTTGTCATACATTCCAATGATACGGAGTAGGCCTGCATTGTCTCCGTAAATAGAATACGATTCCTGGGCACAATTAATCGAGTAGGATATCACACAGACCCACCACGATATTCATTTGATGGCACTTGATTCGCTTTTCTTTTCTTTTTTGCTGTCACATTATTTAAACAATTATTTTTAATTGTTAAAAAGGATCTGCAAATAAAGCCTGATCCCTTATACGTCATTTATATACCTACATGTGTGGGAGTGTGAGTGTATGTTCGTTTATAGAGCATAAACTAATATTTGTTTAAATTGCTGTCGTTGGCAATAACGATGACATCAGGCTGATGATGATGATGATGATGATGAGGATGATGATGATGATGATTTTGAAAAGTAAATAAATTTTAATGGAAAAACTTTCATAATTCCTAATGAATTTACTTTTTCCCGTTTTTTTTTTTACTTTTGTCGACTCTCAATGTTATTATTTATTTATTTGCTTTACTTTTTTTCATTTCTCTTCTATTAATAAACATTTTAATTTGTTGGACAAATAAAAAAATTTTTTCTTCGTTGTTTTCCTGCCCTTTTTATTCAATTTTAGTTTAAACGTTTGCTGCCGTTTTATATTTACAAATGCGTTGCCTTTAACTTAATTTGAGAAGAGAAAAGCTTTTAACCCTTGCCACAAATGACAACCATACCTTAGCGTACCATATCATACCATACCTTGAGTATTAAACGACGTCATTGTCGTCATCGTCACCATCATCATCATCTTCATAAATGCGTTGTAATATATTCACCTTGGGCTGTTAGGAGGACTAGAGTAGAGTGGTAGAGAGCAGAGAGAAAGCAAGTAGTAGAAGCTACTTAATGAAAATGTAAATATTTAATCAATATAATAACAAAAACGGATTATTATCCTCTGGTAACTCTTGAACATTTAAGGGTCTGGCTGGCTGGCTGGCTGGCTGGCTGGTTGACTGGTTCAGTTGTTGGCATTTTAACACTCACACTTACGAAACGTGGGCGCACAAACAATTCACTTACATGACCAGCAACACAGCACTGAAAATAAAGGCTAGTGGCGACAAAGATGGTTATGGTAAGACTCTCTTAATAAAGGCTTTAAAACAAAAACAAACAAATAAACTGGGTAACTGTAGTAATGGCATTGAGTTTATGCGGCAACATTTTCAATAAAATAATACTGCTACTGCTGCTGTTGCTGCTACTGCCTCTGATAATGATGATGTCGATATTGTTGTTGCTGTTTCACGTATTGCTTTTAGTTTTTAATATCAATTCCACTGTATCATATGCTCCTTCACTCCTTTACTTTCTGTCTGTATTTTGTATCATCATTATCCCTTTAATTCTATTTGTTTTAGTCTTCTTCTCTTTTTTTCTCCACTCTTTATCATTGTTGTTGCTGTTGTTGTTGTTGTTGTTGCTTAACTTAATTTAATTAATTTTAATGCTTAAGGTTGTGAAAGAAGTTATTTTACCTGCAGTTATGAATACAATTTTATTTGCGGCAATCGTTTATTTTCACATTTTTTACACATTTATATGTAGACGTTCCAATCAAATAGTAAATAATATAATCCCAAAAGAAGGAAGATATTGTTTTCTTCTCTTTAATGCTTATTTTTTAAGTATTTTTTATTTAAATTTTTTTTTTTTGTTATATTTTTGTATACTTATTTTAACTTGTACAACAACAAAAAATACGTTTTAAATCAATCATATTTTTCAGCTGACAATATTAAATTTTCTTTTTCCTTTTTTCTTTTTTTTCATTATTTTCTTAAAACGTGCCTAGAATATGTTGTTGTTTTCTATTGTCGAATGTGAAATACTAAGCAGCGTTTTTTTATGTGTTTTTTTACATGTTTTGACACGAAGCTGTCAATTAATTTCTAGAAAATCATGAATAATAATCGTTTTATAAACAAAAAAAAAAACAATTTTGTTCGCAATAAAGCAAAATATTAATGGTGGCGTGATATAGGGATTAAAGTGCATGACGACAAACTCAGCTAAACTGGCTTCGAATCTAGGCGAAGACGAGAACACTTTCAGTTTCTATTCCCGTGGTAGTAATTTTTTCTGAATGAGCCTAACTTTGAGATAGAAAACATGGGGTCTTCTGCAGTGGCCTAATCTCTTAATTAGCGAAATCTATAAGAAGTAGTCGCCGTAGTCTAGTAGATGGTGCGATGGTTTATTAGACTTGAGGCCGTGATTCAAACCCCAGCCCAGAAATCTCCAACAAAACCGAAATATGAACAAATATTTCTTCAGCGACTTTCTATGAGCAGACTTCTGGTAAAAACTCTTAGTGATGAAAAGTTTCACAAAAATCTGTCATTCGGATTTTATCCGCTACTCATGGATAAAATTAACACACACAACATGGTTGGTGTAAGAAGTTAGATCGTAATCGTGGCTAAAGGGTTGTAATAGCCAATTATGTAAATACAATACAACACTCAATCCATTGTTGTTGCAATTAAATCGGCTCAATTTCAGTTGTCCAATGTTCTGAATTTTAAATGACAGTTTATTCTGCAATTTATTTCAATTTGGATAGACAGCTTATTCGTTACCTGTAAGTTTCCACTGATGCCTTTTCTGACACGTTTCATTTCACTGTTCGCGTTAATAAGTTCAGTGACTACACTTTCCCGATAATAAAAAACTTGTATTTCATTTTGATTTTGATTTTTGTGTTTTACCAGATGTTTCTAATTAATCCTTATGTCTTGAATTTAGTAACACTTTTGTGTTCCATAAATAATTTCAATACTCTTACTCAACAGATTTTTAAAAATTAGACTTTTTATGTACATGAACAAAATGGACACAACTTAGCATTTTTAAGCGTACCATATTGCTTACTGGTCAATTTCAAAGTCTAGGTTAGAGGACGTGTACTTGTCAAATGAGACAGGTACAGTAACCGGATGTCAAGTTGATTCATTGTACTACTATTCAAAGTCTAGAAATTTAAAAATCGATTAACACTAGTTATAGAAGTGATATCCCACTCTACTGATTGGTATCTTTCCGCAATTATTTCATACAGGTAAAGTTCTAGACACCATCTTACCATGGATGCCCGCAATACTGAATTGGAGTAGAATCTTGAACTGTCTCTACTTTATTTTATTTATTTGAAAACATTTATTTTTTTTTTTTAATTTTTCTCTTTTATTTCCATTGATGTTTTAACAAAAACCAATTTAATTATTTTAAATTGAACGAATTCCTTCGAATTACGCCTATACAGTTGTACAGTTGCCATCTAGCTCGTAATGAAAAAGTACGAACCCCAGCTAACAAAAGGCCATTAACAGAATGTCATTTAAAAATAACAACAAATTAATTTCTTTCCAAATAAAGGAAAAAAAAAGAAAATAAAAGAAAGAAAAACAAATCCTTGTTGTACTGTTTACAGCTTTTTTTTTGTAATTTTACTTCAAAAACTTAAAGCAAAACACGGGACTGCATTACAAAAAATACACAAAATCAGTCACTGACTACCACTGATTGTGTGTTATTCCAATACCCCAACAATTTCTTCTAAGCGAAGGAGAGTCTATAAAAGAAATCATTATAAGGAGAACATTTAAACTACAACATAATAATGACGACAATTGTCTAACATAAATTAGATGTATGTATACACAAACACATACAAATGCACATACACATGCACGCACAGTTATACAGTTTCAATTTAAATGTATATGTATGTATGTATGTTTTATATGGAAACCAACAGAAAATAAATGACATTTTAACAATTGAGGTTTGGTTGGTAGAGAGAAAGAAAAAAAATCAGAAAAAGGAAAACAAATCAAATCAAACAAAACTACAACGTCAACTGGAATAATTTCTTTAGGAATTCACTTTAAATACCCACAAAATGATTCAAAAGAGAGCGAGAGGGAGAGAGAGAGAGAGAGAGAGAAATATAAGACAACAGTGTAAAAAAAAGAAATAGAAGGAGGAGAACAACTGAGTATGACAATTTCTTTGATTAGATTTCTCTAAAACTTACTTGAATTTTTTGTTTTTTTTATTTGATTTTTTTTTCGCATATTGAAATCTAAAACGGAGAGTGTGAGAGAACAAAGAGAGCACAAATTTTAAATCAACATTAATCAAATAAGTATGTGTTGAAGTCAGTAAAACAAACCAATAACAGGAATAACAACAATAAAAATTTATAAATAAACTAACAAGCAAGTATATATAAGCACAAAACATGGATCATATTTCCCCGCAAACATTTTTTCTTATGAAGGCCAATCCAATAAAACAAGCAAAAATGCTCACTATTAGATACAAAAGTAATAAAGCAGCCTATCGAAGTCTACGAATATTAGTTACGCTTAGCAGAAAAACATTCAAAATGTTGGTTGTTAGAGGAAAAAATTTTTGCATACTCATGCATATGCATTATGCATATATTTACGCACACACGCATACATATACACAATATACAAACTCCCTACACAACTACATACATACATATGAATGGCATAGACATTCTCATCATCATTTTCATTATAATCACATGTCATTGTCAATGAAAATGTTAGAAAGTTATTGTTGCTGCCGAGTTGTAAGAGTTCTTCTCGTTCTCCGTAGTATTAAGTGAAGTAGGTGGCAAATACAAAATAATATCGTAAATGATAAGTATAAAAACCGAACCATATCGATCGTTATTAATCATCTAAAACTAGTGTTATATAACAAACAAATTCCATTTCTGATACACTTCGTATACGATTTGTTTCTGTAGTAGTTGCCATTCTGGGTGTATTCAGCAAATAAAATGCAGATCGTAGTCACCAGTTCCAACAGATTTGGGACTGAGGAAGTTTATGTCATAAAAGTTCAGACAGTCTAGGCAATAGTAAAAAAGGAGTTCAGAGGAGACTCATGAGAGAGACTACTTTTAAGACAAACATATCCTTTATGAGGCACATACACTTCACAATTATATATACATATATTTATATTTGATTTGTATTTGATGATGAATAAATAATATTTATATCTTTGTGGTGTAACCTTAGTCTTGGAATGTGTTCGAGTATTTTGTAAATTATTTACTAATAAACAAAATTTAAAATAGTTTTTTTCATACACAAACATACATATATACACTCATACCCCATACTGGAACACTAGACTGTTTCATACTTTTTTTTCTGAGACATTTTCTCTTTATTACTACACTGACGTATTACACACCATTCAGCAAATCACTCTTAAACTAACACACACAAAAAAAGACATGGTCTTTATGCAGGAGACATAAAACCAGACATATTGTGAATGCATGCATCCTATATAACTGTACGTATAGCTAAGTAAGTTTATGTACATATGTATGTATGTATTACAAGAAAATACCTACAATTTCATTTTAAAGTTCAAAGAATTCCTTTTTCTATTTCATTTTTCAAGTGTTGCCTGGGTATGATGAGGTTGCACTTTTTGAGAGAACTTGTTGGAGAGAGGTAGAAAGACCAAGGGAGGATGAGTAAAAAATCAAGAACAATATACACTACTTGTATAAAATATTATTGTTATACGATGGTTTTATGTAAATTGCTTTACTTTACATACTCATTATTTGTGCTCTTGTATTTCTTCTCACATATTTATTGTATTTGTGTTTATTCTCTTTTTTTTTTTTTGGTTCTCTCCATTTTTTCCGCATCATGTTTTCAATTTTTATTATAATGGAGATAAAATAAATAATGACCATTTCTACCTTGACAATGAAATTCTTCTTGAAGTCACTGTTCAAACTGAACAACATTATAACGGTACTTTAATCACTCACAACCACAAATTGAAAGGAAAAAAGAAAAGTGTCTAGAGGACGCGTGTATGTATGTGTTGTTTTTATTATAAAATTGAGTTTAACATTTTTGGAGGATGATTTGCAATATTTATAGTTTAAAGCGTTGAACTTTAAGACAACAGGAGGCTACCCAGCTACATGATATCAATCGCCGCATGTAGTCAACTACATAATAATTTAAAGGACGACAATAGCAATATAAATTAAATAATTTGTTAACATACCAAAATTTGTACCGGATTATCCATTTTGTGGTTTCAAAAACATCGATCTAACAAGGCTACTAGATGTTAAATATCTTTCATCTGTTATGTATTTGGCGAAAGCTCCACGATTTACAAATATGGATCGTTTAAAAACCGAAGAGCGCGAAAAAATAGCGCAATTTGACTTAGCAAAACGTATAAGTAATGGTGCATTTTGGTAAATTAAATATTATTAAACATACCTTTAGAGGGTCATAATAATTTCTAAGAGTCCCGATTAAGAAATTTTTCAAAACTAAGTAGTAGCAGTAGCATCAGAATCGTGATTAAAAGTTTAATTTCATTAAATTATTATAATCAAAAGATTTGAAATTAATTTGCTGTTAAAAATATATGTACATATATATATTTTTTTTAATATTTTTAGTGTCTATACATAGTATCAGCAAAAACTAAACTGTCATTTACAATCCGTTTGAATGACTTATACTTATACTTTGTTTCTGTACGAAAAAAAAATAACAAACTTGTCTGTTAATTAAATTGCAACTATATTGTATATACATATATAGTACATACATACGTGTGTAGTACATACGTAATAAAATTTTATCAATTAACAAGTAATAAAATATACAAATTTAATTAATTTCTTCATTATAATCTTAGCAAAACTTAAGACATACTCAGGCAAACCACAATCAGAACTACAGATTCTTATTCACATCACATCTAAACATTAATAGCATCAGCAACAGCAGCGACGACTACAAATAATGAATTCTATCACGAGCTTAACGTAAAATGAACTCAACGAACGAAACTTTTTAACAAATTTTTGTTTATTTTGTCAACAGTTCTTAACACAAAACACATTCTAAAATACTGCTTTCTTATACACACATGAACAGTTACAATGTGTGCGTGTGTAATTTGCTTGAACAAATCTCTTGAAGACATTAAAAACAAATTCTTAGGGAATTATGAAGTATTTTTATTACCATGTCAACTCTAAAGTCTGTCATATGAAATGAACTTCACACCAACATTGACGAATAATATTCCGATTTCCATGATTTATCCACGACGATTTTAGTGAAACAAATTATGGAAATAATTTCGCTTTTCAGCGACATGATGCCCTTACATATACACAGCGGCGAATTAAATCAAACACTATTTTAATGATTTAAATTTAACAAAATTGCATATTGGCCATCATTAAATTCAGGCTTAAATGCGGCTGAAAAACTTTTTAGGTAATGTTCAACTCGCGCAACAATTAGAATCGACTGATCATTCATAACGGCGTAGATATTGTGATTGGCTGCTATCAATGTTGATTTTTTGGAAGAAAAAGTGGTCGTGAAATCCAAATTTTATCGAAATAATCGCTTTATGTGTATTTTAATTAACGCTACTTTAGAAAAACCGATAAAACTTTACATGAATTTTATGCATATTTATTCTATACTTTTTTAAATAGTAATTATCCAAAGTCTTCTTTCTATAAGAGCCTTAAAGCAAGGCACAGGCTTTCAACGTGTCCAATTATTCTACCACAAAATGGTTAAACAATCGAATCGTAAACATTAATCGGTTGATATATTTTTCTTTTTTTTTAATTTTTTACAATTATTTATTTTTATTTTATTTTCTTTTCCATTTTTTATTTTGTATTAAAGGACATAGTCTCTGTTTTGTTTAAAAACATTCTATCCTTGTTTCTGTATTCCCTTTTCTCATTTTTCTGTTTTTTTTTTGTTTGTGGCATAGAAAATGTAATTTATTTCTAATTTAAATATGCCGGAAGCTCATAAAATAGCCATTCTAAGGGAAAAAATAATACATATTGCAAAACACACACACATACAAATATACACTCTTTTAATGTTTAAAGAAAAACAACAACGATAACAATTTTATGCTATCCATTGTGTAGATTTGGTATGAGAGAATGGATTTAAACTCAATTTTTTTATTTTTTCTAATAATTCTGGTCATATTTTTGCCATCATCATTCAATTATACGGGCTGACTATTACGGCAAACACCCTCTGTCAAGGCAAATAGGCATACAAGTGGGTGTAGAAAGGACATGAAAGAGAGAGAGAGAGAGATTATACGAAAAGTTTTATTATTAAATTCATACTAAATTATAAAAATATTAGGAAAAATATTACAAAGTATTTGGAATCAACCAAAAAAAAAAAGGTACTTGAAATTAATTTTAGAAATTCCATTTATACTGAAGAAAGAATTGTTCTGATTAACTAAGAACATTTGTTGTTGTAAGAGTATCTTTACTTGTAGGATTTTTCAAACCTGTTGTGAGCGCACCATGTGTGTTGGACCATCATAGCATAATACCATGTCGGTTTTAGATTTGAATTTTATATTAGAAAGGTTGCAATCTAACTTGATTTGTGATTTTCCTTCAATTAACCAAAAACATTTCTCAAAGTTTCAACTTCATTTGAAGCAATTATTGCTTCTGTATAAAAATATCAAGTCAGACTTTGATCAATGTGATCAACACTTGTTTCCCTTAATAATATGAGTGTAACGTGAACACATTTTTGTCCATTTATTTTAATTCAGAGCTTATACGAGTATCTCAATTTGATAAACAAATAAGTGAGTATATGACAGCACAATATCATGTCTGTAGTACTTATATAATGAACATAAGACGGTTTCAGATACCGATCGCAATCGGCTCAGAAGAACTGCGCCATTTTGTGGGGATAGCTAATGATGTCCAGTTCCTTTCTGAATCAAAACTGATAGTTTCCAACAAATGAGTTTCCATTTAATATTAGTTTATCACAATTTTTTCATACAACTTTGGAACTGTCGGGATAAGATTTCAACTCCTCCAACACTTATGACCCTTACCAAGCTTAGGTATCAATTTAATACAGCATAAAATTGCATTGAAAATAAAAAAGAATAGCCCTCACGAATAGTTCTACGGGGAAATTTTATAAATTCCACACGCTTTCTTTGGGGTGAGTGTTGGGCCCAAAGTTCTCTAAATCTCTCGATACTCAAATCTTAGATAAACAATACAGATGGTAGACGAATTGCAATCATCGCTCAAATTGCTTTGCTAAATGGTTTTCAATAAGTTTCGTGGGAGCTTCGCCAAATCTTAATATCCTTTCTGGAACAGATTATGAAATCGGTAAACATTAAAGCAACCAATAGGATCATTATAAATACATAGGGTCCCGGCACTTATCTAAGTAGAGGATAATGCTATTAACTTTTATAAACTTTTTTCGCATTAAAAACCAACTTCTAATATAATTTATTGATAAGGTCTACCGTACATTCAATTCATTCATTTGTTTAAATTTCTGATTATGGTTTATTTAATAAATTCAAAAAAAAACAGAAAAAATAAAATAAATTAAATTTTTAGTAGCCCCATTACAATTAAAGAACATGACAATTAATTTTAATTTTTATGATTTTTCTTTATTTGTTGTTGCGTGTACGTCTGTCTGCCTGTTTCTCATCAGTTTTTTTTTCTTTTCATTTTTATTACGTTTTCATTCATTCATTTTATTGGTTTCCTCTTTTTGCCACTGACCCTATAGAATGAACTCCTCTCGGGAGTGATAATCTAAGTATACTCGTATTTGTTATTGCAAAATACAACAAATGCAACAACAGAAAAAACAACAAATTATGAATAAATTATCATTAAATAAATGAATGAAGGAATGAATGAGTGAATTTCATACTTTAGTACATACAAGAAAATGTAAGAAATTTATTGGCGATAAGAGACTTTAAGTCAGAAGCAACAAAATTCTTATTTATTAAATTGAATACAGAAAAAAAGAATGAATAAAAAAACAAACAAACAAAATTATTATTGAAATATACTATCATTCGACAGCATAGGACACTACAAATGAGAACTTAAATGTTAAAAAAGAACAAAGCATAGGCCTTTTAAAAAAAATGATTCTTAATCGTTGTACTAAGTGGTGGTACAAGTTACAACAAAGTATACATACATAAATCACATAAATTGCTGTTACCCCGCTGCCAGTGGCTTTCACATGTAATTAAAATAGCCACTCCAATACGATCAATGCAGAGTCTAGTCAGGACAAAAACCCAGCTTGTCCATTACGAAAGTCATTGGCAAGAGTATATATCGGTCGTATATAATTAATCAACTTATTTACAGTGCTAAGATGAGTGATGCGTCTCCAGTTTTTACACTCAGTTCCTTGGAATCTTCATTATTAGCACGTTGTTCAATGCTTCGCTAAGATCTCCTGCGATCCAAAATCTGTTGCAGCAAAGGGTCACCACAAAAATCTTCCATCTTTGATCTATCTATAATTTCCATTTTCAAACCAAGTTGTACGATATTTCCGATTTCTAGAACTTTCTCTGAATATAGGCAGATCTAACTTTTCCTCTACTGCCCTAGGATAAACCAGTTAAATATATCGAGATCATCTCAAAGCATGGCCAATCCAATTCCGTAGTTTTTTTTACAATTTACGATCAGAATACTATTCTTAATATTTTCCGCAACTGTTTAAGCATGTTACCTATGCGAGGCTAAACTAAATATGTTTCTCGTTTTGTAAATACAAATATTTTAAGAAAAAGTCTGATAATTTATTTTCAAGTACGTTCGTTTTTCGAACTCTTTAAGCATCGAAATCTTGTTATAGAAGAACACTTGTTCAGTTGGCGATTTTCTCATTTAGGGATAGACATTCAACGTTATGAAATCGCAAAAAATTGGTATTGTTGGCAGGTAAGATCTGTTTTAATTTAATAATTATTACAGGCATTTAATAATTACCTATAATTGCCTGGTTCTGGTATTATGCGGTGACATCCAAAGCGGTTTGATTGGTCGAGCCTGGTCAATGCTATTTGCGTCGGTCGGCTATCAGGTTATGTTATATGATATACTGCCTGAGCAACTAACAGCCGCACTGGAATACATTGAATGTGAGCTGCAACGTTTGGAAGAAAATCAACTTTTAAGAGGAGACTTAAATTCAGGCGAACAATTTAAGTGCATTACAACCACCAGCGACCTTAAAGAGTTGACTGCAGATGCCATATTCATACAGGAGTGCATACCGGAACGTATTGAATGGAAGAAGTCATTGTACCAGCAATTGGATGACATAGTCGAAGCAAAAACAATTATTTCCAGTTCGACGAGTACTTTTATGCCATCGTTGTTTAGTCAAGATTTAAAGCACAAAGAAAATGTAAGAAGAAACACATACACACTTTTACATGTACATACATGTATATCTACATACATACATACATACATACACACATCCATACATACACATGCTGCTCTTCAATATTCATTCAATAATTTCATTTTTATAGTTTTTTTTTTCTTTTCCTTCCATGTTTTCTTTTTTCTGTTCTGTGTTGTTAATAGATTTTGGTATCACACCCTTTAAATCCACCCTACTATATACCTTTGGTTGAAATTGTACCAGCTCCTTGGACCTCCAAGTCTGCAGTTGAGTTTACGAGAAATTTAATGTTGGAGATTAAACAAAAACCAGTCACTTTAACACGTGAAATACAGGGTTTCGCCACTAATCGCATACAATATGCGATTTTAAACGAAGTATGGCATTTGATTGAAAATGATATTTTGACGGCATCCGAAGTGGATACTGTTATGACAGAAGGTTTAGGTTTACGCTACGCTTTTTTGGGTCCCCTAGAAACGGCCCATTTAAATGCTGACGGCATAGACGACTATGTACGACGTTTCGGTGAGGAAATCTTTAAAGTTAGTCAAACTTATGAAGCAACGCCTCGCATGCAAGATGGTCAGACGTTGCAAAAACTTGCCAAGCAGTGTGAAGAAATGGTGCCCAAAACAAAATTAGCCGAAAGACGAGCCGAAAGGGATGAGTTTCTAACCAAATTAAGTGAATTAAAAATGAAATTTTAATTTGTTTGCTGTAAAGAGAAAAAAGAAAAATGTACTCAGCAATAAAGTGGTACAAACTATAAGATTTCTTGTGTATAAATGACTGAAATGCTTATCAAATGATCTACGTATTCCTATCTTAATAATTTAAAGTCTTATTAAGGGACAATCGCAATAACATTTGGAACTGAGCAACTATAAAAAACGGTCAGTTAGTTACAGACCAGGCCTATTTTCTTTGAAAAATTTTAAAGCTATTATACTCGTATGAGGAATTTATTCAAACACAACGATAACAACAACAATTGCTTGAATCGATATTTTTTTTTCTTCTTCTTCATTTTAATAAAAGAAAATGGAAAAAGTCTCCCACATGCCAGCTTTTCTTACAGACACATTGCTCAATACTTTTCGAAGAGTTTCATTCTTCGTTTTTTTTTTCATTTTAGTTTTTCCTTTTTCTTTCTTTCTAATCCTTCTTTAAAATAAATTTTTGTTGGCCATTTGCCCGTTTGTCATCATCTTAAATGCATTTAAGGTAAACGAAAACTCTTTAGTTTTTGTTATTGTGTTGCTCTTTCTTCTCTTCATACCTACCTACATACATACCATACATACGTATATTCTTAATAAAATGTGCATTATTTTGGTCTTTTCCATTTCCTTCTGTCCTACGACGACTTTGATTGTAAATTGCAATTTAGATAAATACTCACCACTTTGTTCCCTCCCAATACTTCAGCCTGGAGTTAAAACAGTGACTAAAACTTTTAGGACTACAGAGTGAATGACATCTACAACTGTTGTCGTTACCAAGAAAAGAAAAAAAAAAAACAAAGAAAGGAAAAAAAACTTAACACACAAAATTTTCTTCGTTGTTTTCGTTTCTTTTTGTCGGTTTTGGTTTTGAAACTTCAAAGTTTTGGCCAGAATCTTTATTACCTTTCGCCTTTCCGCCAGTAAAGTTGGTTCCTGTTGGTCAAATAAAAAAAGAAAATTCCAAAAACGTTCACGCGTTCGAAAGTTTGTCTCCACCATGTACATACATACATACATACATACATACACTATCGGTCATAATTAATCATCATCAAAAACAACAAAAAGGCTAAACTTAACTTGACTTGACCACAGTCCATGCCAATTGGTAAATATGTATGTAGTTCTCTTTGCTAAAGAATTCAAGTACTATTGAAGATATTCAGAGAGAATAACACGGACGGTCCGAACTATTATAAAGCACTATTAAGGCATTATAATAGCCTGGTATCGCTTCTCTGGCCAAGGAATTGAACCAATTCATGTACCGTTACATTACATTAGACAATGTAATGCTGCCGTATGCATTTCACTCCTCCAAATTGTAAAGAATGCCTAATGAAAAATATGATCAAAGTGGACGAATGGCCTGCTCAATCTCCTGACCTCAACTCTTGATCTGTTGATTGCCAAAATTTGCCGAATTAAGGAACTTTAGAAATAGCCTAGAAACGAACGTTTTCTGATGTTATCTATAATTTTATGTCCTACTTGCCTTAAAGAAGAGCTCGTATGCCATTCAGATTAATGGGCTTGCAATAAAATATCAATTTCAACATTCCTTCCTATTTATTTCCCTAAAGAAGTTTTTTTTTTATTTCATGTTCTTTTCTTCTTCTTTCTTTCTTCTTGATTTAAACATGCGTTTTTCAAAGTGGTAACTTGAAAAAAAGGAAAATAAATTGAAATATAACTGAAAGCCATTTTACAATAAAAGAAAAACACGATGATATGAAAAAATCTTATTTGTGGTGTTTTAGTTATAATCGACACTGTACACATGTATCTAGAATATGTATGTATATACAAGTACATATGTGTGTGTATGTATATATGTGTATGTGTATGTGTATGTAAAATATGTATATTCTGTACATATTTTATTACAAAATGTACATTTCGGTCAAGTAAATATTGGTGGGCTCGTACAAAGAACAAATGAAATCCAAACATCATCTACACTGCGTACATCCACCCACCACCAATAAAAGAATAATTTTAGTAAAAATCAAAATCTGTATTCAATTGAAAAAGTTTCTCATTGCATATGCCAAATGGCCTTAAAAGGTACAAGAACGATGGAAAAGTAAAAAAAGAAATTGTTTTCAAATAAAATACTTCTAGGCATACACTTAATACATATGATGTACATATTTATGTCCGAAACATATTTACATACATATATATATATATGTATGTACGTATGTAACATAATAGCAAATGAATTAAAGTTACAAATACTACTAAAACACTCTTTAAGTTAATTGTTACTAATAAAACATGATAATAAACACTCACGGAGACGCGTATCATTCGACACGCAGTGAGTGCAATGAAATGGCACGGATGGCTAAGCAAAACTGCATCAAGTAGGTATGGTAGATTAAGAAATTCCAATCCAAAACCCATATCCAGGCTGAGGCACTAACGGACGGATGGATGGATGTGAACTAGGATAAGACCAAACTGTTTTTATTAACAAGAGAGACGACCATCACCCATTATGATAGTCCTCACTCTCTTAACAAAGAGATTAGAATATCCAACCAGACAAATTACTTGGTTATTGATAGGAAATTCTGGAAGATGGGGTACCGAAAACCCACCCATTTTGATCCATATATAGGAGAGCCATAGGTTATAAATGGGACCTTATTTAAATAATAACACACAGGCTCTGCAGAAGCGTAATTAGACGTATTCTAATTGTTGCTTCGAAACTGTGGTAGAGTTCGATGGAAAGGAAATGCAAAGAATACGTCGTTTAAGGAAATTTGATGCGATGTGAACATCACCTGCAAAGGGATTGATACAATACACTCTCATATATACAGCTGAACCGTATTGTCGTCGTGGAAAGTGATTAATTCTGGGCATGTGGTGATGCCATCGGAATGATGGAACCGTTTTTATTCCATTTCCCATCTTTCGTAAGCTCGAGATCACAATATCTGGTAACATAACTCGTCCCTGAAGAGTTTGCTAGAAAAATTTAAGAAAGTTTGTATCTTGGTTGATATTCCTTAATGGATATAGGTCGATAGGCATGAAAGTCTCCTCTCCTTTAACCTATCCATCGAAAAAAAATTAAAAATTATCATTATTTTATTACTTTTCAGTCACTTCAAAAATGTTCAAATACACTTTCAAATAATTCCGCCCAAAGCGAATTCATGTAACCGGTGGGACTATCTGAACAGCTGAGCTCTTTCTTAATGTCAAAATTTTGTTGCTTTTGTGTGTGTTTGTTGTGCGTGTGCGTGTTGTTGTTCATTTTTTTTCCTTTTCCATTCTGTTTCTTCCTATTTTGACAACATTAAAGGTCTTTAACAAAAAACAAAATGCCTGTTGTTTTGCATTGTTGTATTTGTTGTAGACCTGCGGCTACCATCTATGAATTTGCCTTGATTCCGCCTAATCATGTGTTTGCATGCCTGGCAACTCCTTGGAACAAAATTATCGATTGCAACCGTTCCCCGTTAGCCTATGTTAACAATCGCTTTATGAAAAAAAAAACACCAACAAACAGCTGTTGTTGTTGAATGTAAAACAAAAAATAAAAAACAAAGTGGAATACGACAATTTATTTTAGAAAAACAATTTAAATTATGAAAAATAAAATATTAATCATATTTCTATATATAAGTGAGTCTATTTAAATAATTTTGAGTAAAAAAATTAGAAAGTTTACAACTTCTGTCATTCTTACAGCGTTTTATTTGACATGTGGGAGTGCTGTTTCAAAGAAATCATTGTTGGGCAGCTTTTATAAATTATTTGACTTTCTGCAAAAGGACAGTCCCGTTATTGTGAGCAACTATACGAAATCGGTTGAAGAAATGACTGTGGATGAATTGGGTGTATCCATAGGTCAATGCCCGTATAACTTTTTGCAATTCGTTACCTATAGAGATGCCCAACAATGCTACATAGACGATGAGTATATTTTACATTTACTGCCACCTACTGCGGCCTCGGACAGTTCTCGGAAACCGCCTATCATGGTCAAGTGCTTACCGCAGCATCCTTCTATTGTTAACGGCACTAATAAGTTTCGTGTAATGGAAAGTGTACAGGAAATAGTCGATTTACTGAAGCCCGTAGGCAATAACACGAAACGATATCAGCCTGGCAGCTGTGTTCTGGTGTTTTTCTATACTCCCAGCTGTTTTACTTGTTTTCTGGTATCTATACCCATCAATGATTTACCGTATGCCTTTAAGACCCTACCAGTTGCTGCCATTGACGCCTATAAATTTCCCAGTTTCAATACAGAATTTGGCATAGTGGCTTTACCGACATTAATGCTATTCCACCAGGGCAGGCCGGTGGTTAAATATCGTGCTCAAGGAAATCTCAATACGTTTGTTACGCGTCATACCGGTCTCAAACCAGCTGAAGTGCCTAAACATGATATTCCTTCACCATTACCGCATAGCGTGCAAAACGACACAGATTATGTTCTTATTTTGGCTTGGCTCTTTATACTATGTTGTGCTGGTTTCTACTTTTCAAAATCGCGATTATTTAAACAAATGGTTGAAATGGTTAAGCGTAATTGGCGAGAATCTGAGGCCCAATTGGAGCATTAAATTAAGTTCTACATTAAACTAGAATAAGCCTATCCTTAGTATAAATCTCTTATTTATAATGTAACACGTACGTGTACATGCAATAAGTAATTCTATGTATTTGAAGCAGCAACTAAATTCGTCTTGTTACCATATTCGATCTTCAATAAAAAATGTTCCTGAATTTCATAAAAGAAATGTTCCACCTTTTGTACATTATTCCTTCACATATATTGCAAAATTATCCTTTTTTATTTTCAATTATTCTGTATGTATTCTATAAATTTATGAAATTTGTTTTATTTAGTCCCATAAGCCTAATGGAATATTTTGTTTGACTAATAAAGAAATAAAAAGAGTAGCAGTTATCCTTAGAACAAGATATGCAAGCTTTAATCGCCGAATTTATAGATTCCGCTCGGCAATCACTGACTAGTCAAGCTGATTGTTATTCACCTGTGGGTTCTTTCGTGGCGGTAATGTTGCAGAGCCTATTTAAACTATAAGCATTTTGAACTCCATCACCAGTACTTGAACACAGCCCAAACCAAAATGGAAAATTTACCCTTAGTTTTTCTGACAGTAATTTTTATATTTGGTAAGCCAAGTAGGTACTCTACAAGCTAACATAAGCCTAAAACCTATTGATGTCCTTGTAATTACAAATATAATAATACCAGAAACACACACAACAATGGATCTGTGTTATGTATGATCCAAGAGATTCTTGCTAATCTATTATGTTTAAACTGGCTCTTAATACTTGTCAAAATGTATTCAGTTACTCAAAAAACGCGTGCGTTTCAGTTATGTGTGAGGAAGATTTAAAAAGAAAAACATCATGCAAAATTGTTATCTCATTTTTTATTCAAGAAAAATTTCAAAATACATCTTCTGTATGAGATTTTTAATTGATATTATTATAAGTTTTTTTTTATTATTAATTACTACATTACGATATTGTTTAAGTAAAATAAAATTAAGGGGATTTGAATTTTTAACGGTGAAACAAAAGTACATAAAAGGCAATCTAACAAATTTACCTGACAATTTGTATGTATGAAAACGTGAGCCTTTCAGTAAAATCCTATGGCTTACCAAGTATTTCGATTCAAAGAGAAAAAGGCAACTCATTCGTCGAATTCGAATCGAAATACAGGGTAACAGGCAACTGCTCTCAACAGTTAATATTTCCATAAAGATAAAGCATTATAAACTAAATAAAAAAAAAAGACTTAAAATATTAGAAAAAATATATTTTTATAAAGACTGAGGATAGGATAGTTTTTCCTTTTGAAATTCATGTTTTCAAAAATGATTTTTGTTCATTCAATCATCCATAACAATAGGACACTAAACTCAACTTTGATATTAATGTCCTTAGTTATGTATTTTTTCTTCATTCTTTTATGCATATTTGAAAGAATTTTTTGATTTTCAAACTAAACTAATTACAACAATAAGATAAAATCATAATTTAGCTCACTGTTAAATTTTAAATGTAATTACTAAAATTATTTCTATTTCTGCTTTCCTATTACAGATAAAAGATGTTGTTGTTTTTCATTTTTTTGTTTTTTGTATTGTTAAGAACCTTTATGGGGTTTGTTTTGTAAGGTAATTTAAAGTATAAACATTTTAGAGGTTGTCTTTGTCTTAACACCGTCATTGTCGCCTTATTTATTTGGCGTTATTATCTTCCTTTCTGGACTGTGATGACGTAGCTGTTGTTTGATTGCTGCTATTTGCTGAAGAAGTTGTATGATGTTTTGTTCCATGTTGTTTAGGACGATGTTGGTGGTGGTGGTGATGAGAACGTCTGGCTGCAGATGTATTATAAGGATGTGGATGAACGCTGCAAAATTCAATGAAAATTTTAAGAAAACAAAATATTATTAAAATGCTTTATTATATTTAGATAATAAAAATTACAAGCATTTATGAACGAACTGGACATGATTAACAAGAAGTAAGGGTTATTAATAAATAAAGCAGTTGATTAACTAAAAGGACAATGTAAACAGTGCATGCATTTGTCAGTAGTATGAAGTATAGGACAAGGTTTATAATTTTAAAAAGTTAACAACATTTGCGCACTTATGTACTTATGGAAAATTTTACAAAAAAAATATTTACAAATCATTTATCAAAATTGTCTGTATATGACCAACTAAACCACGGAAAATTATTATTACAACAAAACCAATTTAACGAAACACGATTATTTAAGAATTTTTCTTCGATTTATGTACATACATATATTCGTATGTATGTCTATTACATTACTATTGTATTATATGATTGGGAAATTTCTTGATAAAAAAAAGGGATTATCAGTGTTAAAACATGTATGTACTTGAATAACGCGCCTTTAAGTAATGATTTTTTAAAAACTTTATTCATTTTAAATGTTACTTTTTAACTCGAAAGTACGATTGTTTAGCTAAGAATGCACAAATATGTTCAATATACTAAATTGACTAAATTGTGTATAAAAAAATTCTTTTCGATGCACAATAACTTTGTGGGACAGAAAGTATGACACATTTGCCTGTTGTTTTTCCACACAACTGAAGACAATTGAAAGCTTAAAACAGCTCTCCTAAAAACTCGTGTTTTTTTTTTCTACTCTGCAATACACAGTGGTGGTCTTATAATTAGCACACCCATCCATTAGTGGCAGATACCTAAAAATTATCCAATGACGCTATTGTATCGAAACATAGAAAAAAAAATTATTAATCCCGAATATCGCATTATCTAGAGGCTCGCCTTTTTTTTCGCTAAAATATGTATTCATAAAGCATTATTAAGTTAACATTATCCTGGACAAAGGGTTTTTGACAGTGGTGAATATAAATTCAATCAATGTGACTTTAATTAAAAGAAGAAAGTATGGCGTATATTGCACACTATAGAGAAGTTGTAGACTGAAATAAGCAGCTTTAATAGAGCCGCTGTATACATATGTATGTTTGATCACAAAGAAATTTCTTGATGGATCGGCATTTATACAAACATATTTTGGAGATTCGTGTCATTCCAGCACAGTACACGATTATTTCAAGATGTTTATAATTGGTTATTAAAGAGAATGCGTATCCGCACATTATACTAAATAAAATTACCAACAAACGATGATTTTGTTCACCTAGAATAAGTGTGTGCTAGCAGGGAATGTATGTGAACAACGAATTTCATGTCTTTATCATTTAAGGTGTTGTTTTTTTTTGTTAAATTCTTCAATTGAACCATCACTTTACTTTAAACATCGTTTCAGTACACCTCATTGATAATTAAACTGTCCTTAAATAAAAGTTATTCATCCTTGTTACTGAAAAAAGTCGTATGGATGAATGTGCTAATTAATATTCTACTGTTAAAAAAAGAAGAAAGAAAATTTTAAAATAAATGAAAATTAAATGATATGTAACATGAAAATGAGTTCATAATTAATGGCAATAGCTAAATAATAAATACTATTGAAGTATAAATAAAACAATATGGTTTCGAGTTGATAAGCTACCACCAGTAGTCGCCGTCATCATTTCTTTAACGATTCTCTTGCTTTATATTCTTTCGTTTTATCGCATAAATATTTAGAAGCAAACCACAAAATTGTATCATAGAATATAATATTGAATTCAACGACGAACACACACACATGTTGCGTAAATATGACGAGCTAATAACGTAAAGTATACAATATACGAGTATTAAATATTAAATAAAAAAAGAGGATTATCGAAAATGGAAACAATATATGTACGTATTTACAGATAGTTATTATGATACAACAATACGAATAATGTAGAGATGAAAATTAAAAGCAGTAAAATGAATAACAATCAATTCAAATCTTACACGTAGTCGTAGGTACGTTGTAGTTTAAAAAGTTTCTCTAGATGATGACGGAGGAGGAGGAGGTGAGAAACGTTTATGGAAGCGTTGGTACATTGATTTTTTTCTTTTAACTTTGCGAACCAGAGAATAGCAAGGTACAAAAACAAAAAACGATGAAATTCTTAAACTATTATAAAGATGCTCTGTTGATAACATTTCAAAATATTTTCTTGTGGTTTTCTGCTACAATATCAGGTGTTACATGCTTTTTGAATGATCGATCAGTCGTTTATTTGGTATATTATTTCTTTTGCGTTTACTTGCGATAAAATCGTGGATTATATAGACGCCAATCTCTAATAAACAGGGAAAAATGTTTTATTAAGATTTTAAAATCAAAATGATGGGAAAATGTTTTTTTTTTCTTGTTTTTTTCGTTTTTTTGTCATTTCATTTATATGTATGTATGTATGGTTTAAATTGTATTAGTAGAAGCTCATGTTATAAAGACGTGTTATTTACGTTGTTTAAAACGAATGATTTTGGTCAAGTATTTGTAAGAAACTCTATATTGAGGGTGCGCAAGTAAATTTAAAGATTCGTTTTTATAAGATATAAACTTCTTCGCAAAGAAACAAAGCTTATTATATTTTTATGCTGGTTTAGGCCAGAAATTTCAGCGCAACTGCGTTAATGTTGTAAAATATGGGCAATTGATTGATTTTTTTAATATGTTTGTTAAGGTATACACACAAACCTTGGCGTAGATGCTGTACTATGACTGTGGAGTGTTGGTGTTGTGGCTAATGGCGAAGACGGTGGTGTTCGTAGAGGCCTACGTGGCGTAACTCCAGTTAAATGATGACTGCCGCGATGAGTTGAACGTCTTGGCGTTGCCGATAAATATTGATTACTGTTGCCGCCACTGTTAGTTACTGTATTCGTTGCATACGACATTGTTGATGATGATGGCCTTATAGATGACATGCTCAACGCGGAAGATCCAGCACTTAAATTATCCCTTGACGCAGATGATGACGACGGCGACATTTTGGTAGCCGAAGACGAAGTAGACGTACTCAATTTTGGAGATGAGCTGAGTGATGAATTTTAGAGAAAAAGATTGATTTGTTTGATTTGATTCATTCTCATTTTCACAATTGACTAAATAGTTACAAAATTTTCGATGATACAAATCTTATTCTGAAGTTAATTTATTTTAAATGAGTTTCATACAACAACAATGAAAGAAAGAAAAAAGAAAACTGGGAGGAGAAGGAGATTCTATATGAAGTTACATAGTTATTGTGTAAAAAGTAAAAAAAAATTAATGAGCAATTCTTAAGAGCAATTAAAAGAAAGAGATAATTAATAGAAATAAGTAAATATCAACAAGGAATGAATTTTTTTAACAGAAAAATTTAAAAGTAGTTTAATTCCGCCTACCTCAGGTTTTTGTTCATATTTTTTTCTTTTTTTTTTTATCTTTACTTTAATAATGAATTAGTATTATATAATGTTGGTTAATTATTCGTAAATATTTCGTTAGTATATTAAATTAAAGCGCATTTGTTCATTGAGTTTTTACTAGAAGAGAGATCGCGATCGCTAGTAGCTGGGAGTGTTTGTTATCTATATGTATGTATATATATATATTTATACGCTTTGATTAATGTACGTTTTCTTTAAGCAACTTTTAGATTTTTTAGTTTAATTTAGTATTGATTATATCTGGAAAAAGATCAAACATTTGAAAATAGTTTTTTTATTTGAAGTCAGTAAAATATCAAAATCAAATTGTTTTCAAAAATTAAAAAAAGAAAAAAAATAATAATAATGAAAAAAATTAAAGTTATTAAACCCGAAAAGGAATAGTTAGATGAATTACAGGAATAATAGCCAAAATAAATTGAAGTTATCGATTGTTTTATTGATTGCATTTTAATTGATCACTTTGGCGATTGTTCCCTAGGAAATCGCTTCAATACATTTAGTTTATGAGCTCTAAAATAAAACCTAATATTTCCTAAAATGTCGCATGGTTAAAGTTAGTTTCCAAAGCTTTAAATCAAAAACTTTTTAAGGAATCATATATCAAAGCAATTAAGACAGATAAAATCGTGAAAATGAAAATATTTACAACATAAAAATGCTATCTAATACAATAATAACAAGGCTTACCTATTATGATGCGAAGGATGTGAGGATGGTGGCTGTGCTGTTGATGGTATATTTGGTAATTGTCTGCGATGTTGCGAGGATGTTGATGATGGTCTCTGAACATGAGGAATGGTTTCAACGACATCATCATCATCATCTATTTCTTCAATGGTCAGAGTTTGTGGTGGTGTAGCAGGTGCGGCACATATGGCTCTTCCGCCACCACGACCTGTTACACCATGAGCCTTTGTAGTAAATTCTCGATCAAAATCTTCGGCTTCGTCTTCTTCCAAATTAATAAACTCTTGATGTTCCTCCAATTGTCCTGAACGCAAATCCTGCTCCTTTTCTATAATATGAGCTCGATCACCAATATGATGACCAATAGCCATTTTCTTAACACCATTTACAGAATCTTGTACGGTGCGACGTGTTTCACGAATGCCACCGGGCCCGGTTTTTGTGCTACTAGTGGCCTGGTAGATTTGTGGTCTGCCATCTGGACCCGAAGACATTGTGATGACAGAGCTGGAACAGAATGCTGCGCCATTATTGCCAATATCTAAAAGAAATCACACATTTTTTTATACAAAATTCTATATAGTATATGTACATATGTATATTGTATTGAAATAACTATCAAAGTATTAATAAAGTAATTTCCGTCTATTCTATCTTTTAAGATATACCACAGGAAGATCCATACACAATTTTTTACTTTATTTGCAAAGAAAAAAAAAACTGTAAAATAATTTATAGTTTAGTGGCCAAAATTCAATGGAGATTTTTTTTTATTTGTTTTCAGTCCTCAATATATGTATATACATGTGTAAACGAACGTCTTATAGATGAACAAAAATAATGTGCATGTTTTGATTTCTTTAGCTTAGCGAATGATTTTTTTTTTTTTTTTGTAATTAATAATTCTATTGTGATAATGAGCAAGTCTTACCTGCGCTCAATAAACGATTCATATTAGGCATAGCTGGAAAACCAAATAAACCTCCCATCTGATGTGGATTTTGACGTTCCATTAACGCATTTTGTTGAAAACCGCCATCGAAATTTGTCAACATATTAAAAGGATCAGGCATAAAACTGTTCATCAAACGATTCATCGAACGCATTTGCATATTCATGGCGTTCATGTGATTTCTGTAATTCGAAAAAAAAAATATATATTTTTCAATACAATTACAACAAATAAAAATTTAACTTGATGTCATCCTCGAAAAAAAATGGCGAAACTAATATAATTGATCCAGAGTCGGGTTTTGACCTGCGCTCGCTATTTAAACGCGATTTTCGTTTCTTGCGTTTATTTATTGGCATAATAGAACTTAATTATTTATTAATAAAATAAAACACAGAAATTAATTTTAAAAAAAATTATTAATAAAAAAAATTCTGAACATTTTATGAATTTCAAAATATAAAAAAAAATAAAATACTACCCATGTTTTTAAAACGACCTACGATTCTTGAATTTTCCAAACAAGTATATTTTCCTAAATAAATATGTGAAAAATGCCAATTATTGATTATTTCTTTTGTGGGGGGGAATGAGTTTATCGATAAGCTTTACATAAAAACATAACGTAGCAGAACCCAGAAACGACATCAGCAGCAGAAGGGGTTACATTCAGCTCAATGCTGTCAGACTACATTAGCAGCCTGCAGCAGCATAGCTTATCAATTCCAAAATGTATATGACAAAAGGTAGATTGGTTTATATTTACAGTAATTGCACATCTTTCCTAATTAAAGGTTTACATTTTTCGTTGTAATTAACAAGAAACTTTTCCACGCCCCAAATACAATGAAAAATAACAAAAATAAAACTATATAATATCCACATTATACACATTTACATGCCAACTATTTTTTTTTTCTATTGCTTTTAACAGTGTTCTCTACCCATTTTCTTTTTTAGTTTTTCAATCCGAAAAAATGAAAAATTGAAAAAAAAACTTACCCAAAAATGTCATCATCGAAATCACCCATTAGTGAACCAAATAGCGACATGTTTATTAAGTTTCTTTTGTTTTTCTAACTCTCTTTGCGCGTTTAGAAACCCGTTTATAATGTGAATTCAGTTGTAAATCAAATTAATTTGCACAATATCTATAAAATAATTTAAAATTCAATTTTATGGTATCTTGCTTCTGGCTTTTCTGCGTTTAATTGAGGAATGATGAAAATTCTACAAATTTCCTTTGAAACTATAATGGCTGTATATAAGATGACATTCGCTAGACAGAGATGGCAATAGTATGGGCGCAAATGTCATGTAAAATTATATTGCGTATGCGTGAATAAGCTATACTTTCAGAAAACGACATTCGAGTATCGATAACACAATTATAGAAGCAGTGTTGACATTTTTTGTACTTTTTTCAGTACTTATTCATTTCATAAATACCGCAGTACCCCTGCTACGCTTTCAGTAGTTTTCTATTATTACATATTTTATGTCTTGCGCTTTTCAACTATTAATGCATTAGCAAGCAACACGTTCAACGCAATGCTAAAGTAGAATTAGGCTTTAGCCCCGGTTAGCCAAACTTCCACGAAAACTATGTTCTGTACACTGGTTGGTCATCAGTGAGTTTTTTTTTAGAAAATTTTTTCCTTCCTGGCAACACTGATGCAGTTCAGTACCAACATTTTTTCTTCCTAACAACACTGATGGTTGGAAACATTTTCTTTTTCCGTTTCCGGTTTATATAAGTAAAAATTAAGCCTGCTTGTTTTAATAGGAAATTTATGGCGTCGTATGTGTGGAGAATAGGGATGTGTTGTTTATAGGTGGTGTGCGTTTGTCGCTGGGTGGTGGTGTGTGTGGGATGCTGTGTGTAGTGGTAGGTGTAGCAGTAGCAGTAGTGTGAGAGGGGGAGGAGAAATGATTGAAAGGAAAAAGGATGTGTTGTAGTAGTTGTGTCTGTAATTGTGGTTGTGTTGGCAGCACCCGCTCTTCACTTTTGTTGGAGACGAAGAGTGAAGAATTATTAATTAAAATAAAAATTGCTTTTTTTTGAAGTGTGTTGAATTTTGTAATTGTGGTGAGTTTCGAGAGTGGCGAGTTTTTGAAAAGTGTGGTGAATTTATCCGATGTGGTGAATAAAATCGAAACTCACCAAAGTGTCGTCATTCGAAATGGTACTATATTACCATAGATCCATATACTGCATATTGTGAATTTAACGGTGTGTGTCTAGAATAAGTAATTTTCACCTCTGTTAGAGGAGCCATTCACCGAATTGTTTTTGGTTCAGGTTGAACAATCCGTCCGCTAGGATTGACAGAATTATCCATCTTAAAAGTGTAAGTAAGTAACACAACACGCAACAAATCACTACAAACACCGTAGCCAGTCCCCATCGCCTTCTCACCCGTCCCACAGAAACAAAAAACAACAATCAATCAGAAAGAAACCCTACCAAGCCATTGAAACCCCGCAGCACACGTACGGCATCATAAATTCGTCTAAAACAACAAGAGGGCTTAATTTTCATTTATATATACCCGATAAGGAAAAAAGAATGTACAAATTAATTATATACATAATTACAAACGATTGTTTTTTTTTGTAGTTTTTTAAACGAACGAACAAATTTTACCAACCACCGTCAACTGTGCCTGGACGGAACAACTTTGTAACCTAATTTTTTCAGCCATAGTTGCGGGCAGTCTAGTGGATAGATATTGTCCTAGGATTATAAAAGCAGGCAATATACATACAGTGGCTATACATTTGTGATTTATTTGTTTTGTGTATACGGGAGTAAACTATGGTATTGTTTCATGGAATATTAATTGTGCTCGTCGCGACTTGCATGTGGTCAATTTACCAAATTGCATTCATTAGAACATTTTTGTTCACATACACTTGCATTATGGAATCATTCCGAGGTTTATTTAAAGTACGTCTTTAAATATTTTGAAAAGAAATTTGTACAAACAATATGCATTTGTTTGTCGGGTTTATCACACTGCACTGCGAGATTAGGTCGCTGACGGGGATCTGGAACAGATCCCAGCCGGACTATTGCAGGGCATGTTGCGATGAGGAGGAGTTGGAGACTATCGAACACCTCCTCTGTAACTGCCCAGCCCTTGGTAGGTTGAGGCTGAGGACCCTTGGCAGGGCCTTCTTTGAGAGTTTGAACTCTGTGTCGAGAGCCGACATCAAGGCTCTCCACAGATTCATTAGTGGCTTAGGCTGGTTGAGAGGCGCTAGGGCTTCATCAGGGTAGTCGCGCTCTCCCTTCTTTGTTGGGTCTATGTGACCCCTCCGCTTCCCATTCTCCCTTTCCTATCTCCTCTCCTTTATATCCTATTCCCTCTCTTATCCTTCCTCTTTAAGGACGTTGTACAATGGGTCAATTCGACCTCCGGGTACTGTACTTGTCTTAATTGACAAGTACACGTCCTCTAACCTAACCTAACCTATATGCATTTGTTATTATTTTTTTCATTGTATTTAAGCATTTTTTACGAATAACATAATAAAATAAACTAAGAATAATAATTTTTTTTTAACAGTAAATAGTAAGATTTGATCGCTAAAAATTTGTTCATCTGTCTCCTTTGATAATTCTATTACTATGTTGTCCTTTCCTCGACTTGTTTACATATACGGCTCAGCTTGGTCCAAAATCCACTGCATGTGATGCGGCACACTAGTATAGACGCCGGGAAAACCATTGCGTGCACATCCATTACCCCACGATACAATGCCCACCAATTCACCCTGAACCACCAGAGGACCACCCGAATCACCTTGGCATGAATCCTTTGAGTAGTCATCTACACCTGCACAAACCATTTCATCTGTTATTACTAGATTTTTTGCTGAATATTGGCTATTACAATAGTCTGGATCGATAATTTCCAATTGGACCATTTGCAAATTGTTTTGTAAAAATTCAGCATTTTCATCATTTTTGCCCCAACCGGTTACACAAGCTATTGAACCGACAGGTGGCCTGTGAAAGGCCAAAGGTATTGGTTGAATGCTAGCAGAGTAAATAAGACTTTCTGCCAAAATTATTAGGCCGACATCATTAAAATGGGTCTTCTTGTTGTAACCGTCATTTAAAATTAATTTCGTTGATTTTATGGCAGGCTCTTGATCTTCAATAGATGATTTGCCAGCGATTACCAGTATATGTGAAGAATAGCGTCCCTTAATGCAATGAGCTGCAGTAAGAACTACTCGAGGACCGTATATGGAACCGCCACAAATATGCAATAATGTGTAACTTTTCAAACGTACCGAAACTTGGTAGGGAAAATCTTCAATTAAAGACTCTACTCCGCCTATTATACGTCCTTTATTGACGTCTAATGAAACCGGTATTACAGCAGCGTATGAGCCCACCAGTGGGCCAAGTGCTATGTATACGAATAAACAGCTAGTGCAACACTTAAACATTTTACACTGTATTAGCGGCTAATCAAACAATGTCACGCTATTTATACCACCACCGAAGGCACCACTAATAAAAGATACGAATTTATTTTTCATTTTTTTTTTTTTTTGTTAGATTTTATAACATTAAATGGATAATCATGCCAATTTAATTACAGTGCACTCGCGATAATATGAACACTCAAAATATTTGAACGCCCCAAAATATGAGCACTTTTTCTTAACCATTGACTACTTCAAAATATGAACTTTGTAAAAAGACTTTAGAACAGTATTTTTTATTTTTAAAGCATAAAAATTTTGAGTTACAATGCATTAGAAATTGAGGAAATCCCGAATTATTTATGTTTATTTTAAAATCAAATCTTGAAAAAACCACACATACATAAATATGTACATATGTAGATATATGTACGTAGAACAATTCTTAACCAAAAAAAGTGAAGCTAGCAAAAGCCATTCTTCTAATAGATAATGCTCCTTCTCACCCACCTGAGGACCAACTAAAATCTGAAAACGGCTCTATTCACCTTATATCCAACCCATGGACCAAAATGCAATCAGGATCATAAAACTTTATTATAGAAACAGTCTTCTGGCTTCCATTGCTGCTAAAGGGGGTAGTTTAAAAGAGTCTATGAAGCAAAACACATTAAAGGAAGCCGTTATTATTTTAGAATCAGCATGGAGTAGAGTAGATGCATCTGTGATATCCAAATGCTGGAATAATATTTTAAATATGGTGGTTAATCAAGATGATCCTGAAGATGAAATCCCTTTAAGTAATCTTACTCAAAATTTACAAATGAATTTAATTGATTTAGAAGAAAGTGCGGCCAATATTTTATGTACCCTGGGACCCGAGGTTTGTGTTCTCTGTAATTTGAATGTTAAAGAATGCAATGAGGATGCTATTCCATGTGACGATAATGAAATAGAAGAAATATCGGACGAAGATGATTGTGTGGAGAAGTCAAAGCGAACGATTAAAGACAGGGAAGCTGTTGAAATTTTTAATAATACATTGGAGTGGGTAGAAGAAAGTGAAATGGTTGAACAACGAGACTTAAATGTATTGAGACAGTTACGGGAGAAGGCTCTTTTAAATGTTCTCGTTCAAAAAAAAAAAAACAGCAAAAAAGATAACCGACTTTTTTAAAGATTAGTTTAAGCTTTATGTTGTATAAGTATTTGAACACATTAACAAATTTAGTGAAGGAAGTTCCATTTTTTAAATCAAACAAAAAATAAAATTATTTAATGGAAAAAAAACTTTTATTTAAGCAGGAAAAGTGTTTACCTTGCAAGAAAAGAACATTTTTTCAACAGTTTAAGCCATTTGTAAATATGAACAATTTCGAAAATATGAACAGGCTTTGTTTTAATTAATGGTTATTTATTTAAAAAGTTTTAATTTCAATAGATAAACTGCCCGCGAGTTCTATTTTCATCATTGAGACATTTCACATAATAAAATTAAACAATTTAAAGCATAAGTTATGAAACTCCTTAAAAGAGGATCAATCCTCTCGCATATTTATTGTTTTCCAATTTCTGTCGGCCAAAATTTATTAAATCTCAGAGCTAATATATCTGTCGACTACCTTAAAAACAACTTAGATGAACTGCGTCATACAGATTAACACTTACAACGAAGAACTTCTAAAGTAATATGTATTCACTTTGGTGCGTTCGTTTCCTCTTAGGTACATAGGTGAGTATAGACGGCATAGGATTTAATTATTTTTTTAAGGTGTCCCTATTTTAACAATTTACTGTAATTGCTTATCCATATAATGAGTTTATTATATCCATTATAAAATTTGCGGTAGTATTATTAGATCAAAGCGAAAGTAGAAAAAAATACCAAAAATAACAAAAACAAAATATTTATAACAATTTTATACAATTTCGATAAGAATTTTAAAACAGTTACAGACAATATGAAACCTATCACCGATTTTGAATAGTGTGTCAAAAGCAGTACTCTGTAATCCACCAGAATTTTTCTTTATTTCCATATTAAGCAAAGGGTTTCATTCCATCCTTTGATATTCAAACTTTACATAAAAAAATTTGTTTGTTATGATTGATTTTTATAAAAACATTTAAAAGACTTATGAGCAAGAATTCCCTTGACGACTCAGTGGAGTTTTGCGTGAGTACATGAAAGTGTACTTGACCAACAAAGTCTTATCAGCAGCCAATATGTACATATAAATAAACAATATTTTGGATTTGCGATGGCTAGACCCATACTCAGTTAATTACGTTTCACAATTAGAGATTGTATTCTTGTTAAAAAGATTAGCTAAGATTTATTTCAAAGAATATAAGAAATTAAACACTGGCCAACAAAATCAAAATTACTTGGAGGGGTACGTACGTATTTATAAAGTGAAACATTGAAGAGAGAGAGTTAGAATTCTAGACATTGTATAGTCTTCGTTATTTGATCTTTCATTTCGATTTTTCGACGTTTTCGATAGGTGTATTATTGCTGTTGAAGGAGCGGCTACAGCACTAGAATTAGCTTTTCTAACATTTAAGCGTAAACCCATTTATGCAACTGTTGTATTAATTGCTTAAAGGTGTTGCTCTTAATCTAATACATAAGTTTTGAAATACTGCTACAGCAGTAGGTTAGATATGATATACGATGCCCGCATCAGATGCAATAAAGGGAAAATAAGTTTCTATTGGCAACATTGATCATAAGCAACGGTTTTATTCTTCGCTTTTGCAAAAGTTGTTATCAAGAAGAGCAATATTCTCACTTGGGCCCCTATAGGGATTAACACGTATAGGTAGGCACCGGTATTTTTTATCCATTTTAATATAACGCTAAATCATTCAAAAACGTTAATGCCAATAACTCCATAAAATATGTTAAATTTTTCTATTTTTTAAAATATGAAACCGTTGTCAGATACAGATAAGGAATTTTGTTAAAATAATCTTAAAAAAAAAAACATTTATAAAAAAAACTTTCATTATTGACTTAAATAATAGAGATTATTAGGGACTAAACTTTCGAAAGAATTAAATCAGACTAAATAAAAGTGCAATTCGACTACTATTTGAATTATAGGATGTATGAGAAAAAAAAAACATCGTAATTCAACATTTCTTGATAAAATACGTACGAACGTACGTAGAAGAACGAATTTACTGACGCTGAGTAATATACATATGTACCTGTGAAATAATTTTTAAATCAGACACTAATCACATAATCTATTAATGTAATAAATTTATTTTAATTATTTTGTAGCGCGATCCCACTGCCGTTCATGCCAGCACAATATTATATATGGTTAATGATCATTAGCGACACAACATGTATAAACAAATGAATATCGAATAACATAAACAAGTGTGTCGTTGACACAATTCTGAGCATTGACTCTCGCTGCTTTATACGTCGACGACACACTGTATGCATGTTGTTGTTGTTGTGTATTCTCCGCTGACCAGCGTGGGAATTATGCTTTGTTTGCATTACTGGTGTTGGGCTGAGGGCTTGGATCGTGCTGCATACACACAAACTCTTGTATTGCTAATTATTAGAATATAGGCCATTAAGACATTCAAGCAAACATATGTAATAAGTTTAAGTACTATATAGAATTAAGGGAGCTGATTCGAAACTGTCGAATCAGCTAAAATAATGTATAAAAGAGGAAATAATTCCCAAACCAAGATCAATTGAATAAAGCATACCAAGCTCTACACTTGAGCTGGCAATACCTATAACATATTCAATCTTATTTCCCAACGTCCTACAATTTAGCTATATTCCCTTCGAGATTTACAGTAAATAAATATACAAAATAAAACACCAAAAGGTAAATAAATAAATGTTTGCAATAAAAAATTGTTTTCGTTTATTGTTCTCTGAGATGCTGAATTATTTTTTATGAAACATTGGCAGCAATAGTGTCATCAATCCATTTAGTTAATGCACTGACATAAGTATAAACACTAGGATAACCGGGTCTAGCACATCCACGACCCCACGAAACTAAACCAATCAATTGATTATCTATGACTAAGGGGCCACCAGTATCACCTTGGCATGCGTCTTTACCGCCAGCCTTTAAATAACCTGCACAAATCATGCGTTCAGTAATTTCACCCGTACCATAAGCTTTTAAGCAGTCGACATTGCTTACAATCGGCACTTGAACCTCTTCAAGATTTTCAGAGGAAGGGCCAAACTCTTCTCGATAACCCCAGCCGGGAACAGTAGCGATTTTACCATCTAAGGGGCGCACCGACTTAAGGGATATGGGATTGATGGGCAAATGTTGAAAATCAAAAACGTCATCGATAATAATAATGCCGATATCATAATCCACTGTCCAAGACGAGTAGTTGGGGTGTGAAACCCATTTTAAAACTGGATAAGGTAAGCCATCGACTCCAGTACGAGAATTGCCAACGGCTACTACAAGTACCTTCTCATTATCCTTTATATCCAGCACACACTGGGCAGCTGTAAGAACAACACGTTCACTATATATGACCCCTGCACACTTGTGCAGATAAGGAGTATTTGCCTCAGATCTGTAACGCACTGAGACCAAATAAGGATGTTTATTGATATCTACTTCACGACCACCAATAATACGAGCCTCAGGAGCAGCTGCCACTACAGCTAGTGTAGCTAATATAAGAATACCAAAAGATTGTATCATATTTGTTGCACTCTCTTGAAACTTTAACGCGAATGAAGTGCTTGAAGCTACTAAAGGCCAAAGTAAATTAAAACTTTAATCATTATCAATGGTTTTTGGCTTAAAATCGATTAAACGCCAATAAACCATCGTTGTTATCGTATCGATAACAAATATTTTTATTTTGTTGAATCGATTGATTGGCTGATACAATACGAGTACCTATATACTATAGAAACATCGACTACCGTTTTTAGCCATAAAGATAATAACATACATATTTATAATATTCAACAATAACAACTGAATATAGAATAATGGTTAAAAATCGTATAATTCGGTAAGATTTAAATAAAATAAAAGTAAATAAGTATTCGTATATTTCTCTTAATGCAAAAGATAAAATAACTTCTACAAGGCAGCTAAAACACTCGGGTATTTATAGGCATACATTTATTTTAGAAATACCCCATAAGAGTGCTTCTCGAGTACCATATAAAACGATAACGCACTATTTCATACCATAGCACAATTACACAGAAGATGCTATTTCTAGTCAACGATAAGAAACTAAAATAAAACAAGAAAATCTAAAATGTTTTTACACAGCTATACACTTCTCTTATTTTATTTAGTTAAAATTAATCGAATAAATTTAAAAGTCGACTAATCAACATATGCATACATATGCAATATTTTTGACAAAAACAATCTTTTTTTTATATTTATCGCTATAAAGTTAAAAAGACAAAACTAAAGCACACCTATATGAAAAAAAAAGAATTTAAGTAAATAATTTATTGCAAACCTCTTAATTTGAATGACACACACACACACACACATCTTCTAGACCTGGAGGATATCATATTTTTGATAACATCAGATGATATTACGTTCGAGCCTAGCTCTCAACAACAAAATTGAGATCAGAAGATTGAGCAGACCAATCGAGTACTTTGATTTAATTTTTCATTAACCGTTCTTTACAAACTTTGGATGTTTGCCTGCATATGGCAGCATAACAATAGTCTAATATCATGTTACGGTACTTGAATCGAGCTGTTATTCCATCTATCTTATAAATCGATCCAATGCCGTGGCCAGAGAAGCAACTCCAGACGATTGCACTGCCTGCACCATGTTTAACAGTTGCTTTACAATACTTAGGACTTAGCCTGTCACCTATTGTGATATGCGCCCTGGCAGTAAAAACTTGACAACAAATTTGGAAATTGATCAACTGATGGAGTGAATTTATATTGTGATAGCTTTTAACTGATTCGATTATTTGTTTCTTGTCATTATTATTAGGATTTACAATTTACTGTGCAGCATTTAATTTATGTATTCTTTTGATATACAAATCGTATAAACATTGTATTCTTAATTTGAATTTTAAATAATCAGAAGCGAAGGCGTACATTTTAAACAATCATCTTGTCCTTTTTTTATAATTTTACATACATACATATACATATACAACATACATTATTTGAACGATAACCCTTTAATTATAACCGATACTGTAAGTGCATGCATGCTACGGATATATAGAGAGTACGGTTTGCATGAAGTGATATGAGTTCATTAGCATGACCAATTCAATTATCGAGTGGCTATAACTTGTTTTGCACGGCATTTTGTGAAATTGAATTGAGTGAAAAGAGATAGAGAGTGAGAGGAAGAGAGTGAGGGAATACAGTAGTCCATCTGTCTATCGCCCAAAAGTATGACTTTTAACACCAAATTCCTTTTACTTCTACATATTTATTTTCTAATTAAAATAAAAATTTTAATCTATACGTACATATGTACATACATATGTACATACATATGTACGTATAGATTAATTAGCTTCCAAAAGATGAAACTTTTTAATTACTTTTTTTTGGTTATTCTTAATTCATTATTATTTTTGTATTATTATTATTAAATGGTATTAAAAATTACTTCATAAATCCTTGGCGAACTTACAAAACAATAAATAAAATTGAATTTTTTTTTTTTAATTTATCAGCGCCATGAATGCGATCTAATTAATTTATTGACCACTGACTATTATTATTAAAAGCATTTTATCGCTCAACCGATAACATTCGCACAATGTCATATAAAATATTTATTTATTTGTATGTCTATTGATTATCTTTATAACTTCAATCTAAACGAACGTAAATGAACCCTAAATATTAAAGCAAATTAAAAATAAAATACGATAGCATACGCAGTATGAACTTACATACTCGTATGTATATTATATAAACTTTATAATGCTAGTGAGGAGGACAAAACATTTACTGGAGTATCAACACGGTAGACTTACTAGCATTTTCATATTATAGTGTGTGCTTTCTGTAATTTGTTTTAATTTTTTTGTTTTTATTATTTTTTTTTTATTTTTATTTTTCAAAAGATAATAAAAGTGTTTCTTTAAAATTATTAAACGATATTAATGGACAAATCCATTTTATTGTTAGTTAGTTGAAAATTTCTTTTGAAAACAATCGGAACAAAAGGGCACACATACGCTTCATTTGATTTACAATCATCATTTGAAAAAATTACAAAAAAAAAAAAAAATAAAATAAAATAAAATGTTGAAAATTCTTTCATCGTGTTTTCTAATTTTAACGTCCATTATCATTTGTATACCTTTTAGTGAATCACTCGATTCGCGTATAATTAGCGGTGAACCTACGGAAATAAATAGAGCGAACTATCTGGTCTCCATACGTTATAAAAAAACCAACAATACAGCGTTTGAACACCGTTGTGCGGGTACAATATATAGCCCACAGTTTATTTTAACTACAGCCACCTGTGTCATTGGTTTGGATAGCAGACACTTACATGTTAAAGCAGGTTCCAGCTATCGTACACAAACTGATGGCTATTTATATGTGGTCGAAAAATATATCTTACATCCGGACTATAACATTTGGTTCTTTGATAATGACTTAGCGTTGGTGATATTGGCCTTCCCATTAAACGCTAATGTTCCTAAGCTAATTGCTGCCATACCATTAGCAGCTAATGTACCAGCCGAGAACAGTTTAGCCACCATTGCAGGTTGGGGTATTACAGATGCCAGTAACAACAGAAGTTTTTCGGAAATTTTACAAATTGCTGATGTTCATCTTGTCGATAATTCAGTATGCAAAATAGCTTATGGTGTAGGGCGTATAACGCCTGGCATGTTGTGTGCAGCCAGTTCTGGTACAGATGCATGTTTAGGTGATGCAGGTGGCGCCTTAGTTTACAGAGACACTGCTTTGGGTTTAATTTCATGGGGCAATGGCTGTGGAAATTCAAACTTTCCAGGTGTCTACACAAATTTAATCTATTTTAAGGAATGGATTCAAAGTGAAGTTGATAGAATATAATATGATGGCTTATGTAAATACATATGTACATATGTATATGTACGTACACTAGTGTAATGTAAAATGTTTAATAAATAATTTCAATTATTGAGAAAAATAAACTTCTGTATATTATGATAAAATAAATTGCATACATACATACTACGTGCATTCAAAACTTGTAAAATGCCTCCATAACAAATACAATGGTTCCTATTAAGAGTTGGTGTAGTATAGTGGATAACACTCGCAGAATCGCTTTCGAATTAAATTAAAATTAAGAGACCCAATTCTCTTAACGCATCGATGCATTTACGTTCTTCCTAATAATTTTACCCGTTGTTTTGTATCCATACATGTGCATGTGTATGTACATAAAATTTAAACAATTTCTTTTTACTGTTTGTTTATTATTTTATTTTATATTTTTTATTTTAATTTTGATTTATTCATTCTTCTATTGTGGCATGTATCCACTCCAAAACTGCTGTAACGCGAGAATATACTCCAGGATAGTTGGGTTTAGCACAACCATATCCCCATGACACTACACCCCAAATAATATTATCTTTAAATAATGGTCCACCAGAATCACCTTGGCAGGCATCCTTACCGCCTTCTTGTAGGCCAGCACATAACATTTGATGAGTAATTTCGCCGTAACCATTATAAGCTTTCGCACAATAATCACTATTTACTTTTGGCACCTTTACAGCTCTTAAAACATTGGGTGTCTCCCAGCTGTTATGGGTATTTCCCCAACCGGATACGGTCAAAATTGTACCATCCTTAATGTCATACATTTTGGGTAATATTGCGTACTTTATTTCGAATTGCAATGCGGACTTATCGTAGTCATCTAATTTTAATATGGAAAAATCATAGTCAATAATATTGGGATTGTACTTAATATGTTGATAGATTTGAAGGGGTTTAACAATAATGCCATCTTTGTTAGAATATTTTGATCCTAAACGAACATTAAAACCAGGATTTAAACTAGACCTGCCATCTGTACAATGGGCCGCAGTTAACACATAACGTTTGGCTATTAAAGCACCGCCACAGAAATGATATGTTGTCTGTAGAGATACTTGAAATGTTATATCCTTTATATCAGCCTCATAACCGCCAACTATGCGTCCTCCTAAACGTGGTGGCGCTGCTAATGCGATCGATACAAAAACACCGACAAATAACAGCGAAATGTTAAGTCTTGCCATTGCTTGGAGCCGACTCTAAACGATTACTAATTGATTGTTGACTTCTATCATTAGTTTTTATAGTTCTCTGGAGAGCTTTGTTTCTGAAGTATTTCGAGGACTTTTCATATCTTTGTTAGGCGTAAGGTTAACAGTTGCGTAGGTTAAGAGAGCATGCTATACTAATATTTAATGAGCATTTTCTAAATACCAAGATAACATGTAACATAATTTACAATCTACGAGACTCGATGAGAAATTACAAGCGTAATAAAAATGAATGCAGATTTTGAAAATAGTGTTACGAGATAAACAATCAAGAGAGTTTTAAGGCATTGCTATTGTTTTATCGAATGTCAACGAATGAAATCAACTTATAAAGATTTTCTATTTCAAATTTAATAATGCCATAAAACAAATAGAATGATAAGTACATACGTACATACATACATTAGTATATAGTTGGACTATTCGATAGTCAACATCGTAAAATGCCAAAACAATTAAAAGTTATTCAATCATGTAGTAATTTATTTATGTATTTATTATTATTTCTTTTGAAAGATCTAGCTCTTGAAATAAAAATGCACGTGTAATATGTTAGTTGGTCTATTAAAGTTTTGAAATTTTTTCTAATATCCAAGATTTTAAAGACCAAACATTAGCATAGACACCGGGAAAATTGGGTCTGGCACAGCCATTACCCCAGGATACAATGCCAGCCAATTTATTGCGTATTGTTAAGGGACCACCAGAGTCTCCCTGACAGCTATCCTTACCACCTTGTCCCCTTAGACCAGCACAAAGCATATGTTCCGTTATGAAGCCATCATAGTCTTCGTTACATTCATTACGGCTAACAATGGGAATTTGAACTTCTTGCAAAACGTCTGGCGAACGGCCACCCTCTGACAATGCTCCCCAGCCGGTAACCGTGGTCAATGAATTGGGAATGGGAGCAAAATGTATCAATTCGATGGCTCGTATGGTGAATTTATTTAACGGCAATGGTGTTGATAACACCAAAATGGCTACATCGTTATTATAAGTCTCTGGGTTGAAGTTTTCATGCATAATAATCTCTTTAACTGGCACCATGACGCCATCACTGCTACTTTTGAAATTGGTACCAGCTACTACCTTCAGTTGACTCGGTACAGTAGCTATGATACAGTGAGCTGCAGTTAAAACAATATCCTCTGAGTATATACTGCCACCACATATGTGGGTATATGGATTGCTAGGGCTAAAAATGCTTTTTTTACGTAGGCTTATTTGATAGCCATATTTTCCTATATCGACATCAAAACCGCCAACAATACGCTTTTCCGATTCGGTTAAAACACCTTGACTCAATAATATTAATGCCAAAAGTATGAACAGTTGCATTGTCGAGCGTTTAAAAGAAATAACACACTGAATCGAGAGCTTCTAAAATACTGGTCATTTAGTTATACTTTTTCCGAACATTTAATAAAATCATCAATGCTTATGCAATATTTCGTTAATAATATTGATTTTTAAAAATTAATTTTATCTTTATAACTTGATATCTTGAAATGTCTGCAATTATTATTTTACTTTCCTTACCATCTACTTTTTTGTGACGGTAAATGATATTGAAAATGATCCCTAAACTATGCAATAATCTTTGTATAATTCGACTGTAAACCATTTATGTTTGTTATTAGTTAAGACAACAACCTTTACAAAAATATGTATACATTTATTAGACCATATTTACCCAAATGAGATTTTAAAGTATTGGGTATGTATTTAAGAAGCGCACATCTTTCCGTTGATTTAACAAACGAATGCAAAATTGATTTGGTTTGCCATTTTTTGCATTAATAGACAGACGGCTCTTGAAGATTTTTTGTTTCTTTTGTACAATAATTTTTCATTGTACGATCTCCTAGCGAATCGACAGCGGACTGAAACAGAACAAATGCTACGTTCGTTCTGAGTCAATACAGTTGAATGCTCAACAGTCACTGATTAGAACGTTCACACTTTTCTGAAGATGGGATTTGAATAGACTTAGGAACATCCGACCATACATAATTCTGACTCCATAGTTACAGATGACATTGTTGGTTCGCATTATGAAAAATTAAACATTCAGAATGCACCACCGAAATGCCAACTGTGATGATTACCAAAGTTAACTTGATTACATATTTGAATAATGCAGCCAGTTTTACCAATAATAAGACTACGTTACTTTGTTTTATTTGAATTGAAATTGTGAACGTATGTGTGTAAAATACTCTTTATAATAAAATTTTTGCCGTTTTTTTTTTGTTATTTCACTATATTTCATGAAACTTTACACATTAAGAAATATTGTATAATCTTACGCTCTGTTGCCACGTTGTTAAGATTGGGCAACACTTTCGATCCAAACCTTGAAATAGGCGACATTTGCATAAACTCCTGGATATTCAGGTCTAGCACAGCCAATGGCCCAAGAGACTACCCAGTAAGTTTTTGTTGGATACCAAAGGACCACCAGAATCATATAGACATGCATCCTTACCGCCTGCATTAGTACCAGCACACAACATACTATCTTTAATGCGTCCATAACCATAGCTGGCATCACACTTGGCCCGTCCGATTATATTTAACTCGACATCTTGTAATTTTAAAGAATTTACACCACCCTCTGAAGTAGCACCCCAGCCTGCAACAATTGCATTCGTTCCAACACTGGGTTCCTCCGAAGCCAATGCAATTGCATTCATTGTTGTATTGTTGAAATGCAAGGGCGTTGCCGGTATAACTACAGCAATATCATTTTCACTTAAAGCTGGATTGTATAAAGAATTAATTACTATGCTATTAACACGTACTATAAAACCATCTGAACCGGATCGATAATCAGAACCAACCACTACAACAAATGCACTCTCTTCACGTTTATAAACACAGTGAGCTGCTGTTAGAATTGTATTTTCATTGCAGATAACACCACCACAAACGTGTAAACAGGAACAGGAGACACATGTTTTAAAGCGTAGGGACACTTGATAAGGATGTTTAGTGATGCTAACCTCACGTCCGCCAACTATACGATTCTCTGTAGCACTCTCGACAGCAGCCACAATCAAAGCCGTAGAGAATACAATTCTAATCATATTTAAAAAAGTGTGACAACTGAATTTGCAAATACATATTCGAATAATTCGAAAATGATCTCACACTTATATTACTTTCTTTTACTTTACTTTACTATCATATTTATTTTTAAGTCTTTTAGAATAATAATATATTGTATGTATATATATAGACCAATGTACATACTTAGATACACTTAGATAAAGAACTACAAATAATCCGTATCATAAAAAAATTTCAACTTCTCTAATGTCCAAATGTCCAACTACCTTGGTAGCTTATCTAAGACAATTTATTTCTTTATTGGACATATTATGGCCAAATACATGTATAAATAAGAACCTCTTGAGTTATAATAACTTTTTTAAAATAATCAAAATGTTGTTGTTTAATTCGTTATTGTTGTTTTATTTATTAAATTGTTAAAAAAAAAGTTTAGGCATATTTTTGAGCATTAGTTTCGATCCATTCCTTTAGGTAGGCTACATTTGCGTATACGCCAGGATAATCAGGTAAAGCACATCCCCGTCCCCAGGAAACAACTCCAGCTAACTCACCTTTAACTAAGAGGGGACCACCGGAATCACCTTGGCACGCATCTTTGCCACCAATACCCTCGACTCCCGCACATATCATGCTATCGTATATACGGCCAGCGCCATAGTAGGCAGCGTAAGCAGCATCACATTTTGCATTACTGACTATAGGCACCTCTACCCCTAGGAGTTTATTGGAAGAAATACCACCAGAGGAAGTAGTTCCCCAACCAGTTATTACCGCTTTGGCACCATCTTTGGGAACTTCTGAAGTCAAGGCAACGGGGGCCAAAGTAATATTATTCAATGGCAATGGCGTGGCCAGTATCATTAGGGCTACATCATTATTATATACAGATGGCTCATACTTTTCATGCATTATAATTTTACTAACACGCGATACCACTCCATCTGCCCCATTACGTGTACTAGTTCCTGCTACAATAATAAATGCTTCCGCCTCGCGATTATAAATGCAATGTGCTGCTGTTATAATAACATTTTCATTGTAGATGCTACCCCCACATGAGTGGGAGAAGGCAGCACTGCTATTGCTCTTACGTCTCATCGAAACTTGATGAGGATAACTGGTAATAGTTACTTCATGTCCTCCAACAATTCGGTTATCATTTTTAAGAAATTCAACTTCTGTAGCTGTTGGCAATGAGGCTACCAAAGTCGCTCCAACCAAAATCAAAGCCAGTCCAAATATTTTCATCATCTTCAAAAGGCGTTTCAAATCGAACTAACGTTTGTGAACACATTTTCAGAAATTATCAACAAAAAAAAAAAAAAATTATCAATAGATTATCGAAAAAACCGAGCATTATCATGGTATTTTTGAGGTGATAAAAATGTTTCAGTTTATTATAGACATTTTTAGTGTATAAGCACACGATCCAAGCAATCAAAAAATCTTTTAACAATTTTTCAACGTTGACACAATCAAAGATTTATGCCTCAGCGTATATTGATGTGAATAAAAAGTATTTGGAATAAAATATCGATTCATAGTTTTCCGAACAATATCTAAATGCGATTAAAATGTGATTACTTTAACGATTTAAGTGGATACCTTTTAAACACACATCAACTACAGAGAAAATTATTAATTTTCTTTTTAGCTTTAAAACTATTATCGGATTAATTGGTTTTTCGCTAATCATAAATATAAACAGATTCAAATATCAAGCCCAGTCACAATTTTTAATTTCTTAAAAGGATTATAAACTAAGTTAGTGAATTACTACAAATGAAAGTGAATTTCTCTTCTTTCTTTTTTTTTTAATATGTATCACATTGGCAAGTTAAAAGAAATCAACCCATGTACTTAAAAAAGAATTTCATTTGAAATATTAAAATAATATTTATTTGACAGTTTTCTCTCGTTTTGTTGCATTTTTTGCAAATGCTCATGTATTTAATTGTAATAATTTTAAATAAAAAAGGATAATCGTATTTTTATATTATAAACTAGAATCTTTTGATTACAGCGTGTTCAATGATATAACTTCGAAAAAGGCAATTATTTTTAAAATATGATTTTTGTTTTAATTGTAGAATTAATATGCGTCGCACGGAAACAAATATTAAACAGACAAAAAGTATTAATGTACTCTTTGCATATTATGTATGTGTGTGTGTGTATAAAAAGGGAATCACAAAATCTTTTTCGCCTCGCTTTTTACATCTCAGACAGTAGGTAGGGGATAGGAGAATATTATCCATTCCAACAGAAGGCATTGCGAGTACTTATATCAAATGGATCGGTTTTCATTTTCAATTGATTATCCTCCACACAACGGCCTACAGGGTCAACAAAATGAATTTTTTCTTCGTCTCCCATAGGACACCATATTTTAATGTCATGGTCAATTCCCGAAGTCGCCATTAAGCATATTTCCGGGTGAGGTAAAACACAGTTGACTATGGCACTGTCTGCCTTATAGATACTATGTATGTTACCTGATTTACGTTCCCACAGAAAGAAGTTACCATCGTCTGAGCCTGCTACTATGTATTGGCCATCGAAGCCAAAATAGTTTGCTTCCTTAATGTCCGTTGTCGTATTGCAATGACCCACAAAACGTTGGGAATAGTCTTTGGCTTTACAGCGCCAATAAAATTCATCGTTTGTCATTTCTCCCCTATCCAATATATCAGCTCCAGGTGAGTGCTGCTGGTGCTGCTGATGTTGGGGTGTAGTTTGTCGATTTTCTTTAATATCTTTGTTTAACATAAGCACACCGTGGTTATTTGCATAATTTGGAAAACGACGTATCAATTCCTTTAAACACTCATCAGCTTCTTGAGGCCTGCCTAATTCCAGTAAGGATCTCGCCAAACGAAAATGTGCCTTTACATAAGCAGGATCAAGTTTCAAAGCAGTATGACAATCTTTTAAAGCTGCATAGACATCACCGAACCAGAGTCTCCGCATATAAGCAGTAGCCCGATTCAGATACAAAACCGGCCATTGTGGTGCTTGGCTTATAGCATCTGAGTAGGTACGTATGGCAAGATAATACTTTTCATTTTCCAAAAATTCATTGCCCAACTTTTTAAATTCTTCAATGTTCTCAGGCAATTTGCGACGATTATGAGCATTAGGAGTCGACTCAATGTCTCCCGAAGCTCCGCTTTCTGTAGGATTCGTCTGCCTATATTCAGGCAAATTCAAAAACACTGGCTGCTCGGCATTGTAAAGATCGTACAGATATATGTGTTCAGCACCCATATTCACTAATAATTCTGTGCCAGTAGCATTAAAAGTGAGATGTGTTACAGCACGAGATTCATGTTCAATACGTTTCGTATTATTTTTACTGATATGACCCGGACAATAGTACGTAACACATTCTTTTGGTATAGCAGACCACTCGGAAAAGTCTAAAAAGGAAAAAATAACAATTATATTTGTACTCAAAATACGTATAGATCTAGAACTGTATCTTTTTTATACCAACCAGCTCTTCTGCCAATACCAGACGAAACTTTTTTCAGCATACGCCTGTCATATACTCGCGCGTAAGGATCATTGGCACCTACTGCTATATATTCTGTACGTACGGGATTAACTGCTATACACTTAGCTTCTACATTTTCATCGATTTCGGATGTAAGATAAATAAGGCGTACTTGATTCTCAAACGATCGACAAGTATGTTGTTCGCGATAGTCTAATTGCATAACAGCTCCATCTTCACCAGCAGACCTAAAACGTTAACGGGTATTTTGAAAATATATTGAAGTACGCATTTTACCACTATCAGTAGTTACCAGAATATATACGGCGAGTCTGGTGCTGTTGCTAATCTCTTTACTCTGGAAAAATGACAATTGCACGTATAAATCGATTCAGACGGATGATTAATGTCAAACAACATTATGGATTTGTCTGCAGCGGCTGTAGCTATGAAGGTATCGTTATGTTTAGGTAAAAACTTAACAGAGAATATATTCCCATAGTGTTTAGTGTTTATACTCTGCAAGCGTTTCTTGCGAAATGGATCCCATAAACATAATTGAAAGTCATCTGATCCTGATGCCAGAACACGCCCATTACTACTCCAATCCAAGCAATTCACACAACCTTCGTGACCTTTCAGAATGCCGTCCTGCTCCAAGCGTTTCATAAACTGAGGAGATGCCTGCAAATGCCTTCTGACATGGTAGCCAAAATTCGGATACAACATACTATCATTCAGCAGATGACTGATATTAATGCGCTTGGGATTGTAATGCTTTGGATTTATCATTTTTACAACGAACTCTAAGACAGAATTAAAAAGAATATATTTGCTGACAAAAAGGCCATTCAACTCCATCCCTATCATCCTATGCACTAGACAATCAACACCAAATATTTACCTCGTATTTATAAATTCAGCTCCAGCTTATCAACCTATTTATTAATGGTTTCCTCTACAAATGCACTTATTATAAATTATTATTCCCTTGGTATTTTCTTATTTTTTATGACGTTTTTTTTCTTTAATTTATTTATTTTTATATTCGTCTCCTCTTAATTCTTTATTTTTTCTCTTTAATTTTTAGGCAAAGAAATAAATTTTTTGCTTTTCTGTGTTTATCAATGCACAACATTATAAGAAATCTTAAGAACTTGACTAAAATTATAGTCAGAACGAAACGCTGTTTACGAAACGAAAGTGTAACAAATTAAATTAATTATTTTACCAAATAACTGACCACTTGTTTTTTTTTATTATTATTTTCTTTTTTTTTTCAATTATATATTTTTAACGATAAGGTGCAATTTTCTGTTTTTATTGTCAATTTTCTTTCGATTTGCATTTTGGACAGCGTTGCAAAATTGCTTAGCATTTCATTTCAAATGTACATTGGTACTATTGGAGGGATGTAGTAGCTCTTACAGTGTAGTCAAATATTAAATTCTGTATTTTAATGTGAATAAAGTATTCTTTTAAAATACTGCTTCTTGCAACACTGTTTCGTTCGTGTTTTCTTTTGCTGCCGTTGACATCTTTCGCCTGAAGACTGTCATCCCTTTTAACTATTTTTTCAATTCTATTTTCATTTGTCATTCTGTGTTCAATTTTTTGTGTGAAAATTCAATAAATTTGTACATTTTTTGTTTAATAAAAAAACAAACGAGTAAATATTAATTAATTAAAAATATTTTAAACGCAAAATACATATTTTATTCGTATATGATAAGTAAATGATAAAAACACAATGAAAATGTCTAAAGTGAAAGAAAATAATAAAAAGACTAAAATCGCGAATGGCACGATACCGAAAAAATCTGGGGGCGGTATAAAAGAAAACTTGGTTGTGGTTGCAGGCAACCAAAAGGCCACAACAGAAAAATATGGTGAGAAAATTGATCAAGTTTTGAATTCTTCATATACAGAAGACGATGAAGCAGACGCTGATGAGGACGAAGATCAATTCCATTCGGCTCCGACTACACCCACCAAATCAAGTTGTGGTTCTTTTGCAAAAAAGGATCTTACCGGGGGAGAAGAGCTGCCCCTACACAAGTGTATATTTCTAGACGACCACGAAGCGCTAAAGAATCTTTTAGAAAAGAAGACCGAAAATTTATGCCAAAAAGATAAACACGGTAATACGCCACTGCATTTGGCAGTGATGTTAGGACGCAAAAAGTGCATAGATCTTCTATTGGCTCATAATGCTACAGTTAAAATCAAAAACAATGAGGGCTGGACAGTGCTGGCAGAAGCGATATCATATGGAGATCGTGATACGATTTCGTCTTTGCTCAAGAAGTTACGGCAACAGTCACGGGCTCATTTGGAATCTAGAAGATCTGCTATGATTAAAGGTCTAAAGCAAATAGAGGACTTTTATATGGAATTAAAATGGGATTTTACTTCGTGGGTACCACTAGTATCCCGTATTCTTCCTTCCGATGTGTGTCGTATACATAAATGCGGTTCGTCTCTACGCTTGGATACGACTTTAGTTGATTTCAATGATATGCGCTGGGAGAGAGGAGATACTTCATTTATATTTCGCGGTGATCATGCAATGAACCATTCCATCACTGTTCTGGATAATGAATACCAGTGTTATAAACATATACATTATGAAGATTCAGACATTGAAGATGAGGTGGATATATTAATGTCGAGCGACATATTAGCTGCACACATGTCCACAAAAAGCATACAATTTGCAAGAGCCCAATCTGGTTGGATATTTCGAGAAGACCGCAAAGAAGTTGTTGGCGGTCAATATCAATCAGAACTGTATGCGATACATGGTCTAGTTCTAAAGCAACGTAAAAGGCGAGAGCACTTGTCACAAGAAGACATACAAAAGAATAAAGCTATCCTAGCAACTATGTCGCAAGGTCGCCGTTCAAGCCTCACCAACAGCAATAGCAATTCAACAGATGCTAGTTCAACAAATGCTTCTGTTGAGATTGCAAGACGATCTTCACTTCCACCACCACCAAGACCATCCATAACTTGGGAACAATACATTAATGCAGAGACTGGTAAATGTCCTCCATTGGGACGAGCACCCGTCCACAAACAGTCAAATAAATCTCTTAAAGCCACCGTTGCCATGAGTAAAGAATTCCCTTTAAGTGTTGATATGCTCTTAAACATTTTGGAAGTAATTGGACCCTTTAAGCACATCAGTAAGTTGCGCGAATTTGTTGCTCTCAAACTGCCTCCTGGTTTTCCGGTTAAAATTGAAATACCCGTTCTACATACTGTTACGGCAAAGATAACATTTCAAAAATTTGAATTTCGCGACAATATTCCGCAATCACTCTTTGAAATACCCAGAGATTATGTTGAAGATTCTAGTCGATTTCCCGACTTATGACCATGATCAAAGTCCACCACATTAGAGCAGGAAGCGGATGTAAACCACAATTCATCCTAAAGACAATCTTCAAACAAAATATTGAACACAATTGAAGAATTTGATCGGTTTATACCCAGTTGATAAAAAGTAAGCTATTGCACATTAAATCATCAAACTTCTTTTCATTATACATACATACATACATACTATTCTTCATAATAGTTGCCCTCTTCCCTTGTTTAATTATAAAGTAGACCTATTGAGTCATTTTATTTTAAATACCCGATAATGTTATATGAGCATATTACTAATTCATCCAACACATACTAATTTCATTAAAATACAATACAAATTACTTTGTTATTTATATAAAAGCTAAAAACTTTTACTTCTTATTTTTCTATTGACAGCAATATTTATCAACGACATTGAAGCATTTCTTTTTTGGGAAATATTTTTTTTAATTAACTATTAAATGTTACGTATCATATCTCCTTTAAAGAAATTTATCAAAGGATAAGACATTTATCACCAATTTCATCATATTTATTAACTATATTTTTAAAGTCACAAGATAAAATATTCCTACACATATTAAGAAAACTAATGCGACACCATAAAATATATATGTATTATTATTTACTTTTAAGTATGTAATTGCAAAAATATTTATAATACTTATCATATTTAATATTTCATCTATGCATTTTCTCTTTAAAAATTCATCCCAATTTTGACGATCACAGTTTTAATATATATTAAAAAAACGAAAATAATATATAATATAAAAAAGAATTCAACATTATATGAAGTATATATATTTTCAGTAGTCACAAATATTATAAGAAATGAAATTCTAATATTAATTAAACTTAAAAAAATTTAATTCGCTTTAGGACATGCTAAGCTAAATCGATTGGTCGTCAATAATTTCTTAAACTTTGCTGTTTGGGATTTGCTTGTTAAATTATAAATTTCTTCCTAAAAGTGCAATCTTAGCCCTCCATTATTTAAAGGTCCATTCTTAGCTGTTTATAGTTGAAAATTACTAAAACAGCGTCATATTAAATTTCTTACAGATACATTGACAATTCGTAAATCAGTCTAAGAAGCGTTTGAATATCGCCTGTAAAGAGTAATTTTGAAATTCTAGTAAAATATATGACTACACGAATTAAATTATGTAATTTGTTGAATGTTTCTTTTTTAAATGAAAATAAATTATGTTTACTTTAAACGCAGTCAAAACTACATACATACATATATTTCTGAATGGAAAACAAACTATTATAGAATTTAAATAATTGAAGAATACTTAAATGTTGAGTACAATTTTGTTATTTATAAAGTTACAATGTGTCTATGTGTTTTCAAATAAAATGTGTACTTAAAATTACTGTTATTTATTTAAATTTATTTTTCAATTTATATAAATTTTTCTATATTTTGCTGTGATTTTTAATTATTTGAACAATATTAATTATTTATATTTTTATTTTTTAATTTTAAAGTTTATTATAACATTGCATTTTGTTTTGTTTTATTTTTCAATAAATATTTACTTTAATATGTTGCCATAACTAAACTTTTAATTTATATACATTCAATATTTTTTTTTTTATTTTTTTTTCATAAAATATAAGTTTAAATTTGTTTTTTAGTTTTAGCCTAATTTAAGATCTTAACTGTTTAGAATAAATTCAAATCATAAAGCAAACTAAGTAATGCTTGTATTAAGAAACTTAAAATGTAAGTTTACACATGTAAGGAATATGTATGTATATGTACATACATATATACATATATATAAATAATAAAAAGGAGAAAATCTGTATAAAAAAGTCGATTAATTTGAGTTTTTTGTTTTTCATTTGCATTCAATCTGCCGCAAATTGAAATGTGTGTCGAAATAAAAAATTATATAAAATACAATAAAAAGCACAAAATAAACTATTTTATTTAAATCTATATTCTAAAGTAAGTATCGCTTCTTATTTCCCTTCTAAACAACCAAACTATTTGACAGTTCACTTTTGCACACCATTCTAAACATTTAAACTTTTTTAACTTGGCAGTACTTTTTTTCCAAAAAAACTAAAAAGAAATACCAGCTGGTCCAAGTAAAAATAATTGACGAACAACAAAAATAACAACTATCCATTTTTGCCATAAACCAGCGCAAAAAAACGCGCACACACAATAATCAGACGAAAAAAATAAAATACTGCTCAACATTTACGCAATCGATGCAAAAGGAAAAGAGTTTTCATGAAATAATAAAATTTTACATATTTTCAAAGTAGACAACATAATTGTTCACGATTGTAGAGAAAAAAGAAACTTTGCTTCTTTCTGAACAGAGTTTAAAAGGCCTAAAATGTCTATATATGGAAATTTTGGGCCCTTAATCGGTGTCATCTATGTGAGCAATACGCATTGTAAGTTTATGGTAAGTAGCTGTATATGTATGTACGATTTGCAGGACGACATGTAAATAAGAAAAAATACCTACTACTTTTGCATGAAATTTCATCATATGTTTATCAAAAAACACAATTTAGGTTTATTCTACAAAGAATGCTGAGGTATTGACATCACATGAATTGAAATTGAAACAGATTGTCCACCATGCCGGCTGGCTGGAATATGATCCAAATGAAATATTAAAATATGCACAAGAGTGTATAGAGGTAACTGATGCGTTGCTCGATGAAAACATGAACTAAAAGTTATTTCTTTTAATTATTTTCTAACCCAAAAGGTTGCCTATAAAAATCTTGTAATATTAGAAATAAGCCCTCATGACATCATCGCTGTCGGCATTTGCAATATGAGAGGTACTACTGTCTTGTGGGATAAAGAATCGGGTTCAAGTTTACATAATGCCATTGGTAAGTACTGGTAACACAAACAGACCATATCACAAAATGGATTGTCTTAGTAATCACTTCTAATATGATTTAAAGGTTGGACAGATTGTCGTTGTACATCGCTGTTAAAAACTTTATTAAACAATGTGAAACGCAATATAGATTACTTAAGATCGCTAACTGGTCTACCCATGAGCACATGCTTTAGCGCATTAAAAATTAAATGGTTGTTGGAAAACAATAAAGCCGTTCAAGGATCATTGGAAAGGGAAACTTTGTGTTTTGGAACTATAGACTCTTGGCTAATATGGGTAAGTGGGCTGCAAAAGTATATTTTTAGCCACAGACTTTAAATGTTGTATGGATTTTAGAATCTTACAGGTTCCGAAGTTTGTGGAGTTCATGCTACGGATATTACAAATGCTCAATATACAGGTTTAATGAATATCAGCTCTATGGAGTGGGATACCAAATTATGCAAATTTTATAATATTCCTATGCAAATACTGCCAAGAATACGGTCCAATTCCGAATTGTATGGCTACATTGTTGAGGGACCCTTAAATAACATACCCATAGCCGGTGTAAGTCATACATTAAGAACAACATTTGTCGTTAAATGTAAAAGAAGAAAAAATGAAATATTTTGCTTTTAGTGTATAGGCGATCAACCATCAGCATTGCTGGGACAACTTTCATTAAAGATTGGTCAAAATATGTGTTCTTTGGATGATAATTGTTTCGTTTTGTTGAATACAGGACATGAGTACGTTGATTCCGATAATGGTTTGCTATCGATAGTAGCGTATAAATTAGGACCACAAGCCAAAACAAATTTCGCCTTAGAAGGCGCCATAAGTAATGCGGGTTCCACTGTAAACTGGCTCAAAGATAGCCTTCGTATTAATACTGAAATAAATTCCAATGATAATGTTGTCGAAGTATTGAACACTTTTTTAGGTGAAAGCTCCATGATTTCATCATCCTGTTCTTCAAGTATGTTAAATGCAGATTGTGGCGTTGCGGCAAGAAGATCGGAAATAACATTTGTACCTGCCTTTCATGGATTATATGCTCCTTATTGGCGCTATGACGCTAGGGGGTAAGTAAAATGAATTAAATAGTAAATTGCAATTATTAATGGTCTCATTTTAGTATAATATTAGGGCTGACAAGTCAAACAACGGCCGAAAATGTTACTCAGGCAGCTTATGAAGCCACTGGTTTTCAAATACATGAGGTTTTAGAAGCTTTTAAAAATGATACTCCCACTTGGGATTGGAGGAACATAAAAGAGCGTCTAGTTTTCGGCGGTGATTATTCAGAGGATAGCACATTTGTACAATTCATAGCTGATATACTAGGCATTATACTGGAACGGCCACAAACGACATCACCCAGTGGTCTTGGAGCTATGATTGCAGCTGGCATAACTATGAAAGTAGTAAATGAAACGTACGCTCAAATAGCTTATATGCCTCCTTCAGATGTGTTTAGTCCTACCACAACGTCTAATCGTAAGTGTATTATACTTTTCTCTTCTGCTCAAATTATCCAGTAATTACCCTAAACTGTTTTCCAATTGTTTAAGGACGTTCACTTTTGTATAAACGTTGGGAGTATGCAGTAAAAAAATGTTTAAATTGGAACAATTACGAAACATTTGAATCTGATCTTGCCTTGTTTGCTCAACGTGAACGAGATGCCAACCTTCCATTAAGACGTTCACTGCCTGGCAGCATATTTTTAACCAGCGCATTTGTATTCCTAATTGTAGCTAAATTTTTACAAGGTCAAAAATTAACTTAATCGAACGAAATTAAGTTAAAAACCTCATCAGGCATTATGTTGAACTAGAATAAGATTTAAACGTACAAACCGAAACAAAACAAAAAAAAACTCAATTTGAAAACTGTTGAAAAGAAATAATTGCTTTAAATATTTTTTAATTTCGTTTAGATTAATGTAATTTGTATGATTTCCATTAAATTACCTCATTTTCTTAAGAAATCTTTCTTAACATTCTCTGTTTAGTACATTATAATGTTAAATTATTTTCTAGTCATGTGCTTAAAAGTAATAAAATTTATTATTATTTTTTAGTTTAAATTACAGAAAAAAGTTCCTTTTCCTCTCTATGTTTTACGTGTTTAATTAAGCAAATTTGTAATTTGATAACAAGAAAGACAATTATTTATTATGATGAATGAAATACTCAATATTAAGACTTTATTTTAAATTATTCCAGTTAATATCAAATTGTACAAGTGTTATGAAGTAAGAGAAGCCAGTGGCTGCTGTTAAATATGTTAAATGTCGATCTAAATAAAATAAACCACAAATCCGAAAACGAACCTTAAATCCATTCAATAACAATGAAAACTTTTCGCTCTATAGAAAGAACACAATAATAATATGATATTAAATGTTATTTTTATGGTATGTCATTTTTATACATACCGTTTCATCTAGTCTTTTATCCAGCATGGGTAATTGAGAAAATTGTTTCATAATACGAGATATACGTTCAGTTTCCGTTATAATGTCATCGCTGATCAAAGTAACAATATAGGTGTCAATATAGAAAATAATAGCGAATAAGAAATTTAATACAATATCGGCAAGTTTTTCTTTCATTTCCGAATGTTTAACTATAAGATTAAATAAAGTAAAGAAATTCGTTAAATTGCTTATCAGTGTATTGAGGAGCAATCCCAGCATTTGGAACTGATGCATTCTGACACTATCCTCATATAATCTATAAATGTCAAGATATCGTAGTGAGAGGCACTCCAAACGATCACTTAATAAGCCACACAAATGATTAAAGACGCCTTGGCGGCGCTGCTGTAGTTTGAAGTAATATAACTGTTTATTTTCTCTTAAAATTTCATGTAGCTGGTCTTGTAATTGGCGAATAAATTTTAAAGCTGAACAATTTATAAAATAAAAATAATCAGCCATGTTTTCAGTATAATTCCACAGCATGAATGTATAAATTTGGAAATATATACGCACGCTATAAATCCCTAAATACCACTGATGTAGTATTTGAGCGATTTGTACAGCCATCATGGCATTGATTAGGCCAAATTTAAACAGAAGCATAAACTCAAAGCGTTTACGTGGTAATTCGGAGCCATTGTAGTGTGCATTAAACTCATCCTCTAGACTTTGTCTGCGCTTCGTTATGCTACGTATGGCTTTGTAATGTACAAAATTTGCTATATACGTAACAATAACTGTGCAATATTTAATAAGTGTGTTTGAGAAATTCACTAATAACTGCAGTTGCCAACGACGGTCTTGGGCCTCAACCAAATTATTTATGTTCCAAGTGAAATATAGTGGCAAAACAATTATTATGATAAAGCTGACTATATGACTATAGATAAAAGCAGCACAATGTTTAAATGTCCTTGTCGATATATTCGGAATATAATTAATGACCACTAGGCCATTAAGTGTGGCATATATATGACCAAATACATATATATTATCTTTATGCCTTTCCCAAAAACTTGTTGACCTTAACATGTTGTTGTGCTTACAACTGTGAACTGAATATGATTTTTAATGTCTATTGTTTATTTGCATGTTTAAATTACAAATTTCGTGTGCGTATATTAATTAATTAAAACAAATATAATAAATGATAGATACAAATAGATTAAAGAGCGTATAGGTACCTATAAGTTGATGAAAATATTATTCTTAAAATTGTGTACATTGTACGTTCCATAAATTGTATTCTTTAAAATATTTCATTTCTTACGCATTTTGTTGATAACTTCTCTACAATAATAAAAACAATTTTGCTATTTTTTTTTATTTATTAACTGATAAGATAAATATGTATTCAATTTCGTTGCTTTTAATTCTTTTCAAAAAATGGCACTGCAACCAAACTATTCATTTACACCGTTATAGTGTATACATAAGGGTCTGACAATTTTAGGCTTAGGCGTAAACAATGAATTTGAAATTAATAGAATATAAAAAGTCAAAAGTTTAAAATTTGAAAATGCAAGGCCATTTACAAAAGAAATCCAAAATCAATTTATGAGAGTAGAGAGGCAATAAAAAGTTGCTGATTGTTATGGAATAATTTCGTTTATCTTTGAAAACATAACCTTGATTTGCAATTTTTCCATCCTTTTAACATCATCTTAACTTTACTATATAACAATATGACTAGTGTTGTGCTCCATCAATAATTTTGTGCTGTTGTCTTGGCAATTAAGCGTGTACAAATGGGTAGCGCTTAATCCTCATCGTCGTCATCGTCTTCAGGTACGAATAAATCATTTTCTTCCAGAAAATTTGCAACACTTTTACTTATAGCAGCACCAATGAAAAGACCAGGTACTACAGCGCACAGGACACCTACCATACCGAAAGGCATTTCTTCAGGTTTAGGTTTTAAGGCTCCGCTGCGAAAGTGTGTTGCATGACGTCGTTGTATCTCGTTAATGGAACGACCACAAACCTGCCTCAATGCGGATAAATTTAGTGCAGACACAGCAGCAGTCTTTAATTGCGAATATCGTAAAAGAATCATTTTTTTCTTCTTTTTTTTTATCAATAAACTATTCGCTACAAATCTTTGTAATATGCTATTATTAAGCAAGAATTATGTATTCTAGAAAAACAAAAAAACGCAATACTTTACGATTTGTGAATCTTATTCCAATTTTGTAGAAAATTCTTTCGCACCATATACTATATAAATATAGTTATGAGAAACATTAAAAGTAAACAGGTTATTTACTAAGTGACTTTGTACAATAGATTTATATACACAACAGGGTGTTTCATATAAACATTAATGATTCAGTTGATAGGACGGACAGTGGTGCCTGATGACTTAATAACTTGAAGACGTCATTCCATTTCAATCGTTGTAGTACAACTTAAGACTAATAGCATTAACGGGGGCATTTCAGCCAGTAGCACGTGTGCTAATGATTGTAGGGTGGTGCCAATGGTATCCTCGCGCGACTTAAACGAAGCGATATTTGAAAAAAGAAGTATTTCTTTTGGCAGCCTTCTGGCAAAAACTCTGAGAATAAAATGAAATTGCCACAAAAAATATCTCGAAAATCCGACGTTGGTATGAGAAGCCAGTTTGTAGTCCTAACTAAAGGGTTGTAATGACCAATTAAATAACTATTCAGCTAAGCACTGATCGAAAATTGGAATTCCAACTTACGAATCAAAGAAACCCTTTTTTGCTGTTGAACATATGAAAAAGGTACATAAAGAATTTATTTTTTAAAAATTGTAATAAAATGTATATAGAAATAAATATTATAGCAATTTAAATCAAATAAACACTTCCGAAAAGATCGAGTAGATAAAGCAGGTGTCAGAGCATAAGGAGGAAATATTTTCATTATTGAATAAAAATAAAGAGTATTACTATTAACAATCGGAAGAGCAGGTCAACAACGTCCTAGAAACTAGTAAGAGGAGATTGGGGAAAATGTATAAACCTTTTTTATAAAAATCGAACGAGTGGCCACGGTCGAAACGTAGAAAACATACAATCGAACGAAATCAAAGTGAACCGAAACGCAGAATAAGGGTGTATATGTACTTCCGAAGAGATAAATATAAACACATTATTTTTGTTTTTGCCGAAGTGGAATTTTATATAGATTTTTATTGTTTTATTAAAAATGTATGTCTTCAATGGTATTTCAATGTATTTATAATATATATGTAGAGTTTAATTTATAAATATTTCAGATTTGTTTTTTAAGAGCAATATGTAATTAATTATGTATGTACGTTGTAATAAAATAAATACGAATAAATTTAAAGAATATTATATATAAAAAAAAAGAAATAAAATAATAATATAGATATAAAGTAAAGAATTTTATTCAATTGTGAGAAGAAAGCATTTAGATGACGTTCGTAAAACATAAAATTCCAATTCGTTTATTGGTTATTTTCCCTATATTGTTGGTTATCTGAGCGTAACATTTAAAGCCAATACGCCGTATGTAGGACAAAATGAAAATAAAACTGATTTTTTTAGTTCAAAGAAAAAAAGCTACAATTTTGTATTTTTTCTTTTTATTTCTTTTTCTCAAAAGGATGTCATTATTTTATTTTTTGACTTTTCTGTTTTTTTTGTTTTCTCTTTTAAACCTGCAAGTTGTTTTTACTGATTTTCATTTGGATTTTAATTATTTTTTTTTTGTGATTTTTAATATTTATTTTAAAACCCATTAGAGGATGTTGCTTTTTTTTAAGAATTTTTTTTTTAAATTTTGCGATTTTTTTTAGAATTTTATATTTTTCTGTTCAATTTTTTGTTTCAAGTAGCAAACAATCGTTTTTATTTTTCTTTTTTGTAGTTGTAACTGTTTTCTTTTTATTTTTTTTATGCATTTTCATAAAATTGTTTTCAATTTTTTCAAAGTTTTTATCTTTTTCGATTTTTTTTGTTTTTTTTTAATATATGTATATATTTTTTTAATCTTGATGTATAGAGTGAGTGGTTAGAACGAAAAGTTCATTATATTTTCTATAAAACTCAGCAAGTTAATGAGCAAATTAAATTTTTATTCAAAAACATGAAAATAAAAAATTATAATTTAAATTTAGTGTATATATAGTGGTAAAAAAGAATATATTCTGCAGAGAGAACTTGAAAATTCCATTGAAAGACTGAGCAGAGAACCACTATTGTTCTTTCTCATTTAGAGAATGAATATTTGCTTGATTGGAATCCTGGAAAAACTGGCTTTTTTTTTCTTAATAAATTGAAAAGGATCAACTGAAAAAGAATAAATAAAAACAGAAGAGTAGGAAATAATTCAGAGATTGTAGAAAATTGAAATGAAAATACAAAAAATGCAAAAAAGAGTGAAATATGCTGAGCTCTTGCTTCAGATAAAGTGTTATTAGTGTTTTGCTACTAAACTTGTTTGTGTCGGTTGAATTGTTACTTTTTATACTTTTTTATATTTTTTCTTTTTTTTTGTTTCTTTCAAGCTTTTCCTTTGCTTAATTGCTAGGCACAGTTTCACGAACGTTGTGTACTTGTAAGACAGCAACGGCTTCCTCCACCTTAGCTTTGAGTGCTTCGTGATCTTCAATCATGTGCAAAAGCTCTGAGTTTTCGATTTCAAGCAACATACCGGTAATCTTACCGGCCAATGATGGATGCATGCGTTCAATCATGGGATATAAACGTTCACCCAAAATTTGTTTCTGTTCTTGAGGTGTAGCATTAGCCAACATAGAAGCCAAGAGTTTTTCAGGACCTGGAAAAAACAATACAGTTATATTTGATATTGAAATCGGTTTGTTTTATTATTGATGATTCTTTCTTCTTACCCTTTTGGTGCATTTGAGGAACAGGTTGAGGTGCTGGTACCTGTTGAACAGTTGGGTTGCGTACATTGGTGTTGTATTTGTAGTTAGCGGCACGTTGTTGGGCTGCAGCAGCTGGCATTGGAGGACCAGCCAAAGCAATATTTGGAGCTGGGATAGATTGTTGACCAGTAATAGCACGAGCTCCAGCGTTACGCATAGTGTTGGCTGCGGCAGCATGAGCGCCTTGTACACCTTGAGGTTGTCCACGAGCACCACCTGCAGCTGGTGGGCGGAATTGAGCAGCGCCTGCGGGAGCCATGGCGGCATTTTGGAAAGCACCGGCTGCAGGTGCTGCTCCAGCTTGAGCGCCAGCAACTGGACGAGGCACATGAGTAGCCCAGCGTGGTGTGCTGCGCATAGGAGTAGGCACTTGTGGGCCCAAGAAACGTTGACTAGGTCCCATGGTGGGTACAAAGAAACCACCAGCGGCATTGTGTTGGAATATTTGTCCAAGTTGTTGCATACGCATACCACCCATATGACGCATGTATTGAGTAGCAAGGTGAGCTCTACGCTCTTCCTTGCGTTGTGCCAAGGCAACGTACAATGGTTTGGAGCCAAGAACCTTGCCATTCAATTCGGTGACAGCACAAGTGGCTTCATTATTGGCTACAAAACAGACGAAACCAAAGCCCTTAGAACGACCTTCTTCATCAGTCATAACCTTAGCCGACGTAATGGTACCATACATAGAGAATTCTTGGCGCAAACGTTCATCATCAATAGTGTCATCCAAGTTTTTAACATATAAATTGACACCTTGTAGAGACTCTGCACGCTTATGTTTCAATTCCTCGAATTTACGTTTAAGTTCTTGCTGACGTTCAGCTTTCTTTTGTGCACGAGCAACATATAGGGTCTTACCTTCGCCCATATCCTTGCCGTTGAGAGCCTGGACAGCGGCTTCAGCTGCTTCAGTAGTTTCAAAAGCCACAAAACCAAAACATTTGCTTTTGCCGTCTTCTTTAGTCATTACTTTGTAACTGGTGATTTTGCCGTATGGTTCAAACATCTCCTTTAGCTTTTCATCATCCACATCTTCGGGGAAATTCTTTACGTACACATTTGTGAAAAGTTTAGCCTTCTCTCCAAGTTCCTTCTCACGTTCCTTGCGTGGAATAAATTTGCCGACGTAAACTTTCTTGCCATTCAACAACATGCCATTTACTTTCTCAATAGCTTCGTTGGCAGCTTCCTCGGTTTCAAAATGCACGAAACCGTATCCCTTTGATTGAAGCTTATCGTCGGTAGCGACTTTGCAACTCAATATGTTTCCGAATGCAGAGAAAGTGTCATAAATGGCCTTATTATCAATGCTCTTATCCAAGTTCTTAATAAAAACATTGCCAATACCAGAACGACGCAAGGAGGGATCACGTTGAGACCACATAATGCGAATAGGTTTATCGCGAATTAAATCGAAATTCATTGTATCCAAAGCTCGTTCAGCTAAAAAATAAACCATAAGCAGTGATCTATTAAATATTTCCACGAGTTATTATAAAAGACTTATTAATTAATACAATAACTATACGATGACTTTTGCGACGTCATTTTTTTTTAATTCTTTTTAATGCAACTTACAAAATCTCTGCGTTTATACGATGAATTTTTTGTCGCATGCCTTTTTTTCAAATTTTACTCTTCGTTTAATAGTTTTCATTGAATTTATATATACACACAAACTCCAAAGAAAAAGAATTTGAGAAACCTAAATTAGTATCAAAAATTCGATTCTAATTGTCATCTTCAGGAAAAATTTAATTTAAATTTATTTATGACATTCTCTCTAATAATCATGAATCTTAATCGGTTTAAAATGATGTTATATTAATTCAACTGTATATGTCCGTCGTTCGATTATAATATAATCTTGAACGGTGAGAAAATTTTTATTACAAAGCTGTAACTTTTTTACTTCCGCTATCCTTAGAAAAAATAATAATGACATGGTAAGTCGGGTCAGTTCCTATAATATGTATAAATTGGCATATAGTACGCCATTTTAGAACAACACTGAACATTCTAAGATAGTTTTAAGTTAAAGTTGTAACTTTTCTACTTCTGCCATCATTAGAAAAAACAATTATGGCATGGTAAGTCGAGTCATTTTCTCTAGCAATCGTAAATCTTAATCGGTTTAAAATGGTATTAAATTTAACCGATTAATGGGTAGTCGTTGCACAATACTAGACTATAATCAAATATGACATGTATATAACCATGTATGTCTATAGTTCGTAATTTTAATACAACACTAAACACTCTAGGATAGTTTTAAGTTAAAGTTGTAACTTTTCTACTTCTGCCATCATTAGAAAAAACAATTATGGCATGGTAAGTCGAGTCATTTTCTCTAGCAATCGTAAATCTTAATCGGTTTAAAATGGTATTAAATTTAACCGATTAATGGGTATTCGTTGCACAATACTAGACTATAATCAAGTATGACATGTATATACCCATGTATGTCTATAGTTCGTAATTTTAATACATGACATGGTAAGTCGGGTCATTTTCTATAATATGAATAAATAGGCATACAGTACGCCATTTTAGAACAGCACTAAACATTCTAGGATAGTTTTAAGATAAATTTGTAACTTTTCTACTTCTGCCATCATTAGAGAAGACAATTATGGCATGGTAAGTCGAGTTATTTTCTCTAGCAATCGTAAATCTTAATCGGTTTAAAATGGTATTAAATTTAACCGATTAATGGGTATTCGTTGCACAATACTAGACTATAATCAAACATGTACCCATGTATGTCTATAGTTCGTAATTTTAATACAACACTAAACACTCTAGGATAGTTTAAGTCAAAGTTGTAACTTTTCTACTTCTGCCATCATTAGAAAAAACAATTATGGCATGGTAAGTCGAGTCATTTTCTCTAGCAATCGTAAATCTTAATCGGTTTAAAATGGTATTAAATTTAACCGATTAATGGGTATTCGTTGCAGAATACTAGACTATAAGCAAATATGACATGCATATACCTATAGTTCGTAATTTTAATACAACACTAAATACTCTAGGATAATTAAAATCAAAGTTGTAAATCTTCTACTTCTGCCATCATTAGAAAAAACAATTATGGCATGGTAAGTCGAGTCATTTTCTCTAGCAATCGTAAATCTTAATCGGTTTAAAATGGTATTAAATTTAACCGATTAATGGGTATTCGTTGCACAATACTAGACTATAAGCAAATATGACATGCATATACCTATAGTTCGTAATTTTAATACAACACTAAATACTCTAGGATAGTTAAAATCAAAGTTGTAAATCTTCTACTTCTGCCATCATTAGAAAAAACAATTATGGCATGGTAAGTCGAGTCATTTTGTCTAGCAATCGTAAATCTTAATCGGTTTAAAATGGTATTAAATTTAACCGATTAATGGGTAGTCGTTGCACAATACTAGACTATAATCAAATATGACATGCATATTCCCATGTATGTCTATAGTTCGTAATTTTAATACAACACTAAACACTCTAGGATAGTTTTAAGATAAAGTTGTAACTTTTCTACTTCTGCCATCATTAGAGAAGACAATTATGGCATGGTAAGTCGAGTTATTTTCTCTAGCAATCGTAAATCTTAATCGGTTTAAAATGGTATTAAATTTAACCGATTAATGGGTAGTCGTTGCACAATACTAGACTATAATCAAATATGACATGCATATTTCCATGTATGTCTATAGTTCGTAATTTTAATACAACACTAAACACTCTAGGATAGTTTTAAGTTAAAGTTGTAACTTTTCTACTTCTGCCATCATTAGAGAAGACAATTATGGCATGGTAAGTCGAGTTATTTTCTCTAGCAATCGTAAATCTTAATCGGTTTAAAATGGTATTAAATTTAACCGATTAATGGGTAGTCGTTGCACAATACTAGACTATAATCAAATATGACATGCATATTCCCATGTATGTCTATAGTTCGTAATTTTAATACAACACTAAACACTCTAGGATAGTTTTAAGTTAAAGTTGTAACTTTTCTACTTTTGCCATCATTAGAAAAAACAATTATGGCATGGTAAGTCGAGTCATTTTGTCTAGCAATCGTAAATCTTAATCGATTTAAAATGGTATTAAATTTAACCGATTAATGGGTAGTCGTTGCACAATACTAGACTATAATCAAATATGACATGCATATTCCCATGTATGTCTATAGTTCGTAATTTTAATACAACACTAAACACTCTAGGATAGTTTTAAGTTAAAGTTGTAACTTTTCTACTTTTGCCATCATTAGAAAAAACAATTATGGCATGGTAAGTCGAGTCATTTTCTCTAGCAACCGTTAATCTTAATCGGTTTAACATGGTATTAAATTTAACCGATTAATGGGTAGTCGTTGCACAATACTAGACTATAATCACATATGACATGTATATATCCATGTATGTATGTCTATAGTTCGTAATTTTAATACATGACATGGTAAGTCGGGTCATTTTCTATAATATGTATAAGTAGGCATACAGTCCGCCATATTATAACAGCACTAAACATTCTAGGATAGTTTTAAGTCAAAGTTGTAACTCTTCCACTTCTGCCATCATTAGAGAAAACAATTATGGCATGGTAAGTCGAGTTATTTTCTCTAGCAACCATAAATCTTAATCGGTTTAAAATAGTGTTATATTTAACCAATCAATGGGTGTAGAAATTGCCAAATACTAGATTATAATCAAATACGGCATATACATACATATGCATATAGTACGCAATTTTAATACAACACTAAGCACTCTAGGATAGTTTTAAGATAAAGTTGTAAGTTTTCTATTTCTACAATCATTAAAAAGAATATATCATGATAAGTCAATTTCTCTAACAATATATTCTCTTATGTGTTGGTTGTCAGATGCCATTTGTAATATCGTGTTTGGCAACTGAAAATGCAAATTATGTAGTTCCGTTACGATCCAAAATCCATCCACTAATTATGGCATAGTTAGTTGTGTCAATTTCTCTAGCAATTCACTTTCATAGTACATGAGTAAAATACGTTATTCGAGAAAGAAGAAGTTAATGACCTCCAGAAAATGTAAAACGCGTTTAAAGAAATAGTGAAAGTTTTAAAACGAATGTAATAACAAAAATAAAACGAAATAAATAAACACTACTATAATATGCTTAAGAAATGCGATTTTTCTCTAAAAAAATAAATAAAACAAGAAGAATAATAGTAATGGAAACAACCATAATGCAAACTTTTTAAATGGCCTTGTTAACTTGAACTGTAAATTATGTTAAAGAAATGTATATGTATGTATATGGATTGTACAATATATACTTTGTGCTGAATGCAAAGACAAAATTGCAACAAAACAAGAAAAAATGGGAGTAATGCCACGTTTGTATTGAAATATTAAACAAAAATTTAATTAAAAAGTGAAACCAGTTTGAGTATCAAATAGTAATAAAAATCGTTGTGCTAACATAACAAAAATATCAGAAAACCAAATACATGTGTGCAGCAAAAAAAAAAAATGTATTGTGTATGTGCCTGTTTGCAGAACTGATAGTAAACAATTACGAAAATAAAATTTAGCATTGCAAGATATTACAAAATAGACAGCAAAAGTAAAAAAAAAAAACGATAATATTGAAAAATTAAGCAGAATATATTTCTCTAAAATGCAATTTATAACCCCATCACCTCCCTTCTGATTTACTATTTATAACATATAATATTCGTCCTTAAAAATGTAGTATTACTTGCAATTTTGTAAAATATGTATTATTTAAAATGATAAACCCATGTGCTACTATAGGACCAGCGATTTCAGACGAACGAAAATTCATTAAACATTACTGGGAAGTAAGTAATTTTCCTATAAATATTCGACCACCCGAAATCATTTGCTCTACAAGCCAAATCTTAACTGCAATGAAAAAATTGCAATTCTTGCGAAATCAGAGTAGTCATACTTTATTATTTTTCTTTTTTTACGTCCCGCTGTAAATAGAAATGAAGCCTACCTATTTCATTTACAAAACAAAAAAATTACACAGGCAAACAAAGAAAACAAATGAGTTATACGATAACAAAAAAGAAATGGAGATGACAAAACAGAGGGTGTTTTTCTTAATATATTATTTTTGTGTATGTATGTACATATGTGTATACTGTTGTTTAAAAAAGTACTTACCATCAGCTGGTTGTTGGAAGTTAACGTAAGCATAGCCTAAAGAGCGACGTGTCATTAAATCGCGGCATACTCGAATGGACAATACTGGACCAGCATCAGAGAATTTCTCAAAAAGACCAGCTTCGTTGATGTCATGATGTAAATCTCCCACATAAAGGGAAGCCATTTGATAATTAGGTCCACCGGAATTCATTTTTTTTACAAAATATGGTTTTCGTAGAAGTACAGAGAAAAATCTGCTCTTTTATCTTTGAATAAAAAATCTAACAAAGACTCTCGTCGTCCTTCTCCTGTATTTGGTGATTGAAGTAAAACAATATTTTCGAAGTATAAAAAGATCTACACAAAGGAAAACTCAAAAGAAACTGCAAAGAAAGAAAATATATGATTTTTTCCATCAATCGCTTAAGTGCAAATAATTTAATAAACTACTTATTTTTGAAAAACATGGCAACTCTTCGTAAAAAAAAAGAGCGAACACTTTCCTCTCCATTTTTTTTTTCATTGGAATGCGATAATACAAAGGAAAAAAATAGACAGCTACAAAATGTTTCACCACATTTCTGTAGTTATAGAAGTTTTCCTTAATAAACTTTTTTTTTAATTTTTCGTCAAAAAGCAATAATATTGCACAGAATTTCATTTTGTTTGTAGTCGATATCTTTCAGCAGTACAGATTTAATTACATTTTATTTTTTTCAATGGAATTTCCCAACAAAAAAATCTTTCTCTTTTCAGCTTACTCATATTTCAATTCTATCTATTGCATTCACTCATTTTTTATTGGAAGAAAAACCACACCACGTTTTTTTACTACTTATTCTTTACGCAGAAAATGATATTAAAATATTTTATTGTTTTGCATTTAACTTACGTTTTTAACACTTTTTCGATTTTTGCTACTTTTTACAATTTTTTTTGTTAATTTTTTATTTTTATATTTTTTTTGGATTTTTTATATTTTTTTTATTTCACAAAAAAATGTGATAAGCCGTGCTCTGCAACTCACGACCGCTCACCAAAACGGACTCGACTCGTTTAACGGTCGGTTAGAAATGAACGAGCATTTTCTACGATAATTTCCAACAAAGAAAAAACAGCAATTTTCCAACTTAATGCTACCAGACCAATTACTTCAATTGTAGTATTAAGTGTTTTTTATGTTAAATGTAAGAACGATTAACTAAAGAATTAATATTCTACATATTTAAATTAAATATAGATTATATTAAACTTTATATGAAGACAATTTAATCACGATTTAGGAAAACAATTTTAATTTTAAAGATGTGGCATCGCTACATATACATGCCAAAAATGACTTTATAATTGTCCTTGTTATACTTATAGAAAATTATCGTTATATGGATACCAGACTACTAAATTCAGCGATTTTCACAGAATTAATAAAAAAACAATTATGCTATGAATATAAATTGATAATTGTTATTTTATAGGCAAATTGGGAATATTTATCTTATTATTCCGAATTCTAGAATTTCATTGTGTAACATCATAGGGAGTGTAGAAACATATAAACTAGGTAATAGAATCGTAAGCTGAAAATAATTATTTTAAGTTCACAATATATATATATTGTACCCTGTGATGTATATATACAAACATAAATTGATTCCTTATGCATATGTAAATTAAATTGTCAGTTTAGATAAACTTTTTTGATTCGATTGAATCAAAATATACATACATATATTTAAAATTATACATATTAGTTGCTTTAGAACTTTGTTTCAAACTTATATTTATTTTGAAAAGTGCTATATACTTTTACTTTCAATTATTCGCTGCCTTCTGCTAGGATTAACGTGGTAAAGATTATATGTATGTATATACTTTTTTTAATTTCCAACACTAGTATTGCGATGTATTGAAAATAAAAAACAAATTAATTCTTTTCTAATATGTATTGTGCTTGCCTATATGTAAAGTGGTTTCGCACCGTTCGTTTGATCTTTCACATTCAACAGCGTCTATGATTTTCGTCAGTCCGTGCTCTTATTGATTGAAATACAATTTTTACAATTACAAATTAATTCACATATAAATTTTAAGAGTTTAAGCTTAACCAAATAGATTAAAATGTGCATATAACATTACCTTTAGATTAGTTTCGGATGGATGTTTGACGTTTTGAAATTTATAAATTCTTCAAGGAGACTCGTGAACTTGAAAGACAATTACAGTAGACAAAAGATCGAAATTATTTACACAAAACGCAAGAATCCATAAAAATATTTATGAAATTTACATTCCACGTATTAATTCGATTATATAAAAAAAGAAAAAATCCTTCGTTACAATTTTATATATAATTTTTTTAGTCTAAAATATCAACGCTGAATATAATGTTTTAACATTTAACGCTTAATAAACATTCGTTTTGAAATATTAATATAAATCGACTATTTTATTTCATAAAATTAAGACGTATTCAAAATTGACCGAATTGTAATTTAACGAACATTTTTGATCTTCAAAAAAGGCGACAAAAATATTGAGAAACTTTTTTTTGTTGAATTGCGAGAATTATATTTTATTGTTTTTTAGAAACATACAGAAAAAAACTATTTTTCTTTTTTAATTTCAAATTATAACTGAAGCAAAAACTGAAATTTTTTTCAAAGAGTTCTAGTTTGAATAGAGAGTTTTATTTTTAAATGAAATGAAAGTGATATTTTATAGTTTTATTCATGGTATTATTATTGTTTATTTCTTTTTACCCTTTCCCCGTCCTTTAGCCTTTTTGGCGGCTCTTTTCTGGGCACGCCGAAATTTGCGCCAATATTTTTGTATTACTCTCGCCGCTCGATTCATCATAAAAAGTAAAATTTTTTCTTCTTGTTGCCGCTTTTCCTCTTCCTCCTTTGCAAGAACAATACGTGCATATTCCTTTTCCTCCTTATTATAGACGATCATGAAATCGTCCAATTCTTGTTTCTTTCTTTCATGCTCGTCTTTCAAATACAAGTTCTCTTTGAATTTTTCACTCATTGTGTCATCAAATCTCTTGATCAGGGCTTGTAATTGAAGTAATAATTTATTTCTGTAAATATGATCATTGTTTTGAAGAACATCATAAATGAATGAAAGAATTTTTAATACTTTTCATCTCTGGCATTTTTTTGAACCTTTAAATTGTCCTTTAATAGACGATCGTATTTAAGTTGAGATCGTTCAAGTTCCTCTTCCAATTCTTTTCGTTTTGCGACACAAGACAGACGTATTTGTTTGATGGCCTGTGTAGAATTGATTCTAAAACGCATTTTCAAATTCAAATTCTAAGTTCCCTTTAAATAAGTTCATAAAGGAAGAAATAAAGCAAAACTTACATTTCCGTCTTTATACGAATATTGTTCTCATATTTTAACTCAGTCAATTCCTGTTCATACTTTCGAATCATTGTCTCATTGAAAGCTGATTTCCATTTCGAACTGATAAGACGATTTTTCATCAATGCTTCCAAAACTAAATATGGATTACAAAAAAAAAACAAAATAAAAAATCATTCTCTTTATAACATTGTTTGTTGTCTTAGGATTTCTGCATAATTTACCTTTAATGTTCTTCTTGAGGTTCTCATTCTCATGATATATCTTGTGAGTTCTTTTCTCTTTATTAAGTTCTGCTGTTGCAGATTTTTTCAGCCTTTGTTCGCTTATGGTTTGCAGTAGCTGGAATGATTCTATTATGGATTTCTCAGGAGCACTTAAATCATTTACCCAGTCAGAGAAATACTCTAAACAATGGAAATTTTCTTGAAAAAAGTCGATAACTCTAATCAAACGATAGTTTAGATGTGGTTGCAAACATTTATTTTCACGGCCAATTTTCTAAAGATATTCTTAAGTATAATAAGCTGTTTAGTTATAAAATTGCAAGCCCAAAAATTTACCTTATCTCTTATGTATTCTTCCACTAATTTTATGCAATACATATACTGCGAATCACCTAAACGTTGCTGTAGTCTTAAGTGATTCTCGAAAATTTGTGGTAAAATCAAACTGATCTTAAGTTTTTCAAATGACTCCTGTAATGTTTTTATAATACTATTGATTTGTGTCTCACGTTCCACTGGTATATCTAATACGAAAATTAAAACTTTTGTACAGCTTAAAATGCAATATAATTAAACCGTTAGCGTTACCGTCACCATCTGCATTGGCGGACCGAATCATATTCCTCTTTTTGTGAAATTTCATTTTATTGCTGATTAAAACTAAAACAAAATTTGTAAATAAGTTTCGTCTAATCTAAAGAATTATATATACTGAATATGCTTGTAGATACAATGAAAAAGAAAATATTAATCAAATAATTATGGTTGCTAAGGTTGTTATTGTCGTTTTTGTTTGTGCTGACATTACCACCACCAGGTGAATTGTAAACTGATCTATAATTGCACGGACAATGGCCAATGGCGAACCACAAATATACTATACCTAGAAAAATCAAATTCTAGTCTTAAATATTTTACGGTTAAATTCCATTAGAATTGTCTTTTTAAGGGGTGACTCTTAAAATTTCATTAATTGTCTGAAGATAATATTAGAAGCAAAACTGAATCTCATGACTTCTTAGTTTTGAAATTATTTTCAGTACTATTTCGGTATACACAAAAAATATAGAAATATTTATTTATTTATTCTGTTTTTTATTCTATATAGCGTTTTACTATTATTATTATTTATTTATTTTTTTTTTCAATATTTCTGTATACAACTTAAATGCCACTATTCATATATTTTTTTTATTCGTAACGTCAAAAATAAACGGAAAAGCTCAGGGCGAAAAAGTAAAAAATTAGAATAAAAAACAATATCGTAAAACTATATGTATACAATATAATATAAAAAGAAATTGCAATGAACTAAAATAGAAGGCTGAAGTTTTAAAATGTCATGAAACTTACATGCTAATACAAATTAATATTTTATACACGAAACGATTTCCATTAAATTCACACATACATATAATAAACATTTTGAATTTGAAACAACTTATTTATAATGTTAAATTTCAATTACATCTCAGTATATTTAATAATAACTAAATCTAAGTATGTATATAATTTAAATGCAATTTTTATAACAAAATATACATTTTACAGTTTTTAGCAAACAATGAAGAAAATAATGAGTTTATTTTAACTTGCCTAAAAATATTAATCTTTAAGATTTTATGGTAAAGAAATTTCTCTAGAACTTAATTATTTTTTTAAATTTGTTTTTAAGTAAAATTATACGAACAGAAATAATGTTTCATTTTTTTTTTTTTTTTTTTTTATAAATAAAAATGGACACTCTTTAATTAAAATTGAAAGTTAATTTATGACGACTTTTTGTATTTGATTAAATAGACACATAGAATATAAGTATAACAAAACAAAAAAAAAAAAAAAACTGCCAATTGCACTCTATAACCTGTAATATGTATTCAGCGAAATTATATTTAACAACTATTACTTACTTCTTCCTTTTTTATGTAACAAAATTAAAATAATAATTTCAATGGCAGTGAGTTGTTGTATGTAGTTTCGAGTTCCAATACTGTTTTTAAATTCAAATTACCTGTAAGGTACTAGTCGTATATTTATTGAAACCCTAATGCATTTTTAAGAATTAGAATTATTAGATTATTATAAAACATAAAAAATAACAAAAATTTACAAAGCGGATGCAAAGCAAAATTGATTTACGCATTATACCACCACTTACTATAACAACTTGCCATTATTTAAGTCAAAATTAATGATTACTAATAAATTATAATAATTTGCACAACCGTTTTTTCTGCGTCTTATGTTGAATGCTAACAAACAAACCTTCTTATGGATAGAATTCAAGTTGAGGAAATTTCATTAAGCTGGTTGTTCGTAGTAATTTGATCAGTTGTATTTGTAATCAGGGCATTGGCATGGGATGGAGTTGTAACTGATTGTGGCAGTTGTGTTTCTCCCCATTCTATTAAATACTGCATTTGTCCGTTAGGAAGCTGGCGTTTGGCACGTATGGAGAACTGTTCACCCGATTCGATACGATTGACAATACCAAAATATTTATTAACAGTTTGCTTTAAGTCCTCGTGAGACGGATCAGAGGGATTAGATGGTTGGGCAGTTGTTCCGACTGCAATTGCAGATGCCGATGAATTTGACGACTGATTTGAAGAAATAGAACTACGCCGGCTTGTGTTTGGAGAATTTTTTTGAGGTCTTTGTCTTAAACGGCGACCGTGAGTCGATACAGATTGTGCAGTTGTATTTTGCATATTGGTCGACTCAGTTGTTGGAGAGGAGGATGTTGAACTGTTGACATTACTTAATGGTGATGATGATATCATTGACGATATCTTATTTTGTGTAGTGGTAAATAGAGATGCAGCAGTTGTTGTAGTTGCTGCTGCAGCTGCTAATAAATCTTTGGCTTGTATTGGAAAAAAGTTTGTAGGAATGGGATTAATGGTAGTTGTACTTATAATCTGTAAAACGAAAAACAAAAAGTATTTTTTCTTTTAATTCATAAAGTATGCTTATTTAGTTTCACTTACTTCGATATTCGATGAAAGTCTTCTTGTACGTCTTCTCCGTACTTCTTTGTTTGGGCCGATTGTAATATCTTTGGCACTCAGTCTTCGCTTTATAGTTCGCACTGTCCTTGGCTGGCCGGCAGCCTTAGCCAGATTAGTTGTACTTAATTTTGGAAACAAACCAGCATATTTTGAGCTAAAATTTAATCGTGTTGCATTGAATATATCAAAGCTCACTGATTTCTTGCCACTGGATGTGGATGCAGTATTGCCATCAATCGAACTTTTTTTTGGGGAAATTATTCTAAATGGATTATTTTGTCCAAAGAAATTTTTCGGTGGCGGTATAATTAAATCAAGGGACGTGCCTCTTGAGCTACTGCTAGAATTTTCATCTGACGAGGAATCAGATAAGCGCATGTCATTGTAACTTTTCGATAAAGTAAATGCTTTGCGTTTGCGTGAACTCTTCTCTAATTTTTTTATTGTATTCAATGATTCTTCTTTACGTTCTGACGCTGATTTTTGTGGACCTATAGCTGTTAATTCTTTTTTAGCCATTTCAATTCTTGGTGTAGACATCGCACTATCCTTTTTAGATTGTATATCGGGCATACGATTTATAACCGCGTCGTTTGCATTATCGTCCTCCACATCCATTTTTTCTAAAGTTGTAGTGGATAAAGACGATATTGGCTTAGTAGGTGTAGCTTTGGTCTTATCGGCTCGTATCGTTTTTGCTTCTATTAAAGGCGACAACTTATGTTTTTTTACCTTATCAAGTTTACGTTTAACGGGAATATCATCGTCCGATGAATCATCAAATTCATACACATCATGCGAACTAGAGTCTTCATTCATTTTTGGTTTTGACTTGGTGCCACTATCAACATTGCTTAAATATGTATTTTGAAATTTATAATCGGCATTCTCTGGAGCGTTGAGTAAAACTTGTAACTTCAAAACGTTAAAAATAAATTTATCATTCAATTTATCGTGTTGGTTTATATTAAATTTCTTAACTAACGGCGGCTCTATTATGCGTAAAGCAAACAAATTATGATCACGCTTAACTTCTTTGCCACACATAAACAGGTCGGGATTATCATTAAGAACCAACTTGATTTTATCTAAAAATTGTTTTTCTGGCCAAGACATCCACTATGGAATAAAGTTTATTACATTTATTGTGAGAACAATTCTTTTATAGCATTTTTGTTTACCTCTTTTGGTATGGGGAACATATTTTTCTTCTCCAGCACAAATGGATTGATGTCTTTCTGTAGATGATAGAATTTTTGATGCTTTTTCATTGTTGACAAACTGTATAAAGCCAAATGAGCCATTTCCACCCAATTCGCTTGAAGTCTTCTTAAATACTCTCCGCCACCATTGCAAACCGTACAACAAAAAACGAAAAAACTGAAAAGTTAAAATTCGTATAAGATGTATTTTTTTTCATGACATGACATAGGATAATAATAACAACTTACTTATCTCCACGTAATATATTTCCGTTAAACTTTTGAATGCAGTAAGTATGATACCAGTTCAAGCAACGCCAACATTGCAACATGTTGTTGTCAAATTTGCCCGTTTTGCCACAATAGCAATAGATTTGTTCCATATTCATGTGATGTTTTGCATCCCATGTTAGAGATTCGATCTAAAAATACAATTTTAACAGCTCAATAATCAAAACCGTTTAAAAAATAATTAATACCATACTGACATTATAGTGTAATTGATGAATAGTTTCTAATTCAGTCTCCTCTTCAGTAGAGCTGAATTTTGAGTAGTCATCTAATTTCATAGGTTTGACGCAACGTTTGCATAACCAAACCTCACTACCTGGTAACGTTTCAGATGTACATTTGCGGTGATATCCTCGACCACAACGTTCACAAATTTCTACCTTTGAATCGGGTTGAGAACGTTTACATGATACGCACATGGGCTGATCGCTAGTTTTCCCTTCTGCTGAAGAGGTACTATTATTACTAGCAGAACCGGTCAACTTTCGCATTTCTTCGGCATTACACCAAACTTCAGTTTTGTCATCAAAACGTACCAAGAATTGGTTACGTGCTGTATTAATAACGGTACCCAAATAAAAGCGACCATCGTGACGCTTTATAAAAACATCTTCACCATTTAAAAACAATGCAGGTGGCGGTAACGTTAATGCTTCTTTGTTTTCAGTTTGATAATTTTTATTACTATCAGTATTGGAAACAGCAGGTGATGGTGGTGTTGGCGGCGTTAATGGAGAATTAGAAGTTATATTCTGTGTAGTTTGTGAATTTTGTTCTTGACTGAGTGACTTTGAAATTTTGTCAGTGGACGTATCCATTGCGTTTGTAGAATCTTGTACAGTTTTCTCAATATTTTGTGCAACTAAAGAAAAACTCTGTTCTGTTGTTGTTATGGCATTCGACTTTTCCAATTGTTGATGATTACATGATGTACTAGGACTGTTAAATGAACTTGTTGTTGAGATAATGTTATTATTAGTGTTGTTGTTGTTGTTTGCATTATTTGGCATAGTGGGAGGTGTATTCTCAGGTGTAGTTGGTGGTGTGTGTGGAGTAGTGGCAGTTGTAGTTGAGTCAGGTTCATCTATGATTAAAGCATTCGATTCATAAATGTCGGTAGCGATAGGTAGAGCAATTCCATTTTCCATTACAGCTTTATGTTGTATTGCCGGTATAATCGGCGACGGCTGCTGAGCCGGTGTAGAAGCCAAAGAATTTGATGCAGACGAGGACGATGAAGTGTCGGTGTATAAATTGTTAATGCAGATGTTGATACGATCCAAAACAACTGTAGAATTGCTTGGATTTGTATTGTTGCTGCTGTTGCTTACCAATGGAGCCACGGTATTTTCCGTAGCTGATGTTGCGGTGTGCGAGGGGATGTTTGTCAAAATTTTTTGATTTGTGTTTAAGGGAGCAACAGCATTTGAATCCGCTGAGACATAGAATTGAGGCATTTGCAATGCTGGTGCTGTAGAAAGATTAGGCTGTGGAGAAGAATAATGCTGAGTGGCGAAATGCTGTTGCATTAGTTCCGTTGGTGCCGTTGCTGGCTGAAAGTTCTGTTGTTGCAACAAATGCTGAGGAAACAAGTGTTGCAAATGCTTATTGCTGTTAATATTAAAAACATGTTGCGAATGTTGAAAACCACTTCCAGTGGTCGCCAAGCTTCCCGTATTGGAATTCAAAGGATTTCCGCCTGACGTTACAATTCTTAAATTCCGTGGCTGTTCCGAATTCAAAGGCTGAGCCACCTGTTGATGGGTAAAGTTGTTTGTTATAAGTATAGTATTTGGATGTTGTACTCCAGACGAAGCAACTGTAGCATTTCCTGGCCCAGCCGCTGTAGACCCTGCAGTAGTGTAAAATCGTTGCGTTGTTCCCAATGCACCCAAAGTCGCTGACGTTGTTGTAAAATAGTTTTTATCAATATTATTTGAATTCAAGTGTAAATGTCTGGGGTCTGTATAAATAGACCCCGCTGGAACAGCGGCCGCGAATTGTTGTTGCTGTTGTTGATGTGCATTAAGAAAAGTATTGAGAACAGCAGCCGATGCTTGAGGTGGTGAGGTGGCTACATGCTGAGCCATGTGTATACCATGCTGATTGGTTACATTGGTGCTATTAAATTGGTTGTTCATCGTAAAGCAATCAATAAATTTTGAATAAGGGGAATGAATGTTTTGCTCCTGAAATCTGAAGAAACAACAAAAACAAAACGTATATTTTTAGTGTTACTAAGCAATTCGTATGCAATGCCAATACCTACCAGCACATAACTATTTTAAGTAGTTGCAAGGGGTAAAATTTTAATCATAATTTTCCCACAATGTTGATTATAATAAAAAATTCTTGGCAACTCTTACTCTTTTTCTAGCAACATTATAATTTCAAATGTTGACAACGTTTTAATAATTACCGGCTGTATACATTGTCTACAAAAATAAGAGAAAAAATTTAGGTAAAGCCTTGGCTTAGAACAACATTCTCAAAACTTTTTCTTTTATTTTTTTAACTTATTGACTGTATTTCCTATATAAATTCCTTTTTATGTTCACTCAATTCAATATTTTTTATTTCTCCCGAATTTGGAATACGTCCAGCAATTTTCTTTTGTAATTATACTTTATAGATCTTTTTTCGTCTGCAATACGGATTACCATTTCACTTCAGATTTTATATTTTTCCTATTCATATGGAAAACTTCTTAAGATTACAAATGTTTTTTTTTTATCAGAGCACCGACTATTACATTTGTTTTTATTTGCTATGAATATTTTAATTTATCTATGTTTAAAATAGATATCAATTAAACACTTGATACAAGAATTTTTAACACCCGTCAGCCATTTTTCCAACAACTGATTTTTTTTTCTTCTACCTTTTTTATTTCTATTTTTCTCTTCATTCGTATTTACATGGCTGTTATAGCGCGCGTCAATACACAGAGTTGCATTCTCGCAAACTAATGAATGTAAACAGATGGAGAACAATAAGATATTCATAAGAAATTTTTCATTTTTATATTTCGCTTGTGGTTTGTTTTTTTTATAGTTTAATTTAAAAAAGAAAACAATGTTTTTGATTGGAAAATTCGAAATTCTGTACTTTTAAGTACTTTCTACTTCAGTTAGTAGTGCTCTGCGACTACAATTAAAAAAAAAATCATATTTATGGAGTTTGAATTATTTCGTAAAAAAGTAAACAAACAATATTTATTAGTTAATTAGTAATATAAAAACTATTATGTATGTAGGAGTATATCATATATAATTAAATTAAATAAATTTTTCAATAATTATTGTTAGGAATCACCATTTTCAGAAAATATTCTTTCAACTTGTAGTTGTTTTCGAATTGCCCCAACCTGCGTAACAACCTTAGGAGACACTGAAGATATTGTATATTTTTGAACAGCTGGCACCTGGAATACAAATAATTGTATAGTATATAAAATTCCGAAATGTGAAACAAAAACCATACATCCCATCGGCGTTGTAAAGCTTCCAGTTCTTTTGAATTTTCTTTCAATCTGTTTGTTTCCATTCGCGTCATTTTTGGCATTTCACGTAAAAGTGGTATGGAAAGACTATGCTCACCTTGTAGAACAATGTCTCTGCGCCCAGAGCCTGTTGGTGTAGTTTGGGTACCCCTCGTCTGATATGCTAAATCACCATAATTCCTTAAGTAACGAGAGAGCCTCTTATCGATATTTTTACGCAGTTTTTCTATATTTGTATCATCACTCTCAATTAAACCATCTTTATCATAAAGAGCTTGCCCAGCTTCATTAGATGATTTGAAATATTTATCTTCGTTTGGTGAGAATAGGGTAAATGGTTTATTATTCGGATGAAAAATAGAATTCTGCTCTATATTTATAGAATACGGTGGGTGATTTATATCCAAATTATTTAGAGAAGTATATTCGGGTGAAAATGTTACATTGGAGCTTTTATTGTCGTTGTTGATTAAATCTTGGTTATTATGCATAACATGAAACGACATCACGTTTTGAGACACATTTTGTTCTTGTTGCTTTTCCTTTATTAAAAAGAGAAAATGTCTTTTAAAATCGAATCATTTCAGTATTTACATGTTAAACTACATACGTTTTCTAGGTTAGCACCACTATCATTAATATGTAGACTTTCTGCGTCTTTACCACAGGCAACTTCCTCCAAACAAAAAGAACATAAAGTTTTTCTGCAGCTCATGCACAGGTTTCTTTTGTTTTGGCAGGCTCTGCATACATCCGTTTTACTTGTACATGTTTTACACCACGAATATAATCGTTCACATCTAATGCATACCAAAAAGAAACTTTTCTCTCCATGATTTTGATTTGCTTTTGAATTTTCTTCTTCGTTAGATTTGGATTTTGTAAAATTGGTTTGTCTGCTAATGTCTTCGTCGGGTAATGGTGATCTTAAACGAAACGATATTTTATTTTGGCAACGCAAACAAAAGTTTTCTAGCTCCTTTAACGGTTCATCACACATTGGACAAATTTTCTCACTTAAATGAAAGCATTCACGCTCTATTTTACCCAATTCGGATTGATCAATTTCTAAATCAATCTCACTTGGCAATGATGACGACTTATTTCTGTAGCTGTATTCATGTTTTTCTGAATTGCTAAAATATTTATACACTTTGTTATCTTGCTTACTGGCTATATTCTCTTTATTCGTTTCATTGTTCGGTGCGGTCGTAGTTTTGCTACCAATTTCATTAAGATTGGAATCGAGCAAAAGTTGAGTATCATTTTCTAATTTTGCTAATAGATGTTCTCGCGACAAACGATTTTGTTCAGCATCGAATCTAACCTACATATATATTAGAAAAGGCAAACGTTTTATTAATTATTATGCAAAAATAATGAGAAAATGTCGAACAACAAAGACGAGCAGACGACAAACGTTGAACTTTCGAAAAATAAATTCTATATATGGTATGGTACCTTTACTGCCTTAATTCTTTCCTTTTCTAATTGTTCTTCTAGCTTCATTGTTTTCAACTGTTCCTGTAATCGCCTTTAAAAATTAAAATTCGACAAAATTATATGAGGAAGGAATTTCTTTAACAAATTAAAACTACCTTGTTAAAACTTCCTCTTGTTGTTGTTCCTTATCACGAAGTAATTTAATGGCACGGCGTTTTTCTTCAATTTGTTGCATAAGTTCACGTTGATATTCCTTCTTACGAGTAGATATAACCTACGGATCACATATTCTTTATTTCTTACTTGAATTATCACCAAAAAAAAAAAAAAAATTACCTCAGCTTGACGTCGATTTATTTCTGTTGCATCCTCCGCACTACTATTTAATAAATTTGTTAGATTTGTATGACGTAAGTCCTGTAGTAGCCTGTATCGTGCCGAATCTGGGCGTATTGTTTGGCCGGAATGTTTTGAAGGCACATAATTCGGATTATTTACATTTATTATTTCCATGTCAGTCTTGTTAGTGCCATGAGGACCAGCAATGTTTTCATTTGATGTTACAGAAGATTTATTTGAACGTGCACTATTTGTGTTAAACGATTCCATATTTAAAGTGTTACTTTTTCTATTTTGGCTTGAATTTAACATCTGCAAGAAAGTTAAAACGAGAATGTTAAAATAAATCTACTCCATACATTGCTGTCCGTATTGATTGTCACCTGATGTCTTATAAAATTTTCCTGATTTTCAAGTTGTCTTTTTTGCAATTCATTCTGGCGTTTTTGATACTCATTACTGAAACCAGGAAAATATGAATAAAATGTATCCGAAACCCATTGCTCCATATCATCCTGCAATAATAATAAACATACCTTATAAATAATTATTCTTTTTTTTTGTGATAAAGAAACATTAGTAGTAATAACTTAACAACAATCAGAAAACTTTGGTACATTCTTAGGCTTAATTACAACATCCTACCCCTGTTCGAAGTATACTAACATACATATACAATTATTTGCAAATTTTACATGTTGTTTACAAATGCCGATGTATGAAAAAGTGGTTGAAGGAAAAACTTCATACTCATAATTTGCAGTATTATTTCTAGTAAGTATTGCAGCTCTTAACAGTCACTAGTAAACAACACGAAAAATATGTAGGCCAAGTAATAATATTTATAGTTGATCCAGCCCCCCATTTTCTACAAAATCTACAGTGGTAGGAGTAGAAAAATCTTCACAGGTTATTACAACCAAAAGCACGTGTACGTCTTTCACTATGTTTATGAAATAATAAACAAGTTGAAGAAAAACTATTTAAAAATAAATTCAACCCCATAAAATTTTAATGTTATAATTTGTTGGTAAACCGTTGATGGTTAATTTCAGAAAGTTCAACGTTACAATAGTCTGTAGGAATATTTTCCTCACACATTTATTTCAGGTTCAAGTTAAGAAATATTCCTTTTTTCACATTAATCATTCTTATGAAACTATTGCGTCTATCTATTACTATACCAAACGAGTTACTAAAATAAATAATTTTCTAAATTATTAAATGTTGTTTTGTTTTTATATACTTATATATTAAACTAGACTATCATCATCCAATTAATGGTTTATTGAAGCATACTGCTATTAAAACACATTCAAAAAAGGAAAGGTGTTACAGCCTATAAATTTTTCTATATTATGTAAATCGAATTCATGTTAATTTTATATACTGTATGAAAATAACAATATAACAATTTTGCACAAAACATGCATCATATTATACAAAAAAAAAAATCAAATTAGTCCCACCCATCAGAATATTTTAATAAAAATATATTTACAGTAAGACTCAAAAGTATACATACATATATGGATATATTATAACTTTTCTTAAATGTTTATAATGTACTTTTCAGTACTCAGGTACTCTACTCATATACTATGGACAACAGTGAGTTTTTAAAGTCAAAATAAATTATATAAATATAATTTTCTCTATAATCATAAAATTATATTTTCGAGAGATGTTTGTTTTAACGAGCTACTCGTACATGTTATTAGTAGAACTGAAAGTTTTAAGGTTGCATTTATGATATAGGTATATTTTTCGGGGAACGTAAAGCTATGGAAAAAGCGTACTTAACCCCTATATATTTCAGAAAGGATTTTGCTGCATTAAACTAAACGATCCGATATATTTAAGGATACAGTTAAAATTACACAAAACTTTTTCTATATAATGCTTCTACTGTGTAATAACAATTGACCGTTGAAAGCGTTTAGTCGGGATTACGACGTTGTTGTGCACAGAAGACAGGCAGTAGGGTATCTTGAATGTGAACAAAATCGTTTGAGCTTATGAACCCATCTGCACTGAGCGAGGCTGAATACAACAATCGCCTTATAAGACTATTTATTCATTGTTACCTGGTATTTTTTTTGCCGATTAAATTTAATTACAGTTTTTGCATCTTCTGCCTTGCTATTGTATTGTTCATTAATCCAGTCTTTTGTTTTCTTATTTATATTATCGTGCTCTTTCGCTTGTGGCGGACAATTGTTGACTTGTGTTATGGAAGATGAGTTCGCATTTGCTAGAGAATTTAGTTCAACGGATTGTTCGTACAATCGCTGGCGTTCTTCAGCAAGTCGATTTTTTTCCAAAAGTAGAAACGAATCCAAATCCATTATACTGCAACATTATTTATGTTTTGTTTACTAAGCAATCAACAAAAATATCAAAATACATTGTGAATTAAGCCGGTCCTTCCAAATGTGACGGCGCGAAACCGTTGTTAGTTAAATAGCAGGTTTTATATACGACAGTGTTGAAAAATTCAGTACTTTTGTATTTTTTTTCAGTACTTTTTCATTTCAAAAATACCGCAGTACCCCCGCCAAGCTTTCCGTACTTTTTTCATCAAATTCGTTCCTGTTCGTCCATAAAAATAAATATGTATTTTAATAAATAGGTAGTTAGTAGCATTATTAGACGCCCAAAGGCCACGGTTCAACCCCAGGTTCAGGTTCAATGGCGTAATGTGTGTGCATGTTGCAGGTAGAAAAGTAGATAAAAAGGTAAAAGTACGGTTTAACCCCAGGTTCAGACAAAATAAAAACATAATGGGATATGTTTGCGTGGATGTTGTTGTTGTTTGAAGTGTGGTGAATTTTGTAGTTGTGGTGAGTTTCTAAATGGTGAGTTCTTACAAAATGTGGTGAATAAAATCGAAACTAACCAAAAACAGTTATTCGAAATGATACTGTATTATCATAGATCCATGTACTGTATATCGTGATTTGGACGGTGCGTTTCTATAATAAGTTATTTTTATATCTGCTAGTGGAGGCATTCACCGATATATCTGGTTACCAATTATAATTAACAATGTTGCCATTTCGTCATTCTATTTAAAATTCTAAAAAATTGTAGTTAAGTTAGTTTTTATAAAAGTACCATTTGATTACCAAAAGGGACTCTTTCAGTTATAGTTCATTACTACATATTTCAAAATTTCAATTTGGCAACACTGATATATGGTACAACCAGGGCGAATTCGATTTAATTCGTTTTGTGTACAACGAAATCAATTTGCATTAACCAAACACTTCTATAAGCTTTGCCAATGTCAATATAACTGTTACAGACAAAAACCTTCATGTTAAAAGACAATTTGTGTAGTTGCCAACTTATGTTAAAATTTTATTCTCTCGTTACTTTTATATTTGGAGGCAATTTGATATATAAAGCGTTTGATTAAATAACGGGTTTTTTTTAAACTAAAATTACCAATTTTCCATTGAGAAAGTACATTGAAGGACATGCAAACGTATGTATGTATGTACACACATACACATTTCCTTAAACACTAATTTCATTTTGCAATAAAAAACAAAATTGTATTTTTCATAATTAAAAACTCCATAGCAAATGCGAGTAATACTTTATTTTTAACAAATACAGTCATCGGCAAAAGTTTTTCTGTCTCCATTTACATTTAAAATTCCAATAACTTTTCCAAAAGTAACGATACAGTTTTTCTTCAAATTCATTTAAATAAAAAATATATAATATTTCTTACTTTACTTGTCATTTTTTTTAATGTTTTTTAATTAATAAAAATTAATTTTAAGAAATTCTACAAACTTATTGGCTTTCTGGAGTTGAAAGAAATGTTGGAGATTCGTACATATGTACATATGTATATGAGTTTTGTCCATGACTGTATTTTAAACATGCTACAGATATTTTGTTCTTTACAACTCATTCTAATAGCAACAAATCAGACATGTCGTCGGTGGTCTTGTCATCTCTATGCTGCACTTGCATGTACATACACGCATACATGAATTAGCATATAGAATAGAGTGGATTGCATTTAAATCAAAAAAAGTTGACGCTTAAAAAAGAGAAACGATGCTTAAGGCTTGAGCTTCTCATGTTTGCTACCAACGTTTTTTATACTTTTCTCTGCTGCAATGCTTTGCCTGGTTGTGTAGCAAGTGCAGGCGCACACCAACTAACCAGCTAACTGCTGTACGTTGTATTACAAAGCGTCTGAATGACGCATAGTCTGTCTGACTAATTGTCAAACACACTATACATATATAGTCCAGCTCAGTTGAGCTCAGTATAGTTTGTTTTTCTTTGCCAAATTATGCTGCTGACATGTTCTGTGCAATTTATGACTGCTGTTGTTTTTGCTTAGCTAAGCACAATAATAACTTCAACTCCGACAATAACAACAACTAAATATTATAAGAACATAAACGGTGTGAATGCATTCGATGGATGTACTCTGGTAAGCTTTTTTCTTAAGAATTTCCATAAAACGATTCACGCGTTTTCTAGGGCTTATACAATGACGGCATAGTGCTACACTAGCAACCACAAAGTATTACTACAACTTTAAGTTGCCTTTATGCGGTGAACGCTTATGTATGCACGTATGTGTACCTGTTAATATGGATATTTTACTGATTACTTTACAGAGATAGTCACCGTAGCCGTTGTAGTTTTAGTACTTTCTTGTGATTTGGTTATTGTTGTGTTGTTTGCTGCCTTCGATACGTTACGCGTGTGGGTGTTGACATATTTTTTTTTTATTTTCTTTTTGGTTTCGGTTTGTTGCGAAATTTTTTGCAGATTTATTTTGCGGTTGTTGAGTAGAAAAAGTTTTATTTGCGGTCGGTTTTCATAAATTTTTATTAACGCGTTGTACTTAAAAGAATATATTCTTCGATTAATAAATAGGAACGATTTATTAGCAGATTTATAAAGATTTGAAAACATGCACGTTCATAAATTCGCAGATACATACAGATGTATGTACAGAAAAATGATGTTTCATATAGTAAGGGTCCACTGCAATTTATAGTAAATGAACTCATTCCTTTAAAGGTCTTCCATACTAATACAGTTATGGTCAAACTATAATTCATATTGTTTGCTGTCGCTATTTTGTGATTTTTGTTGTTTTTGGGAATTCAACCAATCAACATTTTCTATATTGTAAGAATGTCCCATTTTTATTTTTATAATAGAAGGTTTTTTTTATTTTTATTTCTATAGGTTTTCATTTTTTTTTGTTTTGGTTTCGAATTCATAGCTGGAAAGAAATGAAGTGATTTAAAAAAAGAGCATAAAAACACAACAATGGAAAAGAAAATTAAAACTTAAGGTGCTTTTGTTGAAGCAGCGGCTCCTTCCGTCTACATTGGCATCTTTACGTAGAATATAAGTGTAAGGCATAGCTTTATGCACATTTATGGCAACATTTTTAAGGTTGAAAATAAAAGAATATTTTTTTTTTATCTCTGATGAAAGAAAAATTTTGAAAAAAACAATTTCTTTTTCTTATTTTGCATTTTTCGTTATTGTAGCTGAGCGCTGTAATTGCTTGTAATTTGTCGTTGTCGCCCGCTCGGCATTGTTTACAAGGTGATATGGTACAACAATAATAAAACAACTACCACAATAGCACCTTTTTTTTTTGTTCCTCAGATCACCTAACACTGTTGAACACAAACTGTTCATACATACATACATACATATATGCTAAAATATACCACCAAAATAAACAAAATGTAGTCCTTCCTTTAATATATAAAAAAGAAAAAAGAAGAAAAAAAAAATCAATCCATGTTTTCCATTAAAAAAACAGGAGAAAAATGCTAATTTTGTTTGCTGACCACCACGACGATGAATGCCAACCAACACTAATAAAAGAAAAGAAAAGAAGAGAAGAGAAGAGAACGAACAACAACAGTATCCACGGTAATAATGTCTCTCCCCAATAATGGCAGTTTGACAGATGAGAATTCATTGTTGTTGTTGTCTTGTCGAGTTGACATGTGCCGCTTTTCTACGAATTCCATATCGATAATTTTTAATATTACAATCGGTGTGTAAGCCAAAAAATTAAGATAAACTGCAATCAATACAACAACAACAACACCAACAACAACATAAAATAACAGCAGCAACAACAACAACTAAAACAAAAACAGCCACTACAACAGCAATAAAATTATAGGCTACTAAATCAAAAGCGAAAAAAGTGATCCCTGCAATGAATGCCCAATTAAATCATTTTATTTATAATCTTATAACCTTGGGTAATGAGCTGAAATATATGTACATATATAGTATATGCATATACATATGTACGTTCAACAACAGTATAACAAAATTTATCACTGCTTGTATGTGCGCCTGTTTTTGGCTAATTGCTGTAATAATACGTTGCCAAACAAAACTACTACCGACATCATTGGTGACAGACGAAATATAGCCACGCATTCAGGAGCAAATGACGCCAATTCAAAATTCTACCAATTCATTATGTAGCATCAAAATATGTACATACAGTGCTTAATCCAAGTATCATTGGCACTCGGACATTTATTTAGATCGAAAACTCTCTTCCTGAACCCGTCGAGATTGACCAGGTTTGCTTATTTAATTCGCAGCTGGCCAGTATGTATATATCAGAGATCAGCAATGAGTATTTAAAAAGATGAGTAGAATCGAATCATATTCATAATTTTTGATACTTATACGCATTCATACTTATTTTAATATCATCATATTCATACTTAACAATACGTTTGATGTTGTTGTTGCTGATCGACTCTCCATAACTCAACACGAGACACTCGAATCATTTCTGTAGCAATAAATGATAATGGCTTAAGTTGACATAAGTGTTTTTTCATTTTATTACATATTCTTATTCTCTTCTTCAAGATCTATCACTCAGCTAAATTTCATGTATAAAATGTAATTATTAATAAAACTATACGCATTTATATTTTATTTATTATATCCCAGCTAGCATTTGGAAGATTGTTTTTAAAAAAATCACCTTGCTGAGTCTTTTTAGAGTACTTTTGGTGATCAAAAACTTATTAGTAAGTTATACGATTAAAAAAGGACTCAAAAATGATTCGCGCCAATGCGTAAAATGAGTTCGATTTAAAATACAATAAAAAAATGTATAGCAAACGGAAATTAATCATCCAGACGTTTAAAATGTGACTATTATTTCCGTTATTTATTATTATATTCTACTTATACGGAAGATTGAAAAACGCTTAATCAAAAACAGATCAGGCAGGTGTTTGAAAAGTGATTGTAATTACGTATTTTATGATCATATTTTAAGCAGATAGATGATTAAACACTGCTTTTTTACACCCTCTCTGTATAAATTTTCATTTGTGTAAAAGATGGCTATGAAATAAAGTACAATTTTATATTTTCTATAATATTAATTTATTATAATATTCTTTCTTTGGTAGACGCCGACTTCCTTTCAGCAGATTTCTGGCAAGAATTCCAAATATCTCAAAAATCTGTCATTCGGAGTCAACGTTAACTCTAGATCCCGCCACTCGCGTATAAAATTAACGTACACAATATGAGTGGTGTGTGAAGCTAGGCCGTAACCTGACTGAAAGGTTGTAATGGCCAATTATGTATGTATGCATGTATGCTTCCTCTGTTACTCGATGTTCATACGAACGTGATTTTTGTAATCGCGGCAGAGTAAACGTAGGTCTTAGAAAACCGATTAAAAACACATTCTGAAATACGAGTAATAAATCACTCAAATTATAATCATAAATGACTCAAAAATGAATCGAAATTAATACAAACATGACTGATAAATGACAATAAAAGGACTCCTAAACATACTGATAAATTACTCATAAAATACTCGTATGTGATTAAACGATGACTGAAAGACGACTCGAAAAAGAATCACAAATGACGATAAATAAGACTAATAAATGATCAGAAAGCGATTCGAAAATGATTATAAGACTACTAGAAAAAGAGTCGAAAATTACTCTACACTAATATAGAAAAAGACTCATAAATGACTTTTTTAGAAGAGTCGCCCGTCACTTTTTTCTCCCGACAAAAGAGTCTTTTATGATTAGAAAATGAGCGCATATTCTAGCATTTCAATCGCTCAGAAGAATCAAAAAAGACTCGAATTTGATTAAAAATTTCCAAAAATGCTGGCTGGGATATGTACATATGTATGTATGTATATTAACACAATTTATTTTAAATAAAAACCTTAATATCTCTAAGCACAAAATTTCGACTTAAGCTATGAATCTGAATGAGTGGGCTTATAAATCAAACATATTTCGAATTCAACCTGTACTTATATGTATGTATATCAACGGTGTCGTGAGTACGAATGAATCGGAGTAGTTAAATTTCAATATTGTTGACTCACTTATATTCAAAATTTCATGAGTGCTTATGAGTACCGAAAAAACGATTCATTGCTGTTCTCTGATGTGTATGTACATACATATACATATATGATTATATAACTTATCCGCCAGATTTTAATTTCAGAATTACAAATTTTACCATATTGAATGTAAAAACTGCTGAGAAAGGGTCGTCGAAAGGTACATTTTTTCATATTCATCATTTTCACGATTTCGAGCCCTCGCCTAGTAAGCCAACACACCACTCAGCAGACTGCGGTGACCACAATAATGGTTTTAATAATATTGATAGATAAGAGTTTAGTTTCTCGATTAGGCATTATTCAGATGATTTTTAAATAATTCTTTACTTTAGAAAATAGTTTTTACTTTATGCCTGTAAGAGACCTGAAGTGTCATAAATTAACACTAATAACGGATGTTTAGTTTTTCAAATAATTCAAATAATTCGTTGTTTTGGATATAGTGATGCACTTGCATTTTTTTTTATTAGTTTCTCATTTCTTGCTCATGCCACTTGATTAAGAGAAACGAAAAACAAGAAGAAAAAAATTATTGCTGCCACCTATTAATGTAAGTGATCCTTTCCAATTTTCACACCAAGAAAAAAGTAGTGATGGATCTTGACCGAGCATAATTGCCTTGATTTATTAAAGTTTAAACGAGCTTTTCTTTTTTTTCTCTTCTCTTCTCTTTTTTTTAGTTTTCTCACATACAATATTCATTCCAAAAATAATTTTTTGTTTTTTTGTTATTGTAGTATTTTTATGAAAACTTTGTCTACACCTTCTTGTAGAATTTGTTGAAGAAAATAAAAAATAGTCCGTAAATTATCGATTTGTTAAGGCAAACAAAACATTTTATGTTCATTTGGTAAATACCAAAAATATATTTACGAGTACTAAATAGCCTTTCTGCTTTTGTTTTGTTGTGTTCTGTCCTGTCCTGTTCAGTTCTGTTCTGTTCTGTTATTTTTTTTTCTTTATTTTCCTTGTATTTAGTTTTAGTTTTAGCATTTTACTTGTATTTAACTGGGTCTTGTGGCCATGACTTTTGCTAAAATTCGTTTTAATATGGCCAATACCGCCTTACTTTACAATTAGTAACTGCACAGCGGGATATTTTGCGTTCATATGGAAAAAGTAAAATGGAAAAAGTAAAAAAATAAAAAACAAACTTCAGAGAAGATGATTCCTGTAGTACCCTACTTGCTGAGATTTGCAAGTTTTCAATAAAAAGTACGTGACTTTTTCTTCGTTTCGTTATTCTATTGTCTCTTTTTTTATCTGTATAAATTATAAATGTTTTTAAATTAAATACATAATCTTAAAGCTAATCTTTCATTTACTTATTAATTATATATATGTATACATACCTGCAGATGTATGTATGTAATATAGTAGGGCCATTGAGTTGCCAGTGAATAAATATAAAAAATATTCTTACTTTAAATTGGCCCAGATGGTAATAAAAATCAGTTTTGCGTTTAAAATACAAACGTATCGTTTTTCCATTTATTTGTTACAAAAAAAAAATCTTGTTTATTTCTCGTTGCCTTTGCTTTAAATTAAACATGCTGTTGAAATAATTTGCCTCTCATAAAGGCCTGTCGATGAAAATATATTTTCGATTGTAGTGCACTAACATCGACAGGCGATGATGAAATCTAATTAGGAACTCTTTCAATAAATATTAAACGATAAGCATATGAATCTGAACTGAAAGTGTCAAGTTATATTATAATTTTATTTATTTATTGTGGTACTGTAAGATTACGCAAAAGTTAAGATCAGGATTATTAAAATTAAAATGTCTAATTACGGTTAGCAATTTTCAGTATTGCCTACTTTAATAATTACTACCTACTTTACTTACTGCCTACTTTATTAATTATAATTTAATTTTCCCTTAAGATTATACTAGTGATGTTGATGATTCTGATTTCTAGCTGGAGTAAATTAACTTCTACATTCCAATTACAACAACTCGTATTAGTTTTTCTAACGTTAGAATAGTTAAAAAAAAAATAACGTGAAATTACTTGTAGGAAATGAATTTAAATTTGTTTTCATAGTTTAATAAACAATATGTAATCAGTAAAATTAAATAAAAGAAAAAGCTTTTAGTTGCGTTTAAATGCAAATGTGTGAACCTGTTGGCTTATTAGATGACAGCTCTGAGTTCAATCTCAGCTCTGATATCTGAAAACAAAGATATGTGAACAAAGTATGTACATATATATGTATTTCCTTTGGTGACCCAATTTCCACAAATCTTCCGGCAAAAGTTCTGTGAAAAGTTGATCTCGCCACTCATAGATTAAATTAACATACACAAAGTCAATGGTGAGAAAATCTAAGTCGTAATCTTAACTTAAGGGTTTTTAATTTCCAATAATGTACATGCGTATGTATGTATGTATGTTATCAAATAATGATTTAGACACTGAGCTATGAAGATGGTAATGGAATCGTATACATAAATACATATTGACATAATAATTTTATTTATGTATGTAACAAAATCCAGTGTCGCCATTTAAAAGTGTCATAGAATTGATTTGACTCCAATATGGCCATAATGTCGCCTGCTGTCGTCTGGTTTTGTTCTCTCTTTCTGCTTCATATTGTGTAATCTGTTTGTTATTGGTGTTGCAGATATTGAATTGAGTTATACAACATTGTAGAAGAGTATGATGTGCATGCCTTTGTTTGTTGGTCTCTTTAAGGTGGCATCATTAAGCTTGGCAATAAATTTAAAACCTTTTGAGGACATTTCTACACATACATACATACGTACTTCAGAAAAAAAAAACACGAAATTTTATTATATTTGTGTGTGCGGGTATTTTAATTTTAGCAGAAATGAAGTTGGTCATGAACTGTCAACACAAAATTAAAACAAAAAAATAATTTTAATTTAAAAAAAATCTATTCTAAAACCATAAATTATCCCAAATTGTTCATTGCTTTTCTATTCGATTGATGTTGTGTTGCTAACTCTGCCTAGGTAGCTATGAACAAAATTATTCAAAACATAAAAGGTTTCTAGCCACAATTATGATTGAACACTTCTAGCAATGGTTCAAATTATCAAATTTCCCCCAACAAAAATTAGGAACTGTAAAAGCAACATTTCGATTGACAATATTTACAGACACTCGAACACTTATGAAACGTGATGTGACGTAACACATTAAAAGAGAAAAACTTTTTTAAAACAGCCGCCATCATGTTTCATACGTAGGCTCTACAATTTTTTTTAAAGTTCCTACCTACTGCTTACTTCTGTTTTTTTTTCTTTTCTACTGATACGTTTTATTTTATTTTATTGGTACCCTACCACAATAAACGAGATGCCTCTTATTGTAGAAACTAAGAGGTGTAGAAGGGTAATGAAGACAAAATGGATTTATTTCCATTAAAAAAAAAAACAGAAACAGAAACATTAATAATAACCTCGATCAGAAAGAAAATTTACATCGAACAGTATTAATAATTTTGTAATGTGCTTGAGTACTTTGAAGTTCAGCGAGCGATAACTTTTAACTGTTAAACGCGTAATACGGATTTTAATCCTATTGTCATTGCCAACAAAGCGTTTAAACGCCAAGCATTGAGGACTATCCTCTTATTTATTTATGGAAAGTGTAAAAAAAAATTAATATCGAATATAAATACATACCTTTTTTGGATAAACAGTATCAGCTGTATCGGCTGAGAATATTTTCTAATGCTGATCCTTTAGGGTGTATTTATACCCGACATCATCATATACGATATCATGGATCAGTTATGATATTCGATTGTATATCATTTTTCTTTTCTATTTTTTCTTTCTTTAAATGCAATTGACTCTTAAAGTTTTTGTTTTTGCTGTATTTTCATCTGCAGTGCTTTTATTGGTTTTGAATGATTTCTATACAGAAAAAAAAGAAAACCTCATTTGCATTATAATTGTAGTTCAAGTACAGAAATTGTAAATGGTAAATGTATCATCATAATACAAAACCACATGTCCATTTTAGTAAAATTATTATAATTTAGGCGCCTTGTTGTCATTCAATTTGCTTAAGGCGACGGTAATATTAGAAAAATTCATAACCAGCCCTAGAGAAAAAATAAATTCATTTCAAAATGTCTTTAAATAACTAAAAAATTACGAAAACAGAATATTGTCGATGAGTTTAATTGAAAAGATTGTATGAAATTTATTTAATTATTAAAGCAAACACGTTTAGTTCTTTTTTTTTTTTTTTTGAATTTAATTCATTAAAAAAATTATTTTCTTTACTTTCTTTGCTTACTATTAGCAAAGCAGCTGTTTTCGTTTACCTTCTACTATGTAAGCATGCATATTGCATTGCTTTTCATGATGTGGGCTGATATTTTTTACATGCAACAGATTTTAAAATTTATTTTTATACACTTTTCATCACTGATTTCACACTCTGCTACACATGAGCTGATTGGTTGGCAACTCGCTAAACGATTAAATGATAAAATAGCGGTTTGTTTTTATTTAGCATTTTAATCATTTTAACCCTTATTTATTATAATATTTTTAAATATTATTTACTATTTAACATTGCATTTACATTTAACATTGCATACAAATATCGTAGAACGACTGGCACTGTTATTGTAAAAGCAAGTGCGAAATCACTTAAACGATAACATTTTATTTTCTAATAAGAGTAACTCCCTTAAACAGCTTTATCCTTTAGTCACTTGTGTGCCATGCAGACATGTTAAGTGTTAAATTGAAATTGTACCAGACTTTACTACAAACATACATACATATGTATGTATGTGTGCATGTACATATATAGTATTTGTTTCCTTATTTCAAATCAAAATATAATTAATTTATGTTCTCCACTGTAAACAGAAGGTCAAATCTGACAACACTCTGCTGAGCGAACATGATTGAAAATTAAATGCTTTTTTAGACTCGGTATGTCAAAAGGAAAAAGAAAAAAAGGAAAAGAAAATAAATTCTACTTAAAATCATATCATCTGCAGCATACGCATTGTGGACCAATGCAATAACAAACAGCGGTGTCCGATGTTTTAAGACAACTTCACTTAACATTTTTGCTTTTAAGTTCAACTCCCGCTCAGACGGTGTACCATACATATGTACATATATACATATGTACATATGTACTTTTGTCTACATATACTTTTGTATGTATTTGTGTATGTATTTAATTTTGCTTGTGTTTTACTATTCGTAGATGCAAATGAGTTGCATTTATGACGCATGCATGTGGCTTTTAAAGATTTTGCCTTAAAAACTTTATTTTTGTTTTGCTTTTTAATGCATCGTTGCTCAAAAAAAAAATATTAACAAGTTGCCAGCAGGTTTTGGCGAAATTTTTACAATGACAAGAATTCTAAGAAATCATCAATAAATTTAAAAATAGTTTTTAAATTTTCTGTTCTCATGATTTATAGCTGTCAAGTCTTTACAACTATTTGAAAATTTTTAATTTTATGTGACTTTGAAGAAATTTTTGGTCAATATTTTCCAAAAATAACACATAAACATTTTTAGAGCTCTGGTAAACGAAAAAAAAAAGTGTTCTTAACCCACAAGTTACTACTGTACTGCAACGTTTCCCTTCAAAATGAATACTATTACATTACATTTGTTGCTATTATTTATTAGAAGGTTTTCAGAAACCAATATCTTGATATTGTTGCTCCATGTATTTATTACTCTTTATTATTATAAGCTGGTCGATAAAATGCATCAAACAATAAAATTATTTAATTAATAAAATTAATTAATTTGATCACGTTTTTAATAATAATTTGTCATCATCGATATTTGATTATACATACATACATATATAGGAAAAACTTGCCAATATAGTGACTTATTTTTCTTGATTTAGTTTTCTTTTACCAGGAAACAGTTAGAGAACGAACGAACATATATGTGTAAATTGTTTTCTTTTTAAATATTAACCTCCTGTGTTACTGTTTAATGTGTACATATTCGGTTTCGGTGGCATCATTAGACTATGTTATATCTTGGAAAATTATTCGCTTTTGTATTATCGATCAAAATGCATTAAAATCTATCTAAATGCCATTAACTGACATGATAAAGTTTTATTCAAAACCTTCATGAAATGTTTTCATTTCTTATTGGAAACAATTTTTCCATCAATTTGGAAATTATCAAAAGAGAGAGAGAGAGAGAGAAAAACTCATTTCTGATAGAGTAGAAAAATACTTTTTCACTTATCTAATATCCAAAGTACAAATATGGGGCTCAGTTTAAAATTTTTTCCATCTAAATATTAATAGACATTCTGTTGATACAAGTAATTCTCAATGAGGTGGTAATTAAGGCAGGAATTTAAGCCTGATATTGCGATGTTGTATTGCAAAATTAAAAAAAAAAGTTTTTTTTTTAATTTTTTTCTTATAGAAAGAAAAAAGATATAATAGAATATATTGCAATATTAGGAGGAGAGGAGGTAATATAACACCCCTATGAAATGTAAATGTAATTTTCAATTGATTAAAAAAATTAAAATAAATTAAATTTTTCCTGTGGTTAAGATAATTGTTGTTGTATTTTTTACTATACATATTTCTTTTTTTTTTTTGTATTTTTATTTCATTTCCTAAGTGGGCATTATAAATTAATAATGACTTTCAAAAAATTATTAAATTTTTCACATTGGCGCTAAGCAATCACTTACTTTTTTGGTGATTCGCACATGAGTGTGAAGTCGTCAAAATGTAAAAAAAAATTTATTAGAAAAAAAGAAAAAAAAAACGTTTTAAATAACATTTAAATCTTATAATGTACGAACAGATGCGGCATTATTAATATTAATAAAAAAGTTATTGTTTATTCTTTTTTTTTAATTTATTATTATTTGTTTGAACGGCAGTGTTCAACTAATTTTTCGATTAAAATAAAAAAAAAAATACATTTGTTGCCTGCCACTCCTTTTTCAGGTGTATTTATTGTTTTTGTTGCTGTTTGTTGTTTTTGCTGTTTTGTTGTCTTTATCTTAATTTAATATTTCAATATTTGATGATACAGGTGCCTTTAAAATTTATGTTAAAAATAAAAGTTTCTTCTTCTATTCTTGTGTATTTTATCAGTTTGCAAATATTTGTATTTGTGTTATAAATTTATTGAAAAATTAAAATAAAAATACAACAAAAAAAAAAAAAAGAGGAAAAGCAATGAAACTAATTTCAAATTTATTGTGGCAGTATTTATTTTTATTTATTTTTGTTTACTTAAAATATCAGACATTTTATTTGAAATTTTATTATTTTATTTTTCTTTTATGATTAACATACACACACACGCACAAACACGAACGCTAGTTTAATGATTTTGTTCAAGTATGGTTTTATTCTCAATAATTTCAATGCAATGATTTGCGGGTTTTACTGCTCTTTCGTATTATTAAAAGAAATTAGCACTGCCTTAACCACTCAATTAATTCAAATAATAATAATAATAATTAATATAAATTTGTTTTTAAGGTTAAGCAGGGCGCAACACGGTAGTCATTTGTAAGGCGATTCAATGAAACTGCATATTTTAAGGTTATGTTATAAACATAGTCTTAAAACTATTTCTTAATATGGCTAATTTCTTACTGCAAAGGAATTGAAAAGTTTCGTGTTTGATTAATTATTAGAAAAGAGTCCACCGATCAGTTTTTTTAATGGTCAGTAGTCAGTATTATCGAATACAATCTGTAATCGCGTCAGTAAGATACTTCTTTTATAAATATATATTGTGTATATATTTTAGCACGTTTATTAAAAAATGTTCTTGTTAAAATATGACAAAGTAATGAGAAAATTAAAAAAAAAAAAAAATATGCATAAATGTAAATCGCTTATTATCATTGAATGGACGTTTGATTTTTAAATTCCTAAAATAAACTCACTAAAATTCATAAGAAATCCGAAAGATATGTGAAAGTATTATACAGAACTTTAAATTCCAATTAAATAGGATTGGAATTGTTTTTTATATAAATACGTAATTACCACAAAAATAAAAAAAATCTTCGCTATATTATCAATTTGACCAGAAGAAAGCTTATTTCTAAATAAAAATAAGAAGCTGATTAATGATGATCAGTTTGCTATTCAAGTTTAAAAATGAATGATGTTTACATGATTAATAAAATATCGTATAACAAAAGGTAGTCTAGTAGGTAGAGTGTTGGCTTATTAGACGTAAGGCCGTTCTTCAAACCCCCGCCCAGACAACTCGAACAAAACGAATTATCAAAAAATATTCTTTTTCAACTTCCTCTCAGCAGTCTTCTGAAAAAAATTCTGAGAATAAAATTAAATTACATACCAGGAAAAGTTTCTCAAAAATCGGTCGTTTGTAGTCGACTTTAAACTCTAGGTACCGCTACTCATGGGTAAAATAAACACACACAACATAAGCGGTGTGAGAGGCTAAGTCGTTATCCTGAATGGAGGGTTGTAATAACCAATTATGTATGTATGTATAGTATAACTGTAGGAAAGAGTATATTTATTCTAATAAATTCAGGTAATATTTTATGTACATACATACGTTTCGTTACGTGCCATGAACGTCTGGCTAATTCTACAGTAACTGTACTCATAAACTTTGATGTTACGTTTGATGATTTGCTTTTTTACTTGAAGAAATTATAAACTGTTTTGAGGTTAACTTTCAATTAACTGTAAAAAATAAACTGAAAAATTTCTGAAAGTCTTAAAAAGTTAATTTTTTACGGTTACCACAGGCCCTAATATTGTCACACATATGTATGTATAATGCGAAATCTCAAAAGTTGTGGGTTCATTTAAAATTAAAAAAAAAAGGTTTTTATCTTAGATTTCAATTAAAGTTAAGGTCAACATTCAGACACCTTAAAGACTCTCATATATTCTTTACTTTAAAAAGGAGAAAGAAATAATATCATGAGAAATATTTTAATTAAAATTCCCCAACTACAAAAAAAAAAAAAAAAAATAAATAAAGTAAAAAAAATAAAATAAACAGTATATCAAATCCCAGTATCTGATGCGAAATTAAAACTGAATCTTTTCAACAGAAATTCGACTAAACAAATAAACTTCAAAACAAATACAACAACAAAAATAAAACAAAAAAGAGAAAAAAATATTAAGTGGGCGTTTTAAAATATGTATATAAAAGGAAAAAAAAGTTACAAAATTCAAAAAAAAAAAAAAAAAATAAAAAAACAATAAAAAACCAAAAATGAAACCTGCATACATAAGAAATCCCAAAAAAAGATCAACATGAGCGCCAAAAAGTGTGATTTGAAACGAAATGTACGGCACCACACACTCGTTTATGCTCGCATGCTTTTGCAAAGAAGAAGAAGAAGAAAAGCAACGAATTAAAAAAAGAAAAATAAATAATACAGCTTTAACTTTAGCAGAATCGTTCACGGTTAATCAACTTAGAGGACTAACAACAGTAACTCATATTCGAAATGAACGTTAAAAATAAAAATAGTTTTTTTTTTGGTCTCATTTTTTGGAACCATCAGTTCTGTTAGAAGAAAAAAAAAACATACAAAATGAAACAGAAACACTTTTATCTTGTGTGCTAATTAGTAAGTGTACTAAATTCGATCTGAAATACTATAGTAGTTGTGTATCAAAGTTTCCAGGAACTCAATCATTCAAAATAATTTCGTTTATTACTACCAGTGTTACTGCCAGTGCTATTGACGTTCTCTTACATTTTTCTATAGAAATTTTTATTCATTTAAATTTACACTTTAAATTAAAAGAAAATAAAAAATAAATAAATAAACACGTACACATACGCTAAATTAGAATACATACACAAAAAATATTTGTTTATAGAATTTCATTTCCTTTAATTTCGATTTTATTTTACGAATGCAAGTGTATTAGTGTGTGATATTGCCTTGCTTTTGATTAGAAGAGAGTTATTCTTCATATTTAAGAGAGCAAAATAGCTCTAGATTCTAGACTCTCATTCGTTGATTTTTTTACACAGTATTTGTGTATGTGTGTGCGTTTTATTAATAAATAGCGTTAGCCTCAGAACGGAGAGAACGTCAGCAAAGAACGTTGATAAAAGAAAATTGGCCTGGAATGAAATTGTCAGCCGGAATTTCAAATACAAATACAAATACAACAATTGATATTTTGAATTCTTTTGGTTTTCCTACGCCCTCAAACATGAATTGAGAAAGTAATTGTGTAAGCAGTATTGTTCAAGGGTTCAGTGTTGTTTAAGGGTTAAAAGATTTTATTTTTGGTAAAATTAATTGCATCAGACACGCTTGAAAGGTAAGAAGGTAAGAACTGTAACTAGAAAAACAGCAGCGAAATCGTTTGCTAGTTTTTTTGTGAAATACTCTGAACTACCAATCAATAAAATATCAATGAAGTCGTAGAAAAATTGAGAAAGGCTGGCGCATGAGCAGTGTGAAAATTGCTAGGAAACTAGGGGTACATCACCAAACATTATCAATCATTTGAAGATAAAAACGCTCGATGATTTCACAGTGAAAATTTAATCAAATCAAACGGAACAAGATTGAACCATTTCTGAAGACAACAACTACGGGCAATATTAATAAGGATTATGTGCGACAAAAATGCGTTAATGGACGAAACAAAGTAAAGCATTGCAAAGGTTGGCTAGACCAGGATTGGTAATAAAAAGGTCAAAATATTACCGATCAAAACGGCGAATATTTGGTTAAAAGAAGCACGTTTTAAATATAAGAAAACTGATACAACTTGTATTCGAAAATGTTCGATATTATAACGATAAAACTTTTTGAAAAAGATGCAAATATTAATTGTAACTTATGTGATAAAAGACATTCTTCTAGTGGAAGAATTCTTAAATGTAGCTATGGATATCTACATATTTATTTTCTCTACTAGCTCAAAAGTCCTGGTACTTTCAAACCGGTGATGTTTTCAAAACCAATTTAAATAAATTTTTTCAACGCTTTCAGTAAATCCAACATATTGACACAACTTCTACTTCACCCTCATACATGACTGACGGAAGCGATAAATTTTTGTGACAACTCCAACAAAGAATGTGTCAAACACGATAATAATTTACGATTGTGTTAAGATCTATTGTTGCTCTACAATCATATGTATTTTACAAATTATGGTTTGCGTGTACCGGGGTGGGGTGTTGAAATGGCTATTAAAAAGTCTTAAAATATTTCTCTTTTTTCCTTCTTTTAATTAAAAATTTTAATTTATTTACATTTCCCAGTGTTTTCTTGTTATCTGTTGTGTTCAATTTAAGGAAAACAAAGACAATAAAAAATTCATAAATAAATATAAATCTGAAAAAAAAGTAAATAAACAAATAAATGAATATTGTTAATAACCTTATATGTATGTAATAAGCCATTAACTTAAAAACATTTTTTTTCAAAGTTTTTTTTTCCTTTTTGTCTATGTTTGAATGTACATACATACATACATACATATATAGTATGTGATTCGTCTGGAAGACATTTTCTTGCTTAGAAATTTTTATGGAAATGTCGAAAGAGGTTATCTATTTATAATACTAAATAAGACTCTTTTATTCTCATTTCTGTTACAATTCTGTTACAATTTTGTATCTACTTTAGTAAAGTGTGTTCAACTTTTTATTTATTTTACCGAACGAAAATTTAACATTACAAACATGGGTATATGCAATATTTCTTATGGTGTTAATATACTAAGGATATCTGGTTTATGTTCTCCACATTAAATCATAATTCTGAATTTATTTTTTCAACTTCGTGGCCTCAATTATTCTCCTGGTTTACTTAAGTGAATTTTGCCTTTAATACATACATATATATATTCACATTCATTGCATATACATATGTATGTACATATTAAAAATAATATTTTTAAAATATTATTAAATATTATGATATCGTAATCCCTTATGAAGCATATTCCCCGAAAGAGACCCTGATTGATCTTCTTATTTCGGTTATATGGAAGGGAATTAATTTTTGAAATTCAAACATCTGTCAAGTGAATTGACCGGAAGACTTTGCATTATAAAAAATTGCAGCTGAAGAGCTAGTTAATCAAATTAGGACCGATCAGTATTTTAAAAATTAGCTGCATTAATTGTCTTTCTTTGTCAGAATGTACTGTTTTACTAGAAATTCTAAATTCTGATTGGATTTAATTGTTATTAGAATGTAATTGAAGATGTTTTACAAGTTCATTACATATTTTGCATATTTTAATGAACAAATGAACAAATTTTACTAAGTTTAAATTACTTAAAATCCTCTTAAATAATAATATTTTTAAGGCGATTATCGTCTATTAACGCATGTAAACTACATTTTAGCCGTTGTTAAGGTTCTAATGATATTTAATTTAAATACTATTAAAAATGTATATGTTTCCTTATTATAATTTTGTATTAAGTCTTAACAGTGTCGATCAATATTGATATTTATTATTTTAAAATAACAGTTTCCATATGGTTTTCATAATTATTTGAAATATTTGCTTAAATTTCCAAATATTTATTGTAATATTGAATATTCTACCAATGTTTGAACAAAAACAAGAATAAATAGGTTTTTTGTTCTAAAAAATTGTAAGTTTAAATAATTTTATAAAAACACGCTCAGGTTTTTATCTCAGTTTTAACTTTTGTCATTTGCCTACTTCACTGTGCGATTTAAATAAATAAAAAACGTTCATTTTACTTTTGATCTTTGAGAAACGTGAGAAATTTCGAAAAACTTTACAAATCACTTACATATTTTATCTCTTAATAATTGTTCATTTGAAATATTACTTATTTGCATTACGTTTTTGTTTTGTTTTGTTTTTTTTTGCTTAATTGTATTGTTTTTTTTTATTATAATAAAGAGATTATAATAAAGAGAAAACAGTTCAAAGGATGGGGAGAGAGAGAGAGAGAGAGAGTCAAGGGTATAAATTACTGCTTAAAACCCTTTCAGAGTGAAAATAAATATGTACCAATTATACACAATAATCTGCTAGTCCAGTTTTGCCAAACCAACACATGCTAAGATAATTTTTCCTTGAGTTTCGGCAAAAAAGATTTCTTTAAGTAAATAATGCAATGCAATTAATCGCAATTTACTCACAGAAATTATCTCTTTATGAGTATACAATAATAACAAACAGCAAGATGTAATGGTTACAGTGTATGTTTGTACAACATAAGAGCCTAATGGAATAGTAACCAAGCGTTGGTATTTATAACATACATATGATGGCAAACAAACACAACTTGCAATGAACGTAAGATATACATAATTTTTAATTTTTTTTTTATATTGTTCTATTGATTCTACAGCACAATTATAAAAAAATTTAATGTTTAATAAAAATGTGTTTAGATTTGCTTATTTACTCCACCTAATATTTAAATTTTAAAATGTAAAAATGTCCACTTGAAAGTCTTTAGAGAAATTACGTACGCCTTTGACAGAGTTTTCATTGAATTTTGATATTTGGATTAGCAGATTATAAATCTTAAGGTTTACAGTTTAAGAAAGGACATAAACAATTAAATACTTGCGGTGGGTTGTAAGATTTTTCGATTCATTCATACTTCTTCCTATTTCACAAGTTCTTGAAGAAATTAAATAATACGCACACGAGCACACATACATAAGTGTAAATATGTGTGCAATTGAAATATTTTAAAAGTATTGGAAATAGTACTTTTATTTAGTACCAACTAACTGCTATTTTTACTCCCTCATTTCTCTCATTTGTACACGCACTCATACACACATACACCCTCATATACAAATGCTTAAAACTTTGTTGTTGCTTAAAAGCGTTTTCACACGGTTTTACGACGTCTCAATAATGATGTTGTTGATGTGAACGTAGTACATAACGATAATGATGTTGTTTTGTATGGTACATATTTGCTCGTGTAATCAATCGTTCGTTGTTGTTTACAATAAACGAACCTCTAAACAATGGTTGGTTGGCTGGCTTCATGGCATGTTTAGTTGTTTGATGTGTGGCTTAAAACAGTTTGGTTTGATCAAATAATTGTAATTTGTAATGTGTAGAGTTTAAAGTTTGATTTAAACCTTTATGTTTGTTTGAAACACATTTTTTAAATTTTGTTCTGGCTTGTGTTGAATTTTAAAAGCAGTTGCTACGGTATGATGGTTGAAAAATATTAAAGGTTTGCAACCTATTCGATACAACACACGGTTGGTTGGTTGGTTGGTGTTCGTAACGCTTTTAGCCATCATTTGCTGTTGTTGTTTATTTCTACTTGTGTTTCTGTTCTGTTTGTGTTTTTATTTTCATTATTTTTTTTTTTTAATTTACTTCTGTCTGAAACATCAATAAGCGTTGAACTGTTTTCGTTAATTTAGTTTTATAGCAACAATCGTCGCGTTGAGAACGTTTGAGCGCCTAAAAAGTGAAGAGAAAACAGAAATCGAATTTCAATTGCCACAATAGTAAGGCCTAATTGTTCTATTAGTGGTGGAAGTTTGTTTTCTAATAATAAATAACAGAAATAAATTAATTATAGGTTTATTAATTAAATGCTATTATTTTTTACAACAAAATGTGAAAATATTTTAAATAAATAAAATAGACGCCGTAAAATTTTAATACAAATTTGTTTTATTTTTGCTGTTAAAAATATTCAAAATAAATAAAGGCAATTTGAAAATTTTTGAAAAAAAATTGAAAAAAAAAAAAATGTTTTGAAAGATTTTAAATATTGATTTTGTTTTAAAAATCGTAACCTTTAAATGCGTGAATGAATGTGTTTTTTTTTTAAATTATAAAAAAAAGTATAACAAAATACAATAATTTAAAGTTAATAATTAAAAGAAGAAAAATCAACAAGAATTCTAAATAAAGCATAATTAGAAATGAATATATTTCAACATAAAAATAAAAAAATTAAAATAAAAAGCGACGGAAAGATATAAAAGGAAAATTCATAGAAAGTTAAAATATAGAATATTACCGTTATACCACGCGACTACACTTGACACCACGCTACTACTACCTTCACAAAAAGTGTAAGAAGAATAATATCAACAACAACAACGACGACGTGAAATAAACATAAAATAGTTGAGGGTAATTTGCTAAAGAAACAAAAATCTTACAAAGAATAAAAATTTAAAACAAAAAAATTCAAAAATAACAAAAAGAAAAAGAAAGAAAAAAAAAAATAAAAAAAGCAAATTGTTTCAAATCGTTTCTTACAATCGATAACATGAGTAAATAAAATAGAAAAGAAATAAAGAAGAAAACAACGTTAAAATTAAGTAACGGATTTTTGTCTGCAGCTTCAGATTTCATTTTTCGGCTTGCCTTCAATTCTCTTTGTTGTAGCAACGTGGTTGCTTGCATCCCCAGACACACTCACCTACTCACTCATCCAACCAACCAACCAACCAAAGCAACAAACACCAGCTACCATTCATTACAACAAATATTAAGAATTTTTGAATAACTTCTGTGTGATTTACTTACAAATCTATGTGGGATTATAAACTCAACCCTTAAATTCGGGGGGATACAATGAGGCCAGAAGTATACGATGTAAGTATTAAAATTGCTTTAAACTGCCTTTTTAAAAATACGCAATTATATATTTATTCGACACACACACACACACACACACATACAAACAAAATATAGGAAATATAGGAAACAAAGTCATTACGTGTCTTAAAGCATTACACTAAAAATAAATAGTTATTGTTGTTGTAGTCTTTTTTTTTTAATTTTTTAAGTTATTTAGTTTATAGTAATATAGCAACAACAACAACATGCTCTCAAAAATACATACCTATGTACATGCATACATATGTACATACATACATATATACATACTCGCTTTGTATTCATACTTAAGCTAAGGACTCTGAACACTTAAAAATGTGTGTGTGTGTGTGTAAATTGTTTTTTTTTTTTGTTTCTATACAATGAATGACACAATGTTTTCGAATTATTTATAGTTTTTGTTAATTTTATTTTAATTAGAAACAAACCCAATATTATTCGTACATGGTCATACGCTTAAGAAGTCTAAGAAAATTTATGCCATCATGCGAACTAGTATGTTTGATTGTATTTGTTTTTCTGTTGTAACTACAGGAGAATCTGAATATGCAGCCGTTCAGTAGAAATAAATCAAATTTTAGTTCTGCTAACTTCTGTTGCGATATCTTTTTTGTTTCTCGGAAAAAAAGTCCATTCATACATTCGTACGCATTCATTCGAACTAACCATTTTAAAGAAATATTATTTATATGTTTTTTTTTTTTAAATAATTTTAATATCAAATAAAAACTACTCATTTTTATTATAATGAAATATATTGTACTGGGTATTCAAAATGAACAAAATAAAATAAATCCAAAGTACAAAACAAAATCTAATTTGAAGCAGTTACTTTTACAAAATGTTTTCAAGCGGATACCGTCCGTCTACCGTTTGTACAAAATTGTTTTAAAAATATTTGCAAAGTCTGACAATATCGTAAATTTCTTTGAATAGTAACATATGTATTCTAAAAAAATAAATCGAAATTTCTTACAAAAATTATAAATTGTGGTGAAATATTTTTCTATAACGATTATAGGTATACATACATATATAGTTGGTCCTTACAACTCTTCAGTCAGGATTACGACCTAGTTGTGCGTGTTATTTTAATACATAACAGGCGTTTTGAGTTTTTGCCAGAAGTCAGCTGAGAGAAAGTAGTCGGGGAAATATTTTTCTATAATTCATTTTGTTGGAGATGTATGACCTGGGGTTGGAACCGTGGCCTCATATCTAATAGGCCAACACATTACCTACTCTATAACCAGTGGTGTTGTGGGAATTTTTTTTTGTTACCGGAACGCGTTTATATAATTATATAGACAGGGCCGATCCTGGGCCGATTTAACGACGGGGGTGATTTTCCATGATAATCCTGGCGGCGGCGTTTCGGTTCAGAAAAACAAGCCGGTTCGTTCCGGTGCGGTTCAAACCCTTGTTTATAAAAATACATATAAAAATTCGTCAAAAATTAGAACAAATTAGAAAATCAGCAATTTTTTTTTTAATTTTTTTTCAAAACGTCAGCCAATTCTTGTTATCAGAAATCATCTTTAGTTCCGGAACGCGTTCCTTTCCAAAAATGAAGTACCGGAACGATGTTCCGGAGCATTCCGGCTCGACAACACCACTGTCTATAACGATTATAGAGCGTCAATTAATTTCCGTCGAAAATTCTTGACTTTTCAGTTGCTATTGCTTATGTTGCCAACTTTGGATTCTATATGTTCTAGTTTATGGTATCGTTTAGCTATCTTCTGAGGATGTAGGAAATTGAGTGGTTTTTCTGTGCATTTATTTCCATTTAACATTTCTTATGTCTCCTTAGGATATGGTCCAAATTGCTCTCAAGGTACTAGAATTGCCTGAATTTTATCGTCCCATGTATAATAAATATACAACGTTCGTTTTTCTGCAATTTATTTCAAATGAATGTCGTATAATTTAAACAAACATCGAATCGAATCGAATTTATCATCTCATTCATATTACATATTTAAAATAATTTATTTTTTGCCTTTTCTGTAAATCTTATTGAGTTTGATCTTGTATTAGCGACACAATCTCTCGTAAAGACATCAATGCCTTATTGATCTACAGTTCTTTCTATAAAAAGAAAAGATCTTCGTTTTCTGCAAAAAATATTTTCCTTTATGTTTGCGTGAAACACCTTTTTCCTTTTCCAATTCGCAGAAATGATGAGTGCGTGCAAAATATGACTTTAGGTATGAAATAAATGCGTGCTCATACAAAATATTAATTTTAATATTTATTTATGCATCTGTAGTTATATATGCATGTATGTATGTGACAATGATATTTATTTCATATTTTTATTTACTTATTCTCCCAAGTGCAGTGATAATAATAGTGAGAAAGGATTGTGGTTGTAGTATATACATATGTATGTATGTAGATGTGTACAGCAGAAAAACAGATGAAAATAAAATCCCTACAATTGATTATGATAATGGGAATCCTAAACACAAGTATAGTAATGAGCAAATAGTACGTGTACGTTAACAATGAGTGACATGTACATGAACTATAATAATGTTACGTACGTATGTATACATTTTAACAGACTCATGCAAAAAAAAAACCTACATACACACTTGCATACAAACGTAAATGAACGAGTGTTGCTGAAACACATCGCTCCTCATACGACTGACTATTGCATACTTTTGTGTGTGTTCTTTTCCTTTCCTTTCCTTTCCTTTCATTTTATTTATTTTTTATTTTGTGTGTTTCTTACTGTAAAAACGTACATAAGTTTGTATATGTGTTGTTGACATTAGTGGTAAATTTCGTATAAGTGAGAGAGCATGTATTTATATACATATGTACATATGTATATATGTATGTCCGTGTGTATGTGTATATATGCAACCCTTGTTGTTTTGTGTGTTTATTATTCGTAATTTTTTGTGTCTTTTTTTGTGTTTTTTACTTCTTGTTTGTTGTTTATTTTAGTGTTTTTATTATTACTATGTTGTTGCTATTTTTTTTTATGAGTTGTTCGTTGTTCCATTATTATTGTAATTTTCCATGTACTAAACCCTAAAAAACCTGAACCACAAATACCTGAGCTCTGAAACACATTAGAATATGCATGAGCAAAAATATGTATACATATGTGTGTATGTATGTATGTATTACAGCGAGTGTTTGGTTATGCTATGACATGAAATAAATCAATTGCTTTACCCCTTGCCGTAAACAACCAAGAATTTCCAACTAAAGTTTAAAGGGACACAACAAAATAAAATAAAAGTAAAAAAGAAACATACGAAAACATACCATGCCATGCCATGCCATGCTTTACGTAAACATACTACATATATACTTTCATATACTTACATACATCTGTATGTATATATGTAGGTATGTATGTATGTACATATGCAATAGAAATTCTAATAATTTTCTTTTATTAAACATTTGTTTTGACTTTTATGCAATGAATGAATGAATGAATGAATGTATAAATAATTAATGAATAATAATCCATGGAACAATGTGTTTTAATGTCTACAGGGTGTTGAAGCATTTATAATTGCACGCATTACATATGTATAATCAAATTAAACGAACCTCATACATACTCATCACTCACTCATCATAGAGAAAGTGGGAGGATATGATATTAGCGTGCATTGGTATTTTTATTGTCATTCAATATCATTTTATTTTGAAGCATACAGTTAAGCCGCTATTGCATTGCCAACTACATACATACATAGTTATACGTTCTGCATTTTATTGTTTAATCAGTAGCGAGAACATGAAAAGTACAAAAGGGAAATATGCGTCAGTATTGAGTTATTTTCAGAACTCACAAATATTTGATTCTGATACTTTTTTTTACTCGTTTTGTCGTCAATAGTTTTAAATCTATTTTAAATATGTACGTACTTAGAAAGATGTTATCTTTCAATAATCAAAAAAAAAAAAAAAAAAAACTTTAAAACACCTGTCAATGATTTTCTAAACAACCCATAGGCAGATAATAAAGAAAAAAAACGAAACAAAACTTTCTTAATGTTGAATAAGAACAAAGTCTAATAAATATATGTATGTAGTAGAAAATTTTGTAATATTTTAAAATGCTTTTTAATCATTAATTGTATTTTTATTTTTTTTTCATTATTAATTAAAAATAAATAATTAAAAATAATTTTCATGTCATGCATTTAAATTGTCATAACTTTTAACGTTTGTAAAAAAAGGCAGGTCATGATAGTGTCAAACGCTGTGTTCAAATGCACACTTATGTACATAAATATACAGAATAAAAATTTGGAGTTCTTTGACAGGAAAACAAATTTATTTGTCGAATAATTTGAAATTGAAATCGTATAGTAGATATCATACTATAGCACTGACCTTATAATAAATATTTAAGATTACTTTATATAAATTTATTTATTTCTAATGTAGAGAGTAAGAGAATTTTACTTGTTTTCAAATGTATAGAAAACCAATTAATTAAAACTTTGAGGCTTTTTATTTTGTCTTTTAAAAGTCAATCAGATCGGATAATGTGTTCAAAAATGTATTCAAAGCTTGGGTCAGCGTTGGTAAAACACTGACTTTAAAAAAGGGCGACCCAATGATTTAAAAATCAAGCAAAAATGTTTTTTTTTTATTTTCGAATTTTATACACGACTAAATAAATAAAATAGCATTAAACGGCTTTAAAATAACTGCTATTATTTGTTATACATATATGTATATATGTATATATTTGAGTAGTTTTTATATATTTGTGTCATATTATTATTTCTTGCCTTTTGTGTTTTGACTGGGGGTATGTATGTACGCTTTGGTCTGGTCAACAAATATTACGCTGCATATTATCGGCAATAATTCTATTAAAATGCCGACGTAATCAAATTGTATTGAATCAGCCCGCCAACAACAAGAAAAAAGCAACAAAAAAAAATTAAAACGAAATTCTACAAACCATAACCATTTTATTGGGTTTTAAATTCATAAAAAAAGGAAAATACTTGAGTCGCGCACATATTTTAGATAAGAGACCCATACGAGTTATAAGCATTTTGTTATTTATTTTACGAGAAATTCTTTCTTTTTTTTTTTGGGCTTTTACTATAACTTACTATAACACAGAGTATATGGCAGAAAGAGCGATAGAGTGACAGAGAGAGAGAGAGATAGAGATAGAGAAAGGGAGGGGGTGAGGGTAAGGTTGAAAAATAAAACAGAAGAACATGTGTACTAAATAAAAACGTATGGAAAAAAGTAAAAAAAAAAATGATTGTAATAATTATTATTAAGGCGCCACATATTTATCAAGGCACTTCATCAACACCCAACACTTTTAAAGAAGGCATATAAAAACAAAACAGATTTATTTTCTAAAGCAATTTTTATTGAAGCAATTTGTAGCGGCCTAATAAATTTTCGATTGAAATATTCAATTCAATTACTATAAGCAATAATAATTATAATGACGATGATGATGATTACTATTATGTTCATTGCTATATGTATACATATGTATTGTATTAATTTTTAAATTTAGCAATCAATCCGTAAGTAACTCATTTGCTGAATCATTTACTTACTCACTATAGCTTTCTAAGTATTATTCAAAATAATAACAACAAGAACAACAAATTTTTCTAAATGATTTATGTTTGTGTGTATGTATGTATGTATACATATATGTATTTTTAAATAAATTGACCAAATTTAGTCTGCTATTTAACCTTTTTTTTTAATTTAATTAAATATTAAAGCGAAAACAATAAATCATTTTGGAAAATAATATTAAAAATATTTTTCTTACAAAAAAACCCCAAAAAAAAACAAAAATTAATAACACTTGTGGAGAACATCTGGTAAAGCATTTAAAATAAGCGCTGTTCTGAGAAAGAAGTCATAAAACAGCATTTAAAATTAATTAAAGACAGTTTCAATTGTGAAAATTGTATATTGTGTATTAAATTGAATTGTGTTACAATTAACAGCGCCATAAATACACAGAGGGCATGCATGTGGTACATACCTAATCGAGGAGTATGCATTGCGTTCGAAACGAAGACTTTTGGGACGCTTCTGACCGTTTTAATTTCTGGTCGGTGCTCGCTACCTGTAAGCGACTGGCTTAATTTCATATTAGACCGATTCCTTCTGGTGTCACGAAGTACATCAAATGGTGTGCTAAATGCGCCATACATACGCATTTATTGCGCATTGATTTGTCGTAATGGATTCATAATTCATAATGGAATATCATAAAATTGACTAATTCCCGCAGTTGAAATTAAAATTCAAACTCTTTACGTGACAAACGTAAGCAAAAATATTCAAAAGAGCTTATTTTGTTATGACAAATATTTATTCGACATGTTTTGATTACAAAACACAAGTTTAATAAGTTTTTAACACAAAAATCTTATTGTTGTTGTTAAGTACATACATACATACTCCGAATACTTGTCTATTAGTCATATATAAATTAGTGTACATACATAATTATGATGATAATCCACATTAAATACATATATTAATAATTTAATTATTATATATTGTATTGAAATTTATTTTGACAAACTTATGGCTTAAGGTTAATGATGAAAACAAAAACAAAAACAGAAAAAAATGTATGTATGTATGTATACCGATCTCTAACTCAATTAATATTTATTTTGATTTAATACATGCTTTACGTCGCTTTGGCTTACTAATTATAAAAATAATTTATTTTTAAATTAAATTCTCTCATCATTATGAAATCTACGGAGAATATAATTTTTTTTTTATTTTATTTCAAAATGTTTGTTTTTTGTATAGAAAATATTTTAAAACTTGTATAATAATTTTCAATGTGTATGTGTATTTAAATAAATTATAAGATATTTATGTGCCTTTTTTTTTGTTTTTTTTTTTTTTTTGCAAAGAAAATAAATTTTTATTATCGTCAAACACAGAAAATTCCATCAATTTCATTATGACGGCGTCAAGTCAAGTCAAGAGTGCCATTTAACAACAACAAGTGCTTAAGTTCACAAGCTTCTCTAATTAAAATAAATATTTGGGTTACGCATGCGTTACTTGGAAATTCTCATGCCCATTAAATCATCTGCGCTGACCTGGGCGTAATGGCAGGCAGTTCGAGCGAGCACTGGTTTAGTGAGTGTACGACAAAGCACAACATAGCATCATTGTATGAGTGCATGCATGCAAGAGAGTGGAGTGCATCAAATGTCAATAAAAATAAAATTAATAAGCCCCACAAATGATGTTCACATGTACATGCTGTTGCACTGACAGTACGTACTCATACATACATATGTAGTTATCATTCATAATGCTGATGATGATGATTAAACTGATAATTTTGCACGTACATTTTGATAGACATCTTCTGTAAATGCGCAAAGAGAAACTAATGAACTTTGAAACTATGTGTGTATATATGTACATATGTATGTATATTGCTACTAATGCTGTATACATATAATTTAGGGAAGAAAATTAGTTATTATTGCAGCATTAGCTACTGCCACGTCTGCGTATATACAATTCAATTGTGGCAATTTTTTTGAAAAAGTCCAAAAAAATATAAAATATATCCTGGTTCAGGCTAAAACTACTCTTCTGTTGAAAGCTCTTAATTAATGTTTAAATCATTTTACCCAGGATGAGAGCAAGTCTGCAAAGAAATATTTTTGATTCATATTTTCACGATGTCAGAGCAGAGGTTTAAAACATTTCTAGGGCTTTAAACATTTTCTCGTCTAGACCAGTGAACTCTTGGTCATCTGATTGAAGGATTATTGCCCATTAAAAGAGCATATGAACTGGACGCAACCGGGGACAGAGATTTTTGGGAATAACTTTGATTTTCTAAATCATCTGTGATATAAAGCGTGTGCTGCCATGAGTACGAAGTCCTTCTAACGACCGACTAATCGTCTAAGTTAGCCTGCAACAGATTATATGGACTCTGCTGCAAAAGGGATTTTCATACAAAATGTGTAGAATCTACCGTAACCACATACATACATATGTACTTGCTTTACAAAGTTTTGTGTGGCGGGTGCATCGGTACGTATAAGTGACAATTAATATTGAATTTCAAAATACATATGTAGAAACGAAATTCAGTTCTGATATGATTTCTTAACTCATTTTGCTTTTTCTCTTTTTTAAAACCAATAAATTAATAATTAATAACGAAACGAATTAATGTTTGTCTAGTTAATGTGATTTTGATTGATTTTGGTTGTTTTTGTTGTTGCTGTTATTATTCTACCACTTGACTTGAGAGGAATTTGAATAGATTTTGCTTTGTTGTCTTTCTTTCTTTCTTTCTTTTCTTTGTCATTTGCTTTCTTTTGCGATTTTAGCGCCATATTTCTTACTGCTGCTGCTGCTTTACTATGCGTTTATACGACGGTAAAGCTGAAATTGGAGCCACTTGAACTTTGTACAATTTGATCGAATCAAATCAAAGCAAATAAAATATTTAATTTTTTTTTAATTTAATTTTATTGTCTATTTTGTACTTCTATTGTTATTGTTTATGTACATATATGTGTGTGTACATACATATATGCATTGCGGTTAAATGTGGCATAAAAAAATAATCTTAAAACAAATAAAAAACAAATAAAAATTAAAAAATAAAATCAAAACAACATCCAAATAAATTATTATTAATATGTGTAATAAATTATGTACTTAAGGAAAATTTATAACACTTTGCACAGCAACTTATTTAATATTTTACGAACGTTTTTTAAGAAAATACATTTTTTGTATTCCAAAGTTAAGCAGTATTATTAGCACATCAATCAATACGTTCCAACATCATCAGTAGAACTGTCGCATAAACTATAGAAAATAACGCCAAATATAGAGATTTTTACGCTCTTCCTCTCAAACAAACAGGCTCGTAATGTTTTTAATTTAATTTATTTTCTTTAATTTTTTTTTTTGACTTTTTTAATTTTTTTTTAACGAATTTTAACACTTCAAGTGTTAATATACTATACACTCTAGCCAGCCATAAAGACAGTCAGTCAGTCAGAGCCATGTGTACTTTTTATATGTAAGTGCACGCATATTTAACTTTTTATTTCCCTTTTTTTTTTGTTTCTTTAGTTTTATTTTCTTGTTCTTGCTGTTGTTGTTGTCGTGTATACATTTCTATTTACTCAGTTCTAATAAATCGACAAATATTACAACAAACAACATGTATGTATGTATGTATGTATGAATAGCAATTACAACAAACATCTACGAACCAACCAACCAACAATACTAATATTCTTTTTAGATTTACTTAGTAATTGTATACACATTGTAAATGTATTAGTAAGCGTATACTCTTTTATCACCACACATTACATATTTTTTTTCTTTATTTTTTTTTTTATGTACATATGTATGTATGTGTGTATGTTACCTCTTTGACTTGACTTTGTTATTGTTTTGTTATGAAATATTGCTGAAAATATTTTGTATTTTCACCTTAACAATCATATTTACTACACTACACTACACTACACTACACTACTCTTACTCCACTACAGTGGGTGTGGCCCTTTACATTTGTACAAACTAATAATGTTCACACAGCACTTTTTAACATCATTAACAAGAGCAGCACATTTTTAAGAGAAAATTTTCTTATTGTGATTTTTTTCTTTCATTTTTCATTTTTTCCCATTAAAGTGATCGTGAGTATATGCTATAAAGTACATATTTGTAAATTTAAATACATCCATAAATATGTATGTATGTACGTATATATGTATGTATGTAAGTGTGCAAGTATGTAATTTTGTATAAAAAAAAAAACAGTGTTTTCTGTTGATTATTGATGTGTATGTGTTGTTTTCATTTAATTTTCATGTACATACATACATATATCGATTAGTCGTCGTTGTTAGTAGTTCAACATTCAAGTGTTGGTAAATGGTTTCTTTTCGACTTCTTCAACAATAATTAGCAGTGTGGTATGGTAAGCCTGTATCTACCTGATACAAAATTATTTTTGGCCTAATGCGGAGCCACCCCACATGTGAATTGTTTTTATAAATTGTTTTCAGCTTAAAGAATTTCAATTAATTTTCATTGAAAAACTGAAACATCATTTACTTAACATTTTATTTTGATTTTTATTTGTTTATTTGTTTATTTATTTATTTATATACAATAATTTCATTATCTTATCGTATTTGTAGTACGAGTATAGGCCAACAAATATACTATAATTTACTATTCTATGCTATTACGAGCGATAGCTCTAAAGAACAATAGATAGGTTCTATTGTAGTGGCTATTTTAGGGGGGTTGTAAATCGAACACAAGTAATATCTGTATACGTTTGTAGTTCTATATTCTATAATATATATAAACATTTTACTTTTAAGCTTTTAAACTGTAAGGTTTTTTAACTATTCTCATCAATATTGCTTAGCAAATAAAGTGGCCAAATTAAATGGCTTAAATTACATTAAAATTGGTTCATACAAGTTATAAAAAGAACATAATAATATACAATAATTGCGTCATATTATATTATATTCATACATATGTATGTAATTTGTTTTGGAAAGTAATTCACTGTTTTAAATAATTTTTTAATGGAAATATTTCGTATATTTCTGTTATTAAAGACCATCTCATATTGGATAATTAGGAAATTTTGTCAGAAGTCTGTTAAATGGATGAATTTTTTGTGAATGATAAATGACGCTGGGCTCTTTGATGCACTCACATACAGTCTTGTACACATAGTTTTGAGCCATGATTTCATCAATTAAAAATATTCACTGTGCATATTTTTTAAATATGTACATATGTACATATATACGTCTATATGTACGGCTTTTAAAAGAAAAAGTACTCTTTTTTTTGTAAATTTTGTGTGTTTTTTATGTGATACCAATATGTTGTTCCCTTTCACTGCAATTGTTAATTTAGATGTATGAATGAGTTTTTTTCCAGTTAAGATCGAGTGTGCTACCAGTGTCAAATTTGTTAAATAAAAATAAAAAATAAAGAAAATTTATTTGATTCGATCGATCGTTCATTTCAATGAAAATATTTCAGGTATGCGTTAACCGATATCGATATAAAAAGGCTTTTTTTGTTGTAATAAAATGAAAAAATTCTTTCTGTTGTTGCAATATGTACATATGTATGTATACGTAGATGGTTTTTTTTGTTGTTTTTTGTTTTTTGTCCAGATAGCATTTAAAAATAACGGTTTGTGCTAGAATCAAGTCTAGATAAGATTATTTAAAAATGATTTAAAGAAATATTATCACTTTTCATTGGAAAATACAATGTTTTAAGCAAAGAAACCAAGAATAAAAATATTTTGTAAAGCAATCATTTCCTGTCCTGTACTCAATGAACTCCCTCCCATACTACATTGTATAATAATACGTTATAATATATGGATGTGGATATTTTTACGCCTATTTACCTGATACGGTATAAATTTTTTATTGATATGTACTATAAGAAAAAGTCTGAAATTGAATTGAAAGCTTTTATCAATTGCCGAGACAAACGTACAATGTGCGTACGTTTGAGAAAATTATGACAATTTTGACGATGATATTTTAAGACATTTTAAAATAGAAAATATTTTACAAAATGCTTAATTTATATATAAGTTAACAATTTAAGGGTGTGTCTGTCTGTCTGTTGTTTAATGATAAAAAATAAACGTGCTTGTGATCTTAATTTAATTTCAAATGATTTATAATCAAAAATTTGTTTCAGTGTATAACGTAAATATTGTATTGAAATAACACAGCAAAAGAGAAAGAGGAAATCTTGAAAAAAACAAAAAACAAAAAAACCAACACTCAAGTAATAGTAAACGTCTGTTGTATTGAATTTCACACATTTGGTGACAATCATCTCTCGCCTATACACAGAGTTACGTACGTCCATATATTTTAATTACCAACACGTGAATGACGAGCAGTGACTCCTGTTCTGTGCATGAGGTGTCGCTTATGTTCATACATACATATGTACATATATAAAGTGGTTGCTATTTCTTTTTGAAATCAGTGACACTTTCTTTTTGAACTTCTGTCTGCCATAACCATCATCATCATCATCATAAAAATGTAAACGTGTAAATGTAGTATGTACTATAGGGGTTTGGGGTTGTTTGCTTCATGTAATCAATCATTCGTTCATTAAATCGGCTTAAAAATAAAACGTTACATTTACAAATATTGCACTTTTCTTTACAAATAATTTTAAGCCCTCATAATAAAAACGTGCCCTCTTTTTTATTGCCTAACCATTCAGTTAAAAAAGAAAAAAAAAAACAAAAAATACTTTTAAGCGATTTTACAACAGGCATATTGATAAGCGATACATAAATCCATGGCATTGAAAGGATTAATTGTACCTTTTTTTTTTTTTTTGAAATCCCAAAAAGTATTATTGTATTGCAAACCCCTTTTCAATATCCAACCGATTATCGACTGATTTTGATTTATGTTTTAAATTCCCATTATACGTATAGTACATACATATATGTATGTATGTAAGCTTAAATTCTTTAATTTTTTTTTTTGGTTACTGAAAATGTGCAATTTTTAGAAGTTTTCTCATGAAAATGTCCCTTTCGAATAATGACAGATCAGAAGAATACACCATAAATAGTAATTTTTCTATGATTAGTAAGGTACATATATAAACCTTGTGGTTAACTTGATTAAGTCGAATTTCAGTATGCTTCCAAATTACATTATTCGTCAATGAAAAAGTTTACAAGTTTTTAAATGTTGAATTTCAAAAGATTGAACTTTTAAAATAAATAAATCCACTGCAGTTTGTCGTTCTTATTGTATTTCTTCCTATTGATAATGTACTTTTGTTTTAATTGTTGCTGCTTTCTCATTTCCCACATTGTTACAGAGCAGCAGATTGTCGCAGTCATTTATTTTGTTATTTCGCAAAAAAGGGGTGGTTTGTTGCACAGCTTAAAACTCTTTTTATTTTTCCTTTTTTTTTTCTTCTTATTAGAACATACAGTTTATACTGCTGCTCGATATGTTTCTGTGAAATTTATAATTCATTATTAATATGTACTGTTGTTGTTGTTGCAAGTGTTGATATTAGATTACAATATCAATAAAAATTATCCTACAACGAAAAACAAAAAAAAAAAAAAAAAAATACATTGGTAATCGAAAGTCGGGAAAAAAGGGAAGTAGGGACTTTTACAGCAACAATAACAAAAACAGCAATACAATAAGAGTTGTATGTGTTGTAATGCTTTAAATGAGAAATGTTCGTTCGTTCAAGCCATACACACACACAATGAAACAAAAACGGTGAAAAAACGAATGAATAAAAAATAATAAAACAATTAATCTTTATAACGGAAACAAACACACATGCATACGTATGTATGTATGTACATACAATATGAGTGTATGCATGCATGTATAGTGTATAGAGAGAGAGAGGGAGAGGGAGGCAAGACATTGGAAAAATATCATTTAAAGGTCATTTTTTAAATGAACTTATAACAAATTAACACAGGTTATACTTTTATTTTCTTTCTTCTGCTTCTTTTTGTATTACTTGTTCTTAGTCTATAAGGTTTTTCTTATTTTTTTGTTTGTTTTGTTTTTATTATTAAAATAAAAGAAATGAAAAGAAGAATGTTTTGGGTGGCATTATTGGCGTGTCTTACAGTCATCACGTTTAAACAATACAATTTCAATTTATTTTCCATCACGTACAATTTAAAAGAAAAAAAAAAGAAAGAAAATAAAAGCGCTTAAGCTCTGCCTGAAAAATAAATAAAATACTATAAATAAATAGCATTAGAAATACCAACAACGTGTGGAAAAAAAAGGAGAAAAAACAAATTTTGTTTAAATGGATGACACCATCATCAGCTGTTAGTGGTCTGCCAAGAATTTGTTTTGAATATTCGATTCAAACTTCGTGAAAATTTTGTTCACATTTTGTTAATAATGTTGCTGTTGTTGTTGTTGCTGGTGCTGGTGCTGGTGCTGTTGAAAAAGTGTAAGTGAGAGAATGAGTAATAAGAATAAGTCTTCTCAATGTCATTTAATCAATATGCAAAACACATAATCAATGACACAAGCTCAAGCAACAACACATACATACATACTCTTATTCCTATCACACTAGTTATGAGAATAAACGAATATATATGCACACATACATACATACATACATATGCACATTATACATATATACATACATAGTGTATGTAATGATCACTTTTATTATTACTACTACTACTACTGTTTTTTTATTTCATTTTTATTTTTTAATACTTTTCTAAATTCAAATTCAAAGGGCAAATTCAAAGAGATATTAACATGTCCAATCTATTAAAAAGCGATAATTACATTACTATTAAATTAAAAATACCCGATTATATTTCTGTTCTGTTACTCTTCCTTCGTTCGTACTTACCGAACGAGGGAAAAAAGTATCATATGACATGCCATTTCATGAATAGCGTTTAATTTCAATTTAAATATGCCAGGCAATGATAATTAAATTCAAGTTTACTAAAAAAAAAAAAAAAAAAATAAAGAGAAATGAAAAAGAGGAACAAAAAAACCAACAAACAAACAATTATATTTTAATTGTATTCACGTTTGTTGTTGGATTACGCTTTGACTTGCAAATGTTAAAGGTTTTAAGGATTTGAAGTTTTTTTTTTTTTTTTGATATCGATCGCCCGTGTTTGTTCTTTTTGTTTTTTGTGTTGTTCTCCTTCTTGTTCTCATTCTCGTTAGCTTTGTCAGCCACACAATACAAGGCACTAAATTCCTACACTGTTAGAAAATATGTACGAGGGCCAGACAGAATTAATGGCTTAAATAACTGCTGCAGAGAATGTTTAATCGTGCGGAAAGTCATAAAACAAAGTTTTCTTATTATCTTCTTAATAAAAATTTTGTGCATTTGTTTTCAAGATCCTTTCCTTTTGGAGATGCGATAAACCCTGCTAAATGAACTTTCACAACAATTTGTAAAATGTATAGAGTTTGTTTTTAATGTTTTCCCATCCATTTAACATGCATCATTACATATTGACCCACATTTTCGTTTAGACATGTTTGCCAAATTAGAGGCGAGTACGTATGTATGTATGTATGTACGTATGTACATTAGTCTTGGATTTTCTTTTGCCGCAGTGTAGTCCATTGTCTGACAAAATATCAACAAAAAAAAAACAAAAAAACAAAAAAACTATATTTAAACATTTAAAATATAAAGTACTAACGTACATACATACATACAAACACTCATTTGAACGTACATTTGTATGTAGTTCATGCGAAATACATGCGAAATAAACTTTTGGAAAACTAAATAAATAACGCACACACACACAGACACATAAAGACGAACATGAAATTTATTTCGAATTTGTTTTTCTTCTTCGTTTTCGTCTTCTTCTTCTTCTTCTTGGTTTAGTAGACAAAGATTTAGTGAAAGAAATAACATCAACAGACGTTTAGTTTTTTGCTTGTTTGTACTTTGCTGCTGATTGTACGTTTTCCTTGAAATACATACTTTTTTTGGATTGTTTTTTATTTGTTTTTTTTTAGTTTTTTTTTTTTGTTTTTCTTCTAAAAAGATTAAATTCGCCAACTGATATTATACTCGTAAGTTTACGTCATAAACGTACATTTGTATGCATACACACAATACATTCGTATTAATATACATACATACATACACTCACCCGTTCATATGATGATGTATAAGAATTTTTTTTAATCACATAAGGGTTTGTTTTTCTTATATACATACAAACACACATTTAAAGAAACGACCGACCGACCCGACAGTATACCAAACAAGGACTTTAAGAAAAGAATTATGGGAATACGTATGTATGTATGTATGTATGTATGCACATCAGTCAGGGTGGCTATCTCAAAGGGAGGATAAAGTAGAAAACTGAGTAAAGTTTCTTGCTTTTGCTTTTATTTTTATTATTATTATTATTGTTTTGAAATAACAGGATAAAAGTCTACTAAGAAAACTTCCCAAAGAATTCATATACACAATAAGAAAAAAAAAAAATACAGAAAAAAAAACATAAAAGGAAAACAAATACTGTGCTTAAGGCGAATGTCTATATAAGCTTTATTGTGTGTATGTATATAATATTATATCTTATTATATTATATCTTATATCTATATACTACACATATATATGTATATAAAGGGTCCGCCAAATAACTTTTTTTTTTTTTGAAAATGCATTAAAAAAAAAATACTGAATATTTTCTCAATTTTCCTTCCGGTTAATAATGGAAAATAATTTCATTCAAATGGCTGCCTCGACAGGCCATGCAGTAGCCTACACGATCGGTCCGGGTTTTAAGCACATTATCGATTGTGTGCAGCTATATTTCACCAATGAAGTCGCCGTGGTCTTGTAGGTAGTGTGTTGGCTGATTAGACAAAAGGCCCGAGTTCGAATCCCAGGTCAGACATCAAAAAACTAAATATGAAAAAAATATTTCTTCGGCGACTTCCTCTCAGCAGATTTCTGGCAAAAACTCTGAGAGTAAAAATTGCCATGAAAAGCTTCTCAAAAAATCTGTCATTCGGAGTCGACTTTAAACTGTAGGTCCCGCCACTCATGTATAAAATTAACGCACACAACATGAGTGGTGTTGAGAAGCTAGGCCGTAATCCTGACTGAAGGGTTGTAATGGCCAATTATGTATGTATGTATGTATATTTCACCAATGGCTTCACGAATATTGTCCTTTAAAGCGTCAATTGTCTCTGGCTTGTCGGCGTAACACTTATCTTTGACGGCACCCCACAAATAATAGTCCAACGGTGTCAAATCGCAGATCTTCAAAAAAAAGGCGCAAAACATCGAGTGTAGCTTCGGCTGTGTGGCACGTAGCGCCGACCTGTTGAAACCAAATGTTGCCAATATCCTCCTCTTCAATTTTTGTGAACAAAAATTCGTTCAACATGGCCCGATAACGATCGCCATTGACTGTAAAGCCCACTCCTTGCTCATTTTCGAAGAAAAATGGCCCAATTGTGCCTCTGGACCAAAATCCGCACCAAACTGTGATTCGTTTTGGGTGCGTCGGCTTTTCAATGTATGCGTGCGGGTTTTCTGTGCCCCAAATGCGGCAATTTTGCTTGTTTACATACCCGCCAAGATCAAAAGTGAGCTTCATTTGAAAAGATGATTTTTTTTTTGCCAAAATCGGCATCTTTTGTAGGCTACTCGTGTAGGCTACTGCATGGCCAGCCGAGGCAGCCATATGAATGAAATTATTTTCCATTATTAACTGGAAGGATTGTACTTTCAAGTAAAAAAAGAAATTTGAGAAAATATTCAGTAGTTTTTTTTAAAGCATTTTCAAACAAAAAAAAAGTTATTTGGCGGACACTTTACATATATATGAAAGTGTTTACATGAATATTGAATGTGTGTACATATTTATATATGTATGTACATATATACGAATTAGTATATGAAATATAAAAGAACCCTACTGTACATATTCATCAAAAATATCATCATCATTTTCATATGAACTAGGTTTACATTGATTTACGCTATTAAACTCGGTCAAGGAATATTAATTTGAATACCGTGCTACGAAAACATCGCAGGTCGTATAAATTCACAAATACATTTCCGCCTAAAATAACGTTTAAACGTGACGATCAGAACATAATGCTTGATCGGATGACCAACCAATGTATTGTGAAAGTGTTTGAACCACTGCCTCTCATCTAATAAGCTAACACACTAGACTACTAGACTATGCCGATTTAACTACAACTAACTACTAATTTGTTTACTGGGTTATATTCCGTCATGTTAATAATGTCTTAAAGAAAATAAAAGCGAAGTAATGGAAATAAAAATGATTTGCCAACACAAATAAAAAGAAACCACAAGGAATTGTTGTGCCAAAATCAGGATTTTATTTAAGAACACACTTGCATTTACAATACATATTTCAAAGTCTCTCTCTCTCTCTCTCTCTCTCTCGCTCTCTCTATCTCTGTCTGTTGTTCCGGATGTAATGTGTTATTGTATAAGAGATAAAGAACAACAGATTTAAATAAATATCCTACTGTTAAACAACATTCCTAACAAACTCATACACATACATATGTATGTATGTATGTTTTTACATCTACATATATATTTATATACAGCCATGGACATTAAATTAGCACAAAATCCATATATACATTGATTGTGATTTTTTTCTCATTTGTATCGTAATTAGGCCAATTGTTTTGGTCTGCAATGTTGCATGATGACATCTAACTGTTGTTTAACAAAAAATATTACCATTATTGTAAATATTTTTTGTTTTTATTGCTAATTTGTATCGGTACCTAAATTCGAGCTGGACACTAAATTAGCACAACGTGCCTAAAAGTATTTCAGGTGCAAGTTTTGTTCGAGTATTTTTATTCTTACGGTATATTCTTTTAATTTTGTGGCATTTAAAGTAATTTTTGGAAAAAAATGGTACGTGGAAAAGATTGCTCTCCAGAGGAGAAGCGCATTATCGTTAACTTGTGGCATGATGGGAAAAGCTGGCTGAAATTCCCGAAATTTCGAATTGCTAGCAAAAAATGATTTATAACGTCATCATTTCCTTCAAACCAAATATAATAATGTCGCTAAAAACAAAAATTGAAGGCCACGTGTCAAAAAAACAAACAGAAATCGTTGACCGTGCTATTGTCCGGAAGTCAAAGGAGGAGCCTTTCATGTCGTCAATCGATATTTTGAACGAAATTAACTCCCAATTGAGGTTAAATTTATCGGACAGGCTCCTATAACGACGTCTTAATCACAAAAAGCTCTTTGGAAGCTCTTGCCGAAAGAAGCCACTTCTACGAAAAGAAAAATATACTCCAGCGTTTAACGTTTGCTCACATCCACAATGCTGAAGACCTCCCATTCTGGAAAAAAATATTTTGGAGTGATGAAACAAAGGTAAATCGTATGGGACCGGATGGTAGAGTGGTTGTTCATTGACCAAAATATCAGACATTCAATCCACGCTATGCTCAAAGGACCATAACACATGTTCGAGGAAACACAATGGTGCGTGGAGAATTTTCAAGGCACGGTGTAAGTCCCATTGTAAAAATTAATGAAAATATGGACTGTTATCAGTATTTGGACAATATAAAGATCAAAATGGAACCATAATCTTCTAAATACATGCCAGTTTTATTCATATTTATGCAAGATAGTGACCCCAAACACACATCTAAGCAGGCAAAGGATTGGTTTTATGAAGAGCACATTCCCGTTTTAGACTGGCCATCGCAAAGTTTTGATCTAAACTCGATTGAAAACCACCTAGAACGATGTGAAATGTACAATTGCTCAACAAAAGTACAAAAATTTGGACGATTTGAGCATTGGAATACGGAACGCTTGGTCCTCGATTCCCAAAGAACTTTCCCGAAGAACATTGTCCCGTAGATGCCACGCGGCGCTTGAAAATAGGGGCTACTCTACTAAATATTAATCAAATAAGTTGAAAACATTAATATTTTTACTATTTATTAAAGCACATCATTTTTATTCCAGAAATTTTAATTTGTGCTATTTTACTGTCCAGCTAAAATCTGGCGTTTGGTACGTTTCAGGTCTTAATGAGCAAACGACTGGCAATATCGTCAAAATTTTTGTTTCTTTTTAAAGAAGAATATGTATTTTAAGTTCTTATGTTTAAATTTTTTTATGAGTAGACCTAAAATACTATAAAAAATATGATTATTTTTATGACGAAGTTTTGTGCTAATTTAATGTCCATAGCTGTATATTTAGGTATGTGTGCGCGTGAGTATGTGTGTGTGTGTACTAACGTTCTTTTTTAATAATAAATACTCATTGGAAAAAAACGCAATAATCGCTTAAATGCCAAATAATAAATCTTAATTTCACTCGGTCGGTCGGTGGTTGTCGGTCGTCGGTGGTTTCAAAAACATTTTCATTAAAATTTTAGAAGATTTTTTTTGTCGTTGTTATGGTTGTTTCTTCTGTTTTTTTTCTGTGTTTTTGCATACCAACACAGATATTCTCAGCAAAATATCACATAAAAACGTCAGATTAAACGGGGGGAGAATTAAAAAAGGGAAACCAGAACAAGAACCAGAACCTTTTTGTCTGGTGCGAAATTGAAAAATGATAAGAATCACACGAAATCACACGCTATTCCCTTAAGGCTCTAATGGGTTACTTTTGAAAATATGTATTTAGTTGATCCTGTGCTGGTTATATTAACATAATGAATTATTGATTTCTTTAAGAAATTCGATTGTTTTTATGTTTCTTCTTTTGTTTTGTTGGTTGGTTGGTTGATATTTTTTTTGTTTTTTTAAACACCTCATGTGATGTCTTAGTGGCAATTTCAGTTTTGAGAGATTCATTGATATTTCAGCATTAACATTCGTTCATCACTTAATGTGTAATAAATTTTAAAGTTATATTGTTATTAATAATTGTATTTATTTATGATTTGTTTCTCATTTCTATTTACAGGTTACCACAGTTTACACTCAATGCCAGGATTATTTTTTTTATGATGGTAAGTGAGACCCTATATTAACACCATAATATTTATTTATTTTATTATGTTTAGAAAACTTTTATATACGTATTCTGTACGTAGTTAATATTGATTTTGGTTTTTTTGTAAAAACACTTTTGGCCTCTTCTTGTTTATGTACGACAGATGGTGACTTGATTGTCCTAACCTTGTTGACAGAGATAACTACCGTCAACCACTATAACACATCAGGAATTGCATACTTTATCTACAGCTTTATCTATACCTTGGCTTGGTTTACAGGTCTTCGAACCACTAGGTTAGGTTTTCTATGTTTCCGGCCGTTGGACAATTTGGGCAATCAACGGCAGACCCTTTCATTTCTTTTCTCTCTTTCAATTAATGAGTCATGCAAGTGTCTTTGTGCTTTTTGTGTGCTTTTTTGCTCTCTCTAAATTGAGTATTTTTCTCGAAATATTTTCTTTCTGCTTTGCCTTTTTTTTCTATAATATTTGTTGAAATTTTTGTTTATGTCTGTATTAGGGATTATATGTATGTATGTATGTAAATAAATAAATATTTAAAAAGTTATCATGTTACATAAAGTAAATACTTATGTATGCATGTATGTATGTATGTATGTACATGTGATGACATATTTCCATTTTCTACAATTTCATTGAAAACTCTTTAAATTTTACTTGATTATATATGTATGTACATATGTATGTATATATACTTGCAATACTAGTTAAAAAACTAACTTATTTTTTTGTTTTGTTTTCCAAAAGGCAGTTTCTTATTTCCTATGGCCAGACATAATTCTGTCTGTGTGTCGTATTTTTTGTATGGTAAATACATTTGTTTTGTTTCATTTTGATAATACATAATGAAAACAAATATTATGTATCATATTCTTCTCGATAAATAATTGCAAGTCAAGCCATTGCCAGCACATTTCATCAGACATAAAAGAACTCAACAATATTGCTCTAAAAGTGCTGGAGAAACAATAAAAAATAAATTAATTCAGCAATTCCAGCGCACGCAAACAACAATAACAACAACAAAAAAAGAGCAAGAAATTGTGAAATGCCACCAAAAATTCCTTTGTTTTTGTTTTTGTTGATTTGCCATTGATTGCAATTATTAAAATTATTATTGATTTTTATTTCGTATTTATTTAACAGAATTTTGTATTTATTTATTAATTATTGTACATATATATTAATGTACATATGTATGTATATACATACAATGTATATAGTGATATGTTTAATAACATGCTCTTTTTTGTTTTTGTTCTTCTTCTTCTCACCTTTAAATGTTTTTTTTTTAACTCTTACAGGCAATGTTTGCCACTGCAACAACAGCATCTCTAAAGAAAACAAACGATGTTGTGATAATGCTGAAGAATCACGAGAGGGCATTACATGTAAATGCTGGCGGCAAAGTGACAGCAACAGAAATCTCTTTAGCACGTAAGTACTCAAAATTCCTAGTAATAGTCTCTCTCTCTCTCTCTCCCTCACTCTCCGTCTCTTACACACACCACAAATAAATAAACAAACAAAAAATGTGAAATTCAAATAAATATGTAAACACGTTACAAACAAACAACACAGGTACAGGTTAATAAACGATGCCGTAAAGTATGTAGTAGCAAAGAGGAGGTGTAGTAGTGTAGTGCCTTTTAAAATACATATGTATGTATGTAGCAACACTACAGTAGTAAATAAAAGTGTTTTCTTTTGACTTTTACGTTTTTAAGCATTAGTACAGCACTTATGTATGTACATACATCGCCCTCTGTATTTATCAATTTGCATAGGACACACATACATACATAATTGGCCATTACAACCCTTCAGTCAGGATTACGGCCTAGCTTCTCAACACCACTCATGTTGTGCGCGTTAATTTTATACATGAGTCAGTTTAAAGTCGACTCCGAACGACATATTTTTTGAGAAGCTTTTAATGGCAATTTTTACTCTCAGAGTTTTTGGCAGAAATCTGCTGAGGGGAAGTCGCCGAAGAAATATTTTCATATTTTCGCTTTGATGTCTGACCTGGGATTCGAACTCGGGCCTTTCGTCTAATAAGCCAACACACTACCTACTAGACCACGGCGACTTCAATAGGACACACAGTAAATATAAAAAAGGGGCTCATTTTTGTCTTAACTCTTCCTCTCTTTCGCTCTATCTCTCTCTCCTATACCTCAGTATCTTCTTTTTGGTATGATGTAGTCTAGAAGGCACATACACATGTACATAGAAATGAAATACAATAAGACATCAAGTGTATGCAATGAGAGTAATGTTGTCAATGCTTTATTATTATTGATGTTCTTGTTGTTGTTGTGATAGAATTGCGGCTAAAATCAAAAACAAAACAAAACAAAACAAACGTTACAAATAAAATTTGAATACTTCTTTGAAATTACATTCAAAACACACACACAAATTACGAACGAGTAAGTTATTCAATGAATACGTATTTATTTCACACTGTACAGAAGAACAAAAAAACAGAAAAAAGAGCAGCCTATTAAATAATTTATCATATCAATGTGAATATACCACCACATATACATATACATATACATACATATGTATATGTAAGGTATATTTTTAAACAATCCTGTACTAGTATTTGTGTGCTTTGTGCAAATTTATTTGTTTTATTTTTAGTATATGTATATGTATAAGTATACATATGTATGTTAGTTAACCTTAGACCGACCCACTGTACGCGTTATATTTTGTATAATGAATGTGTACCAAATTTGTTAACCAGTCGTTATAATAATGGCGTTTTCAATAGCATTTTAATAACCATTTTGATGATCATAAAAAATCTATAAAATTAGTATCTTTTTTTTTTTTTATTCGTTTTCTTTTTTTTGTTGTTGTACAAAAACTTGTATTCGAAATAAAAATTTAAATATATTCTTTACAATTATTTATAGATTATATAATAAACATAATAAAGCTATTATTTATTATTAAAAAGGCAAATAGACATGAATTAAGAATGGTAACAAGACTAGATTTAGAGAGCTTGTCTTAAACAAAAGAATACATTATTCATTTCAACGTCATTCACATTGAATATCTTTAACAAGGTGGCTATAAATGGTTGTTGTTGTTTATACGACAACTCAACTGAGTAGCAGATAAAAAGTTTCGATTTGTCTTCTTCTACTATTAAAATTAGCTTTTGACTGTTAGATAAGCAAATGCGTTAATTCGCTTTGACAGGAAATCCGGAGTCCTTATCAGACGGGTTCAAAGAACTATTTTTTGAGTGCCATGTGTACACCCCCAGGGTGCAAACATAGCATTTTAATTATTTACGCAATACAAATCTAATCTTTAAAATTAAAAATTCTTCATTATGGCCAACTATCACATGATAAGTTTAGAATGTACGCTTGTACGCTTGTATGACCGACCCATCTTAGGAAAATAAAGAAATTCACAATCAATGCTTTGCGGCAATGAAAATTTGCAAAGACTAGGATTTAAATATTTTTATTATTATTTATATTTTCTTTTTTTTTATATTTAAATATAAAATGATGAGAAATAATTTTATCATTGAAAGTTTATTTAATTTTTCCTTAAAAAACAAAAACCAAAAAAAATACCATCTATGATAGACGAGTACCTTAAATATATGGGGGTTTTAAAGTTGTAACTGAAAACATAGTCCAAATTATTTAAACAAAAATTCTTTCAAATATTTTCTAATTTTCTACTTTCCTTGCACACCTCGTAATTGTTGTGAAATAGTTTTTGTATTATAAAATTTCTTGTCACCAAGTACTTTAGCCAATATTAGCAATGACTCAGCAGTAATTCAATTGTTGTTGCATTGAAAATACCACAAAGAATTTTTTTGCTATTAAACTTAACGCAACTGTTTTTAATTGTAAACGGCATACGTACATACATATGTACATACAGTATGAGTAGAAAATGTGTGCTGTTGTTGTTAAACAATATGTAGGCATGCAAGCGGTTCTCCGCACTTTATGCTTTCCCCAACCCTTTCTGTAGCATACGATTAAAAGACACACATACATAAACATACTAATTAGATTTTGATTTCAATTTCAATTCAACAAAAGGTGTGGTAGGTCATGTTGTAGTACACTTAGAACACCGAACACCTTATAAAGAGTAGAGGGTAAGCTGATGATACATACACACAGTAAAAGGAGTGTTAAAGGTACAGCTGTTCAGTGGTCTATTTTAAACCTCAATTACTAAGACTTTAAATGTGATTGCTTTTACTACTTGATAACACGATAATTGTCACAAAAACAAACAAAATACAACTGAAGATTTTTTTGTGTCTATTGGCTGAATTGGTACGCACTTGGGCAAAGTTAAAGTACATTTTTACTACATACAATGCTATATAGTACATACAGACATACATATAATATATATACATAAATATGTATGTACGTGTACTTAGTTGTATGTTGTTAATGATGAAACAAAAATTTTTATTATTATTAGAGTGTTTATTCGTTGCTGTTGTCGTCGTTGGTTTTTGTTAAAATCAATCACATACATTTGTAAACCTTAAACTGGCTCGGCAGAACTTATTTTGTGTATCTATGTGTGCGTATGTGCTTTTCTTTTTCTCATTGATAGGAGTACGAGTATTCTTTTTCGTTTTATTGTTCTTGTTATTGTTGATAGTAAAAAAAACAAAAAAAAAAAACAAAAAATAATAAATAAATAGTATAATAATAATATAATAAATAACTTTGTTACTAAACATTTATGAACGATAAGGACCCCATTAAATATTTGGTTTTTTTTTTTTGATAAAATTCCACACATCAATTCATTATAGTATGCCAAGCAACCAACCAACCAACCAGCCAGCCAGACTGTATACTTAATACGACGCAAGGTGAAGTGGAATCGTGTGCTATTGTTATTATTTTTTAATTGTTATTGTTGTGGTATTTATAATAATTATTAAAATAATAACAATAACATTGAAAATAATCGTTAATAAAACAAAAAAGAAAACGTATTCAAAATTAAACGAGGAACGAGGGAGTAAATGTCTGCATTCGTGTGGGTGGTTGGGTATCTGCCTGCCTGCCTGCTTGCCTGCTTTAAATTTTAAAGTGAAGAGCGTACTGAAAGAAAAATATTTACTTTTTCCCGCTTACTCTTTGGCATGTCCGATATTTAAGCGTTAAATACTCAAAATCAACCACACACTAAATAACTGTATCAAACCAACTGTTTGATCGATTGATCAAATAAACTGAACTGTAATGCATTTTGAATTGTGTTTCATAATAAAAGTCACTTGAGAATAAAGAATTTATTTAACCCTTATCCTGTACTTCAAAAATAAAACGCATATGACATTAGTGGGTCAAATTTGCCCAATAGAAAAAATTATAATATTTATTCAGGTTTTTTATTTTTTTTACATTCATTACATGCAATATTGGTCTCAGAATGCTTTTTGCAAATAAATTTTTGACATTCGGAACATTTATTTGCATATTTGGTGCTGTTGGAACGATTTGGACAAAAGTAACAACGTCCCCTTTTAAAATTTTTTGCTTGCAGAACCTCAGCAGAATCCTTTTGAAAGCTTTTTACGACTGCTTTAGCAGGACTAGTTTGTGGCATGTTCGGTCTGCGAGATATTTCTCCGCTTATGAGCTCCTAAGTCTTCCAAGAATATGCGGCGCTTATATTTCTTATTTTCATTCCAGTGTGAATTAATTTTTAGAAACACTACATAGGCATAATAGGCGGATATATCCAACATATTGTAAAATAGTGCTTGAGGCCATCGATTAGTTCTCCTTTTACATGTGTAAGTTCTTATAAGTTGATCTAATGTATCGACCCCTGACTTCGTTTCATTATAGAAATGAATTATTTCTGGCTTTTTGGAGCTTGCTCTTATTTTTTCGTCGTGATGTAACGTGCTAAGCAAAAATACTGACCGATTTTTTTTAGGTACATATCGCACTAAAGTTGCTTTGTTCTCATTGTCGAAGAGGAAGTGAGCATAGTTTTCAGGTTTGGTTTTTAATTGCAAAATTTTTTCTGGCAAAAAAGTTTTATTTTTTCGGACAGTACCAACCATTGTAATATTTCGGTTTAACAAGTCAATACCCACTTCATGGGAAGTAAAATAATTATCACACGTTACATTATGTCCTTTCAAATCTTTTATTAGGTCCAAGACAACGCGGCGTCCTTGATCTTTCTCTGGCTTACAGTTTCTGTCTTTTACAGTATACACCTGTAAGGGCCATGCATAATTTGTATCTGCATCACACAACGCCGAAATTTTTATACCATATTTTCCTGGTTTTGATTGTATGTATTGCTTGAATGGGCATCGTCCACGATAGGTTACGAGCTGCTCATCCACTGTCACACATTCGCCAGGATTAAACATATTTCGTAGATTCGTTTCGTCTTTCGTTCCTGTCTGACATTTTATCAAACCGTATCACTCGAGATATATTTTGAAATCGGCGCAAACTCATGGTGGATTTGAATAGTGGTCTGCCTTTACGGTCGTCCCATAGAGATTCTAAAGCTTCACCATGAGATCTAAATACATCCGCCAACAAAAGTAGCCCGGAATATGCTTCGATTGTTATGTTGTCTACAGCAATCCAGTTATATCCAAATACAGATTGACCTAAATGAACCAATTGAATGACTTTTACTCTTAGAAATACATTACCACTTATAGTCACCTTGTAAATTAGTCATTTCAACAACTAATTTCATATTATCACAGAAAAAAAGATTTTATACTATCAGCTCTTGATCAGCATAACGCTAATTGGATCAGCATAACGCTAATTGGAAAATTTTCCAATTTTGTTTATTGTTGATGTTTCTGACCATAAATATGTCCCATTTTTGGATGGATGCATTAAAACTTCATCCGTAGTTTGCTCCAGAATTTCGGATATGTCCATGCTAGCGCCTGACGAGGAGTTGGGGTTATAGTCAGATACAGGTTCAGAAACGAGATCGTTTTCATCTTCACTTGATGTGTCCTGGGGGCTTTCATCGCCTGAGTCTGATTGCATAAGAAATGTTTTTATCTCTTCTGGCTTCATTGTTCCAAAATAAGTAAAGATTTTATCACTTGTATTCAATTCAAAAACACATAAACGAATGAAATTTTTAAACTACTTGTTCTCTTTTTTGGTTTTGTTGCAGTTTGGAATACCGTTATACAAACCAAAAACACTTGTCTTGTTGCTAGTTATGATTTTGTCAAGGCACACTAAGATCGTATCACATGAGTAAATTGATTTTGTTGCATTGGGCAATTTTGACCCAAAAGTACCAATTGCGTAAGTTTTTTTACATATGCTTTGTGAAACGATCTACAAAAATTATATTTTAAATTTTAATAGTATTCACTAAAAAAATAATTGTACAAAAGTTTCAAAAAAATCCGCTGAGTATTTAAGGAATAAATGAGCAATAAAAACCGTTTGGGCAATTTTGACCCATTAATACAGGATAAGGGTTAACCGTGTCTATATGACATAAAATGCCTGAAATGGGTGCATGTCTGTCCCTTTTCCAAGCTGTAATGGTACTTTGTTTAAATGAGTTCTCGTTCGAAAATACAAAGAATTGCTCATACATATAGTGTATGGGTTATTTCATTTGTTTTAAACGTAATTTTAATATTCAAATTGCTTTTGCTATCCATTTGGCATATAAGTACATATGTACTACGATGCATGCATTACAGTTTTATCTGGTTTGCATCATTTATTTGTTAAATTTTGAATGGTTTTTGTTTGTTACTGAACTAACTTACAAAACAAATCTCTTTTACCTCTAAGATGTTTAGAACTTGCTTAAAGTATTCATTGTCATGTTTAGTTTTACTTTTTGTAGTTTGAATGTAAAATGACCCACCCTTACACGCGGCATACATATTATATGATATGCTCGCAAGTAATTTTGTTTCATTTTATCATCATTTTTTTGTCCAGTTTTTTTTTTGCCCAGTTTTTTTTGCGAAAACTTCAATTTAAAAGTCAACATGTTTTTGAGTTGGGTTATATCGGCCAATTAAATTATTTCGTTTTTTTTCGTTTTTCGTTTCATTTTTTTTTTTTGGGAGCAAGACCTTTATAGAACATTTTTCTTTCTTTTGTTGTTGTCGTTGTATTTTTGCAAACGGTTGCTTTGTCAGGCAGTCGGTCGGCCAATTTATTTGAAAGTGTTTTATTATCACACAATCATTTTGCAATAATAAGTGGTGAGTGAGTGAATAATGATGCGTGTGCGTGTGTGCGTGATGTATGTTAAATTCTTTCTTTTTTTTTGTTTGTGCTTAAATTTTAGCATTTTTAATATTACCGTTATTAATTGTTTTTTTTTTTAAAACGTTTATCCATTCACAGAATTCTTTACAATGGAAAGTGTAGGCGACATTTTCAGCGACACCTTCAAAATAGCCCTGTACGCAAAAGAAGTGGGACGTTATCTCTGCTTCAGAAAAGGAAAATTAGTTGGAATGGTAAGTGTTAACACAGTCTACTGTCTACTGTGATCCAATTCCCAATACACCAGTTAAATACATATTTTAATACGTTTGAGGAAAACAATTTATAAATGTCCTCGTAAATGTATGTGTCCTTAAATAAAAATTAAAGATTTCTTCTTTATTGACATTTCGCTGATACTACTTTTGTTTTTTTTTTTTCGTTTTGTTTTTCTCTTTTTAGAAAAACTTAACACGAGACTGTCATTTTATCGAATCGTTAGAACACGGTTATTTTTTATATGCTAATGCTTACAATCCATCATGGCGTGTTGGCTTCACGAGAGGCTTAAAACCCGTCGGACCAAGACACTGGAAAAGGCCACAAACTCTGAAACGAGCTTCTTTTTTATTTGTCAAAATAAATGCCGAGCATTTTGATCGTAGTCGCTTTACGACGACCACAACAACAACTACTACTGCTAAACCCCGCTTAGCAGCTACAAAATCACAAATTGATGTCGGCGGCACCTTGAGCGGGAGTTACAATGTGCACGATTCCAAAGCTAGTATTATAGATAGTAAGAACAGTAATCATAAGATAAACAAATCATTATCAAATAATGGCCCTAGGCACGCATCCAATATGAACAACACGGAGGACCTTAGAAGAAGTAGATGGCCAGATAGAGAGAGAATAGAGCAGCGGCATCGCAAGCGTAAACATCATGTGAAATTGGCAGCCGCTAATAGTAATGGTGCAGTCTCCTTGCAGCCAAAAAATTTGGTCAGACATCATCATGACCATCAGGGAAACGGGGAAGGGCGGAGGCGTCAACATCAACGAGAAGAAAAAGAACGCAAATTGCGTATGCATAACCAAAGAAGGCATAATTTGGTTGATCATAACTCTTCCAATGCACAGCCTATACCTAGTGCCACTAATTCCGCCTCACCCTCAGTGGCGGCTACTACATTGGCGGCCACGGCTTCTTTGGCTCCCTCCGCCCTAAATATCTTTGCCATGCTTGCGGCTAGTCGTCGCAAACGTGGTCGTCGAAAGAAACAAAATGAAACCTCCAATTCAAATATTACCTCCTCAAGTAACGGACATGGACAACAGGTCATGGATTTACAACTCGTAGCTCAATCTCCTCTACAAGCTCAAACACAATATGAACGGGTAAAAATAGCCGACAGTCATAGCAGTAGTCATGGTAAAATACATGAGAATAACTATCATCAGAAGCAGCCAACCAATGTACCAGTGAACTCTTTCAGTCCTAAACAAGAAATGGAATTCAAAGTACAGCAACCACAACAGCAGCAGCAACAACAACAAAACCATAAATACTCAAATAATAATAATAGTGACAGTCAATTATACTATAATAGTAATAGCGATAGCCTTAGCCATAGTCATAATTATAGCCATAGCCATAGCAGCAACAGTAGCAGCCGAAGCAGCAGCCGAAGCAGTAGTAGTAATCGCAGTCATATGCTTAGACGTATTAAACGTAGTAGTCTTAATGATGATAATAATAGCCATAATAATGTTAATCTTAATAAGAAATTTTATAATAATTTATACAATAACAATAATAATAATAATAATAATAATAATAATAATAATAATAATAATAATAATAATAATAATAATAATTCTAAAGGTAATGTTAAATTAAATGCAATACCTGCCTTGCCAAAAACGTACTTGTCGAAAAATAATTTCAATATAGAATATTTACTAAAAACAACTAAAACTACAAGACGCTCGACTGATTTTAATGCAAAAACACAACCGCAACAACCACAATTTAGTCAAAATATTCCCATAACCCTCATCAGCCACCATCACATATCCACCACCATCTTTTCCACTTCCACTTCCACTTCCAATACTTTACCCTTTAAAATCATCTCTGAATCCCATAGACTTTTAGTTCAAAATACAAATAGAAATACAAATAAAATTACAAATAAAAATAGCAATAATTTAATTGACAATAATTTACAGCATAAGCATTCGCATTTGCCAAAACGCTTAAAATTAATTTATCTCGATCGAATAGCAAGTATAGGAAGCAGTAGTAGTAGTAATAGTAGTAGTAGTAGTATTAGTAGTAGTAGTACTAGTAACAATAATTCTCCTATTAGCAGTACAACAGTCATAACAAAAACAACAATAATAAAAAGAAAAGAAAATCATAAGAATTTTAGAAATCGAAAAAGTGCAAACGATATTCAGCAAACTCTACACAAAATAAAAGAAAATAGCAATGATAGTGCTATAGATAGTACCACTACAACTATTTTTGTTACACCTAATAGTCTTAGTCATAGTTATGCACATATTAACAGCGACAACAACAGCAAAATTGCTGATGATACTGAAATGAATGAAAAAAATGACAGTGACAGTGACAGTAGCAGTAGTAAAATTAAAAATGGTAATAGTATTAGTAGTAGTAGTAGTAGTGGTAGTAGTAGTAGTAGTAGTAGTAGTATTGGTGTCAATATTTTAAGAAGACTACCATCATTACGACAACGCCTACTACTAAATAATTTAAATATTTTCACAACTTCTACAAATGCTAACGCTAATGCTAATCGTCATGGCAAATATGACAGCAACAGCAACAGTAGCAGTAGCAGTAACAGCAGCAGAATATTAACTATTCACCATAAACTTAATATTACTACTCAAAATCCTAATAATTATAATTATGATTATAACAATAATAATAATAATAATATTCTTATTATTAGTAATGAAAATGAAAATAATTATAACGACAATTATTATATTAATGATGATGATGATGATGATGATGATGATGATGATAATGAAAATAATGGTGATCATGATGATGAAAAATTGAAAAGAATCCAAAATATATATGAAAAAATTATAGTACAATACAGATCTGTAGTTAATTAATCAAAAAGCAGAAAATAATTCCATAATATTTTTATTTAAAATATTAAACGAAAGGTAAGTATGCCCCTCCCCCTAATAAAGCGACTGTAAATATGGCTCCAGCAAGTGTTAAGGGGTTAGTACGCTTGGTGAAAGAAAAATCGTTTAAATGGCGCTCAACTGGACGTATCGATTCTTTTCTTATAATTTGAGGTCAAAGAACATTTCTACCTTAATTCGATGGCTTTAAAGTAACTAAAACGTGAAAAAATCGATTTTTTTTAAATTAGAAAGTGGACCAAAACCGCTTGAACAAATTAATTTGCGATAGACTTAAAAGGAATTTTAAGGGGAACTTGTATGGTTTTAATCGAATATATATAGAAAAGAATAAGAATATATAGAAAGAAATAACGTTGATCGCTTTATTCCTTTCAAAATTTCCGCCTTAAAATAGCGCAGGCCGTCAAATTATTCAAAAACGCCTCGAAATAAACATATGATCAGCACAACACCATAGTAATCAAGAAAACTTTAAGAAAATCCATAAAATTTGACCAAATTTGATATGATTTTGCCATCAGGTGTCTTCAGGGCTGTTTCATTGGGGTTTGATTTCCACATCATAGCCAATAATTTAAGCAATGCCGGGTTATTGTTGATACTTTTGTGAGAAATTTGAGACCTGTCCACTCTTTGGTTTTTCGGCACAACTGCCAGAACTGCTACGTGATAATGACACTCATGCTGCCCTTGAACACACTTGAACGTTTTTTTTTTTTTTTTTGAGAAGATTCATTTCATTCAAATCATAGTTTGTTGTTATCTTTCTTCAGTTGATCAAAAAGCCATGATTGAAGGGTTTTGACTTGAACTTGATCACAAGTTTTGTAGAATGTTTCTCAGCCTTATGCATGTGGAACGTGCTCTCTGCTTCGAATCCCCTACGTAGAAGCTAAACTTGCCCTATTAAGTGCATACCACCCATGAATAGATAGAAGGGGGTGATAAAATACCACGCTGACAGCTTTCTTCAGTAATCTAATGGAGATAATTTTGCATTCCCCTTGATATTCCACAAAATTCATGTCATTACAGTTCTTAAAGGATTAAAAAGATTTTTCTTAATAGAAACTAAAGACACTTTTTGGATTGTTTTTAATTTTTCAAACTGAAAATGTAGAGCCCAGTAGAGTTGATGACGTTGCTGAGAATTTTGCACAACCCTCGTTATATGAAAATTAATTGAAACTAAAACTTACAAATCCGTTACGAGTTTTTCTTTTTTTTTTTAGAGAGTAGGTTGAAAGCGATGACACGTATAGTGTCATTTGGAGTGTCAGTCAGAGTAAGTCGCCTGTCAATTGAAATATCTGTGGATGATGTTACCTAATAATCACATGTAATTCTGTCATTAAATTAATTAAATAACGAAACGTATGCACTCACGCTGTGCAGTGCGTACTGATGATGAATGAATTTCGTATTTAAATGGCAAATTGTTGTGTAGTTTTTTATGTAAATTTTTTCTCAGTTTTTAGTTCAAGAAAAATCTCAAGATTTTCAGCATTTAAAAAAAAAAAATAATAAAAAATTTTTTTCGTCAATTATTGTTGTAATATAAGAAGAGCAAGCACTTCTGTTGAGTGTGAGTGCTTGAGAAGAAGTTTCAACGAGATATGTGTACGCAACGCATATTAAAAATTGATAAGTTTTCAAAATTTTTTTTTTTGTATATTTTTCGTGTGTGTGTGTGTGTGTGTGTTTCCATATTCAAATTCAAATTAATAACAAGGCAAACAAATGGGAAAATGTCAATCGTTGAAAAAAATGTATTTAAACAGTATGACAAATTGCCAACTACGCAGGTGGTTAAACTGGTATTGAAATGGAACGCATGGACGGACATTACTCGGCATACCATTGAACATTCCTTAATAACAACAAACGTGTTTATGATGATGGTGAAGGCAACATCATTATCATCGTCATCATTATTATCGGCAATGGACTACTATTACTCAACTCGCCATCATTATCGACAAACTAACAGTCGCATGCTGCATTAAAAATCTTCTTAAAATACACACACACACAATATTATAAATAAATATCGTAAACAATATTATTATTATTGTTTTTGTTTTTGTCTTTGATTTTCTATTTCTATTTGTAGTTTTTTCTTTAAATTTTTTAAAACAAAACATATATGTACAATAAAAAAGCAGAAGGTAAAATAAAATAAAAATATTGACGATCGATCTACAATCAATATCTTCTTAATTATTTACATAATATCTCACCTTTATGGGCCGCATGTCCATTGACATAAATGTGTATGCAAATGTAAATTTCATATATGTATGTATGTACATACTAAACATACATACATTTTCGGAGTGTTGGATTTCTTCATCGTCGGTTGACGTTTTGTTGTTGTTTGTCATGATTTTTTTGTTTTTTTGTTTATTTTTTATGTTTTTAAATTAAAAAAAAAAACTATTAAAAGTGTCTTTAATTCCCACTCACACGCCCTTTTTAGCTTTTCAATTTGGGAAAATAAAAAAATCTAATGCCCATATAATCATGCGCCATAGATCTTAGAAGTGACTCTACAGAACAAGGCAACAATTATAAGTACAAAGCAAACCAAAAAAAAAAAAATAAATAAATATTCCCAATAGGAAATTTAATCTTTTAAACTACAAAATATATGTATGTATATATATATGTTCATATCAGAGATCAGCAATGAATCGTTTTTTCGCATTCATAAGCACTAATGAAATTTTGAATATAAGTGAGTCAACAATATTGAACTTTAACTATGTACTCTGATTCTGGTTCATACTCACTACAACGTTGCAAGAAGTATGCGTACAACGTTCACATCAAACTCACACCATTCGAAGTACGTTTGATTCATAAGCCTACTCATTTAGGTTCATAACTTTAGAAAAATAATTATAATACTTACAAATCATTCTTAAAAATTTGCAGTCTTACTTATTGTTGGATTTACAAAAAAAAAAAAAAAAAAAAAAAAAAAAAAAAAAAAAAAAAAAAAAAAAAAAAAAAGATCAAACACACAACCTTCTATTAGTGTTCGTACTCGAATCATACTTATTTAGTGATTCGTGTATACTTATGTTGAGTTATGGAGAGTCGAAATCAGCAACATCATACGTGTTGTTAAGTATGAATATGATGAGTACTTCAAACTTTGACTGTGAGTAGAATAAGTATGAATGCGAATAAGTATCAGAAAATATGAGTATAATTCGATTGTACTCATCTTTGTGAATACCCATTGCTGACCTCTGGTCGGTATTGACTGGATTCACGCTAGTCATGGATTACAAAGCCAAAAAAAAAAAAAGAAAGTAAATTTTTTTACGGTATTGGAAATTGATTTTCCTTATAACGGATAAAATAAATTTGAAACGATCTTCTCCACATTATTTTTCATTTTTCTACTTTTGCTTGTAAGTACATCCTAATTATTATGGGCAACACTGTTTATTAAATATTGCATTTACATTGGGACTGCGTAGTGGCATTAATGCGCCCAGGAGGGGGTTCTGCTTAACATATTATTTTGTATCTCCAATAATTTATAGCATTTTAATGAGCGTGTTCGTTCCGTAAGATATTTGTCTCTTTTTCTCTCGCTCTCTCTCTCTCTTGCTGTCGCTTCTCAGTGTAGACCTCTGTGTTAGTTCAAGTCTTTTATAAATTGTATTAACATCTCTCGATATTTGTGTATGGGAATGGGGAACATAAATCTATTATTGTGCGTTGGGCATGATGATTACCATGTTAATGTGTGGTATGTGATGGACGAGAGTGATGGAGTGATGGGCCTCATCGATACGATCAGATCAATTCGTTAGATAGACCGCTGAGTGTTTGTATGTTTGTATGATTGTTGTTGTTATTGTTATTTATTTATTTATTATTATTATTATTATTTTACCATCATATTGTAGTTTATAGTTTTGTCTCATTATTACAAGATTTTGTATGGCTTTTTTGGTTTTCGAATGAATGTTGCTTATTTAATGACCTTAACTAAGGCTCTTCTTCTGTTTTTTCTGTTTATTTTCTTTTCATTTCTATTCCTTCTTTTCTTTTCTTTTTTTTTTTTTGCTTTCTGGTTTTTTGCTCTTTTGTTTCTTATAATTTTATTTTGTATTTGTTTTTTCCCCCGTTCACCCGTTTTAATTATGACGAAAGAAAAGAAAATGTAAATATGAATGTGAGAATGTGAGAATGTGTGTAAAAGAGTCATTTATTGCATTTGAAAACTAATAACAGCGTTCATTAAAGAAAGAAGCGGTAGTAATTCAGTCCCTCACTCATTTCACTGATAGAAGAGTCAGTCAGTCATACGAGTGGTAAAAGTAAGAAATTCTAAAACCAAAACAGTGTATCCGTTGGAGAGTTAAAGAGAAGAGTTAAAACGAAAACCAAAACCAAAGGCGAAACCAAAGTCTTTTTCATCGTCATCGTCATCGTCATCGATATTTATTTATGATGAAATTGTTTTTTCTGTTCTCGTCTCCTCCTCTTTCTCTTGCACAACTCCTTCCCCTTCTCATTGCCTTCATGTATACATACACACAAATTAGATATGAAAAAGGCCACTCATTATTATCGAATGATTAGTGAGTGAGTGAGTGGTGGTTCGTTTGTGGATTCTTCGAATTAAAATATAATTTAACCGTACTGAGATATCTTTTCTTTTAATTTTCAATTCTATTGGGAGTTGAAAGAATTATTAACGAGAATTTTGATTTTTATGGTATGTTCCGTGGTATTAAGATCTAAAATTTATAATCAGAATTTAGCAAATGAACACATGATTTTACTTTTTTCTCTCTTTCTTAAATAATTAAACACTTCCACGGATTCCACAGAGTAATGAAAAGTCTCGTTTGCAGCTGCAGTGTCTACACTCCATGGAGAGTGTCTTTAGAATAAGTGACACATCTCTCTATCTATCTGTCTCTTTTTTTCCTGTATACAAAATATAATATTTTTTGGAAATTCAAAACTTGAGACGGCACTTCCAGCTACAATATCGTTAATGTTAATAAATGGCTATTAATTAAGCAAATTAGCTATGGCAATAAGATTTGATTGGTATGTTATAAATGTTTTTATGTAATATACAGTAGGTATACATCCATATTTACACACATAAGTCATATTAGAAAATCCCTTTATGAGGTCTGTTTAAAAAATAATAAAACCTTTTTATATATTTGAGGGATAAAGCTACCCGATATCAAACGGATACCGGACATATGTTGATAGTATCGACACGAAAGAATAGATAGGTAGGTAGGTGTAATGTAACAGACCAGAGTGTCTGGCAGGCATTGAACCCACGACCATCACGCTAATAGTCTAGCACACTATTCACTAGACTTTTATGGCACCCAATCTAATCCGATTTGATAATATTAATCTCCTTATTTTTTTCTTTGCTTTCCTTTCACTTTTCATTAAATACCTACAAAATGTATGCACTTCACTTATTAGAGACTACTCTCTCTCTCTCTCCCTCTCATTCTCTCAAGATGTAGCTCAGCCTGATCATTGTTCTTAATGTTACCTTCTCTGTGAGATCAGGACGACCTCAATTTTTAATATTCTATAGACGATTAGGAACAGTGTTTCGTTTGCTTGGGTTTTGTACTCGAAGAACTTTTATCACAACGCCTTTCATAGACAGCAGCACGTTAAAACAGAAAATATGTCATCTTTGATGTGTGTGTGAATGGGAAGTTGAAGCACCATCATTAGAGAAGTTGTTGACGATTGACGGTGCTAGTTGGTTATACATATTTTGACAATGACACATGTATCGTAAATTGAACGAATGAACATTTTTTGTTTTTATTTATTTATTAAATTACAATACAATTACAAATTATATTCTAATTATATACGAGCGAAGTAACTTGACCATATGTTCGGTGTAGTGTCACAGACCAGAGTCTCCGGTGGGAATCGAACCCACGACCCTCACACTAATAGTCTAGCACACTACCCACTAGACTACCAGGCCACCCATTTTTTGTTTTTGTTTTCAATACATTATAAAGAATATTTATGTTTGTTATACACGCAGCTTAGAAAGCTATAATCTATGGAAAGCAATGAGAGCGATTGCCGAGCCGTAAGATAATTTCTAGTAGGTGGTGTGTTGGCCTATTAAACGCAAGGCCACGGTTCAAACCCCACGTCAGACATCAAAACGAAAATATAAAAAAAAAATATTTTTTCGGTGACTTCCTCTCAGCTGATTTCTGGCAAAAACTCTGAGAGTAAATAATAAATCTGCCATGAAAAAGTTTTTCAAAATCTGTCGTTCGGGGCCGAGTTTAAACTGTAAGTCCCGCCATTCATGTATAAAATAAACACACACAACATAAGTGGTGCGAGAAGCTATGTCGTAATCCTGACTGAAGGGTTGTAATGACCAATTATGTATGTATGTTATGTATGATATACGGAAATAATCGAATTGTTCGTTAATGAAATTTCATTTTTAAATATGCCATAAGAAAAGATTCATTCGCCAGACCGATATCGATACCAATACCGATAACTGAGTAAGTAAGCCTCTAATTAAATAATTTATTGATAAAATTTAATTCATTTTCTTTTTCCCTTCTTAATATAAACTGCTTGTGAATAAATCAGACAAGAAGTGTGTGTTATTCTTTATCTTTTTCGGTGTTTTTCTTTTGCCGTTTATAATTCGATAAATAGTCAATAAATTTTAAAATATTTATTTATTTTTGTTCTCTGAAATCCTTTTAAGCGAAATTTGTTGAAATTTATTGAAAACTTAATGAAACATTATGTTGATGTTGATGATGTTGTCGCAAAAGCTTACGATGCATTTGAATGGGTCTTGGAAAATAATTCGTTTAGCATTTCCTTCTCCTCATTATTTATTGATTTGCATTATTTATCATGATGTTTTCAATACCTACCAATTTTTCCAATCTAAAACTCCATTTCGAGTCCATAAATCATCAAAATCTTGAAAAATAAATATCAAATACAGACAAAGAAAACAAAAAAAAAAAAAAAAAGAGAAAACAGCAGTAAACAATGAATTGTGACGCAAAAAGCAAAGATCGCGCGATTATTTGAATTTGTTTAGTATGACGGCGTTCATCACTCGCAGGGCAATAAATCGATCCAGTTTGACAGGCGGCATGTTAAACAGTGACAACAACTGTTTTATTGACAGATGCGACAACGTTGATGAGACGACGGTGTTGATGATGATTTGAAATACCATTTTTTTGTTTGTTTGTTACAAAAACCCCCTTAACATAAAAGTTGCTTTTTAATAGGAAATTAAAATTTCAATTTTTGCTGTCTCTAGGGTCGTCAAGTATGTATGAATGTATGTGTGAGCGAGTGTGTGTTTTAGTGCCAAATTAAAGTAATTAAGGTTTTTGTTTGTTTTTTTTTTTTTTTGTTTATGTCTATAATCAATATTAGAAGTATTTGCCAGAAAGCTGGTGCCAAGTCAGCCCACTCAACCAGACGTTTAAGCACTAATCCAATCATTTAAGATTGTAAAATAACCAGAACAACAATAACAACACAGTAATAAAAACAACTGTGAAAAACAGTATAAAAAAGAAAAAAAAATTAATAACGTTTCTTTGTTTTTGTACGAATATACATATGTACATATATATGTATGTATGTATGTTTTTATTGTTTTTGCGCTTGCGGTTAACCACACCGCCGCCACAGATCCAGAACCACATGACACTCTAATAAACATGTTTAATGATCTTCCCCGTTTGATTTGATTTGATGTGATTTGATACAACTTATGTATGAACATACATACTTACATATATTTGAAGTGTGTGGTTGTGTTTTCAATTTTATTTGATTTTGATTGAGTTTGGTTTGAACTTTGCAGTTTCTCTTCAAATACGCACACACGACACATTCACACAATTATGAGGGTTTATATGTGACGTTTTGTTCTTTAATAATCAATTTATCTATCTTCCTATCTCTCTCCTCTCTCTCTCTCCCTCTCTTATAAATTGTATCTGAATTTGGCTAAAAAAGAACGTTTTTTTCGTTTTTCTTTTGGAATTTATTGCCTGTTTAAAGCGAATTGTTGAAAATAGAAAATAGAGCCATCATAAACTACAACAACATAGTTATTATTGTTGTACTATTGAAAATATTTAAAAATACATTTTCACATTAAAACAGTTAGTAACGATTGTATCGATTGAATCGAATTTCATGTCAGACGTTAACACCCACCTTTTGAGACAAAAAAAAAATCGAAATAAACAGACAAAAGATAAATGGTCAAATGGATTGACAGATTTTTTGAGAAACTCTGCATGGCTTTTTTTATTTACTCTCAGAGATTTTGCCAGAAATCCGCCGAAGAAATATTTTTTCACATTTCGTTTTGATGTCTGACCTTTGGTTTGAACCAGCGACTTGATTTCTGCCTACTACTGCTCAGAATATTGTCAAACCAATTGTGAAGTCTTTTCATCTATTCACCAAAACTATACATACATAATTGGCCATTACAACCCTTCAGTCAGGATTACGGCCTAGCTTCTCACACCAATCTTGTTGTGTGCCTTAATTTTATACGAGAGTGGTGGGACCTACAGTTCAACGTCGACACCGAACGACAGATTTTTTTAGAAACTTTTTCATTGCAGGGTTTTTACTCTCAGAGTTTTTGCCAGAAATCTGCTGAGAGGAAGTCGCCGAAGAAATATTTTTTTCATATTTTATTTTTTGATGTCTGGCCTGGGTTTTGAACCCGGGCTTTACGTCTAATAAGCGAACACACAACCTACTAGACCACGGCGACTACCAAAACTATGTATGTGTATACATACATACTGTACATATGTATATACTGCATATAAGATGAAATGTCATTAGATACGTATGTATGTTCATTCATTCATTCATTCGGCATTTGAGACAGATTTTTTATTCAACAATATTTATACGCTTTCCTTTAATTCTTCTCAGATATAATACCAATGGCAACGCTTATAGGCCAGCAATGAGTATTTTTAGCAATGTAATCTACTCGTTGAAAATCATCTTAACATTATGGGAATTTAACTTTTCAATTCTCTTTATAATATTACAATATGTATTCGTTAGTTGGTTGGTTGGTTGGGTTTCTGTTTCAGTGCAAAAATGGTTTGCTGGATTATTCGATAATTTATGCAAAATGGATGGGGAATAAGAATTCAAATTAATAAATTTGTTTAAAATAAATATTTATTATAAAATTTTATTGAGTAGACATTGAAATTATAAATTAATTAAATGAGTAAATAATTGGCAATCAAGCACAATGGCAAAATTTCAGTCTCTGGTAAACAGTGTATGAAATAACGGCATGCGCTGCTGTGTATAATTCAAAGGTCAAAATTCTGGCGATCATGCAGACAGGATTTATTTAAATTCCTTCACATACTAAATTATACAAGATGTGTTTATGGAAACAAAAACAAAAATAAAAATAGTTGATGTTCAAGTTGTCTGTCATGTGATATTGTGTAGAGTGTGTACGAATTAATTGTGTATCTCAATATTATTGCATTATGTACTCTAATATTCGAATACTTGTTAATTTTTTTTTGTAGGAAAACATATTTTAAACAAAAATTAGAATGTATCATACAAAGGTACAAAGACCTTCAAAGTGTTTGTTTGGAAATTGAATTTTATTTGCCTTAAAAACATTCGTACAAATTTAAAATTGATTCCGCACTTTCCATTTTCTAAAAGTACAATTCAATGCACAATTGCAATTATAATTTAAGAAAAAAAAAACAAAAAACAACAGCAACAATATAAATTGTAATTAAAATTTTCTTCATCGCACTAATGACTTATGGACTGTAGACTCACTGTCACTGACGGGATTCAATACGTGGTGGCGTTGGTTGATAATTCCATTTGCTACAGTGCTACAGTGAATCCAGAATCACGAGTTTATTTTTTTTATTTGAATTGTATTTACTTTTTTTTATTGTTATTAAATGAGTTTTTAATTTTTTATTTCAATATTCTAATTTCAAGCTTTGCATTTTCTTAGCCCCCCCCCTTAGTCCCCTTAAACTCAACCCATAACCGTTCTAAAAAGCTGTTGACTTTTGTGGACGTACGTACAGATTTAATAGATATACAGGGTATACAGTGTATGCATGTGTATGCATGTAAATAATTTAAATGTTTTAAATATTTTTTAAAGTAATTCTTAAAATTTTTCTAAATTCTGGCATTAATTTAAGCGGAAATTCCATAGAGAATGCCCGTCCCTCCCCTTCCTTACGTTGGTTAAGTAAAAAATTTATTATTTTTCTGAAAAATAAAAATAAAAAAACGAAAATAAATAATGAAAACAATCAATTTAACAATTGTTTAAATGACGAGAACTACCAGTTTTTATTTTCGTTTAAACGTTTTTTTTATTTTTTTTATATTTTTTTTTAATTTTTTATTTGAATTTACCATTTGGCGTTGACGTTGACTTTTTCTTTGTATTCGTAGAAGAGGGGTTTTGTTATGCAAATTTTCTGTGTTACTAATTGTGTGTTATAATAGTTGTTGTTGTCGTTATTTTACTGTCAAATAATGAGCATTAAAACGTGAATTTCGTTGACATTTTCTATATTTATATATATATATATTTATATATATATTTATATATATTATATATATATTTATATATTTATTCGTTTTTTTTTTTTTGGTTATTGTCTCAAATGTAGACAAATTAATTAACACCTGAATGCGACATCCCTCCCGCCCAGCATTTGCATACAATAAAGCAAATACCTGCAAAGCCACTAAATGGCGCCATATTCGAACACTACACACATACATATGTACATACATACATGCAATGATAACATAAAATCCTAGTTTTTAAAATATATCTCAAGATGCTTCTTAGAAAACTTAACAACAATAACAAAACATTTTCTTTTAAGCAGCAAATTATTTCCGTTTCAGTTTCTAAAGATTACAGTTTTTTTTGTTTTTGTTCTTATGCACCCTGTTTCTAGTTTCCAGGAAACTTGGCATCTCTTTTCGTATACATACTTTGTATTGTGTATTCCTATACTCTAGATCTAGTGAAAGTGCTGTGCTGTTTAATTGCCAAAGAAAAGAATGTCTTTGGCCAATCGAAATATTCCGTCTGCCATAATGTGATGCAAAGGAACAGGATAATCAGCTGCCAATTTCTGATAACTGGTGATACAACAAAAAAAAAAAAAAGGCGAGAGAGATGAAAGAAGCGAAAAAAAAATATTAAAAGTGGGCATAAAATGAAACAGCAATGAAAACGAATCGGCCATGGCAACACATTTAAAGGCCATCCACCAAATGTTGTGCGATAATTACAGTATTTTACCACACCACTAACGAAGACAGACGACCCACACACAGGTCTACAACACATCTATGTATGTATATATACGGGAGTCATTAACAAAAGGCCACAAAGTTATTGACAATTTACGAGCGTAACGTACCAACGAAATAAACGGGACAACCAACACAACTAAACAGTTCGTCTAATACAAAACTGTTTAGGGATCTTATTGTCAAACTCACACACACACACATACAGGCACGCAGACACATGCTTATTATTGGCCTTCTCACGTTCAGAGAAAATGATTGGAAAGGTAATTTGGGTCAAATTGTCTTAAATGAGTGTGTAATTTCTGATTTAAGCAAAAGGGAAGAAGAAAAAAAAAAAACAAAAAACTAAAATCAAAAAAAGGCAGAATAAATGATTTCGTGATAATAATTCCTTTTTTTCTTCTGTTTTTTTTTTTTTTTTTTGGTAATTTGTTAAGATTTCTTCCTCCCGTTTTCATTGATCTTTAGCGTCTTACAATAACAAAAACAACAACAAATGTTATCGAAAGGTGTGTTTTTCTTTCGTTTCGTTTAAAAGCCATCGTCATTGATTTGCTGTTGATTTATCGCCTTGAAAAGGTACCAAGTCTGTCATTTCATTGATAAAATGTAAAGATAAAGACACATCATCAATTTGTGGTACTTTTTCCCTCACATGGTAGCCAAAGTCTATAAAAAACACAAAAAAAAAAAAAGAAAAATATTCGGCCTCTTTAAACAATACGAAACAATAAAAATAAATACAAATGAATGTTAAAGGAAAGAAAACAAAAACTGTGTACTATTGTCTGGCTGACTAAGTGCTGACATCTTAACTACCGTTTAAACGACTGATGAAAAGTGTCAACAATTTGTCAAATCCATAGATTTACGAGTGCCACTTACAGTTTGCAACCACCATCGCCACCGCCATTGCCATCACCATCACCATCATCAATTTCAACCATGGATGGATGGCATCTAGTGACGACGACATTGTTATTGATGTTCTCAGATCCATCATTCCTATTCATGATCATCATGATCATCATTTTGTCTCTTCTTTAGTAGTCATTCATTTCATTTCATTTCATTTCATGTATTCAGCGTACAAATATGTACATTAAACTGTTCGCGTATTGCAGACAAACCTTCAAAACGAGTAGAATGTGTGGCATGATGCACAGCAATCTTATATCTGATTGGTGGGCGAATTTTGTACTTTTGTACACTGACAGCAACAATTCATAAAAAATGAAATCCAATTACAGACGATAAATCGTAACATTGATACAACAGAACTCATAGACTCATAGAATGGGGCCACCAAGGCAACGAAATGAAAGGAACGTTTTATGTCTAAAAAAAAGAAATTATTTTTGTTGTTTTTATTTTATTTTTATTTTTTAATAATACCAGCTTCATATGTTATTATGATTCAATATGATAACATATTGTTTTTATCAAAATAATTGTTGTACTGCCAAAACCCAACGTGCACCAAGTCATTGGCTCAGATGATATGGAAATGTTTATGGATATTTTCGACATCAGACTGACAACCTAAGTCCAGAAACATAAGAAAAAATTAACAGAATAAAATTATGTTTGTTTTAAATAAGCCTGGTTCATTACTGAATAAAACAAATATTTTAACTGAGTACCAGAACGAGTATATATATATACGAGTATTTACATAGGTATTGAACGTACCTACCACAGATGAGCAATGAGTATTCAAAAAGATGAGAAGAATCGAATCATACTCATAACTTCGAATCTCTACTCATATTCATACTTAACAACACGTGTGATGTTGTTGATTTCGACTCTCCATAACTCAACATATACTTACTTACTTACTTACTTACTTAATTGGCCATAACAACCTGTTTAACAGATTTCGGCCTGCCGCAGCACATCCTTCCAGGCGCCTCCGCGCCTACGCCAGTTGGTCACACCAATCGATGACAGGGCTTCCTCGATTTGGTCCTTCCAACGGATACAAGGTCGTCCTCTTCGCCGACTTCCGCTGGTACCCGCATCAAATACTCGTCTCGCCGGAGCATCCTCATCCATTCGAACGACATGGCCGAGCCAGCGCAGCCGCTGGATGTTAATACGCTGTACAACGTCAATGTCGTTGAGGAGCTCATACAGCTCACTGTTGAATCGGATACGGAAATCATCGCCAACACGCACTGGACCGAAGATCTTACGTAGGACTTTTCTCTCGAACACTCTCAAGGCCGCTGCATCAGTACTTAATGGGGTCCATGCCTCAGCGCCATAAAGAAGCACGGGTAGGATGAGTGTCTTGTAGAGTGTTAGTTTGGTCGCTCGAGAGAGGTCTCTGCTACTCAATTGCCTATTGAGACCATAGTACTCAACATATACACGAATCACAAAATAAGTACAATTAGGGTACGAACACTAAAATACTCACTGGAAGGTTGTGTGTTTTCTCTGCTTGCTGCCTTTGTCTGTCTTTTTTGCTTATGTGTCTGTTTTTTTTTTTTTTTTGTAAATGCAACAACAACTAAGACTATAAATTTTGATGAATGATTCGAGCCACTCGTATCGTTTATAAGTAAGTATTATAATTATTTTTCTAAAGTTATGAGTCTAACTGAGTAGGCTTATGAATCCAACATATTTCGAATGGTATGAGTTTGATGTCAATGTTGTACGCATACTCATTGCAACCTGTACTTATAAATTAACGTTGTAGTGAGTATGAATGAATCAGAGTAGTTAAATTTCAATATTGTTGAATCACTTATATTCAAAATTTTATGAGTGCTTATGAGTAGCGAAAAAACGATTCTTTGCTAATTTCTGGTAACTATATATGTATGGCAGCATTCATTATGTGGTACTTTATTCAGAATAGTGATTTTAATTACTTCTCTGACATTGCCTGTGATGCTAGTTTTATTTGTCCTTTTTCTGTCTTCGAATGTGTTCGTCATTTCTTCTATCATTTCTTTTCACTGTCATTTCTAATTTTGTTTTTGGAATCTTATCGAAAATCAAAAGAGTAAAGAAATTATTTTTAAAATGTATATAAATTTCTCGAATTTATTTATAATTGAATTAATAGTTGAATGGATATTTAAACTTCCTGTTCCTGTTCCCATTTTAATACAGTACTGGATATGTTTGTATATGTATGTATGTAGTAGGCATAACTATAAGGGTACATACGTACATATGTATATCCTGAAACCATACAGATGATGTCATTTGGTTACAATGAAATTGATTTGGGTTGAGCTGGGTTGGTTTTGATTGCCTGGCGAGTCGTTGTAATCCTGCTCTCACATTTTGGTTTCCTTTTCCTACCTTCTTTTTCGAAACCGCAAATTTTGTTTTTGCCAAGTATTATTCATACTTTTGACAGGGCAAAAGGAAAAACACACAGGAAACAATGGCAATAACACAGCCTAGAGCATTCGATTGTGTAGTGGACACAATAGGTGAGTGTAACAATAAAATAACAATAATTATGCAGAGGCAAACAATTGGAAGCCATACGTATGTATGTATATCAGGACCAATGCGAATATTTTTTCATTTCATTTTATGGACTCCTTCATACTCACTCTTTAACTTGCTCTGTCAATTCCATAACATGGAGTCTCTATGATACACAATTATATTGAAATTAGAAAACGTGTCCCCGGTCACCTTTGTTTTCAATTGTTATGCCCTGTTACGTTACGTTCCGTTCCGTTTTACCATTTTTGCTTCATCATATTAAATTGAAAATCAGTTGCGGTCATAAAATGAGTTGCTTCAGTGTGGTCGTCAGTCAGCCATCTCAGTCAGCTGTCAGTCTTATTTTGTTTTCATTGTTCGTTGTGGTCACACAAGGGGATGATGATCGATGTTCCTTATTATACTACCGTTTAAGCCAAATTGATACAGAACTTCCTGAAAATAAACAAAAATTCCATTCCAACTGTTCGAAAAACAAAAAACTTAAATTCTTGAAAATTTTTACCAAAAGTACGGAAACTGTTGCAAATACCGCAAAAGATTGATTCGTTGAACATGATTACGAGCAAAAAAAAAACAAAACAAAAACGATTTTGCTTTAAAGGTGTTTTATAAAACAACAAAAAAAAAAGGGGGAGAAATGATTCATCATTTTTTGTTTTCTTAATTTGGCACATATCTGTGGCACGTACACACTGCAAAGAAAAAATAAAAACGAAGAAAAAAAAAAAGACTGTAACCATCGCCAGAGCTTCAGTGACAAGACGTATTAAATTCTTTCAATTCAAAGTTCGATTCAAGTTAGAAAATGCTTCTTTTAATTATCATTTTGAAGCTTCTTTTTATTCGAATTTTTTTAGAAACATTTTCAAGCTCAAAGATTAAATCTCAGCTACTGATTAAGATTTATTAGAGTCTGTTTTTTATGTAGTGACCCTGAATTCATTAAACTAATCAATTTATATGGATTTTACAGTGGTAAAGGGTCTGTTTTTAGTATAAATAGAACAAGAATTTCTTTAAAGAAAAATCTTTCTAATTTCATTATCAAATAGAGTCTGAAGAGAGCGGTTAGGCACTTTATTTTCTTTCTTTCCTTTTTTTTTTTTTAATTTTACATATGAAGTTTTCCCGATGTTCTTGGTTTTTTAATAACAATAATAAATATATGTAGTAAATATAGAGAGAACATTACGGTGGCGATAATAATTATAGGTACAGCGTCTTTAAAGCAAGCGGTTATCTAATATTGGCCAAGTTCTTATTTCACATACTATTTGACGACAATTAATTTTTAATTATTTTTTTTTTTCTTTTCTATTTTATGTGAGAGCTTAATCTTCAATGTATCCTCCTAATTAAGTTCGTTAGTGTCTCATATACATACATATGTACATATATGTATGTGTACATATCTATGTATGCATGCTGACCATCCATCGTCATCATCATCAAGTCAGCAAGTCAATAGAAAGAAGAAGATTTTTCCTGTTAATTTTAATAATGTAAACAATGTAAAGAAAAGTAAAATAAACAAAGGAGTAATGAACCGAAGATGCAACCGACAAACCAAACCAAACCAGCGAACAGTATACAGCAGTATTAGGCCCGGTTTTTAGAAAAAATGCTAAACACCAGTGTTAATGTTGCAAGAGCACATAACAACATATAACAACACATAAGAAAACAACTTATAAACAAAGCCACACACAGACACACACACACACATAGCGGGTCTTTAATGTTTGAGTTCTCTTTTCAAATACAAGTTAAACAAACTTCTTTAATATACAGAACGTTTACAATTTTTAAAATGCATAAATAACATCTGAGCTGTGCTGAGCTGAGCTGAGCTGAAAATCAAATGAATGAGTTGAGGTGTGCTGACACCGGCTATAATATAGTCGTTTGAATACAATTCTTGCATAAATCAAGTGTTTGCCAGAGAAGCCCAGTGTCGGTCTCAGTTTAACGATTAAATGTTGTCCTCAAGTAGAATTGTTGTCATCTGAGAAAATTGTACATTTTCTATCTGACTTAGTATATCGCGCCGGCAAAAAGAAACAAAATAACAGAATATTGGATGAAAAGAAACGAAAAGAAAAAAAGTTGAATGAAAAAGAAATTCAAACTTAAAATATCCTGTACTTACTACATACATGTATGTGCATATGTATGTATGTATGGATGTATGTATGTATGTATGTAATATACTATAACGCGTATTCATTCAATCACTCTCTAGCACGTATTTAGTCACTTATTTAATAATGTCGACCATACACATACAAACGTACGCGTATATGTTAGCAAACGTCTGGAGCTGAGATCTTAACAAATGATAGAAAGAAAGAAATTCCATTTGGATTCTCTTCCTCCCATTTAACCTTCAAGTGATTTTGATGGTGAGAAAGTGTGTGTGTGTGTGTGAGTATGTATTTTTAGTTTGTCAGTGTGTTGTTTTATGGCCAACATATGAGATTTTTCTTGGTTTCCCTTCCAGTGTTGTTGTTGTTGTTGTTGTTTCTTTAACTCTTACACTCATAATTTAATTGTGTTGGGGGCTTAACTGTCAAGTTAAAGGTTAATATGACAAAGAATTTCTATAATTACACACAAAAAAGTCAGCAACAACAGCAACAACAATTCTCTCACACACACCCATATTTAAAGAAATAAATTATAGAATAAGAGAGATTAATAAGGAAGGAAGTGGGGCGGGGGGAAAGGGGTGGTCCAGTTAAATGGGATAAATAAACCAACAAAAAGGCATTGGAATGAACAGATAAGAAAATATATTTTTGGACACATCAATTCAAAAAACAAATTCGAAAAGAAAACAAAAAAAAAAATCAATTTTAATTTTTGATTTAGATTGTGTTGTTTTTGTTGTTGTTGTCGTGGTTGTTGCTGTTTTTCTATTCCAAATTAAAGTCATAAATTCATTTCGAATAAAAACCCATACCAATACATGTACACCAACAACAATAATAATATCAGCACAGCACTCTCTTTGAAATATTTGAGTGAAGGTGCTGATTTATGAAGCCGTGATGCGTACATGTGAGTGAGTGAGTAAGCATGCGTGCCTATAGGATCAAAAGCGTGCGTGAGTGCGTGCGTGCGTACGTGTGCGATCGTATCAGTGAGAAGCAGTCAACATCTTACTTTACATACGAAATTAAATTTATTTCTGAAAATGTTGACAGTTTCCAATAAAATATTTTAACATGACTATTGTGAGAGAAGTGCTGACTGAGCAGCTCTTCTCGTCTCTTCTTTAAATAAAAAATTTAAAGAAAAAACAAATTTTTTTGTTGCCTTACTTTCAGTTGGCTTTGAATGTTTTGTTTCATCGCAGTTCAGTAGTCATTTCAGTAACCCAATACTTGTTAAAGATCTCAGTTAGAAGAGATGAAAGGTTGTAATAAACCATCGAAGCTGACAAGAAAACTTTCTCAGCGTTAATGGACGAACGGCGCTAAAAGAAATATTCAAATTTACTTTGCGATCGAAATCACACACACACATACATAATTTAGTGATTGAGGCGACTATTTAAGAAGAAGAAAAAATAAAAAATAAAATAGAATTGAATTGAATTGCATTAAAAACGAATTCACTAAAGGTTCTTTACTAGTTCGTTAATATTTTCAAATATCTCTCTGAAGAGATTTTTATGTATGTAGGTATGTATGTAGGCATATGTATGTATGTATAAGATTTCCGAATATGCAAAGTACACCCATACCTCACTTTGCGTCGTTTCTTTAGACAACCATGTAAGGATCGAAGATAGGTTCCAGGTTTCAATTGAACAAAGTAAACAATTAAAAAACAAAAATAATATAAAATGAAACGAAATGAAACGAAACGAAATGACACAACGCGAGGTATGGATGTATCCCAAAGTAAGTTGGAAAGAGTAATAGAAAGAAGAATGCAAATAAAATATTTTAATACTAATACATACATACATATATGCAGTTTCCAATAGACCTCAGAATTTTCTATCTCAGATATGGAAGTAGACTGAATTTGAACCGACGCAAAAGAGTTACATCTACAATAGAATTTTAAGGACAACGTGGTACATATTTGAATTTGCTTACAGATTACAAAATGGAACCGTTTTAAACCAGAAAAACGCAATTAAATTGTTTTTGGTAAGACCCTGCGAACGAAAGTATGTCATTTTGAAATATTTTAGTTTAGTATTCTATACGGCACGGTAGGTAGGCAATGAAATTAGCAAAAACTTTAACGTCCAAACATGCCAAACATGATCGTAAATTAAAAATTGTGTTTCTTTTTAGTTTTTCTTTCTAAAAAAAATAATACAACAACAAAATCATAAAAATATTAACTTTAGGCCTTTTTTGTTGCATGGAAAATAAATTAAAAAAAAAACACAAAAAAAATAAGTTTCAACCTCCGGCTTCAAAAAATCAAAAATGAAAAAGAATCCTCTGAGAGAAGATGATGCGGCTTTTAATATTCATACAAAATATAGTTTCGTTGTTTTTTATTTTTAATAATATTTTATAAATGTGATGGACTTACATTTTATTATAACATTATTTTGACAGATCACCCAGGATGACTTGAAAAGAGGGCATAAAAATAAACGAATGGAAAAGAAAGAAAGAAAAAAATTAAGAAACAATGAAAAATGTCCCAGACGGTAGTAAAGATGGCTCTTAATCTCGCTAGCTAGCTCCCTCTCTCTCTCTCTCTCTCTCCCACCTTCCGTCAGTTTCTCTTTGAAGGAAAACGTTGTGGCATCCTATTAAAAATTCCGAAATATTGTTGTTGTTGCTTTTGTTGCAGCAATTAAGATACAAGGGGCGGCAACACATTACCTTCTCTGGTATTGCTGTTGCCGTTGCCATTGCCATTGCCGTTTTTATTGAACGTTTTTCATTTAAATTATTGACTGGTCGTTATTAAAAATTACAACAACAACAACAACAACAACAACAACATATAACAAAAATAAAGAAGAAAAAAATCATAAAATACTGTCCCGGTATTTTTTGATAAATTTATTATCAACAAAATAAAGAAAATAAAAAAAAAAATTACAAAAACAAGATGTAGCAGACGTATTTGGGAAAATGATTGACTACATGTTTTAACCGTTTAAATTACGAAAATATAATAAAATGCTGATGCAGATGCAGATGCAGATGCAGACGCAGATGAAGATGTGCAAATATGGTCAAAAATCCAAAAAACAAAAATATAAAGAAAAACGCTTCTGACTGCTTCTGACTCCACCATGAGTAACAAATCTAATTTCTTAACAACAACATTCATATGACCGATACGAATAGGAATCTTCTTTGAAGACATAAAAATGACAGGAGAAAAGAACCCTGGTAACTATTGTCGTTGTTTTTTGGTACCAGCATCTGCATAGCCACACACAAATGACCTACAGCGCCGCTTCCAATTGTATTATCTTTCTTTAACAAATATAGGCAAAATACTCAAATAATTTTTCTACTTTTCCATTCTTTTATCATTCATTTAATTTTTTTTTTTGGTTACTTAACTGTGGTGCAAATGATGGAGGAGAGTTGCTGTGCTCGAAAGATGAAAGAATATGAAATTGAAAAAATATTTTATCGTTATCGGTAAAACGATCTATGAAATCAAAAGATAAAAATCAACTGCTGATACTGTTAAGCTAAGCGAATCGCTCTTAGTGAGCGAGCAGAACTAAATGGCAGTGTGTTGAGTATCATTAAGATCATATTTTGTTTGAGAATCAATTAAGCGCTCCATAAACAATACCTACAGCTAGCTATGAGTTACACTGAACAAAATTGCGTAAACCCGAATTTATTCATTCATTCATTCATTCATTCTTAACGCTAATAGCAAATACATATATTAGAGATCAGTAATGAGTATTCAAAAAGATGAGTAGAATCGAATTATACTCATAATTTCTGATACTTATACGCATTCATACTACTTTTAATATCATGAAACCTATACTCACATTCAAAGTTTGAAGTACTCATCATTCGTAGTTAGCAACGCGTATGATGTTGTTGATTTCGACTTTTCCTAACTGAACTTGTACACGTATCACTAAATAAGTATGAATCGCGTACGAACACTAATAGAAGGTTGTGTGTTTGATCAGCTTGCTGCCTTTGTCTGTTTTTTTTTGCTTATGTGTTGTTTTTCTGTTTTTGCAAATGCAACAATAACTAAGACTGTAAATTTTGATTAATGATTCGAGTCACTCGAATCTCAGGTGACAACTAATAAATCAACTGTGACGCAGGAAAGATGCGTTCGTACTGTGATTGGGACTTTGGAAAATACAGTTGGAATCTTTATCCCATCATAGTATACACAGTCGCTACATAGTGCACCGCTTTTGGTTGGTGCATGCATATACCACAAGTATCAATACAGTATGCGATTTAGGGGAATACCAATACTACCACGTAATACTGAAACAGCGTTAAGCGGAGCAGCATTTAGCGTAGTCTTACTGTAAATTTCAATATTGTTGACTAACTTACATATGTATAGTCCAAATTTCATGAGTGCTTTTGAAAAAACGATTCATTGCTGACCTCTGATACATACATAAAGGGTCATTACAACCCTTCAGTCAGATTATGGACCTAGTTTCTCACACCACCTATCTCGTATGTGGCGGGACCTGCGGTTTAAAGTCGACTCCGAACTACAGATTTTTGAGAAACTTTTCATGGCAAATTTTATTTACTCTCAGAGTTTTTGCCAGAGGAAGGTACAGAAGAAATATTTTTTCATACATATTTACATTTCGTTTTGGTGTCTTACCTGGGGTTTGAACCATGGCCTAGAGAAGAGCTTAAAGATGCCTTAACAATGGGAAATTCGATTTTCTGTTAGAATGTTAGGAACTTATTCACAACGCCCATCACAATGATAACGATGTGTTAGAATGTTAGATGTGTGGTCGTTTGAGCGAAGTAAAAACCTAGTCATAGTTATTGCGAGAAGTAGTTTCACTACCCCCACTTTTTATAAACCAAAGGAAAAAAGCTATTCCTTTAGAGTTCTTAAAAACAAAAGGACTCTTTTAGTAGAGGAAATGCAATTGATTTCTTCACCTGTAAACTGAGAAAAAAAATAAAAAAAAGAATACCGCCTGAAAAATAAATCGAATAATTTTTGCTGTGCTGTTGTTAATTAAAGAAAAAAAAATAATAATAATAAAAAAAAATTAAGAAATAAAAGAAAGGAAAAGAAAATAAAAAAAGAGTAATGGAAACATAGAGCAGTAGAGTAAACTAAAGGAAATACTGGTCTACCAATCGATTGTCCGGCCAGCGTATAGCAGCAGACTCTTCTTTATTTTTCTTTCGAAACAGGTTCAAATGCCGACACAAAAATTAAGGAATTCTGATAAAATTTATACTGTTTGTTGTTGTTGTTAGTTTTTATTTTTGAAAACTTAATTTTAAAACAGTTGTAGCAAAGTCCTGTGTGTGTTTTTTCTGTGTTTTTTTTTTCGTTTTGATTTTTCATTCTTCTCTTTTTTTTGGCCAGGATGTTGTGGTGCCTGATGCCTGGTGCTGGTACTGGTGTTGATGACTACATTTGGTGAAAAAAAAAAAATTGGAAATTGAAATTGAAATTTTTAGGTATCAAGACAAGAAGAAAAAGAACAAAAAAAAAACATGAACATGTGCTTAATGGTTGGTTAATAATGGCTTTTTAAAAAACCAATGAATGCTGGCTGTGGTTGTGACTGTGACTATGACTTTGGCTGGCTGGCTATGGCTGTGGTTATAAGATGATGATGATACACCATAACCATTTTGATAAGATAACAAACAAATAAGCAACCAACAACTAAATTATGGTGTATAAATTATTATTAAAATGAATATAAAATTGTTAATTATAATTGCACACGATTAAAGATTATCGAAACATAATTCATTGTCATCTTCTTATCTTTTACGATGATTAGCAAAAGAGTGGAGAGATGGCGTCTGTGTGTGTGTCCTCTCAATTCACAGGAATTATTCTTAGAAATTTTCCCCACCTTGTTTGTTGTTGTTCTTTTTTTTTCTTTCTCGTTTTTAATGCCAGTTGTTTTATGTTTTATGTACTGATGACAATATTTTTTTATTTTTTTTTCTGTTTACGTTAAACAAAAGGTGTTTTTCATTTGGTTATTTAATATTTGGTCTATTGATTTGTAATTCTTTTCGTTTTTCTTTTAATATTCCCATTAAAGGAAAAAAATACTATCCTGATGGGAAACAATGACGCCACACTCGTACATATTTATGTATGTATGTATGTATAGAGGTGACTTGTAATCAAATGAAAATTATAATTTTGCGTGTAAATCATATTTATTTAAGCGACAATAAAAGAAAACAAATAAAAAACTGTTTTGTTGAATAATTTTGGTAATAGAACAGCGGCAACAGAGAAAACCAGGCTAATTAATCAATTTGTTTTCTTTTATTTTGTAAATTTATTTGTGGTTACGACTCATAACAATCCTGGGATAATAATTTACTAAAGAAAAAAAAACAACAAAAATTTTAATTGTAATATTTACAATATGACATATTGTTTATTGTTTAAATAATAAATAATAAATAATAAAAAAAAATATGAAAGGAAAATGGTGCACATAAATCATAGATCCATTACAGTGCCTTTATGTATACGGACGCCAAAAGGCGGTAAAGTTTTTTAAAACGATCCTTTGAAGAACACACAATAAGACTTTCTCAACGCAGCTATGTACTATGTATACATGAAAAGAAGGATATATTCTTTTTTTGTAAATTCTAAACGTCCAGCAAGTAAATCTTTAACAAAGCTGCCAGATTGTGAATATTTGCATCCTTAATAGAGGGAGTTTTTTTGGAGTAAAAATTCGTTAGGGTAAGTTTTGGGGCGTAAAAAAATGTATTTGTGGTGTTTTCGGAAGTATTGTCTCTTATTGCAGAAATGTTAAGAGTGCTCATATGTTTTGTCATTTCGATGTACATTTCTGGATTCAAAAAATTACATTTTTGTATGCTTTAATTACTTCAGAGCAATAGAACTAAGTTAGAAATTATTTAATTTTGACAGGATGTAAGCGGCTGACAGCGTTGAAAATTCTATATATACATATATATATATGTATGTATGTATGTATACATGAAATAAAATTGTATATTTTTTGGCAATCTTGATTTTTAACGATCAATCGGTCAATCTAAAATGATTATAATAAAGAGATTCTAAAAAATATTCAAGACAAGGTACTCCACATACATAATTCGCCATTACAACCCCTCATGTCGTGTATGTTAATTTTATACGTGCGTGGCGTGACCTACAGTTTACAGTCGACTCCGAACGACAGATTTTTTGAGAAACATTTCATGGCAACTTTATTTTCTCTCAGAGTTTTTGCCTGAAAATTTCTGGCAAGGAAATAAGTCGCCTTCTGCTGAGAGGAAGACGCCGAAGAAATTTTTTTTTATATTTTCGTTTTAATGTCTGACCTGGGCTTTAAACCATGGTCTTACATCTAATAAGCCAACACTTCGACTTCATTTCTACTAAATAACGAGCTGATCCAAAATCTCCACAAGTAGATTAATTAATAATCTACGACACGACTTCCTAATCGTTCATAAGAAATATTAGCTAAACAAAATAACCCAGAATAACATAGCTCACGAGCACAAATTCCAGTTAATTTAAGTAAGTTATTGTCATCAATCCTGCTCTCTTTGGCTAGCATAATATTCCACAGGATTTGAGAAACGAAACTTGTGAATCATATAACCAACTACGTCACATCTTTAATAACTAAGGATTGAGATGGAAGATGTTACATACATACCCAAATGTGGAAATTTCTTGAATATTTCTTTCTATGTATGTATGTATGTATATGTACACTCTTCATTTCAAATTCTTTGCGTTTTTTTTGCCTTTTTTGCTGCAATTATTTACCAGATACCTTGACCACATCCTGATTTCCTGAAACTTTACCACGAAATTATGGAATTCATTGAAATTAATTTTTTTTTTTTTATTTTTCTGTTTTTTTCTTTGAACAGCTGGAAGCAATCATTTTTGTAATTGAATATTAAAAAAAAAAAAAAAAAAAGAAATGAAAAGGCGAGAAAGTGACAATAATTTTTCAGTTAAAAACCTACACAAAACCGTTAAACGCCCCATAAATGTCAATAATTTAAAGGACAATTACAAAGAAAAATGTTAAAGGAATTGCCACAACGTTTGCCAACACACCCAAACCAAAAATTTAAAACAACAACAACAATAACTACACAAAACACGAAAAAGCCAACAATAATGATAACAATAAGTGCGTGCGACAACATTTTAGGGATGTTACCAAATAAAAATGTGTGTCATTATTTGCAACACACAATATACACAAATAACAATAACAATAAGCAATGAACAGTAAAAATAACAATTATAATAATAAACATACACACACGTTTTATTTTTACATTTACTTTTTTTTCTTCTTCTTTATTTTGTTGTTGTTGTTGTTGTTGTTATTAATTTCCTTTGAGCCATTAATGTTGATAATGCGTTACGCCCTTAATTTCCACCCATGACAATTAACAGTTGCCCGACTGTACGTACATACACATTAATGAACAACGTAAACAATTGAAATAGAAAATGGGAAAATGGAAAAATGACAAAAACTACATTTAATTACAATTGGAGGGAAAAGGATTTTTAATGATAATTCATTGGATTCTTGGAAAAAATGAATAATAACACGTTTCTCTATGAGTTTCATTTTTTTGTTGGTTTTTGTTTTTCATTACGATACAAATATTACAATAATAATACCAACAACAACAACAACAACAATAGTAATGCTTATGAAAATTGTTTGCATTTTTATTGTAATTACACAGGAATATACATATACATATTTCTGTATATGTATGTGTTGTATTCGGCTTTTGTCGTTGCTAATATTTGAAAAATATTATATGTATGCAGCTTGTGAAGAGACGAAAGCTGTAGAGTCTCTCTTTTTTAGTTGAATGTGAGCACACGATAGTGATCTAATATGTTATGGACAATAGAGGAGCATTTTCGAATATTTTCTGAACATTAAAATCCTTACTTATGTATGTATGTATGTTGTTTATACTTTTGACTTTGACTTTTATCGTAACATGGTGTTGCTGTAAGCATACAAAAGATTCAGTTTTATCATCTTTGAATTTTTTTCGATACGAGCACTACATTGGTTTTAAAAGCGAATGTTAGAGTAGAATTTTGCAATCTAATTTCAGTCGTGAGTTTCCTGCAATTATTTACAGATTTCGTTATTACAACCCTTTAGACAGGATTACGACCCAACTTCTCTCACCACTTATGTATGTATGTATGTTGTGTGCGTTAATTGTATCCATAAGTGGTGGAAGGCCTGTAGTTTAAAGATGACTCCGGACGACAGATTTTTTGAGAAACTTTTCATATTTTACTCTCAGAGTTTTTGCCAGAAGACTGATGGCAAAATATGAAATATTTTTTCATATTTCGTTTTGTTCGAGATGTCTGAGATTCACAGAACATTACCTACTGAACTACGGCAATTAGCCAATAAATTTCATAAGATTTCAACTTGATTTAAGCTAATGTTGCGTTCATTTGCGTATGTTTCCCGTTGTAATGTGAATGAACATTTTTGGGCATTCGTTTTTGGGCGCCACATAGTATTTAAGTATTTCAACAGCATGAAATACCATGGAATACCTTTTGTAGAATGGAGGAGCATTACCTTTTCTCTTCGGATGTCCTTCTTGCATTATTCTTTGGATTTGTTCAATATTGTTATATTCCTTTCTGAATACATATTGATGCATACATGCTTGCACTTTATATTGGCAGTTCAGTTTAGATATCTCAGAGGTATTTTCAATAGTTTTGAATGTATTTGAAATGAACTTACTGGCCTAGAAGGCTCCGCTTTTGCTTGTTCCTTGCCAGACTTATTTATCATTCTCATTAGGGCATCTGTCTACGCTTAAGCGTAATATACTAGTCGTAAAAGTGTATGCAGTGTTTTCAAGATATAAAAAGGCATCCTTATGGTACATCTCTAGACTCATCTTATTGCTGATATTATCAATTCTAGGAGCATCGCTTGGATTGAGTTGTACACTTTACTTTTCTTAATATCCCTGAACTTTAATCTTATCGGGAAAATTTTAGTTTAGAAAATCTAAACAAGCTTTTACTAGAGCAGTTAATCGCAAGTGAAGAGAGTGTTTCACTCTAGTATAACCGATATTGTGTCAAGCAAGCCACAAAAGAGTTGCGAGCATTAAAATTATCGGCAACAGCAGTTGTATTGTGGCATGAAATCTTAAGGATTGTCATTGGATGTCGAATGAATGCCACTTGTTGGCCAAAAACCAAATAGTATTACGTAGCTTAGAGGAGTCACACATGGGTCAGAGTTAGTTTCTTGTTAATCCTATAGAAAGTCAGTCTTTTAATTTCTCTCACTCTCTCTCTCTCTGTGTTTGTTAGTCAAAGTTTCGTAGCTGAAAGCAAATTGGGTTATTTAACCATGACAATATTTGCTTTCATTCTAAGCAAACGAAAATAAAACGGAGAAAATATTAAGAAAATGAGGAAGTGTACCAAATGAATATCAAAAAAAAAAGAAAAACAGAATCAATAATAGAGAGAGAGAGAGAGAAATAGAGAGCGAATGAATCATTTCAGATCGTTTTGAAGTGAAAAATAAAAAAATAAAAAATATACGAAAATAAGAAGAAGAAGTGAATTCCAATAAGGCCTTTTAAAGAAATTTACATAAAAATATATTTCGTCTTATCTTGTGTGTGGCAGCAGCACGTCGTATTTGTCTTTTAAATTCCACCTAATATTTGTTTAACTCTTCTTCTTTTTTCTTTCCTTCAAATATACATACATACATATATGTGTATATATAGACGACATACACATATACACATACATACATATACATACATATGCGAATGGACTATGTATGAATGTATGTATGTATGTATGTATGTCATTCAGTCATTCATTCGGATGTATACATTTTGTATTGATGATGAATTCTCTGGCATGAACAATACACACATACATATGTATACCAAAGAGTACCTGCTAAATGTTTTTCTGTAGTTCTGTGCCAGCATCTGATATCAGGCGAACGAAGACTGTATGGTTGGTTGGTTGGTAGGCCTGTTGGTAGATCATTTTTGGTTGTCAGTGTTGGTCAAAGAGTTGTAATGGGCTATTGGCCGTAATATCAACAGCAGCGTTTCACTCTTATCGGAAATACCAAAATGAAATAAAAAAAAAGATTGGCTTTGTTTTTTGCCGGAGCCACTTGAGAATCACTCTGAATCATTGAAAGACACGCAGAAATATGGAAATAAAATAGAAAAACTGAACTGAACTGAATTGAACTTAACGGAATTGAACTGAACTGTATGAGAGAGAGAGACTGAACTGAAAACTGAACGAAAAACTAAAGAACTGAAAAATAAAAATAAGAAATTAATGAATTGGATGGTGGAGTGTTTGAAGAAACAAAAGCCGGTCAATATTAAAGTGAAATGTTATCAAACCAAAGCCAAAATCAACCAACCAACCAACCAACCAACCAACAATAACAACAACAACAACGACAACAATGTACACATCAAGAACCCAAACCAAACCAGTGCAATCAATACAGTCCAGCCAAATTCGACTGAATTCGTTTGCTGAAGTTTTTGTTTTTTTTTCACTTGAAAAAAAATCAAGAAGAATGCGCTGCTGAAATTCTTTCATTTCTGTCCATGAAACTTTTAAAATAAAAATGAAAACTTTTGTCCACCACAACACATGACTGGCTCACTGCTGGCTGACTGGCCAAGTGCTACAAACTGATAAGAAACTCCGTTAAAGAGAGATACACATACAGAGGGAAAGGACAACACTTTTTAAGGATGACAAGTTTTTTTTTAAAAAAGGAAAGGAAATTAATGTCTTCGACAGATGTTTGTTTTTTGTAATGAGAGAGAGAGAGAGAGAGAGACAGTAGCATTGCATAAAATAAGAGAATTTTTGAAGAAATGTATATACGAGGTTTGTTCAAATATTTACTTCTTCTAGCTGTAAAGCTCTACTGCTGCTCAACTTTGAAATTTTTTTAGTGACCCAACCCTAGGCTTTACAATCGTAATACAGATAGCTGAGGCCTGACTGTGCTATTGTTTTTGGACCACAGCATTATTCACAAATAACATTGAGTTTGCGAGTGCATTATCATAATTTTCGTAGCGTGTTGTATTACTATGCCTTGTAAGTGATGCACAAGACTAAGGCAATGCTCCTTAACAAGGTTCTAGTCTAGTCTTTTTCGATTACTAACAATCAAGGATATCTTACCGTGTGCTTGCAATCAAAACCAGTTTCAGTTGAAACTGTCAACAGATGTTTGAAATGGGAATCCATCTACAGGAATCACATATTTTCGAGCACACCTCACATAGAAACAACCCAAAAAGTAATTTTTATTATTGTTCTTGAAGTTTCTATGTTTCGAGGGTCCACACAGAAAATTCCATTTTCTGTTATTTGTACAATAACTTCCACTATTTTTAGATGTATGCTTGTAAATATGTACATATGTATTTAAATAAATATTATGATGATTCTTTTAATTTTTGCAATTTGTTCCTTATGAAAGGACAGACAGATAGACAGACAGACAGACAGACATACATACTTGCTATTGCGCGTCAAGCATTTAAGGGGAAAAATATTTATTTAGACTGTAAATAAATAAATAAAATGAATAAATGCAAGTGTAAAGCATAAGGTACATGACATACATACATACATACATACATATTCTTATTATTCAAACTTGTTGGCCAACAAATTGCTACAAAATCTTAAAAGGTAAGCAGGGCTTAAGCATGAAGCATGAGTAATAAATAGATACGCGAAATATGTAAGTTTGTTTTTATATATGTACATATGAAAGAAGAAGATACAATGCATCACACGACACTACACATTACATTCTTTGTTCAACAGTCAGTCGAAGACATGAACGTCTTCTGTACGCTTAATGCCTAACCGAACATTGTAAATTGTGAGAATATTTGGTCCAAATTACAGTCTACTGCTGCTCGTTTCCAAGATGCCAACCAAATTGACTGCTTGACTTTATGGCTAACACCACCAACAGCAGAAGAGTACGTGCGCCATCGTACGTGAACGAATTTCTAAAAAAAAAAAAAGAACTTTTTTTGCTCGGACCGTCTGTCTGTCTATGTCTATTGCGTAGCGTAACAGCGTTTATGGCATGACATGCTGCAACACTTGCCAACAAACAAAATTTCAATCTCTTGTTCGTTCATTTACATTTACGTGTCTACAACATAAAAATATTGGCCATAAAGCTATACTCTGGTACAATTGTACTCTCGTACCCTCGTACCCTCGTAGCATCCTACCGTCGTGTTTATTCTTAAAAGTGAAGGAAAAGAAAAAGAAAAAGAAAGAAAAAAATGTGGTGAAATAAAACATAAGTAGTCCGTTTGGCTATTTGAGAAGGCGGCCGCTTTTAGGAGAGAGATATGATTAGTAATTTAAATGCCTTTTTGTATTATTAAATTAGTAAAAATACTCGTATCCTGCTTTATCTCGTTCATTCGATTGTACGAGTACGAGTACGAGTATCAAAATGAAAAATGCAGGTGTACAATGCAACTAACGCCGCCGCCAACACTAACAATTCAGATTTAAACTTACATAGTCAGTCAGCCAGTCAGCCAGTCAACCAGTCAGTTAAATGTCTGTTGCAGGTGCTGTTGGTGGTTTTGTTGGTATTGGTGGTGTTGGTGTTGGTGTTACTGGTTAAGCACTTGTTCGTATGTATATAACCCCATAAGCCACGTTAAGTTGAGTCTTTCATTCAAGTTGAACTTTAAGATTATGGCTGGCAATCAAGAAAATCGAATAAATATTCAGACGTACGCGAAGCTAAACGCGTATTTATACGCTTTTCTATTACGATTCATTCAGAAAAGAAATGCCAGTCGAAAATAATTTCAATGCCTTTTAAGGTGGCCACATTCTGCAAATGTTCACTGCGTGAATAGGATACGTTTTCTCTCCCCTAAACATATTTCCACTTTGGTCCGCTGAATGAATGAAAAAATTTAACAGCACAGTGGCACTGGAATAGGCGAACAGAACGAAAGGGTAAGAGGAGTCAGTGTTGTTGGTTATATTGAGCAGGCAACCAACAAGATCTTACAATCTACTGGCAATTTATCGATCTACTTATCAATCTACAAGATAAATCATGTGGCATTTAATTCTTAAACGATAGATCGTTTAGGCGTTCGAACGAATGTTTGTGCTGCTACTGGTGGTGATGGTGGCTGTCTGTAGTGGTGGCTGGCTTTCGTAGTAAAATGAAATATTCAAGTAATGAGATGTTTTTATCTCAAAACTTACAATTACATCTATTAGTAGATAGACAGATAGATTTTTAAACTTACAGACGACGACCTACACCAGGTAGGTAATATACGCTTTGTACTCTGACAAAAACTTAGCTCTTGCCTTTGATTATTTCATTTAAATATTCAAAATGGAACATCACGCCTATTTTATCACTTTACGCCTATCAACTGTGTAGTGAATCTTATTCAGGCGATCTAGAGATCTATCCTCTGTACCTCTTAACCACTCAGTTCTTTACGAAAATCTTGTGGTATTATTTAGAATCGAGTATCCGAAAATCTGAGTCGAATATTAAGCTGAAATTATCGAACAGGTTTCGTATTACGAAACTGACAAAGATAATGAATTTTTCATCTTTATGACTGCATTACTTAAATGCTTTCTAATAGGACAAAGTCTTTTCTCTAAAAAAAGACCGAAAGATAAAAAGTGGGTCATCTGTTTGAAACCTATTAATCTGAATATGATAAGAAGTATAAAAAAGATATATATTAACTCATCTAATAAGTCAGAAATTGAGCAGGAATGTGTCAAAGATTTTTGTAGTTAGGTGTGGAGTGTAAACAAATCATATACATACGTGAGCAGCATGATTGACTACTGCCAGAATGTCAAGAATCATATGATTTACCGTTATACGATTATTTTTCTTTAGGGTGGCCTTAAAATCTTTGCTTTGAGAGTCACTAAACCAGAAACATATATCGCGGAAAACTAATTACCAATGAACCAGAAATAATTGCAAAAGTTCATAGCAAATACTGTCTTATCAGAGCAGCATGGCGACTGTCATGTCGCTGTTACATATCTATATAAATATGAAATGAAATAATAACATGAACACGCTTATGGTTACACCCTTTTGGGTGTATTCAAATTTGTAAATATAATTCAATTTTTGATATGATTTAAAGCGGAACTAAACCCCTTGTAAAGATTAAAGAAAAACAACAATTCATAATTCATTTTCAATGATTTCAATGCTAATAAACCAGTCAATCGATTACTGATTTCTGATTTCCCGCATTTGAATGCGTAAATTAAATGCGCGACGAAAACTGTCACACAAATCCAATTGGATTTCACACAAATCCACTTAAAAATGTAAATTTTTCAAAATTCGATAAAAAAACAAATTATTTGTTCAGAGATTTCAAACTCGAAATCAAACAAATGATTAAAAAAAATAAAAAAGAAAAAGAAAACAAAAACCATTCATAAATGCCCATCAAAAGAGAAATAATGTATTTTTTTTTTAATTTAAATGAGTGACCACCGCATGCAAGTCGAACGGTCGAGTCGGTCGGTCGTCTTATCAAAAATCGTTGGGTGTTGAACCATAAAATATGAAGAATGAAGATTAATCGTTTCTTTTTATAAACAAATTCATTATTTCAATGGTTAAACAAGAATATACAAATATTTATTGTCTTTTTTGTTTTTGTTTTTGTTTTATATAAAAAAACAAACAAAAAAAATAGAAAATGGATGATGATTTACAATGTTTTATGGATGATGATTTATTTATTTATTTGTGTCCTTTAAAATATTGATTAATTAACAACGCCGTTGTTATTTATAATTTAAAGCGTAAATCGAATTCGTTTCAGAGATCAGTAATGATTATTCAAAAAGATGAGTAGAATCGTATCATACTCATAATTTCTGATACTTATACGTATTCATACTTATTTTTTAATATCATGGAACCTCTGCATGAGTAGGTTTAAGAATCAAACATATTTCGTATGGTATGAGTTTGACGTCAACGTTGTATGCATACTCATTGCAACCTGTACTTATAAATCAACGATGAATCCGATGCTGTTTTCTGATACATATTGAAATCCAATTAAAGAACGATCTTTAAAGGTCTTTGTGTGGCTTGAGCTATAATAATAACTTTTAAACGATAAACTGTCCGGAAATCAAAATGTACGAGTAGTTCCGGTTGTAGTCGTTGCTTATGCTACTTTTTAATCAGAATACGATCATGTAAACGTGTGTCTTTTTTCTTTTTTGCTTAGAAAATGGGGCGTGTCGTGTGGGCCTCCTCCGGAGAGCATAAAGTATATGAAAAGATTAAAAGAAAAATACATATAAAAATAAATTCTTAAACCAATTTTCAATAAAATGAAACAAAAAAGAACACAAAAAATTAAAACAGAAAACGAAGCAAAAACAAAAACAAAATAAAGAACTTGAAGAAAAAATTTTAAATTTTCATTTCCCCAGATCTTATCGTTAATAAGTTTTCTTAACTGTTTTCCTATCGTTGTTGTTAGGTTTAACTAAATAACAACAACAACAACAACAACAATAAATACAAAAACTTAAGGTGCAGTTTACAGTATCCACTCTGTATCGATCGGCGGTCCATTTTGAGTAAATTTTTTTTGTTTCTGGTTTCATTTGCTTTTTCTTTATTATAAAAACTGATTGGAAAAATTGTGTGTGTATGTGTGTGTGTGTGAGAAAAACTTTTTGCTTCAATTTTAAGTGGCATAGAAAACCACAGCAACAGAGAAAAAAACCAAGAACAACAACAACAACAACAACCGTTTTATGCGTTTAACAGAGAAAAACTGATTAAATTTCTTATAATATTTCTAATATTAAGTCCCCCATTAAAGTTGTTGTTGTTGTTGTTATTATTATCATCCGTATATAATTTGTATCTTAAATAACCCAAATTTCTATTTTCATTTCATTTTTCTAATTCAACAAATGCGAACGAACGAAAAGCCTTGTAATACAAATTACAAATTACTAAAAGAGCATAATTTGTATTATGAATTCAGACAATAATTTAATACGAGATCAATATCGTGAATAAAATCAGGCAGACAGTAACAGTAATACTTAGTATGTAAGTGGAATGGAAAGAATTCAATCGAAAATATAACATGAAACAGAATAAAGTCTTTGTAGTAGTTGTAGAAGTAGCTGAAGTTTACGACGCAATGATTAGAGCAGCAAGAAAACATGCGAAGAGAATAGTGAAGCTCTCTTATAATGTTGTTGAACAGCCTTTTTCAAAAATTTACAGAATAATACATGAATATTGTGTGCATTTTCTAAAAAAAAAAATATTCATTTTAAAATTGTATATATAAATGCATATTTCTCTCACATATTTAACGCCGAATGCATTGAAAATCATGGAAGCCCTCTTAACAATTTATATTTGCAGCGCGACAAATTACACACAATTTCGAATTTTATGCTTCAGCTTCTACTGCAGCGACGACTGCATTAATTTGAACTGCTCTGTATACAGCGACAATTCTGTTCCCCACTTTAAAAACCCTTCAAGCGTGTTAAAAAAAAAAAGTTTTCGCGTTTTGGTATTTATTGTAAACGGTGGGTTAACTTAGCTATAAGGCATTCGCACCAATATCGTCAAGTTGATAAGACAGTTTTGTGTGATAATCGATTTTAAATGATTGATCTCTTGTCAGAGAGCTCTCTATTAGAAATTAAAAACTGTCAATAAACACCAACATTTGACTGAATAACACCATTGGAGTAAAGTGCCATAATGTTGATCCTTTTCAATTTATTCAAATTATTCTGGGGAACAAGTCGATCCATTTGTTCGTCGTAATAAAGTATATTTTATATTTTTGAGGACAAAAAAAAAACAATAAGTTTCATCGCTCAAACGCGTCAGTCAGTTTCTAGACTGGTTGGGCTTTGCTTCTCCTGGCATGATATCGAATACAATTTGAATTTTATAATGGCATGAGGCAAAATATTAAATAACGTTGCATATAATGTTAAATGGAATCCCCATATAAATTTTCATTCCAGCCCCAGCATATTTAAATATCCTGGTTAATGTTTTCTTTTTTTTTTAAGTTTCTTCATGATTCAAGAGAATCTAGTGTTTTAACCAAATTGTGAGTTAATTTAGGTTAGGTTAGGTTAGAGGACGTGTACTTGTCAACTGTGACAAGTACAGTACCCGGAGGTCGAATTGACCCATTGTACAACGTCCTAGCTTAAAAGTCGACTCCGAACGACAAATTTTTGAGAAGCTTTTCGTGGCAATTTTTACTCTCAGAGTTTTTGCCAGAAATTTGCTGAGAGGAAGTCGCCGAAGAAATATTTTCATATTTTCGTTTTGATGTCTGACCTGGGATTTGAACTCGGGCCTTTCGTCTAATAAGCCAACACACTACCTACTAGACCACGGCGACTTCGATTGTGTGTTATGGTGACCTGTTATTGCATTGAGACAGAGCAACGGATTATAAACTCTGTAGGCTAAATGCTGTTTGTTTGTGAAGACGGATGGTTTATAGTCCAAAACATAGAGGAAATATGGGAGATATTTGAAATTGTTGGAAACACTGTCAAATGAGTTTTACGAATATCCGCGCAACACTTCAGTTTGTAGGAGAAGTATTATTTCTTTGAGGTTAAAATTTCTAATTCAGCTGGCAGTTTTGTATTGTTCCAATCTATTAAATTGAATTAAATTAAATTGAAATTCTTAATTATAAACACATCTACCCACACTAATTGAATGGAAGTTGATTTTTGTTCTCCTCTCCTCCTTACATTTAACATGTAATAATAAAATGTTAACAATTAGCAAACATGTCGGCTGAATTTAAAATTTATTACATCGTTAACGTTCAATTATAATGCGATTTTAAATTGAAATTTCCAATACTCTTACATTCATATGAACAAATGAGTTTTAATTCAGACAGACAGGCATACAGGGAGTTTCAATAGTTCTTAGGCGAATGCCAGAGGGTTCGCACGGTAGTTGCATAAACATGACATGACACTCCGTGCAGTCGACAATTGCATTTGACAAGCGCCGCTAGTTGAGGACTATTTCATTATAATTGTTTTTGTTGTTGCTGTTATTGTTGCTGCTGTTGTAACTGTTGTTATTACATGTCAAAAAAATCACGAGGGCCAACAATTCAAGTGAATTTTTTAAAAGGTTTTGTTTTTTTCTTTATCAACAGACAGTGTAATAATTTCGCATATTTTTCTGTTTTTTTTGTTTTTTTTTGTCAGTTTTATGGTGTTTAATTTAAATTACTTGAGTTTTTATTTTGAATAGCAGTACCGGTTTACATTGTTCTTGGTCTTGGTCTTGCCTTTGCTGTTGTTGTTTTTATTGTTGTGGTTGTAGGTTTCAACTTCCAAGAGCAACACAGATTCCTGCAGTTGGTTGAGTTTGTTGTATTCGGTTATTATTCGTTTTCTTTTGTTGTTTGTTATGTTTGTTGCAGTTGTTGTAGTTGTTGTTCTTGTTTTACAATTAAAAAAAAATAACAAAAAACAAAAACGAAAATATTTGTTTTAATGTTTTTGTTTTTGTTTTTCTTAATGTTGTTGTTGTTGTTGTTGTTTTTCATTGCGTTTTACATTCTTAAGAAGTCATAAAGGTGGAATAGAAAAATTTCCATATTTGCGTTCCACTTAAATAGCCGCCGCCAAAACAAACTAAATTGCTATAACAACTGCCAGTCAGGCAAAGAAAGAAGGCAGATAGGCAAAGAAGGCAAGCAGGCAGCCCAAGCAGTCCAAGCAACCAAACAGCCAGTTAGCCAGTAAGTCACTCAATTTTCAAGTTAAACTTAATGCTTTAAAATCTCCCACTCCATAAACAAGTGCATCTCACCTATAAAGCAAGCACACTTGATTAACACAGTCAAAGGCAAAAGTTATACAACAAAAAAAAAAAAAAAAAAAGAGAAACAGAAAAATTTCTAAAATATATTCGTATATACATATGTACGTACATAACAGATGTAATTAAACTGTATGCATTCGTTTCGTTTTGTTTGTCACTGTAACGGCAAGTGTTGTTATATCTCTTTTAGTGTTTAACATTTGAATGATGGATGGAACAAATGAACTTTTATGCCTGATTGTATGCGAAGTCACATTTCGTGTAAAGAAATTAAAGTTGTTACAAATCACAATCACAATCAGACAGACAAACAAACAAACAAACGAACGAATGAACGAACGAATATTTAAACGATACATTCATTATATACCCTAACACCTTTACACACACACACGCACACACATATGTGTGAAACCCTCTCAGACAGATAATAATACAAAGTTATACATTGGCATTGAATACACAGCAAAATAATGGTTAAGAAGGAGGAAAAATAAATAGAAATTGAGAAAAATGAAATAAAAAATTAAAAAAAAAAAGATTTAAATTCTGCACACACACACACACCCACAAATACAGTTAAACAGCTACAAAATGGTGGCCGATTCGTCACCATTACATATCATGCCATGACATACCATTTTAAGGCTGCATTGCTTGCATTTCATTACGTTCATAAACAAAGTTATTGTGGAACCATCCATACATACATACATACATACATACATATGTACATACATAAATATTATTCTCCATAAATTGTTAAATTCGAATTTAACTACGTTTATGGATGCACATAAATTCAAATCAATTTCAAAACTGGCCACGCCCCCAAAATTTTGTCAAAATGCAATTCAATTAAATCCATCAATTACATTCGATTACACTCGTACTATGTGCTCGTATTCGAAATTATTCACCCCATTTAAGTTTGCTGGTTGGTATTGGTATGGAAGCAATGAGAAGAAAATTAATTCTGAAATTATATTTAAAGAATAGGGGAGCAGCCCCTTATTTAAGTTATGAACAGCGGGAGCTGAAAGTTGAAAGTCAATTCTAAACAACAAAAGATTTGAGAAGTTTTTCATGGACAATTTTATTTACTCTCAGAGAGAGTTTGCCAGGAAAGAAGGGAAGCCGAAGAAATCATTTTTTTTTTCAAGGAATCAGAGACTATAGACTAGTAGGCGAACTCACTATTCGACACAATACTGTCGTGTCTTCACCAATAACTGACTTCTTTCCTTTTACATTATCTACCTGTAGATCAGGAGCAGAAATATGATTCAGCAGCGTAATATTGTTATATGCTGTTTAAGACCAGTAAGTAATTTTAATCCACGTACGAATTATTTCCTCACACATGTCAGAGCTGGCCGACGGATGCCTTTTCTGTTCTGCTGTACGTAAATAATCTGAGTATCACAGCGCAGATCGCTAATAAATTTTGCATCAAACTGAATCAAATACATGAGAGAGCGATCGACAAGGAATTGTATTTTATATTTTCACATAATATCTGGCTACACATCTAAACTCGTATTAAATAAAGTGGAACTCGTAGATGATCAGCCTTTTCTTTGTGATAACCATCGCATTCATAGCAATTAGCTCGAGTAAAAAAAACTATGAATCGATAAAATCAGCTGTGATCAATGAAGATATACGGTTAACGACATACAGATGATATAGATATACTATATTCTCCATGTATTTATTTACCGCTATTTGCGGAATATATGTATGTATGTACATGTAAATATTTTCGATACATTATTTTGCAATAAAATTTTGAAGAAATTCTCGATTCATTCAAAGCTATAATTAACTGCAATATTGAAGGTGTCAAAAGACAAGAAAGCATATTCACCCACAACTGGTTTAAGTCATTAGAAGAGATCTTGAATGAACCTTGTTGCGGACTTCTTGGCGTAACTCTCACATACATACCACATGATCATATGCGAGTTTGAATGACAACAAAGCTCTGCTAATTTTTTTTTTTGTTCTCTCGTGTACTATTTGTGTATCTTTTGAAGAAAGTTGTTTCTATTTACACGAATTTAACGATAATATAATAATATATGTATGTATGTATGTACATATATAAGAAAAGAGTAATGCAATTGATTGAATCATTATTTTTCCTGTATAAAATCAATTGCGACAATTGCAATTGAATTATGATTACATGACGCTTTTAGAAAAATTAACAAAACCCCTGTAGTCAAGCTATAGTCTTTGGTTCAATTAATATAAATATATGTACATATATATACATACATATATGTATGTATATAAATATGTATGTTTGTATGTATGTATTTAAAAAATTTTTAAAAGTGAATGTAAGAAGAATTCATGAAATTTAATAATAATAATAGACGGCACTCATTTAAATAATTGTTTTTTTTTTAATTTTTTTAGATTTACTTCCTGTGAATACCCACCCCTAACGATATTTATTAGTTTTAAGAATTTTTGAAAAATTAATTTTATTGCACAAGTGAAAAAAAAACAAAAAAACATTTTTTTTTATTTCAAGTGAAAGTATTTGTAGACAGAGAGTCTGAGTTAAGAGTCTTCCTACTTATAAAATAACAAACGTTGTATAATTGTTTCTTTTATTGTTTTTTTTTTTATAAAACATTTTCAATAGAAATTATCGATAATTATGAAATTATCATTTAGCAGAGCAACTGCAGCAGTCGCAATTAACAATGGGACAGACAGACAGACAATTGTATTTGAGTATTTTGTGGGGCCATTTAATCTACGAGTACATATAGAGATTATTTGTGAAATTTATGTAAAGAATGTCCAGGGACAAGGCTCCATAAGAGAGATGGAAAGAATCACTATTTTTAAAATAAAATTCAAAATTTTTAGAAAATTTTAAATACCGTTACTCGTAAAACAACTACATGCCATAATTTGAAATCGTTACTTTCGTTTACAAATGTCCTTTCAATACAAAACCTTTAATCCTGAAGGTTAAAATCTATTGTTAAGCAAAGTAAACAATTTATTGGCTATTTAAGCGTAATTAAATAAATATTTATTTGCCGTTTGGTTTAAAATTTCTCTGCCTTTATTCAGCATTTAAAATATGTTGATGCTTCTTTTCCAGTTACAAAGTTTTATTTTTTTTTGTTTTTTGTTTCATTTTATGTATTTTCAATACGTAGTTATTTTTACAAAATCCCTTCAGAGGAATGATTTGTAAACTTTTATGACGGCAATTAAATAATCAGAATAGCAAAAAACGGGAAAAAGAAAACCTCTGACGACTGAAAAGTTTTTTCTCATCATCATTGCTTCTAAATATGGGCGCCTGAAACTTGGGCGTCACACAACACATCACAATGAACATAAACTATACTTTTAAAGTTTTTTTTGTTGTTACTTTTTTTTCATTTTAAATGTATGACAAAAAACATACAAATGTACATACATACATGTACATATTTACGTATGTAGTCGTATATGGTATGTAGAAAATGAATTTGTTGATTTGTTGTTCTTATCTGCTGTGCAACTGTAATAAGAAGAAAACATTTTCTAAAAAAGCAAAGAAAAGCTTTTTTTTTCTTTTAAATAAACACAAAATCGTAATTTTGCTAATTTATGATAAAAACAGTAAAATTGAAATATATTCGCCGTGTAAAGTTACAAAAATAATGTGAGGGAGAAAGAGAAAGACCAAAAAAAAAAACAACAACAACGAAATGCCAATATCAACATATCGATGCCAACAAGAAATGTTCTTATACTCTTCATGTGTGTGTACATATGTACATGTAAGGATCTGTAACATACTTTACACACACGCCCTCTCTCATACATACATATGTATACATGTACATGTGTGAGAGAAACGCATTAAAATTATCGATTTTAAGACGAATTACATACATTTCTAGTGTAATCGCAACACAAACAACATAAAGTTTGTAAATATTAATGTCGTCCCTAATTGGATTAGTTAATCGATCACTACAACACTTCAGTCAAGCTTACGACGTATGTATGTAACTGCTCTCACCACCCATGTTGTGTGTGTGTGTGTGTTAGTTTTAATTCATGAGTGGCGCAAACTACAGTTTAAATTCGATTCTGAATGACAGATTTTTGAGTAACTTTCCATAGTTTCCATTTAATTTACTCTCAGAGTTTTGTCAGAAGACTCGACTGAGAGAAAGTCGAGTAAATATTTTTTCCTTAATATCAGATTTCATTTTGTTCGATGCCCATGTTCAATGTCTGGATTGGAACCACCTTAATGTTTATTTTGCTGATTGTGTTGTAAAAATGTTGCCAGTCTTTTTTGTTTCTTTTTTTCTGCATTTCTAGTGTCTGTTATATTTTAAAAGGAACAAAAAAAAAAAAGAAAATCTTTAAAATCCGCTTCTACAGTTGTGTGCAAAATAATGTCTCCTTAAGGCTAGGAAAACGGAGCCGTCATTTTCTTTCGCATATTAAAGGCATTGTCAGCTCAATTACGGCAATGTTTGTCAAAATTTCGTTTTTACAACTCAAGAACCCTCATGTCAAAAGCCATGAAATTCTTTTGGCACATGATTACTTACGTATTGGCCTCAAAAGAATGGGACACCCATTGTTCGTTCTGAAGGCAAAAGAACTCCAAACAATCTCAATAATTCGGTGGAAATTTTTAAAGGAGGAGTAAGTAAATATATACATATGTAAACCGATTGCCAAGTATTTTTAGAATCAAAGGTTCATTAAAATTGGTTGTTTCGGTTGGCTTTTTTTTTTTGTATTCTTTTGAGAAATTTTTTGAAGAGGTTTGGGACAGGGGGGTGAACAAGAATGGCTTACGAATGTTGGCAGTTGGAACACTACAACTACTCAGCGGGTGGCATTTAAAATAATAATAAAAATAACAACAATAACAACAACAAAGGCAACTATTTTACAAACAATCAGCCTGTGTAACGACGAACACTTAACGCTGCTGTTACGATTCCATAGACGGGAGATGGAGGTGACTCTAGATGATGTCTATTACTTAAAAAGTTTTGTTTTATGATCAGTTTTACAGACACCCATACACATGGCATACACTGCGCAAACGCACGTATGTATTCACATTCGTCTAGTATGCATGTATTGTTTACGTTACGTTGTTGCAAAGATGCTGACGCACACACAATTACACTCCGTGCGCACGAAACATATGAGCAGGAGATGAGGCTGGTTCCAGCGAACATCAGCTGCCAGTTTTAAAGTGGAGTGCTATCAGAGCTTTCGATCAAATTGACTATCAGGTTGCCTTAACAGATGAGATGCGATACGATGCGATGCGATGCGCTGAGATGAGATGAGATGACTACAGGATAAAATCACACGAAATGGAAATGCATTCGCTCAAATGCTGAACGCCAGAAATCTAAGAATCATCAGCGATCATGAGCACTTACCGGTTTAGGACCTTCACATTTTGCAACAAACAAACTGCAAAACAGAAAAAAACCAAAAAAGGAAAAGGAAAAAAACCATTTTAATAACCGGGTGTAAAACACTGCTATTAATACATGACAATTATGAATTGGTTGTGGTAACGTTGCATGAAGAATAAAAATAAGAAACAGAAAGAGAAAGAGGAACAGCAACAGCAACAGCAACAGAAGAACATCAGAGAGCGAGCGTGGCTTTAAGCAACAAACATATGAGCGCCCTTTTCATAGGCGCCCAGCATGGACACACGGCTAAGATGCCTCATTAATTTGTTGTTTATCGCACCTTGTTAAAATGCCATGAATTCGTATATAAAAAATGTCAATAGGCAGGCAATTAATAGACTCAATTTAAAATTTTAAAACTCACAAAATAAAGAAAAAAAATAAACAACAAAATACAGTTTAACGATACAAAAACAAAGAATACAAGAGAACATAAAATCTTAACAATCCTCTAGAATTCCTTAATCCGCTTGTATGGTCACATGTGGAATGTTTTCGCAAACTACAAAAGATTCTCAATTCATCTTTTTGTTTCCCAAAAAAAAAAAATTAATTCCACACACGAATAAGAAGTGACACTTTCATAAATTCTATTGTCGGTAGATTTTCAATTGAAATTTGTTTAGCCTTAGTCGCAATTGTGAATAAGTACATACGTATGTAGGTATGTTATCATTATTACGATACGTTTTCCATAGCATATGTAGATCAGTTTTGTTTTTTATCGATAGTGTGATTCTATTAGTAAAAATCACATCGTGCGTCCAGAGAATGAGCCTATTGATTCGTAAGCCTTTACAAGTTATGATGCACAAAGAGATTCTTTCTTACATATTACGGTGAGTGAATTATTAAATTTCACGTCACGTTTGTAGTGACCGACAGATATAGTAATTTAGTTGTCAAAATCCTACCAAAATCTGGAAGGCTAACTATCCAGATCTACCATCATTCATTCAGTCGAATTTAAATTACCGTCAAATCCTAACATCCCATCGACAAAAATTCCGTTTCGATACATAATCGAGTTTCACACATACATACATATGAACATATGTACATATAATCATGGTGTGAATTTCTCTGAAATTGATCGTCTATAATTTTTGGTGAGAAAAGATTTACTATGCGAGCCTTTGGACCATCATCTGAAGGGAAACTGCTTGCTTTGGTTAATTTTTTGGAGTAATTTGTTCTATATTAGTACATCGTCAGGCTACTTATTGGAAATATGATTCGTATAAATTTTCAAATTTTCATAATAAAAAAAAAAGTGCCTTCAACTTCAAGCTAAAATAATGGATTTCTTTTCATTAATGGGTTTTGGGTTTTTAATTGAAATGAAATGATTTTCATTAAAACTTTCTTCATAAAAAAATATAAGAAATCACTTGTTATTTCATTCTCTTAAGCAACTGGACGTTTTGTTGCGAACGAACATACATAAATGTAATACTTACTGGCAGACGAAAATGAGCGTTAAAAGATAGTCGTTTGCGTTACAAAAGAGTCCTGCAATAAACGAAATCCTTTGAATCCAACTTGCTGTATGTTTGAAATGAACCATGTTGCTTAAAACATGTGGCCATGCGTAGTGAACATGTTTGACAGAATAATTGAAACACACACGAGTGATAGTGCAAAACAATGCGAACAATTATCACTAAAGAGTAAAGAATAAGAGAATTGGACGGCCAATCGTTTTAAATTTTTATTGGTTGATTTTTTTTTATCAGATTTATTTCAATTTATTAAACTCATGCACATTAAAAAAAGAACAGATACATATGTACATATGTATATGCAAAGGTATAAAAAAATGAAAAAATCTGAATAGTTTTTTGATTATTTTTGATTTATTCATTCTACTGTACGTACCCCTATATACCTGTATATTTACCACAAGTCAAACATTCAGGCTGCTACTGGATTTTAAAACATGACATTTCCTGTTACTGTTAACAAAATGTGTATTAAACTGCAGGCTGTATGTAAATGTTTTTGCATTCGTCAAAACGGACGTTGGGACAAAAGAGTTTTGGACCTTCGTTGGATGTCCTTCTTACCACGTTACGTTCCGATCGTGTAAATTTAATGCTGACCGAAGAGGAAAAGATGGATGAATTTAATTGATACATTTCGCTTTTAAGCAAAAAAAAATAAAAAAAAAATAGCAAAACATCATCAAATATTTTTATTTATGTGAAGAACGCATATCGATGCGATATGATTAGAACGGAACTTGAAAAATATACAAACGGGTCGTTCATCAGCTACATACAGCCAGTGATGCTACAAAATAGCCCTTAGCTATTGGCAAATATGTATTATCGATAAATGTACGATAAAACAAAATCTTGGTGTTTCATTTAATCCATCATATACTTAAATCTCTTACGCACATGCAGACACACATACACACTCCAGTACAACTGCATACTGCTACTATGAAAGTATCTCTTAAATCTCTTATACGGACATTGTAATTCTGAATATTCCCACACACATATACATGTATGTACATACAATGTGTGAGATATTTTAAGAGAGTTATTGTGCAAAGGAAAGAGCAAAGTTGGACAACAAGAAAAGCAAATGGAGCAGAACTTAATTACTTACCTTAAATCCTCTCAATAACAATAACATAAACAACAACAACAACCAAAACGACGACAACACTATTATCCTCTGTAGTGCTAAAGAAAACTTCAAGTTTTTGTCTTAAGCGGCCAGTCAGATATTGTTGTTGCTGTGTGTCTGCCAACATTGCAGGCAACATAATGATTTGTTGTTGATGTCATTGCTGCTGTACTGTGCTGTGTTGTGCTGTGTGGAGTGTAAATTTTGTTCATTTTCGTATGCCGTTCGTCAAAGTCTGCATGAGCTCAGTTTCTTTTAATGTTCGGTTTGGTTGGCGGCTGTTCGTTCAGATGGTTTGGTTAGATTGGTGGCAGACTGGCCGATTATAGTGCAGATGACTGACTGGAGAGTTAAGCTAACCATGGCATGTAGCACTACTGCTTCTACTACTACAACTACTACTGCTGTTGCTGCTGCTGTTGCCTGATGTGTGTGGCGCTTTGTTGTGCGGTTGTGCTGAGAGTTTCCAATAATATTTTAAAACTTTTTTTTCTGTCGCATTTTGTTTTCAATTCGTTTTTTTGTTTTTTTTTTTCATTTTATTTGTCGTTTTGGCTGCATGGCTAAGATATAGTGTGTTTCATTTTACAGTGCCTCAGTTATGTGTCGCATTTGGTTGGGTTCACAACTCAACTTGTATCGAAAATAAAACGACTGTTTTTAACGACGTGTGTCTAGTAAAACAAAAAAAAAAAAACAAAAAAAATTTGCAAAAAAAATAGAAAATAATTAAACGTACAAAACAAATAAAATTTTTTAAAGTAACGTAATACCGTAACGTCATAATCATTGCCGTCATCGTCTATGAAAGAAGAGTGACAAGCAAAAAAAAAAGAAATTAAATAAACGTAAATGAATTGTAAAGAAATTACACTGAAAAAGCCTATTATATAATGCTTAAACCTTATTACATAACAATAATAAGCTGACGTACTTAATATCTTAATAATTACAACAAGAACGCAATCATTCATACGATTGTCATCATTATTGGCAGCTTAAAATCATAACAATTATTTTCATTCTCAGTCTCAATCACTCAATCGCATACTCAAATATTCCCTCACATGCCTTATTGGGATTTGGGTTGGGGACTTGGTTTCGGATTTAATTTTTAATCTCTCAGTCAGTGACTGAATAGATGATGAGTACATGAATGAATAAATGATTGTGAGTCTGGAATCACGTAACTTTACACATGTATTATAAAACCTTTTTACAGTTTTTGCTTATTTGTTTTTTTTTTTTTTTTTTTTTTTGTAATTCTGACACCAGAACGTCTACGACCAGACTCGTTGCATTAAAGCAAAATTATGTAGAAAAAGGGCCATAAATAAATGAAATGTAGGACAGAGAGCGCAAGGAAAATAAAGAAAAAGCAAAGAGCACTTGAAAAATTTTAAGAAGAAATAATAAATTCCATGTGATAATTATGAGGCAGCATGAGAAAAAAAATTTTTTTTTTTTAAGAAAAAAGAAAATTCTTAAATTATGTTCTTTTTTTTTTACATTTAAGTGTTCTTAAACAAAGAAAGAAAAAAGACGAATAAACGAATAAAATTGAATAATAAAAGAAATATTAAAACGTAAGGAAAATTTGTAATTAATCTCGTGAAAAGCGAGTTACTCGTGCAAAAATTTTACAACCCCATCTGTTTGGGGTCGTATTGTTTCTCTGTTTAATATTTAACAACAACAGTTGAAAAAGCTCTCTTATTTACATCATCAGTTCTCTCTCTCTCTCTCTCCCGCTCTCGGTCTTACTCTTTCTCTCTCTCTCTCTCTCTCTCTCTCAGAATGTCTGTTAACTGTAAAAACTTAAAAAGAGTAAAGTATTAAAGAGAACATTTTTCCTCTTCTTATTTGTATTATGTTTTGTTTATATTGCATTCACCTGTCAACCTGGTTTGTATTCTGGCAATTGTATAATAACTAGACTAAAGCACATGTATATTACCTATTACCAGCGTTGCCATATTGCAAATAGTGCTAAAAAAAAGTTGGTTCAAATAAGCGATGTACATAGTTAGATGAGGTCATTTTTCCTGTCGAGTTCTAACGTGCTTTCGGACTCGATAAGTTAAAAAAAAAAGTGGAAAAGTGTGATATTAATATTACGCTTGGCTTAAAAATTCTACTCATTTCACTAAATAAAACATTTCTTTGACTGGTTCTTAGACTCAGCAACTGAGAAATAATGTTCCATGATGTTAACCATGAAATTTTTGTGAAAAAGAGTATGCCTTTGCATATGTATGGGTATTATCATTCTATATTGAGTTTATCACAATGATGAGTTTATCACAATGATGTAATAAAAAAAACAAATAAAATAATCACAATTAACACCTTTTGACCGTTTGTAATGTGAAAAACTTCGAGTTTCGTTTTCCGTTTTGTGGGCCCAAGCCTATTTTATTAATTTAAAGGAAGGCATTAGCTCCATAAGGTTCAACTTTAGCAGCTAACTGTACTCAAGCAGTTGTTTATATAAGTTCCAAAGTGTTTCGAGTTTATAACATCATCGATTAAGTCCGGTACTTAAAATTGTTTCAAAAGCGTACATTTGCCGGGAGAAAAAAGCGTTCTATACCTTCGGAAATCTTTCCCTTTAACAAAACTAAACTAACAAAAGCTCTGTATTAACTTTTAGCGCTGACCCTTTTCCATTAAAGAGAAAGAAAACAGTTTACTCAGAGCAACCGAAGAAAATATTGCTCTCTCTCTTGCAGAGCATAAGGAATTTAGAATCAAAAAGAACTAAAAATTCACTTTGACACTTGTGACATTCGTGACACACAAATCAATTACATGTTACGTGAATTTCTGTTCAGTTACTCAAGAAAATCAAGCAAAAAAAGCGACAAAATAAATTAAAATTTATAAAACGGATGACAATGATACACGCGATAAAGCACGTCTTAAGTTAGAATAAAAAAAAAACCGAAATTAAATCTTATGAAGATTTCCTGGTTCAAAACGAAACGGCAGTGTTAAATATTAGAAATCAAAGAGGAAAAAAAAAAACCAAACTTAATTTAGAAAACACAAAACGTGCGTTTAAAGTCCTAAGACTCAAAAGCATAGTGTCACAGTGAACACAGTTTCTAACAAAAATTAAAAAATAATAAAAAAAAAACAATCGTTAAACAAAAGGCGACATTTCTTTAAAATGCTTTAAAAAGTTTAAACAAAAAAAAAAAAGGAAAATTTAAATTGGCTGTTAAATAATATACGACAAAAAAAAATACTTTTTTTTATAAGAAATCTAGAGCACAGCTCGAAACACCAGTAAACATTCTATATTTGGAGGAAAAAAAACCACACACTCAAAATTCTCTTCTAATAGGTATGCGTATGTGTTTATGTGTTTGTGCTATTTTAAAGTGTATGCGTATGTTTAAGTATGTATGTGTTTTTATTGTTTTCGTCTGTTTTCTGTTGTTTGTTCGTCATTACTCATACTACTCAGTTGTACTTGTGTCCGTACTGCATAATACACTCTAACTACTCTGCAGCACATCACTCCACTACATTTCTGTAAAACTCTGCCACTCTTTGTGGTTTTTTTTATTTTGTTTTCTTTTTTGACTCTCTGAACTGTTTTATGTTTCACCCCTAATTTCCAAAAGAATAATACAAACACAACACTTTTGCTCCTTTGCCGTTCACTAAGCTTACACTTGTCGACGTAGACGACAAAGTCAACATTGCCGTTGACGTTGACTGCTGCCAATCGATTTTGTTTCCGGCATTTTCACGTGGTTGTTGTGGTTTTTATCCTTTTTTATATATATTTCGTTTTTTTCTTTTTTTTTTTTGTTTATTATTCAATTTCTTCTTCTATTTCGTTTTAAAGGAACGAATCTTACTCTCTATCTCTATGCCTCTCTCACTCACTCTTTCTTTCTACCTTTTTGTCTATGAGTGCGTGCACAAGTGTTGGTGATGTGGGTCTTTATAGTGTTTTTCGTTAATGAACCACAAGCAACAATAATATGAATAATAAAAAAAGAAAAAAAAAACCGAATAATTATAACAACAACAAAAACATATGAAACAGAAACTATACATTAAAGTGAAAGTACAATAATATCAACAACTGTAACTACAAATACATACATTCACAACTACAACTGTAACTGCATTAATGCATTTCCATTTAAGAAGAGCAATTAAAGATCGTTGCACACATTATACACTCGGTACTCTGCTTCATTTTCGTCATCACACCATCCAGAAGTGGAATCAAAAGCTTTTTTCCTTCTTCTTCTTCTTCTTCTTTAATTTGGTTTCCCTTTTTGTTCTTCAACCAATACAAGCGGCATGTGTCTAAAGTGTTGGTTCTTGGAAAAAAAAATTCTAATTGCATGACACATGATTTTATACTATTTTAAACAACAACAATAACAACATACATACTCTTTATAGACATGAATTTATCCTTCTTGTTATTAAAGTGTCTTCAAGCTGTTGTTGTTGTTGCTTTTGTTTTTTTCTTCTTTTTTTCTCCGAAAGTTTCTATATGTTGCTGTTAGTGTAGTAAGTGTTATTCTTCTTCATTTTGTATACGTTTTTTTTTTTTCTTTTCCTCATTCTTCTTCAATTTGACCTATAGACCGAATTGCGTGTACACAAGCCCGTTTCTTATTGATTTTCAGAGAGAACAAGACGATATTTTTTTGTTTCTCCTCACTCCGGTCTTTGTTGGTTGTTTTTCCACATACAATATCCTTCTTTTGTTTGTTCTCCTAATGAAGCAGCAACAAAAAAAGATACAGAAATTGAAATTGAAACTGAAACTGAAACAGAGCATTACATGGCTATTACACCACAGTCACAAAAACAGAAGCAGAAATACAAAATCAAAAAAGGACGTTTTTTTGTATATTTTGACCCATATTTAGATGAGAGACAACACAATTTATAGTATACGTGTTGACCAAGTGCCTTGCAACGGTTACGGTAAGTCAAAAAGCCGAAAAATTACAAAAAAAAAAAAAGAAACCAAATATATAAAAGAAAATCCAAAGAAAAAAAGACAATTTCAATCGCAAAAAATCTTAAAATAAATCCAAAAAATACGCAAATAAGAGTAAATCCTCTGCAAAAAGCAAAAAGCAAAAAAAAAATCAGGGAGAATAAAGAATTCAATGTGTCAACCTTATACGAATAAAAAATGAAAAATGGCTATGACACACTCCCAACCGTGCCTCTCACTCAAGTTATGAACTTGGTCTGCGGAAACGTTTTCCAAATAACGGAACTTATTTTGCATAAACATTCTCAATGAGTGCAACTCAGTTCGGTACCCTTGAAAACGCAATGTGATTATCGAGTTGTAGGTGCGTTCATCTTCTTCATTATTTTTCTAAAAGCTTTTGTCGTTTTTCTTTTGTTTTTGTTTTTGTTTTTTTTTACAATTATTTCAATTTTCTAGATTTTCTAGGTCAGTTTGGTATGAGAAAAAGTACAATATTTTGGCCTAATTTTTGTAGTACAGGCACTAAATATGGAATTCTGTTAGTCTTTTATGGCTTTTGATAAATAGGAGTGCAAAATGTGGACCAAAATAATTTTTTAAACCCTTAACCACTAGAGGAACTCCTCCTCTATTCTTACTCATCTATGCCGATAAAGCTTATAAACACTTGAGCTTATGGCAGTATGGACTTGAGATCTTCGCCTCTATCTCTAGTGTTAGAATAAAGTTCTAGTATAACAAGGCCTGTAAGCAATATTTCTATTATTTTCTGAATTTATTTATAATAAGAATAACAGAACATGCTTGAGATCCAGCAGTTCCAAATCCGGAGCGCTAATAAAATCACTAGACTTCGATGATCACAAGCAAAAGTTAAACATCAGCCAAGTTTAATGAAAAGCTAATGTCAATCCTTGGCATATGACGATTTCAAAGTGTTTCCATATCACCATTCGAATCCGTTCGTCATCATTTTTAGCTGCAATCCTCGCATAGGTCCCTGTTACTGTTGAGTAAATTGAATTCATTTCATTGCAATATCGGTAGTAACTATTCCGTTATTCGGGTTTAACTCCTGATTGCCGGCGATTGTTTTATGAAGATGTGCATTCTAGCCAAATTATATTTTGGCTAACCAACCATAATGACAGAAGATTTTCTATAATTCTCCTGTTCTTACTCGTCTTTACGTTCTAAAAATTTCTACAACGGGTGGTGCAAGGGTCAGTCTAAGGTTGAACTGTTTCGAAAAAATTTCACAACCAAATACATACTTGGATGACATTCTCTGGGAGGAGTAATTCATTGTCTTAATATTTCATTGTAAAAACAGAATCAAAGGTGGATATCCAAATCACATACCAAAGAATTTGACTGTTCTTCTTAGGGCGTAGTCGTATTGTCGCGTTTACAGCCGCGTGTATTGCCAACATGTTTGATTGAATTTAAATGATTATAGTTCTAGTGTAATCGGCACTTGCTATCATGATCGCTACCATTCTCAAAGTACGCTCAAACGCAGTTTACTGGTTATTGTTTTCCAAAGTCAACCATCAACCAGCGACCTTAAAGAGTTGGTATATACATACATATACTTTGAGAGTAAATACCCAAGCTTAGGTGTGTTTTAGCAGCAATAAAGTGTAGTTCTGGATTGTGTATTCAAATTCATAAATGGAGTTTGATTTTATAATATTTGTTGTTATTTCATAGATACGCCATTGAAAGCTGCTCCACTTCATGAAACTGAATTGTTTTACAGTGTAGTTAAGCCTCACATCTAATCTAAAGAGATCTGAAGGCTGAAAATATCTTGCGAAGGTCAAAAAGTCTTTTTCCTTTTCAAACATACCCCGTAGTTCTCTGTTAGTAGAGCTGAAACCCTTCTTCTCATAATGCTTTTGATCTTTGGGGCCAAAAACTTTAATAATTTATTGTACAAATATGTACTTGTTGTTGTTTAACATTCAACTGAAAATCAATCAACGTGTGTAATCATGTCAACAGCGGCTGGCTAGCTGGCTGGCTGAATGGTTGATATTTTATTCAAATTTTTTATTCAAATTTTTTTTATTGTTTTTCTTTATTTTTTCATGAGCGCCTGTCTATTTTAAATTCCCGAATAAAAAAAATTCTCAAAGTGATGTGTGATTCAATTCAGTAATCCAGCACGCAGTCAAAAAAGAAACCCTTCGGCCCCGTACAAATAAATACATACAATAAGTGGTTATGGCAAATGAATTTGAGTTATTTCTTCTTACGAATACGAAAATGTTTTAAGACTGAGACTGAGACGCTCAATCAGTCGATCAAACGGTCATTTATTCATTCATACACCGTTTGACCAATAAAATCTTGTGTTTATTTTTTCAAAATTTATCAACTTCTGGTGAAATATTATCAACGCAGCAGCTCTTCTATACTACACTTGCTTAAATAATCATCGTAAGCATATCATTATGTTGATAGTTTTTTCTTTTTTTCTTCCTCTTCTTGTTATTAATATTGTTGTTGTTGTTGTTGCTGTTTTCTGATTTAAAATATTCAATAACGAAGAGAAGAAAAAAAACAAATAAATAAAAAAAAATTCTTAAAATAATAAAAAATGTATATGAAATGAAATTAAATAAAATGAAATTCAAATTCATAAATAAATAATTCATAAATTCATAATTAGCATTAGTTTTGAATATAAAAAAAAATAAATAAATAAATAAGTATTGCAAATAAATTGAAAAAATTAAATAAAATTAAATTAAATAAAATTTAAAGCAATAATAATCATTAATAATAATTAAATTAAAGAGAAAAATAATTGAATTCGAATATTAAAAAGTAAAAAAAATCATTTAATGTTAACGGGGAAAGATTTCAAACCGTAGCCGAATGCGAATCCAAATTACATGCAAAATAAATGGGTACAATGAGGCCAAATAAATACGATGTAAGTACATACCTACATACATACATACATACATACATACATACATACATAAATATGTATTCATTTAAAACCATGTTTAAATACACCCCCAGTTCAAATTATAAAAACCCCATTGACGTTTTTTCTTTTCTTTGGGTCTTTTCGAGCCTTTCTTTATAATTTAAATTACAAGTACGAGCTGTGGCTTTAAATGAATTTGAAATATTTTGGCATTTGCTAACATTTGAACAGCACAGGCTAAAATAGAAATCTAATTTTGACTATTTTTCCATTTTATTATTGAAAATTAAAAGAAAACTAATAGGCGTCTGATTCGGATTATCTTTCATTTCTTTCAATTTGTATTAATTTATCGAATTTATCAAATGTTGCCAAATGGTGGCAAATTAACAATGTGATGACCAAACAGCGTAAAACTCTTGTCACACCACCAGCGTGATTTAATAAAGTATTATAAAATGCATTCTAACAACAGTTTAATTGCCAACAAATTGAATTTTGAATTTAAAACAACTTTGTTGTTGTGGCAAAAAGATTGTATCTATGTTTGTAGCGATAATGGTTTTTGCACCATTGCGTGAGATTTCTGCATTGAAAAGGATCCGCGATTATGAATTCGTATTTAATCTTCATTAACAATAGACCCATTGCCATTGCAGGAAATTACACAATTATTGTACAACATGACTGTAATTCTTGTTGTTGTTAAAGTCCAACACATCGTTGTCACACTCGTCGTCACTGTTTTACGATTTTCCTCCTATTAACGACCAAATGAGCGTAATTCAACACTTTCCGTGTGCCACACCACCAGAATAAAAATATAATAAAAAATAAAACCAAGAAGTAGTTAAAGAAAATACAAGAAGCAGAAGAAGAAGAGGAAAAAAAAACAAAGAATTGCTCGTGTTGCATGCTTCAGAAGCAATTTCAGATTAACAATATTATTAGCTAAACGAAACCAAAATGTAATCAAATCGAGTTAAACAAACAATTCACAGTTGATTTTTCAGTTTTATTTTTATCGATTTAAGTTTTCTAGCCTACTGCTTGCTCTCTATTCATTCCCTCATTCCCTCATTCAAACTATCGTTCGTTTATTCCTTGGTTCGTTGGGACACTCAATCACTTCACTTCACAACTACTGGCTTTAACTATCAACAACATTTTCTGTTTTTCTACTCTTTTTAATGGTATTTTTTTTGGTTTTGGTTTTTCGTTTTTCGTTTTATATAAATTATTTTGTCTCTATCGACAGCTGTGGATTAAGATTAATCAATAAAAAAAAATGTGTTTACGAGTTCATTAATTACAGGAGAAATCCCAAAATAGTTGTTTATGTATACTGAACAATAAGCTATTACGGGATTTCAAATTGCTCCCCCTCCATTGATCATCTATGGAGGCAGAACCTCAATTTGTTTTGACTTTGGAGGCATTTTCAGAAGACATGAACACGAAACAAAATGTTTAGTTAAGTAGTTGGGTTGGATAAGTAGCCCACTCACCATTGGAAGGGTACTCTGAAAGACCATTAGATACAGGTCAGAGATCAGTAATGAATCGTTTTTTTCGCTACTCATAAGCACTCATGAAATTTTGAATATAAGAGAGTCAACAATCTTGAAATTTAACTATGTACTCTAGAGCGACTCAAGTTGTATGGAAGCGAAATTCGTGCAAGAAAATTCTTTAGAAAAATACTTATAATACTTATAAATGATCAGAGTGACTCGGATCATTCATCAAAATTACAATCTTAGTTATTGTTGCATTTACAACAAAAGAACAAAGACAGACAAAGGCAGCAAGCAGAGCATATACAGAACTTTAAATCCTTATGAACACTAAACTAGTTCGTACGCGAGCCATATTAATTTTATGATTCGTGTATATGTTGAATTATGAAGAGTCGAAAGCAATAACGTCATACGTTATTGTTAAATATTAATATGATGAGTACTTCAAACTTTGAATACTCGTATGAGTAGAGGTTCCATAATATTAAAATAAGTATGAATGCGAATAAGTATCAGAAATTATGAGTATGATTCGATTCTACTCATTGCTGATCTATGGTACAGATACACTAACGCACATTTGCACAGTGAACGCTTTAAGACATTTCTTCGACAAACAATGAAATTCAAAAGTGTAGAGGTACGTTTGTGTATTGATAACTTGAGTATATCCCACCACTAATCGTTCTGTTTGCCGTGTGTCAAAAATCAAATCTTATAATCTAAATTGCTACAAAACTATTTACTATGACAAGATTAAGACATCCGATGTCGAATGTCATATTGTATGTGCTGTATGTATAAGAGTTGTTTATAATTTCGATGAAATTATTTTTGTAATAATAATAATAACGTTTCATCCTCCCAAAGAGAGAGTAAAAGTCGAATGACTTTCTAGACATCCTAACTATCTGATCCTACTTTCGTTAGGCCTTTCCGCTTTTATAAATCTTATTACATTCGTAAGGTCAGATGATGATCTGCTATCTTATCACCTCTGCTCTTCATGAAATACATACGCACAACTCGTCCTATATGGTCTCGTATTCGGACCTAATAGTTATCAATCCACCGTCGTTTCTAAATCTTTTATAGAAATTTTATTTTATTTGCAGATGTAAACATATTTTGCCTAAAAAATGAATTAAAAATAAAAATAAAAACGTAGGCAAAGTTCTTAAGACGTTCATATATTCAACGCAAATATTGAGATCTTACATGGCCCAAGTAAAGAACGTTTAGATCAACGTTTGAATTTTAGTAGTCGTCTGTACTATAATATTCCCATGTCATATTGAATTAGATTAACTGTGGATTACAGTGGATAATATTATTCCACCGCTTTTGATAACTTTACAAAATAGCTTAGCAAACCATTTATCTCCTCCTTGTCTTATTCTTATTCTCACAGTGTCCTTTCGCATTAAAGATTTGTTGACTGGGCGTGAGTGGAAGCAACTTAAAGTTGTTTAATCTTTCCACAGGAGCAGAATCAAATCATCATCATCATCCAATTATCGCATATCCATTTGCAATGTTTAATCGGCCAACAACCAGACGAGACTTATGATTTACTAGTGATACGCCTGATACGCGTCAGAAAAGGAAAATGGAAAGAAAACTTAATTAAATTATTTAAAAAGAAAAAAAAAAAAGAAAACATGTTTAGGAAATGATGTGAAAGAGATTATTTTTATTGTTATTATACGTATGTACATATGTATTATTATGTGTTCGTATTCGTATTCGTATTCGTATTAATATAATAATCATATTATAATTATGAATATGTGCCTGTGTAGGCTTGTGTGAACGTATTGGTGTTTGGTTGGGTGGGAATAGAGAAGAAACAATACCATCTCTCCTTCAAATTCCAGCTGTCTAATGTTAGTAAGCGTAGTAAATATAGTCAGTGTGGTGTGTGTGGCGTGGTGCGGTGGTGCGGTGGTGCGGTGGTGTTGCATGCCACACATTGTTTGCAATTATTTAAGGAATGCTATGGTGGTGTTAGGCAAGTAAGCATACAAAAAAGAAAAAACCAACTACTGCATGTACTACAGACATATCCACATACGTACCTATGTATGTACGTCATACGTGAAGCATCATCATCATACAGTCTTTTGTGTTCGTGTATGCAAACAACGTTATTAATTTGCTGATAAATTTTAAGCTGCAATGACAGCGAATAACGACAACGTTGACGTGTAAAAATGAAAGAAAATCTACATGCAACAACAACAACAACAACATTACACCACTGACACTACTGCTACTGCTATTGCTATTGCTTCTGCAACCAAATCAAACTCTCTGCATACATAACTCTGACTTAAATGTCGTCATCATCATCACTGGCTCGCTCTTGCATTTATTATTTTGCCAAAGCAAACATACATACATACCTGCACACTCCAAGCTTTAGCAACTTCCATTATGTATGATCTTAAGGCCAAGCAATGCAAGCAACGAGTACAGCCAGTAAATTGCAAGTACTTGGCTTGTTGGCTATTTCATTCGGCTGCCTGGCAATTTTATTGGGATTAGACGCACATTTGTTCATTTTTTTGTTGTTGTTGCGATCGATCGATTTTGATCGTATGGCTTAGAAATGTCTATAGCTTTGACTCGGTGTCCATTTATATATGTTCGTCCGTCCAAACATTTGTTTTATTACATACTTTTCAACGCCGACTCCATGCAATATTGTTGCTGTTGCTGGTAGATTGTCGTACAACATTAAACAAGACGACCTGGTCTGCATGTCTGCCATTTATTGAATGTTTTTATAAAGCGTTGCAACAAAAACGCATTCTCCTTAGCCGTCACATAAAAAATTAAAATAATTTTTGCATATTTTTCATATTTTTTTTTTTATTTTCTTTTCCTTTCCTATATTTACATATTATTAAACAAATTGTTTTTATATTCATTGTATACAATTTAGTCGCACATGTGTACGATTTCCATAATGTATTGACAATTTTACATCAATTAATCAGTGTTGACAACTTGGCGTTTATAACAGAAATGCAAACTTTGTTGCAGGAGGTATTTTTAATTCGATTTCTATACACGTGAAAACTTCTATTGTAAGTAAAATCAATTGAATGCGATCCATTAAATAGTATTTTGAAGCGCCATTAAACTAAATGGCTGTGGCCATTGGACATACCCTCTGGAGGACCAGTTAATAAAATCATAAGAAATGCCATCGTATGGTACCCACATCCACAGGGTTATCAAGCTACCATGTGTGGAAACTCGGTGACTCGGTGAAAGCATAAGAAATCTTTTAAAGGTCTTTTTGGTATTTTAAGTTACATACATATGTATAAATATATGTACATATATGTATGTATGTATGTATGAATATACAGTATGTATGTACATATATGTACTCGTATATGACAACAATTTATATTTATTTCAAATATGTTTTTCTCTTTTAATTTAAAACGAAAATTTCATCGTTATACTAATGGAAAATCCCCTCATCCCACATAACTGACTGATTTACAAAAGTTACTTTAACATTTTTGTCCAGCGACATGCAGTAAAGTATTCTTGGTTTTGTTCTTGTACGTGAAGTGTACGTGACATTTTCTGACCCCCCCTCGTCAATTATTATTTCACAAAACAAATTGTCGCTATTTATTCTGGTTCCAATATTTTTTCCACTTTATTCCTCTTCTTTGTCTGTGTGTTCCTTGGTAATTGACATCATTGTAAATGCAACGCGATAGAAATATCAACAAGAAGTTGCTGCCGTCTCAATAGAGTCTCTTGATGGAGGCAGTGGTAGAGGTAGCAGTGGTGGTGTTGTGATGATCATAATGGTGATGGTGGTGTTGCTGATGATAGTGATGGTAACTGATGGTGGCTAACAACTCAATTAGCTAACAGTTTTGCAATGTTGATGACTGCAAAAATGGCGTTGATGACATGCAAAACGATGATGCAGCATTACAAAAAAAAAGAAGCCGTTTTGGAGACAAATTTAATTTGAAACCATTTGAATATTTTAAATTTTTGTTTAAATTTGTTTTTCTTTAACTTGTAACTTTTAACTTTAACTTTAATTTGTTGGTTTTTCGTTTCGTTAAAACTTGTATTTGCGTTTATTTGACTACATAAAGAGCAATTAATGTCAAGCAACACATACATTACATTACATTGTCCAAAGTTTTATTTTTCTTTATTTTTTTCGCCAGTAAATGTATGGTAAAGGATGTACATATTTTGTTTGTTTGTTTTTTGTTTCTAAAACTGTGTAATTAAATATTAAATTGAATGGAATTATTTATTTCTCTATTGGCTTAATTGATTATTGATTAAACACGCCATTAGATTCACATGCATTAGATATTGTATTGAAAGGGCTTTTATCAGAGGCCTTTCGGGTTATGAATTTCCATTTTTTTTTTAGTTTTTCTTTTATCATCAAATGAATATTAGGCTTCGGGACTTTTGTAAGAGAATATTTTCAAAGCGTGTCTTGTCTTAACAATGAATGAATTTAATTTATTGCCATCAGAATAGGCACCTTCTTTCCAATTTAAACTACATTTTTAGGAGAAGTACGTTTCACTTTTTTGTTGTTTTTATTTTATTGGGTGGAATTATTAAGTAAATGTAATAATTTTAATAACAACCACAACAATAACAGCAACAGCAACAAATATATGCAGATATACGAGTACATACATCATTAATAAAAATGCGCGATGCTTTCACTAAAATGACTTTTTCAATTACCAACAGACAGGCCAAAACCAACCAATCGACAGCAAAATAACAGAAATAAAAATAGAAATAGAAAAACAAATAAAAAATGAAATGAAATAAAATAAAATAAACAAAATTCAATATTAATAATCGCAGTTATAATAATAATAATAATAATAATAATAAATTATTAAAAATTATTTTTTTGAAATAAAATAATGGAAGTCTTGACATTTCCGCAAATACCATATCGACCCGAAATACCCCTATTGTGGTATTATTATTGCTCAGGACTATAAACGAAAAAAATCAAACCTCTACCATGATTTATTGAATGTAAATAATGGCAGATTACCAGATACGCTGACAACGTTCCCATTATAATAAGCAAATGTTGAAAACCATAAAAGTTCAATAGGAAAATCAAATGAACAATTTCAATTGCGATAATAATATGTCAATGGCGACGCCTATATTTCCGGTCCCTAGTAAAGCCCGACCATAAGGAAACCTGTTTTGGAATCTTTGATACCATGCTATACAGTGGAATAGCAGCAGCAAGTCGCAGTTTTCCACAATATCGATCATCCTATCCTATTTTTAGAAACTTTTCATGGCATTTTTATTTACTCTCAGAATAGTCGATATTTCTGAAATTTCGCTCTGTTGGAGAGCATGGCCTCACGTGTGTACCTATTAGACTACGGCGATATCGAAATTCTGAAATTTATTAGGCCTTTTTTGATCGTGATATTGAATGGTGCAAAATTCTGAATCAAGTATCTCGTGCAAGTTTGCTACGACCTTGATTTAGTAAAATGATTAAATATGGCCCCCAAATGGAAAATTGCCCACACTACCAATTGTAAGTTACACTGCTTCCAAACATAAGTATTCTATTTATTTAGTGTGATAATATTTTAAGAACCATTAATATGTAATTTACGTTTGGAAGGGAATAACATGCCAGCCTACTTTAGATCTGGCAATTATCGTATGAATGTTACCAAGAAAGAGGAAATGGAGTCGATATCTGATTAACCAATATATTGTAATTGTTAAAAATATTATTGTTTTAATAAATTAATTAATAAGTTTTTCTTTTTTAATTTTAAAAAATAATCATTTTTGTTCTTTCTTTTTTCTTACAGGTTACTACAGCTTATGGTCTATGCCAAGATTATTTACCTCCTGATGGTAAGTGATACAAAAGATTTTTGAAAACTTTACACCCATTGCTTTAATATATATGTTTAAAGCGTTGAAAGCTTCCTATAGTCCTGATTCAGTTCATGTGTTACAGGACTTTTAATTCGATGTGCTAGAAGGTGTACATTCAGAATGAAATTTCTACATATTTATTACCTTTCAAAGCTCTTATCAATTCTGATTAGCTGAAAACAAAAATCTATCTTTCGAATAACTCTACTTATACTCTACTAAAAAGTACCATTTTGATGCCGAGATATGTATATATTCGTTCATATAATTACAACTTATAGTGGGCATCCATCCGTCAGCCATTGCAGGAGTTTTATGGTGTGAATTTTACTCAAATCCCCTTTGACCAGGTACGTTCTGCCAATAAACTCTGAGAACCCAGGAATTGTTCTGCTTAGGTTCCAAAAATGGCAGAGATGAAGTTTTGTAGTCTTCTTGTCTTCCTCTTTGTTACAGCTTCTGCCAGAGTCATTATGAGGTATACCCTGTGACTGGACGTATACATCCAGAGGCCAGTATATCGTACAACAGCTGTATGGTTCCTCAGATGGATGGAATCTATTCAGGTTTAACGCAGATTTTGCTCGACATTTATTCTTATCACAAAATACGAAAAAGTAGTGGTACAAGCAGTTACATACTCATTCGAATAGAACGGAATTTTATTGTTAGCAATTTTTTTGCAGTAGTTTTCGGTTTTCCTAACAGTTGTTCAACTACACTTTTTGTAGCAACTGATCGCTTTTACTTAGACGTCGTTCGTGGTGGTTGCAGGTGAGTGCAGTTAGCTGTAAATACGGTCATCCAATCGATAAATTCTGATCATCTTTAATTTATTCTTGTTTGACCATTATGTCACCAAAAATAATGATAGTTTTGCGCAATAAGGTAGCCAACGTAGCCAACATTTTGAAATTGATGGCATTTTATGATAAATTATCATAGGAAACGATCGATTGGGCTTAAGAAAATGAAACTGTAAACAATGTAAACGTAAATACATATGTATGTATGTATTTACATTCTAGAGATTTTCTAGCATATTTTATTATTATTTTGATTATGTATTCTTTTAAATTTAAAAACTAGAATGAGTACAAACAATAATCATTAAAAACAAATATAGGAAGTTAATTTCGCCAATAAAATTTCGCTGTCAGTTTTCGCATTGAGTACTGACCTTACTAATACTATGTGGTGACAGCAAAAAAAAAAAATAAAAGATAAAATTCTTTTTGCCAACAACTAAAATGGCAAAAATAAAATAATTTATTTGGCCTTCTAATCGGTTTGCACCAGATGTTGTTGTGGGCACTTTAATTAATCACTAGCGTTCGATTAATTTCACCGCAACAACAACAAAATAATTAATAAAAAAAGATAAATTATACAATAATTGTATTGAAAGAAACAATAATAAATTAATAAATAAATTTGTTTACCCTGATAATTTGTTTTAAAGAACAAATCCAACAAAATATTTCATAAGTCATGTAGAGATTACACAGACAAAAAGTATATGCGAAGCCTTTGAAATGGAAATTCACAGGCATACACTCTGACTACCAATCTACATACAATGTACTCGTCATACATACATACATACATGTTCGGAGTGCTCAAGTTCGGAAACTTAAAGAAAACTTATTATTGTGAACATAAAAATGCTGTCAATATTTACGAATTTGTTACCAGCTGGTATGTGTGATAATAATTTTATCACAGAATTTCTGGCCCCCCCTTTTTCAATTTATTTTTTTACGTTTAATTCTGTTTTATTTCCTTTTTTATTTTCTTTTTGTATTTATTTTATTATCATGATTATTAAAAAATATTTCTTCTTCATAAATGTTTTATAAATAAGCATTTAAATAAAATAAAAAATTTTTTTTAAATTTGTAGTGCCACACATATTTATGACTTAAATAACGAAACGAAACGAGCCCACTTTTTCAGAAACTTTTCCCGTTTTTCGTTGTTTTTTTTTTTTTTCTTTACTGCAACAACATTATCGATAACCAACTAAAAATGAATTTTTTGTTTTATTTTATTTGCCACAAACCAATTAAGGTTAGAGTGGAGAGTCAATTTAAAAGCTACTAATTAAACCAATTTCTTGGTAATTAGCGAACCTCTTTTTCTTTTTGTTGTTTAGCAACTGTAATTGGTACTTGTGCTTGTTAGTACCAACCACCACCACGACCACCATTGATTGTTACGGTATGTTATGGTATGGTATGGTATGGTATGGTGGTTATTGACATTTGTACTTTTGCCTCTCCACGAATGTTTTTTGTTGTATAGGTCTGGGTATCTATCTGGTTATCAGGTGGTATTAACACAATTACGAAAATTTATGTGTTTATTAGAGGTTATCCATCCTTTATGAAATTTGCTGATAAAGAATCCGGAAGTGTTGATGTCATATGTGATATGTTTGCTGATTTCTTCGCCAGTACTTATTCTAACTCCGCTTACATGGATACAAATAATTACCCTTTCCCGTTGACATCGGCTCCAGTAATATCTATTCCAACTTTTAGTGACTGCGATATTTTAGTAAACCTGAAAAGGTTAAAGATGTCTTTTCGTCCTGGTCCTGATGGGGTTCCAAGTTGTATTTTAAATCGATGTGCAGAATCATTCATCACACCATTAGTCATATTGTTTAATACCTCGATTAATTATGGATATTTTCCTATGTTTTGGAAGGACTCGTATATTATACCGCTTTTTAAATCTGGCAATAAGTCTGATGTTACAAATTATAGGGGCATTGCAAAACTGAGTGCTATTCCAAAAATGTTCGAGAAACTGGTTGCCGATTTTTTGATCCATCATACTTCATCGTTACTATCACCTCATCAACATGGTTTCCGAAAGGGCTGCTCAACAACGACTAATGTGCTTCAGTTAACATCCATGGTAAATGTGGCCTTTTCTCAACAGAAGCAAACTGATGTAATTTTTACGGATTTTAGCAAAGCGTTCGATAAAGTGAATCACAAACTACTGTTAACTAAATTGGATTTAATGGGTGTAAACCATAGGAGCTTAAGATGGCTAGAGTCGTATTTGACTGGTAGAAAGCAGACTGTATGTGTGAACAATAGCTTATCTAAATATATTTATGTGCTATCTGGTGTTCCTCAAGGCAGCCATCTTGGTCCACTTCTTTTTTCGCTGTTTATAAACGATCTTCCCAACATAATTAATTTTGCCAATATCTTAATGTATGCTGACGATGTAAAACTTTTTCTCTCCTTTAATAATTTCATTGAGCATATTTATCTTCAAAGTGATCTCAATAATTTCTATTTGTGGTGCGAGTACAACATGATGGAGCTGAATATTAAAAAATGCAAATGTATGCGGTTCTCAAGAAGTAATTTTGTCGCGGTTAATTACTTGCTTGGAGGTCATCAACTGGAAATAGTGGACTCTTTTATTGATCTTGGGATCCTATTAGACACAAAATTAAACTTTAATGATCATATCACTTTGACTGTAAATAAGGCAAGAAGCACTCTTGGCTTCATAAAACGTTGGGCAAAGGAATTTACTGATCCATATATTACTAAACAGCTATACATATCGCTTGTCAGACCTATTTTGGAGTATGGTTCTATCGTTTGGGATCCTCACTATAATGTTTACAGCGAACACATTGAATCTGTTCAGAAACAATTTCTACTCTTCTGCTTGCGTGGCCTTGGATGGAATTATTCGGACATGCCTTCATATACTAGCAGACTGGCTTTAATAAAACTGCCTACCCTTAAGAGTCGTCGAACGATGTTAAATATATCTTTTATGACTAACCTGATCAATGGTAATATTTGCTGTGAATTTCTGTTAAGATCTGTTAAATTCAATGTTCCTCGTCGTAACTTCCGCTGTTATAATCTTATTTATATTCAATTCTGCAGAACTAATTATGCTGTTGCTGATCCATTAACTAGAATTTGCCGTCAATTTAATTATTTGTCAGACTTTGTTGATTTTTCTTTAAATTCTTGCGTTATAAAACGGAATATTATTGTTTTTCTTAATTCTTAACTTTTCCTAATTTTTATTGTAATAGTTACGTTATTTTTGTAGAAACTGTTTGTAATTGTATTTAATTTTATTCGTACCAATTTTTGTTATTAGTCAGTAAGGAATTTGTCCATTGACTTGAATAAATAAATAAATAAAAATAAATAAATAAAAATAAATAAAAATTATTGGAAAGATTAAATGGATTTAAACAAAAATAATGAGGGGAAAGCCTTGATAAGGCAAGACCCATATGGTAACTGATTAGTACAACCGCTACACTTGACTGGTATTCTTTTCAAATCAACATAATCTTTGTGTAAATCACTCGGGTAAAAACACATGTTATTTTTTGTTTTTTTTTTTATTTTTATTTTTATTTTTTTTTTTTTAATGCAATTTTAAATAACACTGTATATGAGTTAATGTTTTCATAAAAACAAAAACAACCCCACAGTTGTATAAATAAAATGAAAAGCAATATGTATGTACATAGACCTAAGTACTATGAATGTCGTCAAGTAGAATTTTCTATTCGAACGTTTAATGTATTCAAATCGTGGCAAGCAAATTTAAAGAAATTTAAAGGACTTGAAAAGCCAAAAACAAACAAATTAAAATGCGCCTTAAACAAATTCAAAGAAGAAAATCTCTTCAATTGTTAGATTCTTTTGTATGTAAAGACACAGACTATGGAAAGTGTATGTGTATCCCTGTCCCTCTGTGACGGGGCATCAATAGAGTCGGCATCAATAAGAATTAAAATTTACTATTAAACACTAAAATGTTGGCATCTTTCTAGATCTTAAAGAGAAAAACAGAGAATATCGTTGTTCCTACAGCAGCATTACAGCGAATATAAAAATGTAGGCAATTAAAAGGCGTTTTTTTTGACAGCAATTTGTCATCTGAATATTTACATAAGGACTTAGCTCTTGAGTCCGCAAATATTGAAAATCAGAGCTTATTTATTTTATTTATTTTTTTTATTTATTATTTCAACGACTACGTAACCAAATAAAGTCAACGTATATTCATACATATGTATGTATTTGGATATTGAAAATTCCATGACAAAACGTAGAGGAACGACAACAAATTCCTGTTGTGCACACTGTGTTATAATATTCTGATACTTTGACACAAAAATTGTTTTTGTTTTATTCCCCACACACAATATTCATTTTTGAGGCTAATTTCCCGGAGATTCTTTAAATAAATGAATTACATTATCATATAATTGACAGGAGAAAAGTGTACATGTGACTAATTTTCATTCATCAATTGAAGACATATAGTACATACTACATGTATGTATGCATGTATGTATACATAATCTAATGAATACAATCACTTTTGCATATGAAATATAATTTAAATTTGAAAGGAGTTCCTTTTATTATTTCATATTTATAATGGTTTCAATATTAATAAAATAGTTTACGTTGCATTGCTTGTTGCTCTAATCTAAGCAACATTGTCGTGGACCGAGTGTTTATTTAAATATTGTAAATCGATTTAAAATCGCCGTAGTCTAGTAGGGTGTGTTGGTTTATTAGACGTGATTTCACGATTCAGACTCCAGATCAGACATCTCCAACAGAACGAAAAATGTAAATAATATTTCTGACAAAAGCTGTGAGAGTAAATTAAATTGTCATCAAAATTTTCTTAAAAATCTGTCGTTTGGAGTCGACTTTAAACTGTAGGTCCCGCCACTCATCTAAAAAATTAACACTGACGCGGCCATAAGTGGTCTGAGAAGCTACATATGTATGCCGTAATCCTGACTGAAGGGTTGTAATGATCAATTATGTATGTATGTATTTATTTAAATCGATTTGAGTTTCTAATTTCCTAATTTTATTTCATTTGACCTCTGTGTCTGTGTTGATTAATTCAAAGGGTTTAATTCAAATACATACCTAATGACCTTTGTAACTTTTCTCAAAGCCAATCATAAAAACTTGGTCAGTTTGTCCTTTATTGTCCATTTACAAATTTCTATTTTTAACTGCTTCAATTATCCAAATGGAGAAAAAAATAAAAGAAACATTATGAAATAAAAAAATGTATTTATTAAGTATGATGACAGTTACTAAATAGCTGCCTTTTAAAAGTGAAATAAACGCTAACCATTCGAAACAGATACAAAAACAAAAACTAAAACGAAAAATGCGTGGACGTTATAAAAATCCCCACATTTATGGGCTAATCATGCAAAATGTCTTGCAATGCATATCGCCATTGCTGGTACCCACCCTCTAGCCAGTGCTTTAATAATAATTAAAATGTTGAATTTCATTTCTATTTTTTGCTTTGTTTCTTTCTTTTTTTTTTGTTTTTTTTTGTTTTTTTTTTGCTGTTGTACAATTCCCAACCCTGATCTATGTCAACACTTAAAAGCGTAAATTTATCATTTCGGACTACAAACATGGAAATGGAAATGGAAATGGAAAAAACTTCATAAACATGTAATACTTAAAACTCCATTAAAAACAATACATATAAGAAATTTTATTAAAACTAAAATGAAACACTCATAAAACCACAGAGAGGTGGGACAATGACAATAATGAAGTATCGAAATAAAGAAAAATTTGATCAAAAACTTAAACTTTTAATACCCAGAGACCGGCACACACACACACACACACAGGAAATAAATTATAAATAAAACTTTTATTTTACTACAGCAACAACAACAACAACAACAATAAATACTAATAAATGTTATTGGATTGTATAGTATATCTTCTTAATGCGATTGGGTGTGAGATACTCCAACACTAATCGGAACACGTTTAAGTAAATGAGGTTTTCAATGTGCATAAGAGTGTGTTGGGGCCACTAAAAAAATACACAATTTATGGTAAATAAATAAATGAAATGTACAAAAAACAACAAAAACAAAAGGGAAAAAGAACAAAAAAAAATGTAAACAAATGGCTTGTCAAATGGCTTATCTTTATATTTTTAACAAAAAAAAAAAAAAAAACAACCAAAACAAAACAAAACAACCATCCAATCGACTAAGCGACCAACCAACCATCCATTTAGCCAAACGAGCAAAACCGCAAAACGTTGTGTTATTTGGAGCGCCACTTTCCTTCCCCCCTTTCTGTTGCAACTCTCTTATGAGTACCAAACAACCATAACATGACATGCCCTGCACTCTATTGTTTTATTGCCATTTATTGTGCTTTTTAATGTCCAACATGCCTTATGGCGACGAACCGAACCGAACCGAATCAGACATTTGTAGGGGACACAAGAAGAGAAGCCGATGCTGTGTGTGTCTGTACAGTGTACACAATTGGCAAGCATTCAATTTGTAGCCTGTCTTTTACCCCTTTCTCGTGCCGCCACATTTCTCAGTGTCTTTCGTGCTTTGTTTTCTTTTTAATCAATAATAAATAAAATTGATAAGATTAAAAACGTTAAAACAATTAACCCATTAGTAAATTCTCTCTCTCTCTCTCGACAATAAAATATAAAAATAGCAATAACAACAAAATAAAAAGAAGGAACAAATCTTTTAAACAAAACATCTTCCTCTATCACCTACTCCAGTACACACGAAACATAATTGAAAAATAATGTTACACAGGCACAGACACAGACACAGATTATAATTTATTATGACTACGACTTTAACAACAACAACAACAACATCATTATTAACAAACAACTCAATTTAAGGCTAATACAGGAGATAAAAAGACAACGACAAAAAGCAAAAAAAAAAACACGAAATTATCACACACACAGTCTTAAAATGTCAAGTGTTAAACACAAATTTTTTAACTCAATTAAGAGCCAAAAATAAAGAAGATGAGAAAGATATATTTCACACAGACGATTTTGTTAATCGAATCTCAATTGAAAGCCGGGCAAATTGACTACATTTTATACGCAGACTGTTTTCGGCTTTAAAAATTTTAAGTAACGTTTACCACTTGCCTTAAATGACAAAACTGGGCTTATAGTCCAGTCCATCATGAATAAAAGCCATCGGCTATTCCTTATCCCCAATTACTTTTCAAGGCTAACATCTACATCTGCACCATACAATCGACATTTTTAGATAACCTTCTAAGCGATTGGCGAGAACTATTATATACGTGCTTACGGTCCCAATAAGCATGTTCATGTTACTTTTCGTTACCGTCGACAAGTATATCGTAATCATATAGCTGGTTCTGTCCGCAATTGAAACAATTGTGAAGTGCACAGGTAACACTATCCACAATCAGTCGTCCATTCGTTTGGAGTGAGAGAAAAGTAGAGGTATGGTTTCAACAAGATGGATTGATCAACTCTGCTGTAGATAACAACTACAGACTGTAGGAGATTCTTTCGAAAAGGGGTATGATGATGAATTTCACTATCTCGTTTCGTTCTCATTTAACCAGTAGCATATCTAACTATACTAGAGTCGTGTGAATGGGTGTATGTGTGTGTGTGAATGGGGTTGGTTTTAATATGTGCAATACGTGTTTAAGATGATGCTAAATGTCTTTGATTTTTCCTCTGACGTAAAGTGTTATAAACTTCACTACATGCCTCCAATATTTGGTCAATTAGAGATATAAACTCCAAATGTATCTAACTGTTATTACACGGTATTTTTCCCTTTTGCCTCTCTCTGAAAACATGTTTGGTTTTCGTGAATTTGAAAATTAGAAAAGGTTTACAAGCTACAACCTAAATTGCCAGTTCTGCACTTCTCAAGCCAATTGACCCAGTTTTTGCTCGTCGTCTGGTTAAATATGAAATAAGAAAGAAATTTTCCACTTTATTTGTAGGCTTTTAGCCGAAAACAATAAAATTTTTATGATTTATGAAAGTAAACAAAAGTCAACACAAACAAACAAATAACGTGTGGTCAATCATATTGTTGCCATGTTAGGCGATTTGAATAAATGACCGCATTCACCGCAATCACCCGCTAAATGCCTAAGGTACCATCGCGAATAAAATAATTTCGAATAAAAATATTTTTTAAAAAGAATTATTGTTTCTATCGACTGAATTATCAGTCATATATGTACTATGTATGTATGTATGTACATATGTATTGTTGTTAATCACAAGCAACAAATGTTGCTGGCGACAATATCAATCAATTGAAGTAATTTTAATGTTTTTATTGAAGTCATTAGCAGAATTAGCTTAACTTGATATGTGGATTTACCACCACCACCAACACCACCCCCATCAACTAGCTATTTTTCAATCACGTGTCAATTTAATTGCACATGATGAGGCAATAAAAAAAAAAAATTCGAATTTCCATAAAAATTTAAAAGTTTTTTTTTTTTTTAATCAGACTTTCTTTGTTGAATCTATTTTGCAACGTTTGCAACAAATTTTTTATTTGCTACCATATACATACATACATACATACATACACATATAGAAATAAAAATAAAAATTCTAATTTTTGATTATTTTCTTTAATTTTTGCTAAATTAACACACAGTCAATAAAAAAAAACAAAACAAAACAGAAACAGTAAAGAAAAATAACTAAGAAAAGTAAACAAATATTGAAAATAACCATCGCCGTACCGTACCATATCTCAACACTCGTAAATGTTTGTGTCTTTTGCAAGAGACGTTTATGTTTAATAATTTTGCAAATCATAGACTTTTAACAGAATTTTTTTTTATTTATTTTGATTTTAAAGTGCAGTTTTTGTAATCGTATACCACCTCCCCTCCCCCCACTAAATTACGTGTATGAAATTCACAGGAATTGAAAACTTAAAGTAAAAAAGCAAGAGAAAAAAGTGGAAGGAAAAATAAAAAAAAACTCCTCTTAAAAAAATAAACACAAACGCAAATCAAATATTTATTGAAAATAATGTAAATAAAAAGTGAATAATGAAGTGGTAACAGTGGACAAACAAAAAAACAAAACAAACAAAATTCAAATAAAACTTAAAGTTTTTTAAAGAAAATAAATGAAAACGTTTGGCGATTTGCATTTCGGCCTATTAAATTTCATGATGCGTTTTATGAATGAAAAAGAAACACCATCAGTATTGAGCATTGAATAGAAGAACAAGTCGCCGTAGTCTACGGTTCAAACATCTTCAACAAATCGAAATATGAAAAAACATTTCTTCGGCGATTTCCTCTTAGCAGATTTCTGTCAAAAACTCTGAGAGTAAATAAAAAATGCCATTAAGAGTTTCTCAAAAAATGTCGCTCGGAGTCGACTTTAAACTGTAGGCCACTCCACTCATGTATAAAATTAACACACACAACATGAGTGATGTGACAAATTAGGTCGTAATCCTGACTGAAGGTTTGCAATAACCAATTATGTATGTATGTATGAGTAGAACAACAACAGCAACAACAACAAATTAAGGTTAAATTAAATAAACATATTTCTGAGCAGTCATTATTATCGAAGACGATAAAAGCGTTGATAAGAGAGTTCAATAAAACAAAACAAAACAAAAAAAATTAATAAAAATTCCTTTTCAACACAATCTTAAATATTTTGTATTTCTTATTTTAGTGCACAACATTTTTTTGGCGAGACAATTTTTTATATACATATGTACATACCTTTGTATACACCCATAGAATGTTTTTTTTTGTTTGTTTATTTTATTAATCAAAGTCATGCTATTTTTTTTTTGTCTTTTTACAGGAGTTCATATTCCGTTTATCGGTTACCCACAGTTTTTTCTTTAAGTTTTTCATGAATAGTGCTGTCATGGCCTATATAGTGACAGTGTTTATTTATCTGTTCTTAGCATGTTTTAAGCACGTGATTCATTTAAACACTTGCTAATTGCAACCCAAAATGTCTGAATTTTCTACGATTTTAAATACATACATATGTACCCGTATTTACATTCAAAAATATTTCTTTTATTGTTTGGTGCTCATGGAAAGCTTTCGTAATTTTTTTATTTCAATAATAACGCCTTAATGGGTGTTGACTTAGCCCAGCTGTTGACATAGTGCAATCAATGTCATCACCATATAAGCGGTATGCGCCTTTCAAATGCCGATAATCGGCGATATTATCTACTTAAAACAGAAAACAGAAACATTTTATCAAAAATGTTAATATGCACCATGGCGCCATATATTTTAAGTTCAAATACTTTTACACACCTTCAAAAGTATTTGCAAATAACCATACCATCTTAAGTTAATATAACAAACATGATTTTGGCAGAAACCATTAACGCGTATTTACGCAAAAAAAATTAAAGATATTCTTCATACTTTCAGGACATACAGAGATGATCTTATAATTAGCACAGCCATATCTATACATACGATCTTTTTCCAGTAAAAAAGTTGAAATATATTTTCAAAATTTATTTAATGGCAGTTAAATAAAGTAATTAAAAACTTCTTGACATCTTGCATGTTGTTGTACTTCATTCCATGCCGCTTGAACCACTTTCCGAAGGTCTTGAAGATTTTTTAGTTTTTTTGTTCAACTTGTGTTTTAAAATTGTTATGCTGACCCTTATCGAATATCATCTAATTCATATGCACAAATGATCATTACAGTCCTTCAGTAAGGATTACGAGAGCTAGATTCTCGCTCCACTTATGGCAGCATGTGTCTTAATTTTATACATGAGTGGCGGCATCTACAGTTTAAAGTCGTCTCCAAACGATAGATTTTCGAGAAACTTTCAACGGCAATTTTATTTACCCTTAGAGTTTTTGCCAGAAATCAGCTGGGACTGTGCGGAAGTCACCGAAGAAATATTATTTTCATATTCCGTTCTGTTGGAGATGTCTGACCTGGAGTTTGACTATAGCGACTTTAAAAATATCGCAAAAAAGTAAATTGCATTGCATTTATTTTATTAATAATTCAAAAAAGAATAATTTTCTTCACAATTTCACCAATATTTCCAGGGTATTTGTGAATGAGCGGCCTCCGCCTTTGATGCCAAAGAGATTTCTTTATATTTTTTATTTCTTTTATAAATAAAATGATTTCATAATGAGTATTCAAAATACGTTCTTATTTTTCATTATAAAATATGAAATCTGCCGGCCTTTATCATATCATTTGATTTCATTTTAAGAGTGTAATAAAAAAAAAAGAGTTTCACTGCCGTCTACTAGGTGATGTAGATCCCCGTAAATATGGAATCGTAATTATAAAAAGAGTAAATATTTGAAAAAAAAAAATTGCGGCATGTATGTACAACACTTTGATTAAAATATAAAACTGTGGACCTCAATTAAGGTAACGGTATGAAAGGGAACAAAACAACCAAAATAGGTTCCCAGCCGTGTTTTGGAATGGATGAATTGTAGAAACGTAAGAACGTAAGAACGCGATCAACTAGATGATAAGAATATTTAAGAACAGGCCTTTAATTAATATCGACACATTTAAGCGGAAAAGCGACAAGCTTAAGTCAATTTTATTTTATTGCCATCAAGAGATAAAATAACGTATACTTACTAGCACACTCACTCGCATTGCATTGTATTGCATTTCAGCACTCAAATATTTGTCTGTTGACTAACGCAAAACAATAGGCACAGTGCAGCATTTGTACTTAAAGCATAAGGTCGAAAATATTAATTGAATATTTTTGAATTTTAAACCATTACTTTAAGATTTTAAAATACGTTTTCCAATTAAAATTGAAAATCACTTCCACTTCCACCTATTGAGAAGTCCTTTGTAAATATTTAATACCAAAGCCACTCTCGAAAACTTTTGCAATGTTGATGCAGTTATCGTAACACTGTGTTTGGCATTAAAACGATACGATTAACATCCGCTATAAAACAAAAATGAACAAAAACAAAATACATATACCGTTTTCAGTTTGACACACATACTACGAAATAAAACAATTGTGGTAAGAAGAGTTGAAAAAATGAAATTAAATGAAATGAATCGCTGCGCAATTAATAAAATACAATTGTTATCAATATCAGTATCAGTTAACAGCGCATTTTTTAGTACGTCTCCCACATTTTGTAGAGTTTTTTTTTTTTGTTTGATTGTATAAAAAATGCCATTGTAGAACCATTGATAAATGGGAATTCCTAAAGAGTTTTTTTATTCGAAATATTTTTTTTTCTTTAAATTCTCAAGTATGTACAATGTACATATGTATGTATTTAAGTCTATTGAGCTTTTTTGTTTTTGCACCTCTACAAAAGGTGTCAGTTATTATTTAATTGGGTATAGATTTAATCACGAATGCCTGTATTTTTTTTTTTTAATTTGTCACAGTCATTACATACATACATATGTATATACATACTTATGTATATACTCGAGCACAACAGAGATACACAATAATTAAATATGTGTAGTAAAATAAATTATTACACCATTGCGTTATTCGGAAAATGTCATTAAAATTTAAATAGGAAATAATAAATTTCTGTTGTCTTTTCATTTAATTTTTTATTTTATTTTATGGTACCAACATAAATTAGAGGTTCTTACACTTTAACGCTATTGAGTACGAAACACATGGAATAGTTCAAAAAGTGTGATAACCTTAGCAAAAATATTTGCCTCTTCAGTATTAGTTTGACTATGAAGGCCTTTGATTGCGTTTACACGACATCCATGTAAAGCAAATCAACAGATATCGCCACACCAGTATCGCCTAAAGCTCAGATTAATTGGGAGCTTACAGAAGTATAATATTATTGATAGATACGGAAAACTGGGGCCATTGTGATCATTAAAAAATACCTTTAATTTTGATCATGTTTAATAGAGGTTCTTGCAAAAGAAAATTGATTATTCTGTAAAACGTTGTGAAATTAGCAACGCTGATCTATAATTCACTTCCTGGTCCATGACTCTGCACTATCTACAAAAAATGAATGAACTGGTCCTAGGTATAACAATTCTGCGCGTACCATAACATCTAGTTCGAGTGTGTTTCAGATGGACAATTAATCTATAATACTTAGAACCCAGTAAGGAGACCTTCTTCTTACCCTTTTAACTTAACCTACATACATCAAATATGTATATTCTCCTCACAACTAAAACAAATTGAATATAATTTTTTCTATTAATTAATAAAAAAAAAAAACATTGTTGGCTTAAATAAAATTAAAAATATTTAGAAATTTTAAAACAACAACAAGTATAAAATTGTTATAATAATTGTTAATAAAGAATTAAATTAAAATACCAGCGAATTAAATAAACAAATATTCCGTGAAAACCAATTATAACAACTATTTATAGAAAATTATTTAATAATAAAAGTATTTAAGAATAAAACAATAATAAAAAACAAAATGATAATAAATAAAAAAATTTTAATTTTGATAGATAATTTATGTATGTACATTCAAAGTTTTACATACATACACATGTAGATATGTACGTACATATGTATGTATGTATATAGAATACCATTAATTCATCAATTATACAATAAGAAAAAACCAAAAGGAAGAAGAAAATTTAATTTTTCGCTCAACTAAGTTGAAATTTTATTAAAAAAGAAAATAGTGAATGAATAAAATGAAATTAAATTTCAACTGTTTTTGTTTTTCCTGTTTCCATTTTACTAAATGTCAGAGAACTGTTCCGTTCCGTTCCTGCATTTACGAAACAAGTAGACACACAAATACACTCTGTTTGTATTAAATGGTAATTTATCGTTTCTATTGGTTTTGGTATTTGGCTACATAAACCAGGGCAACTGTTTTAAATCTGAACTGAATCTTACTCATCTTTAAAAAAAAAAGTGTTTTATTCTTACGAAGGTCAACAAAAGAAAAACAAATAAAGCATACGTAGTATGTACATACGAGGGCAATAAATCTTTGTACTTTTTTTTTGTTTTTTCCTTTTTTTTTCTTAATTATTCGCATTTTTTAATTACATAGTATATTTTCAATTAACAATTAACATTTCGTTTCTTCCCTTCTTCGCTTAAACATAACATGGAAACGAAAATATTCACAGTTGTACACACACGCTCACATATGGTTTTACAAATCCTTCTTGCTCTTTCGTACTCTTTCACACGCACACACACTTCAAACAAAAATTTAATTCTTATTAACTCACTCTCCCTCCCATCCATTTTGAAATGCATCCCTTTCGGTTAACACTTGTGCACACACACACACACACACGCTCAATTGAGTTCATTTCTTACCAACTTGCGTTTGCTGGTGCTTTTGTCTATTCAAACTTGCAACATGTTTGAAGCACGCTCTACACTTGTCTACAACATCTTCTCTGTTACCATCACTCTTCTCTTTTTTTTTTTATTCCAAATAACAACAACAACAAAAAAAGCAAACAAACCGAAGTTGCATCAAACCTAAGCATGTCTGATGCCAAAATGCCCTCATCAAGCAAAACAGAAAAGTTGTAATATTAAAAATTAAGTTTAATTGGTTTCAGAGAGCCATTTTTTAATTTGTAATAAATCTCAATATACTACACATCTCTACATACATTCGAGGTATGTTCATAAATTAAAGATTTTAAATATGTACATATTTTCATTGCTCTACGAGGCAAGAATGATGCCCCATTGATACTTAGATGGCAAGATGGGAATGAAGAGCGTTCTATTCATACATGTATGTACGTACTTATTTTCAAATAAACGCTCTTGTGATAAAAAGTCCTAATAACCGAAGAAAACAGTGAGGACTTTTTAAGCTTATTATGGTCACATGTTTTACGGCATACTGTCCTAATTTAATAGCATTATCCCCATAAAATTTTTGAATTATTCCCAACTGAAGTTTTCTACATGTCTTCAGATTTTATAGCACCTGTTAGCATGTTTAAATTATCTGCACGAACATTCTCGAAATTCCAAGAGAATTTTGTGCATCTAACAAACATAATTTTCTTCAAACCACCTTAAGATACCATCCAGGCAATCGGGATATCTGTGCGTTGTAATATGACGGCGATTGTGAGCTCTTATGCCAGGTTGGGACGGGCTTTAACTGCAACGATTATGATTATTTCTACTTTTTCTACATAGAATTCCACGAAAAATTCATTAATTCAAGCACATCATTATCGAACGCATCAAAATTCTCGAAAAGACAGTGCATTTTCCTTATTTATTCAAAATCTAGTTCCATGCCTAATAGAAGCCGTCAAACCTCAGTCCGTTTTAATAGCTCTTGTAGAGTGAGTTATGCAAGTTATGTTACACACACACACATACATATTACAAGAACCAAAACAAAAATGAACATAAACAGAGGAAGGGAAAATCTACAAATACAAACTGTTATTTTTTTTTTCTTTTTTTTTTTTGTAATATTTTATATCTTCTTTTATTTACATTGGCAAACAATGTTGCAATTTGCAAACAAACAGGCTTAAGAGCAATAAGTTGTAGTAAGAAAACGAAAAGAAAGAGAGAATACAACAACATGCCATACTGCAATTATAAACAATAATAAGAGAGTACGGATAACAAATGAATCTCTTATAGAGACAATGCATGTGTGTAGTTATAAATGTACTTATCGGGCTGTGTGTTAGTCACTGTTCACAAGAGAGAGAGAGAGAGAGCGCGTTGTCTAGTGGTGATGATAATGGATAACTGTAACTAACATTCATGATGTTATTAACCGTTAATACGACAAATCCTTACCAATGCCTGCGCAAACACCATGTTTTTCTCACCTATTTTTGTTATTTACTCCTGTTAAAAGAAACAAAAACAAAATCTCTTTAAAAGAAAATCCCAATGAGCAAGAAAAGACATTTTAAATGTCACAACTAAAATCACACAGTGGAAGTGAAATAACAAGAGGAAAAATAAGCAGCATGAGAATAATAGGAAGTATATGGATGTAGTAATTGTAGTTATTGTGTAGTAAAGGTTAAAGAAAACGTGTTGACGACAATAATGAAGTAAAAAATGTCGATTACAGTGTTGGTTGCTTGTCATACCATATTATGCTATAGTATGGCATAGTTGCTGTTGCTGCTGCTGCTAATTTCATTATATTTAAGAGCACAGCCAAGTAGTGGCTTTAGTAGTAGTGGTTGAAACAGCATTAGCAGCAGCACCAGAAGCAGCTGAGTTGAAAGTTGTCTTTTGATGTTGAATGCTTGTGTTTTAGTCGTGATAATTCGTTCTAACAAAACGTTTACCAACGCTTTACATATTTTCAAATACAGTATCCACACACATCCACACATACATGCAGGCAGATATGGAATTTAAATATTCTTCTTCTAAAAGAAGTTTTTAACCGTTAATCCGCACAATATTTGTTTTTTTTTTTGTTCGTTCTCTTCAAACAACATTTAAACAAATTGAATTAAAAAAAAAAAAAAATACACATACACACACACACTCTCACACAAATATAAAGAAAAATTACAGTGAAAAAGATTAAAAAAATGAGAAACGAAAATAGCATTAAAAATAAAAATAATGAATAATAATGATATGTTGTGCTTTGTGAGATCGATAGTGACGTGTTATTCGACATTTTTATGATCATATGACGACACCAAGCGACATTACAATGTCAACGATTATTACAGAAAATATCAGAAAACATATTCGATTTCATTTGGTTTTGTTTTTTAATTTGGATTTTTATTGTTTTATCGTTTTACCATTATTACCATTATTTTATTTTTTTTCTTTTTTTGTCATTGCCATTTATATCATTTTAATGTTTTTTTTCTTTTGTTGTTGTTGCTCATGACATGACAAAAAATATTCATTTTATTGGACTATTTTTAAAGGAGTGTGAAACAATAGTTTATGCTAATACCGTACATATATGAACAACAGCTACAACAACAAATATAATAAATAAACAAACAAACACTAATAAAAATAATAATAATAATAATAATAGAATAAAAAGAACGAAACAAAACTAATAATAAAAATAATACATAATAAAATTAGGCTGAAACAGAGTAAAAGAATTTACTGCCAAGCAGTGAATGGGTGAATACGAAAAGGGGAAATTATGTTAAAATTTATTCGAATGAATGACGAATCAGTTCAGGCTGCTATTTTTATTTGTAAGTAATACTTAAACTTAAACGAAACAAAACAAAAAAACACAAACAACTTAAACTACAAATAAAGCAATAACAGTTATAGGAAATAATATAATAAATTAAAGAAATATGCATGTACATATCTGTAGATGTAAAGAGTAAAAATTGTATTATCAGATAGACTTGAAATAACCTCGAATAAAAATTAAATAATTCCATGAACAGATCTTAAACTGATCTGAATTTTGTAATGCCATTTCAATATTACCAATGTATGTAATCCCAGAATCCTACATTAAGGCCCAATAACCGAAATAATCACCGAAAAAGAGTAACGTGGTCACTGGTTCATCCATATATCTTTCAAGACGGTAATGATTAGATATGATACTCGATATGAATATAAAATAGAGCTCGAAATCGAAGGTTTTATTTAGAATACAAAGCTAGAGTAATTATTCAATTCAAATCACATCAAATATGCAACGTTTTCTTCGATAATGCGTTTTAATTATGAAATTTCATTTACTCAGATAACTGCTTGCTATTCGATGAGTTTATCATCAATAATTTTAATGTGCCTTAGACAAGTACAGATAGTAACCACTGAGTGACAGGAGAGTTGAATATAAAGTGGAAGCATAACTATCATATAAATGCATATGTATGTATGTGTGTGGTGTAATGGGTAGAGTGCTTGACTGCAAATAGGTGGTTTCAATACCCTTCAAATGATCTATCCAGGAAACTATCGCAAATCAACGTACCGCTTGAGAAAGAGTACGAACGTTATTCACGTGTTTTCAAACTGTTTGTGCAACGTTGAGCACCTGGCCAACGAAAATGGTATGAATTTAGCGTTTATCAAGTCAGTTATCGACAGATTTGACAATCATTCCTCCCGTGTATGTACCATTATTGCCAGAATATAAGAATCGTTGTATTGCTGGAATTTTGTATTGTATTGCTACAGTTCAGTACAGTATCTGGCTGTTTCAGTACTCTTTCTTTCTATTTTCAATTAACAACGCATAGAAGTACGACGTCTATAAAGTACGACGTGTTTTCTTTTACTGCTTGATTGTTCCTACTAATGCTTTCCAATCGCACTTACATATATGTATGTATGTACATACAACTTGAATTATAATTATGAAAACAATCTGTTGGAATTTTAAAATTGCAATCTTTAAAGGTATTTTTTTCTGTTTCGCTTTTTAAATTCATTCTTAAACGCATATGCCTTCAAAATAATGTTTCCCGCAGGATTTGATTATTGTGTTCTCCTCCAATTCAGATCTTTTCATCGATATTTGCCACTTTTATTTTCATCAACACCGTGTCCCCTGCCATTTTAACTGTTTTTAAGCGCATATGGAAAGAGAACTTACGACCTTATTTATCTTTCCATTTTACCAACATCGCGTTGATTATTTATTACATGGAATTTTGTCGATAATTACTAAATAATGCCTTAGTTTTGAAGGTTTTTTATTTTTTTTTTATTTTTTGGTTTTCTTTATTTGTTTAGTCTTGTTACAGCGTTGTTGTAAAAGTTTGTTTAGCACGATATTAGAAAGAAATGGAATGGAGAATAGAAGAGAATTGGATTGAAATACTAGCACTGGGTAAACTAGGTTATTACAGTTAGGGAATAGGCTCGTGAATAGTCAAACAAAAATTTATTTCGTTCTTGACTGGGGAACTGAAAAACAAAAACAAAATTTTAAAACATACAAAAAAATTAAAATGAAAACGTAAAACGTAAAACGACAATGTAAAGCGTTAGATAAGAAAATAATTACATGGAACCTAGAATTCGAATCGAATTTCGAAAAATTCGAAGCAACCAACAATGAAATCTGCTTTTCTAAATTTTATAATTGGAGCAGATAAAGAGAAGAGAAATTAAGGAAATTAAGTTATTTTGTAAATGCTACATGAAAAAAGTAAGAAAAAAATAACAAACAAAAATTAGCTTAAATATTTACATGAATTTGAATTTTTCATGCCACAAAAAGCCACCAGCAATTTCTGCCTCCCGCCTTACCATATATGTATGTACATATGTATGTATATACTGCAAATGAAAACGTTTTGTTTTATAGTGATTTCTCTTTTTTTCTTCTTTTTGTTTCTTTTGCTCTCTTTAGCAATATTTTGTTGTTGTTTTGTTGCATTAACGCTTATCTGAATATAAATCACTTGATAAATGTCCTTGTGTTGCCACAAAATTCAATTGCAAGAGGCACATTTTTTAACCAAAAGTGCATACATTTTGGAACAAAATTATAGCACTATTTTTAATAAAATCTGAATTAGTCTGTTAATGTAATTATACTTTACTTGGCACCAAAATAGCTACAAGATCAAAATACAAATGATCGAAAAGTACTGGATATTTTAAGTGGAGGAGTCCGCTAACTCCTTCACTCAACAATATTTAAAATATCCAACATTTTAACTCTTCTATTCGATTAGAGTTTTACTTTGTAGTTCTTTTCCAGTCTAACGAAATACTTTTCTTCTTTTTCATGGTCGATTGTTAGTAACTTGATTCGCCAAGTATGTACAAGATTTATAAGCACTAGTCACTCTTTCCTCACAACATATTTCCCTCTGAATGATGGAATGCTTAGTCCTTTTTTAATGCCAACCCTCATACAGTTTATTATGAATACAAAAGATAGACCCTTCTTGGACCAAAAGCAATAACAGTCATCCGTTTGAGCTGTTCTCGTTTTTTTTTTTTCCTAATTGTTACAAAAATATGTTCCTGGTAAAATTGCAAAATTAATCTTTTTTTCGTTTTAACTGTTCTCTATTCTCTGTTCTCATATACAGATAATACAGGTGTATTGTCCACCCACCCACATGGTGCAAATATTGTCTGTTTACTTGGTTTTTTTTGCCGTTTCCGTTTAACATGCAATTAAAATTCTTTTCATATTTGATTTTCTATGGAATCGTTAACGCATTTCCGGGAAAAAAACGTTATTCCTCAAAAAATCAATTCTTATCTTTAAACAAACGAAATGGAATGGAATGTTTGGAAACTGAAAACTCGGTCTCGGGCAAATTCCTTAATGGTTGGGTGGGTACAACAAAACAAAATAAAATAAAACCGACACCGATACTGATACTGATAGCCGTCTGAGAATATTTTGCCCAAGAAATTTACCCGAAATAAATTACAATACAAATACAAAATAAATATAATTTAGTGGCTCCAATGTTATTGAGATCATATGGGCTAGAAAATAAATTAAAATTTTAAAGAAACAAAACAAAACAAAAAAAAAAAAAAAAACTAAGAAAAAACACCTCAAACAAGCAAATCAATTTCTCTTCACTTAGTTATTTATTCGTAGTGATCGAAAACAAATTGATGACAACGTGTTTTTCATAATTAACAACATTGATATGGAGTGAACGATAACACATACCAGTACAGACGGACAAACAGACAGACACACTGGCACACTGACAGCCGAGACAAGAACAGCAAAATAAAACAGATTTTAATGAAAACATGTTGTAGCTGCCTGATGCTGCTCAATCTGATATCAACATACATACATACATACATACCCAGCCAAACATATGTACATCTGTTTAAAGCCAAAAACAAAACACGTATATATGTATGTACATACATATGTACATATGTAGTTGTGTATGCATTTGTATTAGTGAGCTTTAAGTTTTTATTTTCAATAGATCTGCTAATGAGAATTTTGCAAACAGCTAAGATCAAAACAGTAGCACTGCGAAAGAGGTTCAATTAAAAAACTGTATGCAATTGATCAAATTAAATCAAATCATTATTGTTACAATTCGTACACATACATAGTACGAGATACCACTGAGATAGCCAACTTGTTTGTACTTTTGTTTTTTTTGTTTTTGTCGTTATAATTTCACAATTAAGACAGATAGATTCCTACGATATTTTTATATAATAGAAATTAAATAAAAGAAATGTAAACAAATACTATAATTTGTCACTAGATTTTCTTCTTCATTTTTTTGTTTATGTTGTTGTTGCGACACTGTTCATTTATTTATGTTTTGCACTTGCAACGGTAAATTGTATCGACGTACAAAATGTTTTATCAATTTTATCTGTAAATACATACATACAGAAACCAGAAATAATTTTAAATAAATCTGAATTTGATTTTAATTTTAATTTTTCTTCCTTTTTTTTATTATGTATGTATGTATGTGTGTATGTATTAATATTTGAATATTTAATCATTTTAATTTTTAATTTCAATTTTTTCCAGGTGGTGATTTCTGGTGCATTATGTGCAGTAGAAGATTATGTAATAATGTCACAGTGTGCACACAACAAAGCCATATATTTAGCTGCAGAAGGAACAGTCTCAGTGACAGACATCTCACAAACACGTAAGTAAAATCCGAATACTACTCTCCTCCACAGATATGATTAATAACACACGATCCATCATTATCACTAACAACAACAACAAGTGATTATCGCCTCGCATTAATAAAGAAAACTCTTAATAAGCCTGGGAATTACAAACATTTAACAACGAATTAACAACACCCGGCAACGACAAAGACGACAACGAAGTCGGCAATTATAACGCAGTAATGCGTTTGTAATTATAAAAATATCATAGCAACAAAAACCCTACTTCTTGGTAATAAGCCGAGTGTGTGTGCCATTCACACCCACATATCCGATTTGTAATGCGCACTGCTAACAACAGAATTATTAAAACATTTATTATGTTAATCTTTCTGTCTCTCTCTCTCTCTCTCTGTCAGCATGATATGAACCTGTATTTATTGAATAAATTAATATTTTAATCCCAATTACTCTGGGAAACGATAACGCATAGGGTAGCCAAGAATTAGTTACAGAATTACTACCGTCACCGAATGATTTATAATTTTGAAAAACTGTGCATAAAAACAAATACATACAGAAACAAAATCTCGTCTATAAGAATTTCAAAAAGCTCGGAAAAGTCAGCAATAATAAGATTATAATAAGATTTCTCAATCTTAATACCAAAGGGAATGAGCAAATAGCTAAGAGAGTGCGAGAGGGAGAGAGAGAGAGAGAGAGAAATAGTGATAGAGAATATTATTGTTGTTTGTAGAATATGTTTATTTTTCTTTGATGTTCTTACGGCTTTTCTCTACGGGATTTGTATGTGTGTGTGTGTGTGTGTGCGCGTGGTCAGCTTAGGCGTAAAATTGACAAAAGGATTTATCACACCAGAATGCAATTACTGTGAATGAAAATAAGCTCAACCATAAAAAGGCTCAACAGCAAACATAAAATACGCAATTTAATTACGGGATTTTACAGATTTTACGTGTTTACGTATGCATTAATATGACACATGTACCTCTATCAGTACATACTCTTAGTGATTCTTTTTCTCGTTTGCTATTGTTGCATTCATTTTATTTTGTTTTCACCGTTAGTTGTTAAATTTTGCACCTGTAGTCTCAAGAGGTTGCCTAAAATGAAAAGAAAAAAAAATAAAGATTCTTAAAATAAAACCTGGCACACATACACACAGATTCCTTTTTTTTTTTTGTTATAGTTTTCAAAAACAAAAACAAAAATAGAAAGTAATTGTGTCTGCATCCTAATGTACATAGCTCAGTTCTGTCAGTGTTACGGCATTTGTTTCTACTTAATATATGTACATATGTACATACGATACTATACGATACAGTAGAGTTCATGGTGCGTATGTACTTTAGCTCGTGCTAAAACTAAGTATTAGAAAACAGTAGGTGTTGTATTGTTGTAAACACAATAATTGCTGGAAAACTAAAAACTAAAGAAATAATACAAAGAACAAACAAAAAAAAAATAATAATTAAAACAGGATATTTTTAATGAGCATTTAGCAACAGGAGTAGGTTACTATGAATTTCTAAATAATTGCAGATGTCTTCCTTTGCAGCTGGCACTTTGTCGCTGCTATGCCTCACCTTATTTGATATACAAAACAAAAGAAGCAATGCAGAAAATGCATGAAAATCTTATTCAATTTTTTGTAGTCATTTACGGAGTTCTCTTAACCTAAAACCTTGTGTAATGTGGCAGGCAAACTGTTTTGTGTATACATACATATGTATGTATGTACATAGTATCCTTAGAGAGGTATTTCTAAGGTATTGAATACATAGCCATTTACAAACTAATTCAATTTATTTAATTGTGTGAAACTTAATTTCATTTGATATTCATTCCTGTCATATACATACATACACACATACATAGATATGTACGTAAATATTTCTTTTTCTCTCATTTTTTTGAAAACCAATTCCATGTTGAGATTTTCAAATTTCAATTCAAATGTGAATTGAAATGTTCGATTAGAAGAAGTTTCTTGAAATGTTTCTTGTAAATAAATAGTGAAATTTTGTTTGGAATATTATTAATGCTACTTGATGTTATCGATAAATTTTCTATAGAAACCTTATGCTACCGATAAATTTTCTACAGAAACTTTATGTTGTTGATAAATATTCTACACAAAATCTATGTTATCGATAAATTGTCTATAGAACTTTATGTTATCGATAAATTCTTTACATAAACATGATCAGATCTTAAACTGATTTAATTAGTTTTCAAATGACACACCATAATTCCTCATAAAAAGAAAATGACGATAGTTCAACTGAAATTGAGTTTACTGGAAATGAAATGTTTTAATAAAACATTATTTATCGAACGCTACTCAATTCATTTCAATCAAATTTATATGCATGCATATCAATCAGTCAAATAAAAATCAAAATTACTAAAAGTCAGTGGAGATTTTAATACGTATGTATGTATGTATTTATATGTACTGAAATTCGTATGAACGCGTTTTATTAGAAACTTTGGCCAAAATATCTAAAAAAAAGTTTTTTTAAATGGAGATCAGTGGTCTTACCAATACTTGAAAACCACCACCAAATGGTAAAAACCATTATTGTTTTTCAAATCATTGTTTTATTTGTTCATTTTTTCTGTCAGGTACACTTGAATGCTTCTTTCCTTTTTCTTCTTTTCTCTTATAATCCAATCAGTGCTTTTGTTGTAACTTATAAGACTGTTGGCAATACATACTATGTACATCAGACTTCGACAGCTTCCGTTACCTCCAGCATTCGGGCATTTGTTCAATAATGCAATGACCTGTAAAAACTACCACCAGTAAAGCAATATTATACTTCTTAAAATGCCTGTTTGAGAAGCTAGGCCGTAATCCTGACTGAAGGGTTGTAATGAGCCAATTATGTATGTATTATGTATGTATGTAAAATGCCTGTTTGTGCCATAAAAACTTCGGGATCCTGCACGATTAAGTCTCTAAAGTCCCTCTTTTGCATTGGAAATTTCCAATATTTTCCATTTCCATTTACGAAATGGAGAGTGCTGTGCACTTTTTATCATTTTAATTGATGCAAATTTCGAAATGCGGAGAAAATGATGGCTGTGGAACGATTGCGTTTTTGTATTTACCTACTACTACTCTGCCTTATTTCTTGCAAACAGCTTCTAACTTTAAAGCAATACAGTTCCTATTCGCAGTACAATCGTGTTGTACGGGAAAAAAATTTTTGAATTGTGTTGCCACCTTAGCTTTATTGGACTTATTCTAACAACTTGACTACTGGCAACGCGACTAATCCACATCGTCTTACTCTTCTAATATTGTCGTCGGTTACCTGTAGAAGCCTGTAGAATCCATAAATTTGGTAGCCTCTAGTAACCCTAGAGTCAACCTAATTTTTTAACGAATGACTTAACTGTATTCAATAAAAAAATAAAAAAAATTTGTTTAAAGCTCAATGGACATGCCACAAGCAGGGTGCAAAGGTCATGCAACAGTCAGACGAATATGAATGGGTTTCTGTTTTTGCTTCAAACACGTACCGCCGTCGCTAACACCAGCTCAATTTACAGTAATAAGAAGTAGAAGTCGATAAAAAGGCAAACGAAAAGAAAGAAAATCATCTTCAATTCAGTTCAATTCAAATTAAATCGGTTCGTACATATCTTTATATACAATGTATTTGTACAGTCAGTTGTTAATGTCCATTGACCGACAACTGTGGGAAAAAATAATACAACCGTCGGACTGACGACATACCCATATGCGTGCGTATTCACCTGAAAAACAAAACAAACAAAAGGAGTCGCCATACCTACATACATACATAAACCCAAGTGTTTTACAATTTTACCATACCATATTACATGTGTAAATCAATGATGATTGTCATCATTAAAGAGATGATGATGATCAGAAGAAAATCAAAAAAAAAAAACAAAACAAAAACAGAAACAATAACAAAAACAAGACAAAAAACAAACCAATATTAGAAAATAGAAGCTTAATGGATTGATCAGTCAGTCAGTCAGTCAGTCGTTGCACCTAGAGGTGGACAAGAGCAACAACAGCGTTGGCAAGCTATACTGAATCAAATCCATTAAACGCATTAAGCAGTGCAAGAATACATAGTTATCATTTCGATTTTTTACAACAACAGTAACAAGCAAATAGAAAATTTACAAGTGGCATCTGTATTTCGGTACTGCTTTGTCGTATAATGAATGGTCGGTCAATGGCAAGTCAAGTTTCCAAATTCAAACATAAAGAAGAAGAATGAAAGCAGTCTAGGAATAATAACAACAACAACAACAACAGATACAATAATTATAACAACAATATTTACAACAACAACTGGCATTTTTTTAATAGTTAAACGATGTCGTTGCTGTTTATCTACTGCTGGCGTTAATTTAAAATTGTACATACATAGACCGTCATAAAAAAACAGTATACACCTGTACCTTGATAAACGGGTTATTTATAATAGATCCATCACACCAGTTAAATAAAAACTAAAAAATAAAATAGATTGACATGTAACTGGTAAAGAGAAACTAAAAGTATCACTTCTTCTACGTCAACAGCCAACAGCTGCAAGATCATAATTTTTATAGTCATTAGATCACACACAGCGATCTGCCATAACTCAGAAACATAACGGGTACAATATCTTGCTATAACACCTTCCTAGTGAAAAAGAAAATAAATTCTGTAAAAGGTGGGTGGGGGATGGTTGATCAAACCTGTTCTCATTCATTGTGAGCTCAATTGTCAATCGTGATCAAAATTTTCATCGACACTTGCAGATATCAAGTTTCTTCTACGTGCCAGAACAAATGCTAGTAGTTGGGAAATTATAATTAAATATACGATTGCCTAGTGTTGAAAGTATTCAATGTTAAAAAAAAAAAAAAACATCTTTATAGGACTAGTAGTACGAGTATGAATTTCATTTAACTCTTCTTATTTGCTTAGTTGCAATTGCTGAGGACGTCGTTTTCTAAAGTAACACTGTTTTAAGGTTCTCGATCAACTTGAAACTGCAAAGAATTTCCCTTTTTAACGTTATGTATGTACATATGTACATATGTCACACGCCAATTTCAATTATTTTTTTATTTTCTCTAAATTGTGTACTTAATTACGTTAGTACCATATTTAGGGGAAATGCGAACGAGGATTTGGTGTAAGTGTAAGTAGATAGATGTAAATGGAATGTAAATCATAAGTAAAACGTTTAAGTGCGTAATTGTGTTGTTGTCGTTGTTGCTGTTGTGGCTGTACATCAAATATGAAATTCGTGTGATTGCTGCTTGGCAAGCAACTGCGGTAGGTAATCAACAACAACAACAACAACAGTAGCAGCAACTTTGTATACACTTACCGACATTATGATGTCCAAGTGACTGCTTGTACATACATATTTATGTACACGTACCGTACGTACTTATGTATGTAAGTATGTCTGTAGGAAAGTGTGAGTGAGTTACTTACCTTACTGTGTGTGTAAAGGGGAATGGTGAACGAATATAGGTTTACTTTAATATATATGTAGATTGCTATTTGGATGGGCATGTCTTTTTCTTTTTTTTTCTTTTTTTTCAATAAATTATCGATAACTACTCGAACACTGACTGGCATATTCTGCCAACAATTTCAACATCTTTTCAACTTCATTTCATTTTTTCTTTTGGACGTTTTATATTTTTCATTTATGTGCTGTTGTTGTTGTTTGTTATTGTTGTTGTCTATAATTGATTTATTAAATATTGACTTTAGTTTGAATATTTCGATTTTATTTTCATTTTAACGGAAGTTCCCTTAAAAAGTTTTGAGTCCATTAGAAAAGAGAAAAAAAAACAAAAGCAAAATATACAACCAGTGGCCAATATTGAATTAAAATAATTTCATTTTTAACGTACGACCTACTGCTTTTCAAAAAAAAAAAAAAATAAAAAAAAAAAAATACTAAACTCCATACATTCCCATTCATTAATGCGTAATGCTTCTTCTTTTCCAGCAGTTGACTGGTATGTTTCTGTACACATCCATTTATATTTACATACATATTTACATATGTATGTATGTACATACTTATGTAACGTATGTATGTATATACATTACATGGAAGAGAGTCATGCCACTCATTTAGTAATACAACAACAATATGTATGTACGTATGTACGTATGTATGTATGTATGTATATTAAAACAATAATATTGTAGTTTTTGTTCCCGTGTGATTAACAAACAGATTCAATAGGCTTTAGATTTTTTTTCCTTTCTATTCTATTCTGTACTGTACTGTTCTACTCTATTCTGTTATTTTCTTTACTTTGCTTGTCCATCCTATCGGTCGGTTATTGTGTTTAGAACCGGTGCAATTTCTTGGAATTTTATGGAAATGAAGCACATGGACCTTGTCTAATACAACTCAAATATTGTCGAAACTCAGGTACATTTATCGTAGCTGCTATAAAAAGTATGTACAGGAATTGCTGGTGCCAAGTGATTTCCACATTATTAGCACCTCCATGATTATTGAATTATTGAATGTCTGTAACGAACTTTATTTAGCTCTGTAACAAGTATCTAAAGAATACATATGTATATAGTACATGTGTTTGTATGTATTTGAAACTAATAATCAATATTGAAACGTATTAGTATAGCTGTGTTGCTTTATCAAGGCCCTTTTTTACGTGTCATGTAACATATTTACTAATCCCAAAACCCAATGTAATTTTTGTCTCCGTCAAAGTTCATCCATTTCCATATAATCCACATACGAGTATAACAGAACAAAGTCAGATTACGCATAATATTTTGATGCAGTATTTTAAATGTTCCGTATATTACATTTTTTCACATTCTGCACCCTCTTTTTGCAACATAAAAGTACAAATAAAAATTCAATTTGGCTGACAGAATTGACAGCTAATATCATATGACATCAGCCGGAGAAATGACTGGAATCCTTATACAGTCAATTCAAGCAAAGAAGTGAGAGATAGTAGTGCTTTGTCTTTATACAAACGATACAAATAGTTTTTCAGTAGATCATAGCGAGTTTTTGTACCGATGTGCCAAGACAATGTTAATCGAACCATACAGTGAGTCAAACTATGATCTGTGGATGAAGTCGCCGTGGTCTAGTAGGTAATGTGTTGGCTTATTAGACGAAAGGCCCGAGTTCGAATCCCAGGTCAGACATCAAAACGAAAATATGAAAATATTTCTTCGGCGACTTCCTCTCAGCAGATTTCTGGCGAAAACTCTGAGAGTAAAAATTGTCATGAAAAGCTTCTCAAAAAATCTGTCATTCGGAGTCGACTTTAAACTGTAGGTCCCGCCACTCATGTATGAAATTAACGCACACAACACGAGTGGTGTGAGAAGCTAGAACGTTGTACAATGGGTGAATTCGACCACCGTTGTCACAGTTGACAAGTACACGTCCTCTAACCTAACCTAACCTGTGATCTGTGGATACTCTGGATACTTTCACTTAAGCGATTGGGTTCTGGTTTTCATATAGTAACCATACAACATTGTTCATCGAACATATTCAACATTTTTATTCTTTATGTCTTCTAAATTTTGAATAACGAATGTTTTCGTCCAAATTAAACTACAAATGTGCAAGAGCACAAACACAATGTGATAACAACCTCACTTTATGGTCCCACATTTCCTAGACAATTTCATTTCAAGGAATTCATCTACCTTTCAGCCCCCCCAACCTCCTATATTAAAGTGAAAAATCAATATGTATACATATTGAGCTCATAAATAAGACACTCAAACAAAAGAACACGATTTATACGATGTATTAAGTTAGACACACGAATTCCAACCAATTAAACAAATGACGTTGAATTTGACCCAAAAATTTGGCAACAACAACAGTAATGACAACACAAGATGTTGAAAATGAAAATGAAGATTGTTGACGTAGATGCCGTACGTCGGCAGTAATAGCGTTCCATTTTTAAATGATCCGAATCATAGAACTGTCCATATTACATACTGAGTGACTGCAACACTGTCAGGCAGCTGTCTTTGGTAACGACACGTTCCCAACCAACCATCCACCCACACACGCTGACACGAACTTGGGGAGACAGTTCACATTCAAACCATCAACGTACCATCACTCACTATTGCAACAGAATGGAACCAAAAACAACGATGTCATGACCAGTGGCATCATAAATAAACGATTGTCATGCTGAAAATGAAAATGAAAACGAAAACGAAAATCAAAATCAAAAGCGATCTTCTGCTGATTAAAACGAAAAACATGAACAACCAAATTTCTGTAGAAGATTAGAGGATTCAACAGGAAAAAGGGGAAATTTTTTACAAATTAAAGCATATTTGATGGCATTATCAATGAAAGTGAAAGTTTTCCTTTTATTTTTTGTTTTACTTTGAAACAGAGAAAATTTTTTTTTTTCATTTCATTTCTATTTCTGTTATTGTGAAGATCAATCTAGATCAATGCATATCTGATTGAGAATGGTTTTTGGTGGTGTTTAAACACTAAAATCCTATCTTTAACGAAAACGTGAAGGCCACCACTACATATAGTATATGCGATAATCCAAGGCAATTTGAATACTTAGGACTTGGTCCACACAGAAGCAGAGAACTTCTCTGAAGTATGGGGTATAGATGAAATTAATAACTTTAGGCATTGCACTACCCCGTCTACTATTAGTTATATTGTTCACATATGTACATACATATGTAGATATTAACATCTCTTTTGACAATAAGACAGACTGAATACAGAATACATTCATGCACTTGTTTGTATACTTAATTTTAAATGTAATTGAATATAGTGTCTTTATTTAAGCGCCTCCTATATACATACATACATACATATGTACGTATATTTAAATTTAAATAAAAGAAAGTGTGTATGAGATTGTAGCATGAAAATTTTTTAATCATTTGAAATGCCTATTAATGCCAACATGTATGGGGGATAAGACATTGGCCAAATATCTGCCACGGCTTCGCCGGGTGGAATGAGCCGAAATTTCCAATTTTCATTTCAGTGGCACTCTGGCACTTATATCACATTATATTATATCATTACGTTTGCGAATTATTCGCATAAATTCGACAATATTTTGTTTGCTCTCGTACCCATTCATCGATAAAGGGGCCTCATCACTGAATATGATTTATCGACAACAATTATGGCCAACAACCATTATGATAAATAAAAAAAAAAAAAAATAAACAAAAATTATACTCTAATGTTTATTTATATTTTGTTCCGTTTTGTTTTGTACTCGTTTTCTTCACTTTTTCACACACCATACTATCTATTGCTTTTTGATCTTTTTTCTGATTTCGTTTAAGTAGAAAGAAGCCCTTCTTCTTAAAAAAAAAAAAAGGAACGGCGTGAAGGTGTTAAACAATGAATTAATTATTGGCGCCCAAAAAAACAAGACTTGTATTGAATAAAGAAAAGAAAACAGAGAACTGGAGATTAATGTCACGCTAGGCAGTCTGAACGCCCAAATCATTAATTGTTAGTTTCGCTACAACTACCCACAACCCAAACGAAATCGTGTTCTCGAATTATACACACAACAATATACAATTTACAGAAACAAGAGCAATCAACAAGCCATACTTGAAAAATTGTATCAAATCTTTATCACACTCTCGCGACACCATCATACAGCGCAGACTGCCCACCACACACCACACAGCGCTGCAGGCAATAGTCCATCATCTCATCTTAGGTACGCCAGTTAAAATAAGAGCATTTCTTACTAATCGTGTGAATGGCTGCCATAAAATGTATGGAAATATTTTTTTATCCAGTAGAATAGTAGAATAGAATAGAATGGAAAGAAAGAAAATAATTGTGGAAACGTGTAAATGTAATTAATAACGGCATCTGTGGTAATTCAATAATAAATTCATAACTTTATTGTTTCCAAACAGATGTTAAATGGCCGGCAAATACAAAAATACGAATGCGAGTCAATATGTACATACATATGTATGTATGTATAGCATCCATGTACATACATATACATATATGTATATCATACAGTTTTAATTTGCATAGCATTTGTTTGTATGACGTTGACAATTCAATAAAACTCAAATTGATTTCTAAGAAACGTGACCAGATTCTTATTCTTCACCCATTGCTGACATTGCAGATGAACGGGTTTATTTCCACAATACAACACATACGCACATATCATATATTACAGTGCAAATACTTTAGAACGTATGTTTGTTTGTTTGTTTGCTTGGTTCTTTATTTGTACATATGTATGTATATATACATATGTATAGAAGATATGGCGTAACTTTTAATTGATTCAAATAAATTCGAAATTCCCGATTTTTAAATTTCTTTCTACTCGTAGTATTTCCAATTTTTTTTTTTGTCGTCAATGAACACCTACACCAACAATGAACTGACACCGGCACAGACATCAACACCAACCAACACCCGTGTCTACACAGAGGGAAAAAACCGGTAGAAAAGTACCGAAATTGATACAATCCGTTGTCAAAAGTGAGCTTACCACGTTTGTTAACATTTCGACAACGGATATGTATACAATTTTAATAACACCCAGCTATCATTTTGACAACCACCGTGGTAATTTTGACAACGCATCATTGTCATTGAAACAACGCATTGTTGTTATTTCGACAACGCTTCGTTGTCATTTCGTTGAAATTTCGACAACGAATAAACGACAACGTTTATGATTTGACAACGTCGTGTATTATTTACTTTTTTTGATACACGACGTTATCAAATCAACAACAGATGTTGTTGAAAAATTATAAACACTTTTGTGTCAATTTGGTACCAACCGTGTATAATTTTAAAACGTCTTTTTCCCTCTGTGTACCATACACTTAGGTTTGTAGTGTTAATGACGTTTCCAAATGTCAAAAAGGTGGTAAAATAAAAAATATCGGCTAATGCGGATTCTTTACATTTGAATTGGAAATAGAAACGCAGTGGCCAAACACAATAGCCTCATATACAATACAGAGTAACCCTGCTGGCTCCATGACTCCATTATTTTAAGGCAATATACATTTTTGTTCAAGTCATAAACTTCATTGTGATTATGATTCACGTTTGAAAAGACCACAAGTTTATTACCTGTCAAGACTGAATTCCTGCAAGAAAAAAACCTTAAAAAGAAAATCATTAAATCGTTCGAACGGTCGGTCGGCGTTTTTTTAGCACAAACCTGCAGCACTCAATTTATCACATATGCACGGCCACATAAGCAAATAAACGAACAAACAATTTCGCTGAAGAAGAAATGCACATTAGCTAGTCGTTGGCAATCAATCGATTACACTTGACGCCCGCTAAACATAGCAATGCACTGATTCAAATTCACAGAAGTTTACTGCTCATTTGTTGAATATTAGAAGTCTAATTTCATTTTGTAATCTATTGATTAATTAATTGAATTCCTTAAAAGGCGTTAAGCGAGCTACTACTGTAGGTCTTATATTATAAAAGTTACACACATACAGACACACGCTTCAACTCATCCAAACCCAAACACGTATCCAAACAAACGTTAAAGGGTAAACAATTCGAGGCACACACTCGAACTCATGTTAACCATTTTCTCTCACTCTCTCTCTCCCCCTCTATATCTTATATTCTCCTACTATCCATTTATTAAAGACTCTACACTGTAGCGGAACTGTGGAGTCTACAGTTATATGACACACATACATGCACATGCAAGTATGTAACTATGTATGTATGTATGAACTATAAGGAACATGTGAAAATTATGAAATATGAGCTCAGTGATTGCAAACAACCAAAAAGAAAATTGAGAAATTCAACAGAAAATAACGAAACACTGTAAAAACAACAACAATAGCAGTAACGCAAATGAAATGAAAACAAAACAAAAATAAAAAACAAAGTTTGCAAAAAGTTCATTTATATTTGTACTTGCACTCTTACACACACACACACACAGATAGAAGCGTATTGGAGTAGAGTACTATTATATGAGAAGTACAAATAGTAATACACACCATAATTCTGTTTGTATGCATGTCGTATGCATGTAATACTCATAACTTATCAGATAGAGATGTGATGTAACTTTGTAAGTCGAAAGAAATTTACACTGAACGATTTGCCAGATTTCTAGTGTTCTTACAAAGACAATTTACAAAGATTATCGAAAGATTCGTACTTTATTGGTCTCCGTTTGTTTTCAACGACTGCTTCACAGCATATTTCGAATGTTTACTCAACAAGTTTTAGGCACCTTTCGACCAGAATTTTTTCCCAATCCAGTTATTATTATTCGACTTTACCTCTAAAACTTACTTCTTAAAATCTGAACTTTTAAAGTGTAAACATACATAATTGGCCATTACAACCCTTCAGTCAGGATTACGGCCTAGCTTCTCAACACCACTCATGTTGTGTGTGTTAATTTTATACATGAGTGGCGGGTCCTACAGTTTAAAGTCGACTCCGAACGACAGATTTTTTTGAGAACTTTTCATGGCAATTTTATTTACTCTCAGAGTTTTTGCTAGAAATCTGCTGAGAGGAAGTCGACGAAGAAATATTTTTTCATATTTTGTTTTGATGTCTGACCGGGGATTTGATCCCTGGCTTCGCGTCTAATAAGCCAACACACCACACACTACCTACCAGACGAAGTGTAAAACTTAACGAAAATACTTGGGGTTTTGTTCCCCCTTTTTAAATTCTCCTTTATTAATTATTACAACTCACTAGCTATTACTACTAACAAGTAATTTAATTAAAAAGAGTTAAATTATAATTATCTTTGACATATTACGTTTGATTATGATGTTGTACGTCAGAAAATGCTAGATGACATTAAATGAAAACAATCTCAGCTACTGTTGTCTTGCAATGTTCCTTTATTTTACAGTGTACTTTTAGTATTATTAAATACATACATACATGCATACATACATATACATACATAGGTAAACAATTATGTTGTCTAATATAACAATAATAAAAAGAGCAAAAATATAAACAAACACAATAATGAAAGTGCCTACTAACTTATATACATACATACATACATACATACATATGTACATATGCATATCTATTCATATTATCTTTCTCTCTCTTTCTGCAAAATAAATGTACAAACTTAAATGCCATCACCATCACCATCACCACCACCATCACCATCACCACCACAAGCAGTCGCTGTACTTAAGGAATGAGAGAAAAAAAAAATTATAAATAAAATAAATTCAAATAAAAAAGCTTTGGTTACACCATGAAGCTAAACTGTAAATAAATAAACGACGCCAATATCTACAGCGAAAAAAAAACTCATCGAAATCTATAACCAACAGTTTTGCCGCCTTGCCTTTCATTTCTTTGTCACATTACCACGATTAATTTTTTATTTTTCTTTACTTTACTTCCACAACATCATTCTGTAGACTTTTATTGGTTTTCATTAACCCTTTTTTTCTCTTTTGCTTTGCCAGCTACTCTACTGACTAGTCGTTAACTGCAATAATTAACAATAACAACAAGAAGTAAAAACTTTAAAATGAAAAGAAAAACACGTTGTTGTTTCTATTGTCACCGTCGTAAATATTAAAAAAGGATTTTGAAAGTCAACACATATCGCAATATTGCAACATGCAACCAAATTTTTTATTTATATTTAGCCAAGCATACATACATGTTCTATATGTATGTATGTTTGTATGTATGTATGTGCATATATGGACATGTTCGAGTGACCTTCACCCTCTATTCAATTATTGTTTCCTGATTACATATTAGCCCACAATAGGATACCTTTTCTTTTAATCGAGAGTGGCACAACTGAAAAATCCCAAATTCATAGTGATTGTCTTTCAATACTTTAATAATCTTTTCGAGACGTCTTTTTTTTTTCTTTTTTTTGGTTCATAAACATTCATATTCATAACAATAATCTGTGCATAAAAATGTTTAACGGCTGTCACAATCTCAGACTATATTCTGAAGGCATACAGACGCACGTATTGCATAAAACAAACTTAATGACAGGGATAGCGTATGTGTGTATATGTATGTAAATGGCATCGTGTTTTGCTAAATGAAAAATAAAAATTTGCGCTAAAAAACACTGTTAAAATATGCAAATAAAAATAAATACATTTTTTATTTCACTTTTATTTTTTCCTTAACGAACACATACTTATACACACGTTAGTACAATTAGTATGTACTGTACATACTCATAATTTTATCGCAGAAAGAAACGCTCATTGAACATACTGAACCGTAGAAGAAAATTCCTGATGTTTTCAACACATAACAGAACGCTCAAGTACACAATTCGATAATTGGTAATTGTTAAGAGTATTTTACCTCAGGTCCCCGTCATTGCGGCATATGGAAAAACCTATGCAAGGTGGAATCAACTTTTGGGCTAGCACTTTTATAGGGTCATCGGTCTGTTGTGAACTCTATTCGATTATGATAATATGGATTCTAAACAGATTTATCGCAAATCATGCTCACCCAATTATAAATCCATGTTCTCTTTTTAATCTTTTCTTAGCAATGTATATGAATTCCATTCAAATCAATATGGAAGTTCACATGTTGCCATGATTCATTTTCGCATGAATCATGCTGCCTGAATGGCAGCAATTTTAATATAAAAAAAAATTAAAAAAGTTCAAATAACGTGACAACACGTTTTCAAATAGAATTTCAATCAGCTAATACCAACAGAATTTCAGCAAACTAACTCATTTCTGTCACTTAATAAGAACGTTCTATTACAGAGGCAATAAGTTATCAACCGTACGCAGCATTTCATTTGACTCGATGATAATCTTCCCAACAATGCTTACTAAAGCCTATTTAAAATCTTTATTTAGAAAGTAGTCGCCTTTTTTATTATACAATGAATATACAATATTATGGTATTGTAATGTGTATATACATATGTATGTCTCGACTATAAAATATCTTGTTGTGTTTGTTTTTTTTCAGAAAATATAACAATAGTTGGCCGCCCGGATTTTGTGAACAACAATTTCAAAATAGCACTGTATGCAAAAGAGACACAAAGATATCTCTGTTTCAACGATCATTGGAAACTAGTTGGAATGGTAAGTATACATACATGCATACGTACATACTTACAGTTCGAAAGAGAAAACGATTTTTTGGACTTTTTGACCTTACAAGACAAACTTGAAGTTTGGCCCACGCAAGACACCCTAAAATACCTTTCTAGCTCATTTCCAATTGCCCTTCGACTAATTTATGCATTGAAAACCAATTAAAAACTAAAATTGGTATTTTTATTAAAAAAAAAAGGAGAAAAATTTCCCAAATGACTTAGTAAAACTCAAATCACACAAACGCACAAAACTTAATTGCATTGTTGTCACCTCCAGTTTTCAAAATATTTATCAAACAAATCCAAAGAAAGAAATGAGAAAAGAAATAATCATTTTCATAGCCGAGGGCAGAGTGTAAACGAAACTGTTGAATATTTCGAGTGTTTTATAAACAAACACTTTAAATGGATGTTTAGTGTCGAATGACGACAGTCAGACTCGAAACGCATTTACGTAGACACTCCATAAATGCAACGGGGCAACAAAGTTGTAAACGAAACAGACACTCACGCAATCGATAGTTTCTACGACTGATCTTCACACACAATTCATTTTCAATTGAGGAAGAGATGTAATTTTCACTTGCTCCACTTTATACCCATTGAAATATTTACATTTACATACACACATATACATATACATATACATATACATATACATATACATATACATATACATATACATATACATATACATATACATATACATATACATATACATATACATATACATATACATATACATATACATATACATATACATATACATATACATATACATATACATATACATATACATATACATATACATATACATATACATATACATATACATATACATATACATATACATATACATATACATATACATATACATATACATATACATATACATATACATATACATATACATATACATATACATATACATATACATATACATATACATATACATATACATATACATATACATATACATATACATATACATATACATATACATATACATATACATATACATATACATATACATATACATATACATATACATATACATATACATATACATATACATATACATATACATATACATATACATATACATATACATATACATATACATATACATATACATATACATATACATATACATATACATATACATATACATATACATATACATATACATATACATATACATATACATATACATATACATATACATATACATATACATATACATATACATATACATATACATATACATATACATATACATATACATATACATATACATATACATATACATATACATATACATATACATATACATATACATATACATATACATATACATATACATATACATATACATATACATATACATATACATATACATATACATATACATATACATATACATATACATATACATATACATATACATATACATATACATATACATATACATATACATATACATATACATATACATATACATATACATATACATATACATATACATATACATATACATATACATATACATATACATATACATATACATATACATATACATATACATATACATATACATATACATATACATATACATATACATATACATATACATATACATATACATATACATATACATATACATATACATATACATATACATATACATATACATATACATATACATATACATATACATATACATATACATATACATATACATATACATATACATATACATATACATATACATATACATATACATATACATATACATATACATATACATATACATATACATATACATATACATATACATATACATATACATATACATATACATATACATATACATATACATATACATATACATATACATATACATATACATATACATATACATATACATATACATATACATATACATATACATATACATATACATATACATATACATATACATATACATATACATATACATATACATATACATATACATATACATATACATATACATATACATATACATATACATATACATATACATATACATATACATATACATATACATATACATATACATATACATATACATATACATATACATATACATATACATATACATATACATATACATATACATATACATATACATATACATATACATATACATATACATATACATATACATATACATATACATATACATATACATATACATATACATATACATATACATATACATATACATATACATATACATATACATATACATATACATATACATATACATATACATATACATATACATATACATATACATATACATATACATATACATATACATATACATATACATATACATATACATATACATATACATATACATATACATATTTTCAGGCATTTTATAGCTTTTGTTGTTGTTGTTCTTTATTAATTACAGAAAGAACTCCAAGATACCTGCTACTTCAACGAAGCAATTGTTCACGGTTATTTCGTGTTTCGGTCCGTTGTCGATCTGCATCGACGAATCGGTTTCACGCAAAGAGGTAGAGCTGTCGGTCCCAAGAAAACAGTTAACGATGCCTGTTACATGTTCACCAAAATACCAACGGATCAATTTTTCCATCAACACACTCACTTTTCAACACCCAAGACAAAAACAACAACAACAAAAATACCAAAAACCGCACATACGCGTGCTCCATACACGTTGAATACAGGCAAAATTAGTGGATCTGAAACTGGAAGTGGAAGTGGAAGAGGAAGTATACGATCAAAGACCAACAAACGTTTCAAGGATCACCAACGCCAAAATGACACTGTTTCTCATTATCACAGCGGTAGCGGTAGTGGCAGTGGCGGTGGCAGCGGCAATGGCGATGGTCATAAAAAGTTAAAAAGACAACGTAACGGCAACAAACCACGTCGACATAAACAGGAAATACAACAGCAACAATTGAGTGGCCATAACTACAATTTAAGCAATCCAAAAAATAGCACTTATCTAAATAGTTCTAAGAAAAATGTAATTTTAAGTCAAAATAGTTTATACAATAACAATAACATCTATAACAACAATAATAGTAACAGCTACACAAATAAAAAACAAAATAACAACAGCAAACACCCGCCCCAGAGTCATCAGGTCAGACATCATCACAATGATCCTAATAAAGTGGCCAGAAGGCAACAACACGATCAAAAGATAAAGACAAAACAGCGCCAACGTCTAATACCTACTACATCTACATCTTATTCGTTCTCCTTTTCGCCTTCACCGGCCGCTTCGATTACTGTTACGGCAACAGTCATAAATTCTACAAAATCATCTCACTCTGGACTGAGTACAACCCAATCTGAAATTAAGCCAACCAGTGTAACTGCGTCTATATCGACAACTGCATCGGCCAATAGCAATACTCAGTCATCGACAATTGTGGTCTCGAAACGCAAAAGTCGGCGAAGAAAAAGCGATAAACTGCAAAAAAAGCTCGATTATTCCAAAAAACAACTCGATAAAGGCTACGCCACATACACTTCATCAGTAGAACCGGCATACGAAGAGGACGATGACTTCACGTCCAGCTCAACTGACTCCACCTGGATGACCAATGACATTATGCTGTCATCAGTAAAGCCTACATCAGCCAGTTTACCATCATGGGAAACTTGGTATCCTTCTTTAAGCACTTCTCTTACCGACAAGAATAACGGTTATTCATCAACCGATTCGAACACAGCATCTACGCCTACCGATTTCTACGATACACCTTATTCCACAACTCTTGAATCATCCTCAACGACTGATTTAGATAAGAACACTCTAATGTTGCAAACATCCGTACCACTTCCAACATCGATGTTGACAACTACATTAACTGAGAATGACATCGATGCGACTATATCACCATCATTAACTACAGATTTAGGAACGACAACAACAACAACAAATACCTCAACCTACACTCAAACAGATCTTTGGTCTACCAGCATATATAATGACAACAATGATTTACATACGGATATAGGGGATACGGATATGCAAGTTACAAAAGAGTTGTTCACCAATAATGCCACGCCACAATTAGAGGATGTACAAACTCATGGGCTTAATACAGAAAGTTTCTCGGCAAATATTAACACCAGTTCCCAGAGTAACCGCAAAGAAGAAACGAAAACTTCAACAGTTGCAACAACAGTAAACTCAAATGATCCTGACAATGAAGCCGTTGAAATCGAGCGAACAACTTTTAACCAAGAAGATGATAATACAACTCCTGGTCTTAGAACAACCGAAGCCAAAACGGACACCTCAACCTTAGCAAATGATTTACACAATTGTGCCTACAGCACCGCTGCCGCTTACAATCAAAGGGAATCGTCAATGAAGACAACTGATTGCACATATGCAACGAAGACAACCGGATACATTGCCAATTACCACAACTTTAGAACACAAAAGAATGAAAAAAATGTAACAACCGCCACGACTACAGCGATCGCAGTAACCACAAGTACGACATCGACAAAACTCAACAGAAGTCTGCCTAAAATCTCACAATCATCACAAACACCATCGCCACGATTAATAACAACATTACAACAACAATCGCAAACTCAGGTCGGGAACGATCTTGAGCTTAAAACTGCGACTGAAGTCGCTACGACTGCAACAACGCTTAGTTTAAACAAATCATCAGCACTTACGCCCATTACGACCCGACGAACACTACGCAAATCCACCCAAAGATTACTGGCTACCCCCTTTCATCAGTTGACCTATGTGCGCAACGAGGCCGGTGACATTGATATCGATAGCATCGATAACATCAGCATATACCCTGAAATCCTAGATAACGAGAGTGTGGACGAGCCCCAGATCAAAACGAGTACAAGTCGCTTAACCATGATCAGTGGCTATTTGCCCACATCGGCAACGGTCACCCTACCCGAATCCATACGCATAGCAAAAATTAAAATTAATCGTGAACGCAAGCGCATGCTTCGACTTCGTAAAATAAGCAACTATACGTAGCCTTCAGTACTAAAGCTCATAGAAATAGATATTCAGTTCTCTTAATTCTAAACATACTACAAATCCATTGACAATATAAAGCTTATTAGCAAATAACAATGACAAATGTTTCCTAGTTTGGAGGAAAACTGTGAAAATCCATTTTTACAACGTTGTTCTTGGCTATTGGCTATTCTGTTAATTCGCTTGCAAATCAAAAGCGCATTACAAATCAGTCTCATCGCTCTCTACTCTCATACAATGGTTTTAGTGAAATTAGTTTTTGATAATAATAAATAATGTTAAAAAAAAACACACACACACACACACAATTTTTCGAAAAATTCGATTCATGGAAACTTATATCGGATGGTGTTACACTCATACTTTTCTAAACATGACAATAATCAATCACATACCTACAGGCTCTCATACATACTCTCTCTCTCTCTCTCTTCATATGTACCCATTCAAATACAAAATATTTTCAGGGTTAAGTGGGCGTACACACACACTAACGCTAAACTTTGCAACGAGAAAAGAAAAACATAACGTTTTAATATTTTATTTAAATTTATTTCTTCAAATATGGGTCGATTAATAAATAAATAATTTAAATGCCAAAAGGAAAAGGCAAAAAAAAAATATGTTAAAAATATACATATTATTAAAAACAATGGGAATTTTTTACATAAGCAATCAAATTAATTAATTAATTGATAAAATGAAAAAAAAAACAAAAACAAAAACAAAAAATAAAAGAAATAACAATTCGCACACCAAACACCACTTCCAGTTGTTACATTTTTTATGAGAATTTTGTGAAGAAAAACAAAATATGTATTAATAAATTTAAAGTAAAATAAAGTAAAATAAAATAGAATAGAATAAAACAAATTATTAACAATAAATAGAAAAAATAAATGAATTAATTAATAATATTATAAGAAATATAATTTGTTTAATCAATTATACAATATAACATAAATTGAGAAGAAAACGAAACGAAAATATGCAAATAAAATCAAATGCAAAATGAAAATTTATTAAAGAAATTTATTCAAATATAAAATATAAATAAAAATTTATTAAATAAATTCCTATTAATCAGAATATAATGCAATTACTAATTAAATAAGAGTAAACAACTAAAAGTCAAACAATAATAAGAGTATGTATTTGAAAGAGAATCAATTTAAATGCAAACATACTAAAATACATATGTATGTACATATGTACATAATTCAATAGAAGAGAATGACAAAATTTGGATTTCATTCATTTAGTTTTATTATCACAACAATTTCAAGAAAACGAGAAAAAAAAGAAGGCTGGCTAGTGAGAGATTAGAGAGGTATGCAATGTGCGTGCAATTGAAAAAAAAAAAAACTTTTTTAAAAGGAAAGGCTAACAAAAAGAAATTTTCATTACACACATGAATAACATATACATATGTACATATATATTTACATACATACACACATTCACACTCATACAAAATTTTATGTAATAATTTGCTTTAAATGTTGCACTAACACTAATGTTCCAATAAAATTATTAAAGTTTTCTCTAAAATTATATTTCAGATTGCATAAATTTATCATCTTTTTGTTTTGTTTTTTTTTTTCTTTCTTTCTTAGTCTCTCTAATCGTAAAAACTTCTTCCTAGTCCGAAGGTTTATTCAGTTTGCATAACTAGAATTACATATACATATAATTATATAAATATACATATGTACATACATATATACTGTATAGCCTGATATAGAAAATCTCAGTTTAAATTGGAAAAGAAAAATATAATAATTGAAATAATTTATAATTTGGTAAACAAATTAAATATTTTATTTATATTTCTTATCCGTTATGAAATAAATAGATTTAAACCTAATGTCCATTAACATTTTCTTCACAGTCTTCTTCACTGCTATATCTAGCAGCAATTGAAACCATCGCTAAACTGGCGTTTATAACCTGATTGATGGTTCTAAGAAAATAACATTTTAATATATGTACATACTTTTCATTTATAAGAAACTTACATACATACGTTGTACGTATGTACATATATACACATCATTGAAATATTAGTTGAAATCATCGTTACATTGGACCTGACAAAACTCTTGTTGGACTAAAACAAGAATAACCATTTACAAAATACATATGCATGTATAATTGATTAATTTGTAATAAAAATTTTTGTTTAATGTATTTACAATCTATTCAGAATATTTATTATGAATTATTAATTTTCCAAGACAAAATTTTGTATGTTTGAATGAATCTCCTTTAAAAAAAAACTACATTCCTAATTACTTTACCACAACAATAGCTTTTAAAATTATACCGTGCACATACGTACATACATACATATGTATGTCCATGCATAACATTTAACATGATTTAAAAGAAAGAAACGAAACGAGACATTGGAAAAATTTGAACGGGAAAGGATTAAGGATATTAGCTGCTCCATGTATCTGTATTTTAACAATAACAACAAATTATATTAAAATAAATTTAAATAAATAAAAAAAAATCGCTTTAGTAATATATTGTATAATATACTCGTAGTATGTATACTATTTAAATGCATTTATAGGAAAACAAGAAATGCATTCATTCGTAAAATAAAAAGAAAAGAAAAAAAGTAAAACTGTAAAACGTAACTCTACAAAAGCAAATTGATGGATAATATTGAAATGCTTTGAATTAAAATAAAAATTATAAATTAAAATCCAAACAATATACAAAAAGTATAGATCAATTTGATAATTCAATACGTTCATGTATTTTTATATTTCAAATAAAAAAAAAAACAAACAAACAAAGCAATTACATGTAAAGTAATACATACATATGTACGTACCAAACAAAATCACAAATAGATGCACAGAGAGTAAAAACTGCAAAACTCGCTCCCTCTCATTCTTATCCGTTACCTCACTTGGACCCATTCGCCTATGCGCTTAGCACACACATTCACATACATAGATACACTTACACGTCTACAAAGATTAAATAATAATGACAAACAAACAAAAATGTAATAAAAATAAAAAATAAAATTTATAATTAGTGCCTTTCGAACAAAGAGAAACTTTAAAACAGGAAACAGAACAAAACAAAACCAAATAAAAAAAATTTAATTTATTATAAAAATCAAATAATAATAAATTAGAATACAAACTACAAAGAATATAAGCAAATTCGAATCGAACAGCACAAACATAAACACATTCTATGAAAGTAGAAAAAATTGTTTTTTCTTTTTGCTAGGACTCCCTTATAACACACACTCACACACACACTAACATACAATTTTATACGCAATTCTAATTAGAAACCAATTTAAGTAGACATACACACTGCAAACTCTTCTGTGCATCAATTTGTTTAAGGATCTATTGAGAGTTATTGTACAAAAAAAAAAGGAACGAAAAATAAAGGAAGACACAGAAGAGATGAATCCCAAGTCAATAATAACAAACACACCGAAAGTGAAACCATAGTCCACATACATACATACATATATTAAATGTTTACAATTAATCATATAAAAACTTGTAAAATTTAGTTTAAAATTAAAACAAAAACAACAAAAACACAAGACAAAATGCAAATGGCAAAAAAGAAATGGAATACGCTTGCAGAAAATGGTTAAAATCCTACATACACTGATATATGTATACAATGTATGAATTTATATGAACATACACACACATACGTACGTATATAACTATAGATTTTTATTATATAAATTACAAAAAAATAAATAAATATAAATAATTCTTTTGTAAATTCTATTTAAATTATTTCAATAAATTAATTTCATAATGATTTTTATATAAATATTTATATACATATATATGTACATATAAATATATATATATATTTTTGTAGATAGATTATTATTAATTTTTGATCCGTTTTTTATTATTTAATATGTAGTATAAGTTTATGTGTCTCATTATTATAATAATTTCTTACTAATTTCAATAACAGTTAACGAAATATGTGTGAATGTGAATGGTGTGAAGCATTCGTATTATTTCAGTTGTATTTATGCATACATAGTGCAAATCTTTGTTTTAGAATTTTTTTATTTATATTTTCTTCTTTATCAATGTCATATAGTACATACATACAAAAAAATACTAATACTACTTAATACTATCTGTCTCTTTTGTTGTATTTTATAAAAACATGTTATTATTATTATTATTATTATTATTATTATTATTATTATTATTATTATTATTATTATTATTATTATTATTATTATTATTATTATTATTATTATTATTATTATTATTATTATTATTATTATTATTATTATTAATGATTTATTTTACTATTATTGGTTTAAACTAAACTTAAAAACTTAAACAAAAACGAAAAGAAAAATAAATTAAATAAAATTAAACTAAAAATATGTTTACATTCATACATACATACACACAGTATTATTAAAAGAACAAAAAGAAAAACAAAATAATTTTAACCAAAAACTGTAACAACAAAATGAAAAAAAAAAACTTTCACTTTCTCTCTCTCTCTCTCTCTCTCTCTCTCTCTCTCCCTTTCTTTTTTATTTATTTATCACTCTTAAGTCTTCGATTATTTTTTGCGGAAATGTTTAAAACTTTTTCTAAAATGAAAAACAATTCAAAATATGAAGAACTTAAATAAATAAATAAAAAATAACAGCAAAATAATAGTAAAAAAAAATATTTAAAATTAAAGAAATCCTAAAAATCGTTGAGAAAATATCTTTAAAAAATGAATTTAAATTCATAGTTCGAAAAAACTAAAAAAAAAATTAAAAAAAAAAAATAAATCAAATTATAAACAAAAACAAAAACAAGAACAAGAACTAAAACTAAACAATTCTATTAATTTAAAATAAAATGCAATATTTAAACAATGAAAATAAAACAATTGTTTACAATTTAAATACGATTGATTAGTTCAAAAGTAAGTAAATAAAAGCATCTGCTCCTTTATAATATTGAATTAAACTTTATATCCGCATTGCCTTTAATTTAGGATCCCTTTAGTGTTTTTTATCTTCAAACTGAAGTCATTCGTTCGTGTAAAAAATTGTTGAACCAATGCAGGAGACACTATGATTCAGAAGTTATATGCTATGCTATGTATACTAACTATGCTGCTGCTTTACAAAACTAAAGTTTAAGGCGATATATCAAAGAGACAATACAAGATCCGAAGATGTTAGATTTTGTCACCGGCCGTTGTCTAGTAACAACGAATCGTTTAATGTTCATTGCTTATTAATATCCTCTTTGTGAGGGGAAGGCAGAGTTCGGGGATTTCTAAATGGATTGTTTAGTAATGGCGATTTTGAACCCTCTTACTTTTTTGTCTAAACTGGAAAACCATTAGAAGTGGAGAAACTTACCATGACAATCCGCAATAACTATTTGTCAAACTGGCCATGAATAATTTCGCTATCAATTCAAGGAGGCTCTTCATTTATTTTGCGTTTGACAGTTCATTATTAGTAGTTGGTTATACTAAAACTAAAACCCATTTCCCCATTTAAAGCTCAATTAGCATTAAAAAACAATTAAGAATTTAGCTGCCCTTAAAGTATTTATTTAAATAACTTGTTTTACTACTGCCAGGGAAGACATCAAAAGGCAAGGATGCCGTAAAATTAAGAATCATAGACCACACAAGTAGCAAATGTTTTTTACTCTTTTTCTCAGTCTAAACTTTGTTCATCTTTCGATTAAGTTCAAAACTAAAATACAATATTACATACATATGTACATACGTACATACGTATATAAATGATGACAACATTTAAGCGGTTTTCCTTTCTACTTGAGAACTTAGGCCGTCGACAAGACAATTTCAACTTATTATCATTTTATCTTCTTCACATGACTTGTTTAAGTATTTTTTTTTTCTTTCTAGATCAGCAGTTCTACGTCATATTATTCTAGAGTAGCCTGTTCGTCTGGTAACTCGAACATTCCAGTCTACGGCAATTTTGGTGACGCTATCGGATGTTGGTTCATGTTGTTCTTGATATGCTCTTCATTTGTTTTATCCCAGAGATCTAAGTTGGAAATTTTGTTTGACCAGAAAATATGTCAACACCAACTTACAGTCTACACTATTTGAATCAAGTTTGACTGGAATAAACTTTTATTGATACAAGGAATGTTCTTAATTTAATTTTTTTGTTTGTGCATCCTATTAAAGTCCCATACTGCCATCAATTGACATATAATATCCTAAATAGTTATATAACTAGAGATTACACATACAGATACTATGATTTCATTGCCTATCCTCTCATTTATTTTTCTCATTTACATTTTTCATATTCTTAAATATATTACATATACATATACATATTGCTTCCGCCTCCTTTCTTTTGATATCGAGGCGAAATTCTTTAACGCGAACGACCAGGTCACTAAGATAGTCGTGCATATCATTAAATTGGCGTGCAAGGAACGCTTCCACCTAGAGCGGAGTCAGTTATGGATTGTTTAATAAACATACTCAAGGTGTTTGTCAGTGCATCTTCCTTAGATATGTTTAAAATGGTGCCATTAATTTATCCAAGTGACGAAGTGGCGACTGGTCCCGCAGACGACTGATTGTTTTATTTACTCTGTAATATAATTTCATTACAGCTACTGTTTTTTATTTGTTGTTGACAACACTGTTAAACGAAAGGGTCCTATGAAATTAAATAAAAACATTTTATTCTTCGTTAATAACTTAACCTATGCATGCACACATACATACATTAATAAATATAAGATTATACAGCCAATGTTAACTAATTAGCATAGACCAATGGACTTTTGTTTAAACTATTATTATCTTTAAATAAAATAAATAAATAAAATTAAAACAAACAAACAATTATTAAAAAAAAAAAAACAAAAAAAAAGAAAACAGAGTTGAAAATTTAATTTCTTATATACATACTTATGAGGCTTAAAGATGAGTAGAATCGAATCATACTCATAATTTCTGATACTTATACTTTACTCACAATTCAGAGTTTAAAGTACTCATCTTATTCACATATTCATATTCGACTCTCCATAACTCAACATATACACGAATCACAAAATAAAATAAATATGAATTGAGTACGAATACTAAAATACTTACTAGAAGGTTGTGTGTTTGCTCTGCTTGCTGCTCTGTTGGTTTTTTTTTTTTGGCTAATGTGTCTTTTTCTTTTTTTTTTGTAAATGCCTAACAACTAAGGCTGTAAAATTTGATAAATGATTAGAGGGACTCGAATTATTTATAAGCATTATAAGTATTTTTCTAAAGATATGAATCTAAATGAGTAAGCTTATGAATCCAACATATTTCGAATGGTATGAGTTTGATGTCAACGTTGTACGCATACTCATTGCAACGTGCACTTATAAATCAATGTGCTAGTGAGTATGAATGAATCAGAGTACATAGTTAAATTTCAATATTGTTGACTCACTTACATATGTATATTCAAAATTTCACGAGTCTTTATGAGTAGCAAAAAAAACGATTCATTACTGATCTCTGATACATATGTACACACATATGTACATATGTATATATTCGATTCTATTTCGGCAACAGCCGCTGTATATACATACATATGGATATAGTACATACATATGTGCAAGCATAGATGGTATGGCCATAAAAAAGGTAAATTAAAACTACTTCAACGAGTCGTAAGCATAACAGTGGCGAGAATTTCAACCTCTTTGGTAATCGGTTTTTCTTTTTTTTTTTTTGGTTTTTTAATACTTTTTCGTATAACACGATACGCTTCACATATAATATAAGACCTTTCGTATGCGAATATGGTTTGGTCTGTCTGTTCTGTTTGCCTTTATGTCGGATTATATTTTTAATTAAAAAAAAAAAACAAAAGTTCACAAATCCTTGCCATTAAAATATTGAATTTTACGTTTAGTCCAGTTTTTAAAGCGAGCAGGTGCCATCCGTATTGCTTTAATCAAATGGGATATTTTTAGCTACAAAACTGGCTTGTTTTTAGCAAGAAGTAATTACTGTGCGCCTGCCTTTGACAGCGACCGCTATTGTTGAGATGATAGCCAAACTTGGAGTATGTGTATGCATGTATATACATACATGCGTAAATAATTTCATAGTTAGTTAGTTCGTTAGATTAAACTATTGATTACGCAATAAGAAGCTAGGCCGTAATCCTAACTGAAGAACTGAAGGGTTGTAATGGCCAATTATGCATGTATAGTATGTATGTATGTATGTATGACAATTTAGAATTGTGGAAAACTAATGCATGAATTACATAGTCGCTCCGGTCGAAATTATTCGCCAACTTCGAATTCTAATAATCTCCTCCAGTGATGCCTACGTTATCTGTGAGGCAATAATCATATTTTCGGATTGGTGTTCCGTTCATTCTTTGACACAGCATTCTTAATGCTTTCCGCAAATAGCGCTTAATAAACGTATTTCCAAGACTAACAACTGTTAACTCGTTCTAGATAGTGAAAAGATAGAACATCCTTCATTCTCATGTTTTTAGCAATAAATTTCTTGAATGAAAGTAAGCAAACCAACACGAATTATTATCGAATAAACTAAAACCTCTAGAACTTCAAGTAGTCGCCAAATTATATCCGATGTGACAACTCATACTCGCTATTAATATTCGATGTTGAATAACAGCAATGATCAAATACAGTCCTGCCATGCCTCAAAACATAACAGCAATTTCTGTATTCACGAGCAATTATTCGGTATGTAGTACATCTATTTTAACGCTTGTCATTACATCTGTCCATATATACATACATATGTACATATGTATATTAAATAGCTAGCGATATATTATATGCAGTGTCGGTCAAAAAAAATTTCACTTGATTAATAACAACAATAATATGTATATTTTTTGTTTTTTTTTTTTTGCATTTCTATCATGTCCCTCACATTTAAGACAAAACAAACAACAATCTTAATTTAAATCTTAAAAATTAACTTTTGTTTCGACAATCGTTTTGAAATATGCAAAAGGATGGTATTTTCAACTTTCTACTGTCATGCTTTACAGCAACCGAGAGTGCGGATAATGCAAATGTGGTGTAGGTGAACAACGTGCTCTTTTCACTCCAGTAATGATTTTTGGTTTTTTTATGATTTTTTTTTTTTTTACAAAGTTTACAAGTGGTTTCTTTTAAATGCATGTCTTATTGCTGTCTGGATAGAAACCTTGAGGTGTGTTCAATTAATTTTGACCGACACTGTATGTATAGACAAACGTGTGTGCGTATGTGTATAAGAAGCAATGTAATTGACTACTGCGACCACAAAAAAATGCTGACTGTATCGAAATGAATGAAGATATGAAATAAACAACAATTTAGTAATAATAATTGGAGGCATTTTCTTTCGGATGCGTCTGGCATGGTTCGTTGTATCAGTTTGGGAAACTTATAGGCTATCTTTTGCGTAACTTTATTCTTGTTTAGCTTGTTGTTGTTGTGATATTATTGCTATTATGATTTTTATAGTGGCTGCTGTTACAACGCCTATAGCCTTTAGAAGCTTTCAATGCAGGCCAATGGAAGAGATTGTCGCCGAAAGTATGTTGTATGTATATACATATATATACATATATTTAAAAATATACGGACATCAAAAGATAAAATATTAAGACTACCTATGTATGAATGCCATACACACATCCATACATATTTATGTATGTACATATGTACATGACAACATAACAAACGAAAATGACATCAGTATGACAGCATTGGTATAACAGTCAGGGCACACCAACGACCAACCATCCTTATGGTTATTGAAATCTGTGTAACTTAGTTTAAGGTACGAGTAATAACTTGTAACCTTAATTTGTGCAATTTACTCCAAACAATACAATTTAATCAAAATTAAATTAAATTTATTGCCTTCAAGAGTCTGCTGAGTTAGTATGGAAACACTAAATGAAAACAGCAGATGCAACAGTGATTTAGTGACCAGATAAAATAGAAATTGTCTATGGATACGAGCAGGTAGATAAATTAAGTCCGTTTAATTACAAGTCGAAGTGATAATGTAGCATTGTAGAATTAAAAATTTCCATAATAATTTAATTAAAATTTACTCTTAAAGAGCGAAATTAAAGTGTCACCAACACATACAAGGTATGTATGTACATATATGTATACTCCTTCGATCACAATTCCCATTGAACAGAGTAGGACTGTGCGAAACAACAAATTTCAAAAGTTAATCAATAAATAAATTCTGATGCGATAACTTAATTATCAAAACGTCTAGTCAATAACAACGACAACATGTATGCGAATTGTACTTGCAGTAGAACGTATGTACAATTAAATACCAATACCAATACGAATAATTGAATTATAATCGATTTATGCCCTCGTAATAAAAATATTCTTTTATGTTGTATGTATGTATGTATGCAAGTGTGCATGTGTGCATGTATGTACATACATATGTATGTATATGTTATGTTAAAATGTTTTCAACTTCATAATGTTGGACTAACTGCTGCTATTGAACAGTTTTACAGTAATAATATGTATGAAACACAGGCATGGCACAAACACAAACAAATAAATGCATAGGAATGCGCATTTTTACGAGGTTAATGCAGATATTATTTATTTTAAGAATAATAGATTAATATTTTTCAAAAAGTATAACCAAAAATATGATTTTAATATTAGAAAACAAGCATCGCATCAGCATCAGGCAGCCTTCAAAGAGCGTATTAATTTGCTAGCGGATTTAGTAAAACACGGATCTGGGTCTACGAACGATGCCTATACCTCAACTCGGAAGCAAAAGAAGCACGCAAGAATGTTTACAAGAAATATAGTTTAATATTTTTCAGAAAGTATAACCGAACTTTAACAAATACCGACCTTTGGCATCAGTTGCGCTTGCACCATCTGATCCATATAGCACATACGTAATTAAACGGATGTAACAAATTTGAAAACTTTTGCTTGTATAGAATGGAAGGTGTAATGGGCGGTGTAGGACGGGCGTGGCTAATTTTAATAAAATTCAATATTTTTTCTTCCTTTTCAATTTTTAATTAGCTAGTATCACTCCTTCTATTCGTTGCAAATATATGCAGTGGAATTATCACTATATTTTATGAAATTTATCAGACATTGAAGCGTTGGTTTAGTAAAAAAAATGTGCTATTTTACCATTTTCTTATCGCCCAGCAGATTTTCTAAGAAAAATTCTAAGCCTTATTCCTATAAGACAAAAGCTGCGAATACTATACTAATATAATTGGAAAAGTGTATATTATATGCATGATCGCCTAATGAAATTTAATTCTTTTACATTTTGAGCACACCTCGTATTCTGTGATAGCCTGTCACATGAAAATACATACTACTATACCTAGAGAGTATACATATGTATGTATGTATATCCATTTGCATTCTAAGAATACAAATATTATATTTCAAAATAAACCTAAAATAATTGCTGATAGTTTGAAATTTCGTTCAATTTTGTTTTACAAAACATGAAGAAGAGAATACGTCCAAGTATAAAAAGTAGAGTCTGAGATATTTATAAATAAATATTTATGTATTTCTTTTCGACATATTATTATGCCAAATGATAACTTTATTAAATTGCTAAATATATGTAAACTGTCGGGAACACTGAAAACAGCAGGAAATACATTCAGATTCAACCAATTTCAACCGTTGCTCAATTAAAAGCGTCTGAAGATAAAATATTATGTCAGAGTTATTAGGAAGAAATAGTATTTGAAAAGCTTAAATATTTATGCTGACAACGGTAACAGTCCTCCACATTGTTAGCATTGTTTTCGTTTATCCTGATTAATTATCGATATTTCTTTCTTTCCATTATCGAGCCTTTTACCACATCCATACATACATACATACATATATGTATACAGTGCTTGACAAAACAATGGAAACTTTTTTCAGAACTTCATTTGTGTCCTAATCGGACGAAAATGTAAAAATCTTCTTAAGAAATTATCAAAACATTTGTGCAGTTTACTTCCAAAAATGATTTGTGATAAATATGGACTTGAAAAATTAGCAGTTTTTAAAATTTCGTCCGATTTGAACACATAAATGAATTTTTGAAAAAGTTTCCACTGTTTTATCAAGCACTGTATATACATATACATACATACATATGTATGTATATATATTTTTCTTTTATGTTTTATTTTATTTTGATTTCTAGTTAACCTTTAACTACATTCATTCTTTTTAAATCTACTTATGCTTACCTGCATATTCATTTTATTTCAGAGAATTAACGTATTCAACTTCGCGGAATATCTACAGTCCATATCATTTTCTTACCAAATGATGACACCTGCATATCAAACCATGTCTACAATTTTTGGTATACGAATTGTTTTTTACGGGAAAAAGTGTTTGATCATCTCGGCGGCATTCTGCTGTCGTTAGTGTACAAATGTTTAAATTTTGTCAGTCAGTGGCGTATTAAGATCTTACTACGAATGAACAAAATAAAATAAAAGTTGAAACACCGCGTCATAAAATCATACTCATCACTCTAGATCTGAGGAAAGAAATTAGCAATTATCTGGATTTAGTCATTAATCGATTGATTAACAATAGCTTCGACAGAATTTTCAAAGTTTTGTAAACTGTTCTCTTCTACTTCGGTACATCGGGTATGCTTCCTATAACTCTGTACGATCAATAACGAATATAATCTTCCTGCACTCTTTCCGCAACTTGTGATTGTTTCAAATGCCTCAAATGCCTCATATTCATGTGACGGGTGGAAATCTGTTACAACATCCCGAAACTGAAATGTGCGATAAAAAGTGAATGATTTATAAGGTTTAAGTAGATAACAACTGAATCGTTGAAAGTATTCATTGAGGACACTTGTCGGCACATTTTATATCCTTTCCATTTGCCTATGTGGATAAATTGGGCAAAAGGTCTAAACAGAGATGCCATTTATTTAATTTCATATTTTTTGTTTTTATAATGAAAGCAACGACAATAAATAATATTTAAAGCCAATTAAAGTCAAGTTATAGCCAACCGAACCGTTTTATTAAGACTTTTTTCTTTTCTTTTTGTAAGAAACTACAACCTAAATGTCAAATAAAAATTAATGTGTTTGGCGTTATCGGTGAATCAAAATGTGATCAATTACAGGCACTTTGTCAAAAACATATTCACACTCATGATCGCGCATTCGCTCATACAGAAAACTAGCCAATATGTAAGTATCGATATAAATGTACATAAATCCATACATATGTACATACATATATATACATATGTATGGAAATGTGTATATGGATGGACATGGCTTACATTGCAATTTTTTTATGTTTTGTCACTTTAAATTTTTATTTTATTGTTTTTTGGTATTGTTGTTGTTGTTCTTATTGTTATTGTTGTTATTATGTATTAATATTTATAGTTCTTGTATATTTTAAGTAAGACTCGATATATATTATTATTTAATTTGTGGCATAAATTTGCATGATTATCTCGAAATAAAGAGAACATTTGAAATTGCAAGTATGTATAAATGCTTTAAGAAAAATTCAATTCAAATGAAACTCCAATTGTGTACAGATTAGAAACCTATAATTTCTGTAGTAAATGTTTTAATTCAGCGTTTTGTTTTTGTAGGAATACACACTCACGATCGATTTGGGCACGTTTCTTTAAAACTTCCAAATAATGGTTGAGTCCATGCTCAATAGATTTCCAAATATTATGTTGTTCTGTGGTCATGTATGAAGCGAACTGCTGCCAATATGCGATTATTTGAGCCTTGTCGAAGCTCAACAAATCTATTTCGGCCTTTTTCTTATAAACCCTATAAAATCGGACATGTACAGTCAATAGTTATAATATTTAACGGATTGATACTTACCGTGTTTCCGAATTGCCAGATTTTCCAGGCTTTAGCTCTTTTAATATAAAATCATTTAGAGCCGTTAACACCAAAGCAGTCTCCATATATAAGATATGATTTTCACATGGACTTTCATTAGTTTTCTAAAACAAATACAGAAGGCCATAAGACGAAATTTCATTCATGCACGATATCCGTCATGTCTGCATACTTACTGAATTGGTAGTATTGCTTTCATTTACTGGTAATTCGAATTTTCCAAGGGAATACAAGGATCTTAGGGCATTCTCCGATAGACCCGATTTACAATTTGGACAATAAGAGTAGGGTTCAAAATATTTATTTAAGCTTTTTACAATTTCAATGTCCTTTATGTTTAGAGCCTAGAATTCCAATACAATTTTTTGCAATAGTTTTTAAATGATTCATTATTTATAGAATGAGATAACCTACAGAGAAAATGTTTTCGATTTTAACCAGGCACTTTTCTTCGGCGGTATAAGATTCAAGAATTTGTAAAAGTCTATCCTCCACCAAAAACCCAGCTCGTTCGGAAACTTTATGCAAAATATCATGTAATTGCCTTTCAGATGATTTCACTGCTTTCGATGAAGAAGCGGTGGAGGCTTTAAACGCTTTAGGTTTTTTTAACGAATATTTATCGCTAGTTTTTGTTAAATTTTTCTCAGTGTCGTGTGGTGTTGTCGTATAATCCAATTCATTTAAATCAAATATCGGTGCAATCCATTTGCGAGCCAATTGCTGTTCGTAGAGAATGCGATCAATATCGAAAACGCGTGTTATTAAAAGTCTGATTTCTTTAAAGTTTATGCTCCAAACTTTGTAAAGCTATAAGTAGAGAAACGTTTGTTAAAATTAGAGATCATGTTTTAGAAATATGTACGTTCATAGGTATGTGCAGATTTGAACCTTAATTTTATTATTCTTTCGAAAGTTTTCGGCCTTTGTTTGCAGCTCATTAATACTGGAGTGTAATTTTTGTATGTCCATGGTCAATTTGTCCATTGTCTGGCTATTATTCTCACGGAGTTCGTGTAATTTTCTTTTGAGCACTACAATGGACTCATTAAATTTTGCTACACGTCTCTTCTGTTGATTGTTAATAATGATGTTCTCCTCGTTTCGCTTTTGCAAAACCTGATAGTTGTAGTCAATTTTTTCGGAATTCATGAGAATGTTAGCCCGTGTTTTACGTATTTCCAGCTCTAATATTTCTGCATCCTTTTCAAGTCTGATGCGAGTATTACGAGTGATTTCTTCTTGTCTGTTGCGTATGGCTTCCACCTCTCTAGCATAGTAATCCCGTTTCTCCTTAACCATTTCCATCTTAGCAGCTTCATTAACAGTGAGATGCTCATATACGGTATTCCATTTTTCCTGGGCAGTCTGGAAAACTTTGTCCTTTTCTCTATTAATTGTTTGCTGCAAATCGTGAATATTTTTTCTATAAGACTTCTTAAGTAACTCTATTTGGCGATCGATTCTTTCGACCAGAAAGCAAATGTCTTGTGACATTTTATTCTGGTCTTCATAGTATTTATTATTTATGCGCTTTAGCTCCTGTTGGCATTTGTCTATAAGTTCATTCTTGCTAGCCATAAGGTTATCTATATTCTCCCGTTGTTTCTGCATATCTTCATATATAGCCATTGGTTCTTTCAGACTGCTCATCTCTGACCATTTCTTATTGATTTCATCAAATTGACTGCGAGATATTTCGGCCTCCTGGAGCAAATTGTTTTCCAGTTCTATTCGAAAGATAAGTGCTATTTCTTAAAATTTATTAATCAGTTGTTTATATACATACCTGCTTCATTTTGTGTTTTATCTCGGCTCTGTATTAATTCGTGTTGCTCGTTAGCGCCCTTAATGTTATTAACCAATTCATTTCCAAAACTTATTAATTCCTCCAATTCTGATTCACTCTTCTCAAGGTGAATTTCAATTTCGGATTTATCTTTTGCTTGGCCCCTAAAAAAACAATAATAACACATATAATATATATATATATATATATATATGTATATATACAGATATATATATATATATATATCTGAAACGTAAGTACATACACAGTTTTGAGCTTCTCACGTAATGCATCAAATACAACTTGAGTTCTAGTATCAAATTTATCATATTTGTTTGGACTGAGGGATATCAGCTCCTTCCACAAACCTTTCTCCGGCTTTTGTTGATCATTACCATTAGCGCTCACCTTTTCTTCAACAACGTCCATTCTTTTTTTTTCGTTTTTTAGTTTTCCTCCTTTTTTTTTTTTAATATAAATTTTAGTAGGAAATATATTTGCCTTCGAAAATGTTTTTCAATTAAATATGCAATTCAAATTACTGACTACTGCTGTTGATTTAAATCGGAACTCGTTACTATGACATCAGCTTTCTAATACGGCATATTTATACCCCTCATGTAGAAACGGCCAGATTGATATACTACACAAGCTAAACCATTCAAATTATTCTTACATATTTAATCAATAGAATAATAACTAGAATGAAGGAACAGAACTGTTTCTCTTTTATAATTACGATTGATATTATAAAAATACTATGTAAAGTAATCGAAAATAATATGTTTTTTTCTTCTTAATATTTTATTTGGAGGTAATGCTATAAACACATTAGACGCACTAAGTGCTGGAATGTGTATCGAAAGTAGAATATAGATACTATAGATACGGCTGCTGCACACTTAGCCAAATTTCTATGTTTGCTCGCGGCTAGTGCTGTTAACACAATCAGACGCATGAAATAGAAGTTTTGAAAAAACAATTAAAAATTTAAAAATGTTTTTTGTGTTTTGAAACTTTCTACACTTTCTTTATGTAAAACTATACGATAAGCTAAATAAAAATCGCGACAATTGTAAAATCGAAATGATGATGTTTCATAGCGTCGTGTGAACATGATATAAGCGACTTTAAAAAATAAAATTTCTTTTCCTTTTCGGTTCTTTTATGGAATGTGTGTGGAACTAGAAGTAAATTTTTACGAGAATTATTGATAAAGCTACAATTTCATTTCGGTGGATCTTACTACAAATTACAATACAGTACAGTAGAAATTTATTTAAAGTTTCGCAGACAAAATCTCAGTGAATTTCTAAGAGTGTATGTTCGTTCTTACACGTTTATTTTGAATCGAATTTGTAGGGTGGCATCATTGTATCCGAATTGCAAAACAATAAGAGAAATGGAATTATGTGGCAAGCTCATTATAAATAATTTTGTTAGAAAAAGATTCCACTTTTGTTATACTTAAGAACTTTAGAATTTTTCCTGCAAGTGGTTTCCGTATTGACAATTTAACTAAAGAAATTGCCTGCTGTTGTCATATATAGTCAACAATGGAATTCATACAAGTGGTGGAAGAGGATGGAGATGATCCCATCGAATTACCTACAGAAGATGACGGTAGTCTGCTTTTGTCTACATTGCAGGCTCAATTTCCAGGTGCCTGCGGACTTAAATATATAAATGAAGAAACAAAATGTTTTCGTGGAGTGCGATCGAATGAAGGTAAATTCTTTCCGCCATATGTTGAACCCGGTTGGGGTACGCATATATATCATTGCGTTTTTCCAAAAGGTAAGTTGGGTGTTTTGCGTTGATGGTCATTGCTGCCATTAGTAATAAGATCATGGAATCGTTGCAGAAAATAAACGGAAAAGTGATGATCACTTGGAAAATTCTACAGCAAAGACAAAGCGCATAGAATCGAGAGCACGTTGTACAGATCTTATTGTACTGGGTCTGCCTTGGAAAACCACAGAGGACAGTTTACGTACGTACTTTGAAACGTATGGCGAAGTGTTAATGACTCAAATCAAAAAAGATGTAAAATCGGGACAATCGAAAGGCTTTGGTTTTGTGCGTTTTGGTTCGTATGACGTCCAAGTGAGGGTACTGTCTACGAGGCATTTAATTGATGGACGTTGGTGCGAAGTGAAAGTACCCAACTCAAAGGTTTATAATTTTTAAGTTATTCTAATAATGCAGCTACAAATATTGTGAGTGTATTACAATTCTTTTGTTTTTTAGGGGATGATTCATCAGGTACCATGCAAAGTATTTGTGGGTCGCTGTACGGAGGATATAAATGCAGATGATTTGAGAGAATATTTTTCGAAATTTGGTGAAGTAACAGATGTTTTCATACCGAAACCATTTCGGGCATTTAGTTTCGTTACATTTTTAGACCCAGAAGTGGCACAATCTCTATGCGGCGAAGATCACATTGTAAAGGGTAAATTCAACAGAATTCATTTTATTACAATACCTTTAAGGATTAACCTACCTTACCTAATAGGTGTATCGGTGCATGTGTCAAATGCTGCCCCAAAGTCTGAACAAATTCGTAACTCAATGCATAATTTTCCAATGGGTGGCCGGAATGCTGGGGGGGGTAATGTTGCCATGGGACCCCATCAAGATTCAATGAGTTATGGAGAGACAAGAGTTGCCGGTAGCGGTAATGGCGTGGGTGGATTAAATGGTCCGAGTGATCAAAGGAATACGTATAACAGTGGTGGCAGGGGCGATAATAATGGTCTTAACCCGAATGTCATGTTAGGAATGCGAGGTTACGGTGTGAACGCCAACAGTTACAACGGAGGAAATAACAGTTCATTTGGTAATAACATGGGCATGAATGGCAGTATGCCCATGGGCAATAACACAGGTGGTCCTATTAACCGTGTAGACAACATGTCGGGGCCTTACCAAAGGGGTAATCGCAACAATTATGTAAATAATCACCTCATTGGTCCGCATGGACCGCATGCTAATAACAATGGTGGTTGGAGCAACAATCACAATCGTAATTTAGACATGCCAAATTTACAGACATTAGGAATAAATTCTCAGGGACCTAAAACCACACCTTCAGCTCAGAATCTTAGTAACTCGTTAGGCGTAGGACTAAACCTGAACTCATTGCCCATGAATCCTGCTATTGTAGCAGCGGCCCTGAATCAGTGGAGCATTCTAGGTAGTCAATTGCAGAACCAACCACAAGACCAGGTAAGATATAGAAACAATTATCGACATCAATATTTTCAACATGGTCTGTGTTCTTCTAGGCTGGTAATTTCCTTTCTTGGATGGCTCATTCAAATAACGCAGGCAATAATATGCATGGCAATAATCCCAACAACAAATCTAACAATGGCAATAGGTCACCCTCAGTTAATCAGCCTTCAAGCGGTTCTCCCTGCAACGACGCATCTCAAGTAATTCCTTATTAACGAGAAATGTATTCGCTTTTTTAAGGTACTGATTTTATATTACATTGTGTCTTGTCATTTTTAAATTTAGAACGGTAGTGCAAATAATGTCGCCAAGGGTGGGAGTTGGTCTCGCCCAAATAACAGTTTATCCGAAAATCCTAGTTTTATTTAAGCAATTCTCCTCTTCAGCTTCAGCCAGATTATGGAAAAAGGAGACGATATTAATCTCTAATTATTTCTGGGAAATGTTCCGGATTTATTTCGTTTTAAGGACCGACAAGACGATATATAAGTCATAACCAACACTGCATCGTGTACCGATGGAACTTCAATTCAGACAAGGCATATATAGCGATAAACAAACTTAATCATTGTAATCTAGTGTCTAATTTTATCGTTAAAGTAAGAAAAAGAAATTATAATTAAAAATAAATTTACGTTTAAAATATTTTTAAATTAAAGACTATTTCGTCCTTTTTTTCTAATTTTGTCTTGTCATTCTCTATAGTTTTGTAGATAAACATTGTTACTATTTTAATTATCACGACTACATAGTTTTCTTTTTTTAATAAATTTTTTTTTAACAAACAAAACAAAAACATCGAATGTACATGTTTAGAAAAGGTATTTATTTTTATTATTGACCTATTACGGGGAATCACCTCGTAATTGAGTTCTCAATATTTGCGTGTTACTTAAAAATAAATAATAATGCCATCATTTACTTTTTGCTGTTAAGAATGATACCATCATATTTCTGTTGGAACCATTTCATGGCATCTTCTTTAGTTAGGCGGTGTTGGAAACCAACCGTACCGGATTTACGTTTTCTGTGGGCAACATTGTAACCTAAAACAAGTAAAACAAAACAATTAGAAATAATACAAAAACATAATTTTCAAATACATAAATCATGATACATATGATAGATAAATCGCTAGCTATTAGCCATAGAATTAAATTTTTTAGTATAAATTCTAAGTAACGTAACACCTATCATTAGCGTTGTAATGGAAAATAGTGAAGAAGGGCAACCAACTAATAGCCAAGTGTGTTAAGTCTGGCAGCATTCCTAACATCCTAAAAATTTTTAAGGCAAAAGAGCAAGTCATCCGCCAAAAAACCTATAGAGAATGAATGACCGAAACTAACACACACACACAAGATTTCTTTACTAATGCATATGTAACATTTTATATATCTTTTCGGCTGCGGAGTCGCATTTCAAATAATACATGGTTAGGAACGGTACAATGACTGGTCATTTGATTCGAATTCTATACGGAACTCAAACGTATTTTTTCAAAAGTAGAAATTTCATTTAAGGCAAATTTATAAATGAACCAAAGGAAATAAAAAATTTAATGAAAAAGGACATTCAAGCCAATATAAAAACCAAGCTAACCCACCCTTGGCCAGATATATTTTATTCAAATAAAAAATCTATTTATTAGATCGTTATTTACTGGCATTGAAAGTGCATGCGAAAATTGTGAGAAAGACAGAGTAGCAATTAATAAATTGAGAGGTCGTATGAGCGGAGAAAAAGTGAAAGTCAAATGGATTTGGTTCTAAGCCACCAATCGATGAAAACCCAAATGGGAAGTGATTTAACCGCCACAGTTCTGGTAGGGAACTAAACTGATGCGATTTTTTCATATTTCTCTTTGAGTCTATCCGTAACAAGAAATACTAGATCTATTAAAATTGTATGCAATATATGTACTTCTGGAGGACAGTACATATATTACATACATTATGAAATTTTTCCACTTTGGATTCGAAATAAAAAATTGTAAAATGGTTGACATGTGCTGCTATTGCTGCCCTAAGATAGGACCTGTGTTTCAACTAAACGAAAATTAAAAACTTATGAGAATCATTCTTTGTTGTTTTTGTTTTGTATATGTTTAATTTAAAATGTGGACAATTCTCGAACCGATCTTGCAGCCAAATATTTTTTTTTTTTTTACTAAATGTACTCTATTCAAGAATTTTGTTAGAAAACCACCGTGCGTTTTCCTTATAGAAAGTATCTAACAGGAAACCACATTAAGCAATTCTCTACCAAAGGCATTAGAAGCCAATTTTATTGATCTTTGCACAGTGACTGAGTGTCTTAGAAATAAGAAAATGTTTGTTGAAAAAACTAATACTAAGACACCTAATTAAGTGCAAATGAAACTTAATTAATAAGTAATAGAATGGTAATATTACCTGGACGGCCGAGGACAACGTAGAAATCTAGACCATAGATACCGATAGAAGGATCGTATTTGATGCCCAAATCAATGTGTTCCTGGATACCGAAACCAAAGTTGCCGGTGGCAGAAAAATTGTCACGTCTCAACTCGTATTCACGTACCTTAAGGCCTCTCTCTAAAATTTCTTCAGCCTTGGCACCACGAACAGTGCAGTGTACGGCAATCTTTTCATTACGACGAATGCCAAAAGAACGCACGGTATAACGGGCCTTGGAGAACACTGGTTGTTGACCAGTCAACTGTTCCAACACCTAGAATTATTTCAAAAGACCACACATTCTTTAGTCATAATTATTCTTTCGCAACTATTATGTTTATGTCTTTACCTTGGCGGCACGGGTCAATCTATCACCAGATTCACCAACACAAATGTTCAAGCATAATTTTCTAATATGCAGATCACGCATGGGATTCTTAGCGGGATCTCTTTTGATCTTCTTTCCAGCTTCTTTAGTAGCGGCCTGAAATAATAACAAAAACACACTAAGTTTGAGAACTTTTCTTATTTTTTATAAAATTTTTTCCAATAATAAAAAACATCACGCACCGTCATATTGAAATCGGAAAAGGAAAAGAAAGAAATTCTCTACCACGCCAGTTACTGTTCACTGGAACTGTCAAAATGACAGCAATGTCACTTAATCAGCTGTCAGTTAATACACACCATATAGTCTGGCAATGTAAGCATTGCCAACCCTACTCTCCACCACAGTGTTGCAACCACACATAGTTTCATCGATTACTTTTACCATAATCCCTTAAACAAGTCACTAACCAGTACTCCGTAATCGTGTATTGAGTACTTTTGCAACACTACTTTTCGCAGTGATTTATATGAATACATAGAAACTAGGAAAGTAAAGTGAGTAAAATTTTATAAAAATCTTTTAAGCACATAAAATAAAAAAACAAATTTAACAAAACTTTTCGATAACATGCCTATACAACAACCAATATCCAGCCCAACTGGTGTAATAATATTTTAGTGAAAAATAAAATTATTTTTGACGGCGAGTGATGGTTTTAATTCTTCCTCTCTCTTTCTATACCGCCCCCTCCACCCCTTACGCCAACAAGAAAATAAATAATAAAAAGAAAATATTAATAATTTATATACATACATATATAGGCATATATGCTTAAATATTTGTATATATAGACATATATGTAAATATATATATCTGCACACAGTACTGGTAGGTACCAAATGGATAGATAATATTTTGTTGCAAAAGCCCAAAATCTCTTGTGGATTTATGTTTCTTCCAACAACCACAGAAATGTTCGTACATTGCCATACCATTCCTTAGATGTCTGTCTGTGTACATTGAGATGACAAAATTTATGTTATTATTGGTATAATACTATGCGACTACGATACACAATATGTAAAAAAAATATATTTTTAACACTTTCCATTCAATAATTTTTCATACATATAGAAAAATTTTTGCCTCCTTCGTCTAAAAAAAAAAAACAATGATAAAATGTTTATATACATACATATAGACAAAAAAAAACCGTCAAAAGACAAAATAAAATGAAGAGAAAAAAGTGAAGAGGTCAGAAAAAAATTGCAAAAAGTGAAATATGAAAGTGAAAAAAAAAACTTAAGCGGCAATAACAACAAATAATTTTGTTTAATTTAAAAAATATTAATTTTTATATATATATAAATATTCTGTATTGTATATACATATATGTATGTATATATATATATTTATATCATATGTATAAAGATATATATGGGATGTATCTATCTGCCACCTATATACCTTCACTTTGATGAATATTTCAGTGTTATCAACGACGTTAAAAAAATAGTACAATAAGAAACAAAAAAACTAAGAAAAAAAATTGCTGTGTTATTAATTCTTGCATAGTTTAACGTAACGTAACGTAAAATAAATTATCGCATTAGATCGTTTAAATGTTTCTAATAAGAACCCTTCAATGATGCTCCAAGGAAAGTATGCGTGTGTGCTTATGACAAGTGACTTACTGACCGACCTACCGAAAAACTTTACAAGAATACCAGTTACGGCTGCTCAAATTGAGAGAACAGCAACAAAGTGAAAGAGAACGGAGGAACACTGCCAAAAATGCTATACACAATTAAGTTTTCCTTGCAATCATCATATCAATATTATCGTATCTATGCATTTTCAGTTTTTCACGTATTTATGTGTGAGTAGTTGTAGTTAACGATATAAACACGCAAGACGAGCGCGTAAAAAGGAGTTTGTAAGGGAATTTCTGTTCTTCAACTCCCATCACCCAAAGCAAAAACTACTAGCAAACAGCTCATACTATTGCCACTTGGGTATCATAACGATGTTTCAGAACACTGAAACAATTAAATCTTAAATTTTTTATCGCAGATAAAAAAAAAAACCTACCTACTACTACGTTATAGGTACTTACAATTTTAATTATAGTAGAAATTGAAAAATGGAATCAGTGGTCCTAATGTATACAATTATTAAAATACATTTCTTATTGGGTTAATGTATTTGTATCGATAGAGAGGTCATAATAAATATCGGCGTATTCATTTTGGCAGAATAAGAATTGTGAACAACTCTTTGGCCATAAGAACATTTGAAATAAAATATCTCCAAGATTAATAATAATCTTGAGCAGAGATGTGTGATGACCAATTTTTCTGGGTGTTTTTCAATATTATTCAATAATTTTTATATAATGAAATAATATACAATCTATAGTTGAAAAAATATATTGATCGTTTAAATAACTTTCCATTTCTCAGATAACTTGTTAAACGATATCCTTTCCTATGTAATTCCACTTTTTTGTTTTAACGAAATATTTTTGAAGTGGAAATATTGCTTTTTATTATTGACGGTCCCAATGAATAGATAAACAAAATAAATCCAAGCTTTAATGTACTTTTTATCAAAAAAAAAAAAAGAAAAAATTATTTTGCATCGCCAATACCTCATTTAAACGAATTTCAAACAGCTTCATAGTGCTGTTTTTTTTTATAAATAAATAATTATTAATCAGCACTCTATTACAATTATTATTATTATTATTTATTTAATCTAAAAGAAATTAATTCTAAGATTAAATTTAATTGAAGAACATTAGCTACATTGGCCATCAGCTCTCCATTACAATTATTTGAAAAATTATTTGATTTAATATTGATTGATTTGTATATTTTATTTCCATTTCAGAATTGCCATAGCACAAATTTTATTGCACAAAAATTAAATCAGTAACAAAACCAACATAACTTATAATAACAGAAAGATATCGATTTTGAAGGAAGCTAGGGAGAAAAACGGAAAACTAAATTATTATCCATTAACAATACATGCATACCTATGTATAAAATAAAAAAGTAGAGATAAAACCACAAAAAATATATTTTTAAGTTATTCATTTATTATTTAAGAGTGGACTACTATTAGCTATTGTAACTGTGGCTGTCAAAGGAACTATTTAAAAAAAATTACCAGTTAGAGTTTGTTTAGACTGGCTCAAAACGAAGAAAACGGGGGCGCTGAGTCTCCCGACGGTACCCAAGAAGGTCGTGAAGCGTGTTGGTGGATTCCCTGGTCTGCAATGGGTTGCTTTGGTTCGCCAAGCTCTAAGCAATCTGATATAAATTCTGAAGATACGCGAAGTCAGAAGCGCCGAAGTGATGCCATTTCCAAACAATTACAAAAAGATAAACAGCTTTATCGGGCTACCCATCGGTTGTTGTTGCTAGGGGCTGGTGAATCTGGAAAATCAACCATAGTGAAGCAAATGCGTATTCTTCACGTGGATGGATTTTCAGAGCAAGAAAAAAAACAAAAAATTGATGACATTAAGAAGAACATTCGTGATGCAATTTTGGTAAGTATTATTAATTTGCCGATTTTTTATGTCAGTCGAACTGCAACTAATACATAATCAATTTTTTTTTTTTTTTTGTTTTTATTGATTAGAATCGAGATTATTTTTAATGAATTATTTATAATTTATGTTCTGTTCCAATCTTAAATCAAGTCGTTAGATTTACCATTATTAATAAAAATCTTTTCGAATTATTTTTATTTTAGCTACTAAACTTATTTTTCTTTGTTTGTTTTAGACTATTACTGGTGCCATGAGCACATTAAATCCACCTATACCATTGGAAAAAAAAGAGAACGAAGCCAGAGTTGAATATATTCAGGACTACGCTTCAAGTTCGTAATAGTTATACACAATTGACTAAAAACGATATATTTAACCAATAACTTGTGTATTAATTTAATTCATTAAACTGTAGGCCCCGATTTCAACTATCCGCCAGAATTTTATGAGCATACAGAAGAGTTGTGGAAGGACAAGGGAGTTTTGGCAACTTATGAAAGATCAAATGAATATCAATTAATCGATTGTGCAAAGTAGTAAGTTCTTGTTTTATTAATCTATTTTTACGTTAAATTACCGAAGTAAAATTAATGGTTTGGTTTTGAATTTGGAACGAAAATGTATAAGATTTTTTTATAAACAATATTTGCAATTATAACTTTAATAATAGTCATTAATATATGTACGTGTACATACATATGTATGTATTTATATAATAACAGAACTACTGCAAATTCATGAAAAATTTCAATTAGAACATAGGGCGGCATCAACGATTCATCTCCAAGCTTTTCTCTCTCTTGCAATTAATTTAATCAAGGTTTTTACTTAGCAGTACTCACTCTGTGTACCGTACGAACTTAGATGTTTCGGTGTTTCCGATTCGCCGATGTTTATGCAAAGCTCTCGTAATATCCTCCATTGGGCTTCTGAGAACATGAGCATCGAGGTCCACTTTGTCTTTTGTATTTCGAACTACATACATATCTTGGATACTACATTGTGGCCAAAAAATAAGCAATATTTGTGTGTAATTTGAAACATTGGTTCACAAACATCCTCATGATGTTGAGCGTAGTACTTCATATGGTAAACCATATAGAAAAACTGCTTGTATACTGTACTTAAAAATACACACCTGCTTTGTGTATTATGTAATTAATGTCTGCTTTGGAGCTACCATACCTAATTTCTGCTATCAAAATACGCAAAGAAGTTGACATCTTCGGTAATAATCTTTCTATGTAATAGGTGTTCTATTTTCCGTAGTTACACGCATAAGAATGGGTTTACCGGTTTTTTTTAGTGAAGGCAAGGATTTTAAATATATAAATATAAGTATATACATATATGTATATTATAATCATATACATGATGATAATGTAATAGACCCCCACGCTAATAGTCTAGTACACTACCCACTAAAGTACGATCGAAGGCACCCTTTTATGAAATAATTTATCAATTTTAATGAAATTGTGAAAATGATGCTTTCCTTTGAAGGAAACTTTTATAAAATGTGTATAATCATATTAAAACCATTTACAAAGAAATTTAATGAGCATCATAAGCAAATGAGTTCACCTCTTTTCAATCAAAAATTCATATTTTTAACGAATTCTTAATTAAGTCTGAAACAAAAAAAAAAAAAATGCATTACTATGTCAATTCAAATTGAAATACTTCAACTATTTCTAATTGTGTTAGATACATAATGAGAAACATTTTTTATTTTATTTATTTACAGCTTCTTAGACCGTGTGAGTATAATTAAACAACCCAACTATACACCGAATGAACAAGATATATTACGGTGTCGTGTTTTAACATCTGGTATTTTTGAAACAAGATTTCAAGTTGACAAAGTCAATTTTCAGTAAGTTTTCCTTTAACGTTCAACTAACAAAATGAAAACGGTTAATTAATTGTTATTGTAATCATTATTATTATAGTATGTTCGATGTGGGAGGCCAACGGGATGAACGTCGAAAGTGGATACAATGCTTTAATGACGTTACTGCAATTATTTTTGTGACTGCATGTTCTAGCTACAATATGGTTTTACGAGAAGATCCAACACAAAATCGTTTGCGTGAATCATTGGAACTATTCAAAAGTATTTGGAACAATAGGTAATATATATAAATATTAATATATACACTGCATCCTTCCCTATCTGATTAGCACAAATTTGATTGATTTTTTAGATGGTTACGTACAATATCTGTAATTCTATTTCTCAACAAACAAGATTTGTTAGCGGAAAAAATTAAAGCTGGTAAAAGTAAACTTTCGGATTATTTTGCCGATTTCAATAAATATCAAACACCAAGTAAGATCATAAACATAAACAAACAATGCAAGAAATTACTCATTTCGAAATAAAAAAAAATTTTAACTGTACCCACTACAGGTGATGCAATAATCGAGTCTGGAGATGATCCTGAAGTCATAAGAGCTAAGTATTTCATTCGTGATGAGTTTCTGGTATGTAAATTTCTTTGCCGAACTTTATTGTCGAATAACATTTATTTTATTGATATTGTAATAAATTGAGTATTTTAATTTTTACTTATTTTTATTTTATTCATTTATTTAATTTTTTTATTCTGAATGTATTTTCAGCGTATTTCTACCGCAAGTGGCGATGGCAAACACTATTGCTATCCGCATTTTACATGTGCTGTAGATACTGAGAATATTAAGAGAGTATTCAATGATTGTCGAGATATAATTCAAAGAATGCACCTTCGTCAGTATGAATTGTTATAGGTTTATTCTACAAAAAATCACTTAATAAAAGTAATGTGCAAATAAAACAACTAATCAAAGTTTTTTCTTTCCTTTTTTTTTATCATTAACATCGATCACTGACAGTGTACATATATACATATGTATGTAGCCGCTTAGATATTGAAACTTTATTAGTACATACATACATAAATATATATAAAGAAAAATCGATTGTGAGCTTTACGATAATTTTTTAATTATTTATTTACTTGGTTGACTAAATCGTTTCTCAAATGAAATACAATTTCTCTTTTTTAACACTATGAAACAACAGAACCTTTAGCAATGAGCTTAAAGAAATACGCATTAATAAATATTCTTATATATAAGAAAATATGTAGATGCATAAAAATGTGTAAAGAATTTTATATTAATATTCGACTAATTCTTTAAAAAAAAATGTAAAGTTATCCTTTTTGGTATAAACAATAGTAAATTTGATCAAATATTTGGTATAACCCATAGTTTAGCTGTTTTATCAGCTGAAGTGGTTAAAATCGAAAATTCTTGGGGATGCCACCTAGCGGATATAACTTTGTCACCGTGTTCCCCAACTACCACTGATGGAAGAGACTGCGTTAGATTTCCTTGTAGATCAGTTAAAACAACTTTATTATCATAACCACAGGTCAACAAGTAATATGCTGAGGGCGAGAAACGTATTGACCTATAATACAATGAGGAATTTAATGAATTGATCTTTTTGACACGACGAATGGTTGTACAATATTTACCTTATGTCGGCAGAGTGGGGTTGAAAGCATTGAATTTGTCTATTCCTTCGTATATCATGCAAAATACATGAACTATCTTCATGACCAGAAACCAGTAATCGTCCAGTCGGATCAACACATACCGAAGTTACTGGTGATCCCATTGAATCATAATAGCACATTGGCAGTACAGTATTAATGCAATCATTTATTCGCAAATCCCAAAAGCGAACAGTTTTGTCCTATTTAAGGTAATAAAAAAAAAAAATTAGTGAATGTATTAACTTAAGAAAAAATGTAATTGAGTAATACAATATTGAATTAAAGATTTATTAAAGCAAGCAATTGAGAAATTAATAAATTTATACATTTAGTATGTAGGTATTAAGTTCATAATAAACTAACAAAACGACAAAGTTGCTAAAAATTAACCCACAAATAAGTTGCAAAATTATTATGGACCAATGACGAATTTTGTACATCATTATCGTCAAGACCTGTACTCCCTGCACTTACAAGATATCAGGCAAGGCTGTGTATAATATTCGACGATGATAACATTCGACGGATGTCATAACTACATATGTATATGGATATGTATATAAACTAGACAGACAGTTTTGTCAAAGCCTCAATCATGACAGGATTAAAATTAATTAATAAATAAGTCTCACATATACGAAGAACACGGATCGATGAAGATAGAAGTTTCAAAGACAAAAAGAGACTTTATTTTGTTTTCCTAAAATATGATTTATTATATGTGTATATATGTACATGTAAAATTTTAATAAGTATGTATGTTTGTGAAGATATCCACGCGCCCTACATTGTTGTAAGTATGTACATCCAATTAGTTAGTTAAATAGAAGAATATTTATTTGGAGTTTTAATTGGACCGAATGTATTAATTGCTTACTTGCGCTTATACAGAACGTCAACATGTTTAATATAAGAAAATTATTACATATACTATATACATTGTATGTAAGTATGTTGATGATTTCATTTAATATTTCGGACGTTTAACATAGTTACTGTTAAAAATAAAAATATTTGACACAAATCATCAGTTAAACAGTTATTTTCTTTTTAAAGGGGAAACCATCGTTAATAAATATTTAAATTTAATTTGTATTGTATTACTATACCACTTACATATATCTTTAGTTTTATAGGTACACGTACATATTATTATATAGTATGTATGTACTTATAAAAATATCTGAATTGAATGACTTACATAATTTTAAACCTACAATATATGTTATCCATACGTACCTGTGATCCAGTTACAAGCATATTACTATCCCAACTATATATAGAGAAAATGTGTCCGCTGTGCCCTTCGAAAGACTGTGATGGCATTAGCACACCACAATCGGTAATATATATTTTACAATTGCCAGCTCCACCACTCGCCAGGAGCTTTCTTTCGTTTGAGGAATCTTCTAAAAAACATAAATCCCTTATCGTACCATCATGCATGGTCAATTCAATTTCTCGACCTTCCAATTGCTTATTCTCATCACTATACTGCATGATTTTAATCGATTTATCATTAGATCCGGTAGCTATGAATTTGCCATCTTTTGACCAGGATGTACAGTATATGGACCCCTTGTGGTGTTTAGTTCGCTTAAAAATGACGCTCGTTTGAACAGTTTGTATTTTATTACTGCAATTTACAAAATCATTTACATATTAAATACACAGATCTTATCAATATACAACATGTGTATGTAAAGGCTTTTGGTTGGTATTTATTACCTTTGATTGATTTGAGATGGGTACATGCAAATTCGAAGCGTTTTCGAATTTGAACCCACTGCATATATTTTACCCTCTGGATGAAATTCAGCACATCGAATCGCTTGTACATCGTTTAGTATATTTATCGGGACAAAGCATAAAGGAGTTTTTTCACCCTTTTTTACGCAAAATGATAAATTAATAATAAAAATAAATATTTATATTTCATAAATTAAACGTAAGGAATAATTTACAAAATATGATAATAATAACGGTTAAATATTTATTGTTATTGTTTCATCATAATCTATTCAGAAACAATAACAAAAGTTAGTAATTGTTACGTTTATTTGCATACAAATAAAAATAACAAGTAGAGAAATCGCTGGTGAATCGGCTGGTTTCTGAACAACAGTTTCATTTTTCAAGCGTTAAACTTAATACACATGCATATGTATGTATGTGCGTATTCCGATGGAAATCTAAATAGATCTTTTCTGTTCTTTTCTTTATATATTCTTCAATAATTACCTTTACGTTTTGATAAGAACTTTTGTCCGAAAGCATTTTAAATTACGAACTCATTAAATTATAGTAGTATTATTTTTATTTTTTAATTAAAATTCACAAAAATGACAACATACTGACTTTTATTCCCTTAAATTGTTTCTCCAAATGCACATAGCGTAAAAAAATTAAGAAAGAAAAACTTCATTGGAGAGATAGTAGATGAAATTACAATTAAAACTGGTTCAAAGATGCATCCAGTACATTACCGTGGTGAAATTAGATTCCCTACATACATAGATATTTGCTTTAAAATAAAATACAGTATTTAATGTTGCCAAGTAATAATTAATTTTGTAACCCACTTTTGAAAAAGAAATCACCAAAGAGGAAAAAATAACCAAATTCATGTAGTTCAGTTGTTTTTTATTATTTATTTATTATAGAGCACAATAAATTATAAATCATTTCGATAAAAAAAATCCAATTTGTAGCTCTTTTGCAAACACTTTAGGCAAGATGGAGTTGTTAAGGACCGTAATTATTATTAAATTTTGTTTGTTTGTTATATTATTCATTCTCTTTTGTCAAGCTTGCTGCAGAACTTTAAGTTTGAAAAAGAAAAATTTATAATTTCATTCCCTAATATTCACAAACTCTTTCTTTTAATAAGTTTAAAAAGAAAAAAAAATTCTTCAAAAATTTAATTACAAAATAATTTATATTTTATGTATTATTATCATTACACAATATTTTGTATTTTAATTTTTTTAGATGAGTAATAAAGAGAATTTACTGACCAATGGCAACACAACGTTCTTTTATTCAGTGTTTGTGACTCTATCCATCTCTTTTCGCAACCCAATTTGTGTATTATGGTTACGTTAATGGAGGAAAAATTTTCTTATTCTAGACATGAACCGCCTAATTCAACAGCGATCATGCAGTGCTCTATGGTAGTACAGTATCTATTGGAATAACGGCACTTTAGTGAAGTTCAATTATGCTCACCATACCGGAAAATTCACCACATCTTACAAAAACTCACCACACTGGAAATTCACCACATCGGACAAATTCACCACAGCTCGCATAAAGTCCACAAAATTCCGGCGCTTCGCAAAGATTTACCACATTAGAACACCATCACATCTGTTTAAATTGTAACCCACACACGAACACAAACACCCCCGACACTTTCAAATCAGATACACAAACCAAACCACACACAAACAAACACCACACACACTTAAACGCACGTCATACACAATTTCCTTCTTCCTTTTCATTTTATACAAATCATATAAGAAAAAAGGATGTACGAATTATAAAATTCAAACGTCAAACAAAATCGAATTGAAATATAACATTGAACGAACAAACGAATCTTTCCAACCCCCTTCAGTGTTGCCAGGAAGGAAATAGTTTTGTAGTCAACTCCTCCTGAAGAAAAATAATCACTAAAAGAATAGGAAGAACATTTAAAATTCAGAGTTTTTCCATTCTTATTATTTTTTGTTTATTATTTAGTTTACATTAATTAATTAAATTACATTTTTGTCAACAAAAAGAATAGCCCAGAAAAATAATGTGTATGTACATTAAACAAAATAAAACCAGTTTTGTTAGAAAAAAGAAAACGGCAACACTGGCAGATAATAATTTAATACTATGTAAAATGGTTAAAATGTTAGAGTAGGAAATGCAATTAATGTATTTAAATAATTATGTATGTATGTAAATTATGTAAACTTAAAAAACAAGCATTAAAAAATAATACGTATTTAAAAAAGTTTTCGCTGAAAAAAGAAAACGGCAACACTGGCAGATAATAATTTAATACTATGTAAAATGGTTAAAATGTTAGAGTAGGAAATGCAATTAATGTATTTAAATAATTATGTATGTATGTAAATTATGTAAACTTAAAAAACAAGCATTAAAAAATAATACGTATTTAAAAAAGTTTTCGCTGCATAAAATATTTATTGTTTGGATTTTAAAATTAGTAAAAGTTACCACCCTCATACATGTTTTACTTATATTTTATATATATTTAGGAAGGAAAAAGACCTTTCTTCCAGTGCACTGACATGGATATGCATTGTATTTCCGAATAGGAAAGATAGAAGATAAAAAAGATAAAGTTAGGTTCTAGTTTTTCACTGGAAAATAAGCATTTTTTATTCAACTAAAAAGTATCGATTTTTAACAGTTTATTATTATGTTCCTTGTTTATACATACATAATACGTACATTATTTGTATGTAAATATTGTTTTTTTTTTACTTTGTTAGTTAGATAGATCATTTTTTAAACAAATTTTAGAAATTTAAATTGCTAAAAAATCATTGTTATTTGTTGTATGTTATAATTTATATTATATATATATATATAAATATATGAAATGTTCCCATCATTATTAGTCATAAGGTGTGTCCTTTAAAAATATGTAATATATGTACACACATACATAAACAATCAATATGCAATCATATACATATATAATAATATGCAGGCTCAGAGCTATTTATGCTTAAATTTCAGTTGTATGGTAAAATAGTATATGTAAATATAAAAAATGGATACCATACCCCCATAATGCTGGTTTTGAGAATATTGGGATTTACTGCATAACAAACCATTTAAAGCCGATTTCACTAATTATATGTCTTCTGTAAAAGCTTTTCGTGACCTTCTTTGTTACAGGATGTATATATAATTGATTATACTACTATCATAATTAAAATTTACGTGATCATAGAAAATTTAAATAACACCAACCAAATATATACATATACCTATGCATGCATTTCTGATTTGTTATCGAATTTTACTAAATATTTTTTACTCATTTTATAATTTGAATAAAAACGCAAAACGAATTCTCAATTAGCAACACTGGATTTTAAACAAAAATACAACAGTAGTACTCTACTTAATCGGTTTTGTAACTTACAAAAAAGGCTATTTTCAATTTTTTTAACATGTAACAAAATAGAATAGAGAATCATATTACATCCTAAACAAGTTTTAAGACTATGTTTTTATTATATTTGTATTTTTAAAAAGAAACCTTGGTCACATGTAGATATTTTTAATTAAAATTCTATTATTTCATTATTATAACATGACATTATAAGAAAAAAAATGTACTTAATTCAGAAACGCGCTGGCAACTCTTTATTAGGTGGTAACAGCAATACAGCACTGTATCTGCAACAGCGCAGACTTTTCTGCAAAGGCGTGGTTGCTTGCATAAATACGACCGAAATGCTGGTCGGCATTTCAGAAAGTGTTTGACAGTTTGCCGTTGTGGTCGTGTGAGCAAATATTTATTGTCACTTTAGCGTTTTACTTGATTACCCATATTTATTTAAATAAAAACCAAATACAAAATGAGAGAAATTGTACACATCCAAGCCGGTCAATGCGGAAACCAAATTGGAGCCAAGGTATGTACATACTTAAATACTCAAGGGTTTTTTTTTTTTGTGTTATTCTAAACTAAAGTGGAATCATTATGTATTACATACGAAAATTTTTCTTTTGCTTTACCAAATCTCAAAAAAAAAGAAAGGTGAAAGGCAGATTAAACTTTAATGGTTTTATTTTTAAATCTATTTCATTACTCTTTAAGCATCTCCGCCATTTTGTTATGTGCAATTTGTTAGTTTATATGTTTTTTCTCTTATACATACTAATACACATATATGTATGTACATTAGTGCCGCTATTTTTATAAAAAGAATGATGACGCTATATGTGTAAAACTTGTTTTGTTTCTTTTCTATAAGACCGGCATCATATACACGTACATGTTTGTATTTTATTTTAATACCTACACTTTATGTGTAAAGTTTTTAACAAAAAAAAACTGAAGTCAATAGAACTTAGTCTCCTTTTTTATGTCCGTCTAAGTACAGTTGTTGCAAAAAGTTTGCCTTTGCTTTCATATACAAGAAAGTTGCTAGTTTTGTTCCCTTCCCCTCTTTGTATATTGATGTACATACTAAAAGCGTTGGTCTTTTTTTTCTCTTCGTCGCACGAATGAATCATCGATTTCTTATGAGGTATTAGAAATTTAAAGCCTGAAAAAAGTTGTCAAATTTAGTAAATGTTTTAGAAACAGTTTTAGTTGGTTTGTATGCACAAGAAATAAGAGAAAGATATTTATGTTAATGGGTGTGGCTTATTTACTAGGAGTAGCAACTTTAAAGGAAGTGAAAGGGGTTAGGTTGTCTAACTGGAAAGCGTACCATCTGCAGTGGAATGTTGCAAGAAGTAAATAGACATTTCTGCAAATTAAATGCAGTAGTGAAGTAATTCTCTACATTATACAAACAACAACTTTAAAGTGTATACAGAAATATGTATGTATATAGAATATATATATATATTTTCTTTTTGTGTAGTTTACTGTAGGCACCAGAAAAGTATTGATATAATTCAAAATATATTGTACTTATAAAATTTGAAACATGTATATGCATACACAGACAGAGAATACTTTAAAAAATTATCGATTAGTAATAATTTTATCACGAAAAATGATAAAATGCATTTTTAGGCAGGGGAATCGCTTTATTTCCAGATAAATACTATAGTCGTCATATTCAACAGAATTGTACGATTTTGATTGAATATATTAAGCCGACAATTCTTTTCAAGAAACACAAAAACTTCAAAAATGAAGTAGGTAGAATATATTGTGTTTCGCTATTAAGTTTTGTTAATTGATTTCTAAATTGTAGTTGCTGCACAAGGGTTATTGATTTTAATTAATCAAACAATGATTCAATTCTAATGTAGAAGGTTAACAAGAGGAAGAAACGATTTATTTGTACCATATGGTTGGAATTAATGGTGATCTCACTCGACCTTATTATTTCTACCTCCACAAAACGTTCGTTTGTCTATTAATTGCTTACGTTCGAATGATTGTGTCATCATATGTAGCTTGTCTTGAGAGTTGGTTTTGTATTGTGTTGTTGTCACAGACGATAAACTAAAAAATTAATGAAGTTTACCAATTACTTGAGCCAGAACATTGAAAATATTTTATGTTTGGTTTGTTTGCAGAGTTAAAAATTGTTTGTATTGTCACCTACGACTTGTGTTTTAATACAGGTTTTACTTTTATGTTGCTATTTAGTATATATATGTATGTCTGTAATTATAATGCACTGTATTACTGTTTTTTTGAGTAGGCTTTTAAAGCAGGGTATTGTCGACAGACAACACACAAGACGTAGTCAACCTACATACAATTAATGGCTGAGCAGTTAGTTGCTTAACCAAATATGGTATTCTTTTAAATAAGTGATGTCAGCAGTAACGAAAGATTTTTTTTCTAAATGATAATAATATTGACTTCAACCAACATTTGTTCTCTCAACAATTACTACATATGTACATTATATACATATACATATTCCAAATCGTTAAATTGAGGCATAAGCTTATTTGAAAAATCAAATTTAAATTGAATTGATGCAATATTTTCCTAACGATAGTAATAAAATTTGAAGTGTTAAGAAGAAATGGAAATAATCAATAGACAATAGTAGCATGAATAATAAAGTAGAAACATGAGTCATTGCTTAGATGGTGGTTAGTATAAATAATATTGGCTGGTTGCCAAGGTTACTTGTATTTGTTATACTTTTCAACCCTTATATAACAAAAGGACGACAAGGACATGAGTCATCAGCTATGCTGTAGTCTGCAAATTGATGTCTTTACGCCATGTACATATGTATACCATACATAATATAACTTCATACTTTAAGTAATATGACATTTTTATATTTTTTGTCAATTTAATCAGTAGTTTGGTGAAGAATTTCCACTTCCAGTGTGCCATATTGGTAACAAAATACAAAAAAAAAAAAAAAATTGTCCACTTCATTTAATCTAATAAAACTTTTTCAAATAGGTATGATACTATTAAAAATATTTATTTTTATTTTATCTAATTTTAGTTCTGGGAAATTATTTCTGATGAACATGGAATTGATGCTACTGGTGCTTATCATGGCGATAGTGATTTGCAATTAGAACGTATCAATGTGTATTATAATGAGGCATCTGGTGGTAAATACGTACCTCGTGCTGTTCTGGTCGATTTAGAACCAGGTACTATGGATTCCGTACGTTCCGGTCCCTTTGGTCAAATATTCCGCCCAGATAATTTTGTTTTCGGACAATCTGGTGCTGGTAATAATTGGGCCAAAGGTCATTACACAGAAGGTGCAGAGTTAGTAGACTCTGTGTTAGATGTTGTGCGTAAAGAAGCAGAGTCATGCGATTGCCTTCAAGGTTTCCAATTGACTCACTCATTGGGTGGCGGCACCGGCTCTGGTATGGGTACTTTACTCATATCAAAAATCCGCGAAGAATATCCCGACAGAATCATGAACACATATTCCGTAGTACCTTCACCTAAAGTATCAGACACAGTTGTTGAACCCTACAATGCCACCCTCTCAGTTCATCAATTGGTTGAAAACACAGATGAAACATACTGTATTGACAACGAAGCCCTTTATGACATTTGCTTCCGCACTTTGAAACTTACCACACCCACATACGGTGATTTGAACCATTTGGTGTCATTGACCATGTCTGGTGTGACCACATGCCTGCGGTTCCCGGGTCAACTTAATGCCGATCTACGTAAATTGGCCGTCAATATGGTTCCATTCCCCCGTCTTCACTTTTTCATGCCTGGTTTTGCTCCTCTTACATCCAGGGGTTCCCAGCAATATCGTGCTCTTACTGTTCCAGAACTTACACAGCAAATGTTTGATGCCAAGAACATGATGGCTGCTTGTGATCCTCGTCATGGTCGCTACTTAACCGTAGCAGCCATTTTCCGTGGTCGTATGTCCATGAAAGAAGTTGACGAACAGATGCTTAACATCCAAAACAAGAACAGTTCATACTTTGTTGAATGGATTCCCAATAATGTAAAGACCGCCGTTTGTGACATACCACCCAGAGGCTTGAAAATGTCTGCCACCTTCATTGGTAACTCGACCGCAATCCAGGAATTGTTCAAGCGCATATCAGAACAATTTACTGCTATGTTCCGCAGAAAAGCTTTCTTGCATTGGTATACTGGCGAAGGTATGGATGAAATGGAGTTCACAGAAGCCGAAAGCAATATGAACGATTTGGTATCCGAATATCAACAATACCAAGAAGCCACCGCCGATGAAGATGCCGAATTCGAAGAAGAACAAGAGGCTGAAGTCGAAGAAAACTAAACTAATAACATTAAAATGGAAAACCTTGCAAAATCTAAAACAAAATTAAAAGTTTCGAAAAAAATAACAAAATAAAACAAATGTTCTAATATAACAAAAGAAAAACTTGTTTTTGTCATTTTTTATTTACTACGAATAAAGTACGTCAACTAATTCTTAATAAAGAGGACGTTAAGTACATATCTGCTTCGGGTGAAGGATTATATTAAAAAATGCTTTTTTAAGGGAAATTATAATAACTCTTCAAACAAAAAGGATAATGTAGGTGGAAGAGTTTTCTACATGCCGTCATTATCGTCGCTTTCGACTACGTAAACTAAATGCAATGTTTTTTTATGGCCTTTTTTAGAATGTTTTTGTCAATAGTACATCGAACTTTTCGTCTCGGCCGCTTTTAAAGTACAAAATTATAGAGGAATGGCTACTACCTCAGTACTCTATATTTATAATTTTTTTATTTATGTATGGAGTAATGCAATTTAACAAAAAAAAAAAAAAAACCAAAATTGTTTTTATTATATGGGCCTTACCGATTTGAAGCTACACAATTAATTCTTTATTTTAACGTTTTTATTCAGTTGTTCATTTAAAATGTTTTCAATATAACGAACTGCTCAAGGCAAATTCATAGATGGTAGCCGCAGGTCTACAACAATGCAAAAACAACAGGCATTTTGTTTTTGTTAAAGACCCTTAATGTTGTCAAAATAGGAAGAAAAAAAATGAACAACAACACGCACAACAAACACACACAAAAACAACAAAATTTTGACATTAAGAAAGTGCTCAGCTGTTGACATAATCCCACCTATTATGAATTCGCCTAGGAACTGCTTTTGTTAGACGGAGTTGCCATATGTAGTTGTATGTATACATTTCTGCACCTTTCAGGTACAGTAAACCCTCCTACAACGCGGTACTCTCAGAACGCGGTTTCCATTAACGACAGCCCTCCTATAAGGCGGTTTCCATACAACGCGAAGCCCTCCTGTAACGCGTACTCTTACAGCGCGGTTTCCGTTCAATAACGTTCCTTAAAATACTTGCAGTCTTATAGTTTAGTTCTTATTTAATTTTTTTTATCAATCCTTACATGAACTCTTGAATTCAATAAAAATAATTTATAATTTATCTTGGCTTTTGTATTTCTTGGTCTCCATATAACGCGGTACGAATGATGGGATTTGTACTAATTCTGAGTTTCTTATAGCGCGGTTTGCATACAACGCGGTAGACGGTTTCCATAGAACGCGCTACGAATTAGCCTGGTTTGTACGGCGAAATCAGAATTTCTTATAGCGAGGTTTCCACACAACGCGGTACGCGCTTACCGCGTTATAGGAGGGTTGATTGTATTATTAAAAGAATAATTTCAAAAGCTGATTTGCGTGTTAAGACATGTTTTCTTAGATGTTTTGATTTATTCGGTACTCCTCAATTAACGTAACGGTTTGTATTGTTTATTTTTTTGTTATATGTTACGTCTGTTAATATACGTCAAAGTACTGACTGTCCACCTGATAAGTTGTTACTTTGCTACCAGTTGAAAACATTAAAGTACAACGTATGACGGATTGTATACAGCGGCCTTTAAGGGCCGTTCCGGAAAACAGCTAATGTATGTTAAAAATTTTTAAATACTATTTAGGAATTTTTGTTGGACAAACTTTTAGAAACCATCTAAACAGATATGTATGCAAAAAAGCAATATAATTATACTGATGTGTCACGATTTATTAAATTATACAAAGGTCGGAAGTGAATACGAATTATTCATTATATAGATGAAATGATTTATAAGGAAAAACCTATGAGTCTACTTCTGACAACTAATTTAAATTGCCCGTTTTCGAAGACATATTGAAAATGAAAATTATGCCATACCGATTATCAATTTCACACAGAAATTTCACTATCAACATTTGCTTTTCATTTGCATTTTGCCACAAAGTTTTTTTTTACTAACCTACACTCAATATCAAATTGATAACTAACTGATTTAAGTATATAGATCAGTTTTCTGAAAGATTCTGCCACTGTAATTTGTTGTTGTTTTCTTGATGAATATATCCCGAAAACGAATATTGACGCAATATTGAATAGATATTGCGTACAATTTTAAATTTCTCGGAATTTTGTGAAAATTATTGATAGAGAACATTGAACGTGAAATTGAGTTTGAAAATAATTTTATTCTGGTCAGCCTATGAAATAATTAAAACGAAAGAAAACAAAACAAAAGAAAGCAAATATAAAGCAAGTGTCAAAAGGCTTTTATTTAATCTTTTCAAATATATACAATTGTCAACATCTAATTGTGTTATCTTTTCTTTTACTCATAAATCTATTAATTTGCTGTGAAACATTTTATTTTACAACCTTTGACTAATTCGTAATATAATTTTGCAATAATTTTATGTTATTATATCAATAGGAATGTATTCATTTCATCGTGATAGTGAGCATTTCTTAAAGACAGGTGAGTCGTTAACTCCTTCATAAAAAAATTGTAATTTGTTTATAATAGTGGACTAGCAAAAAAGTTTTAATTCCATTTTTTAAGATTTGCACAGGCAAGCTGGCGGTTTCGATTCCTTCAATATCAAGATGTATTCTAGATGAAACATATGGCTCTTTTATTTACATATGTATGTAAATACATGCATGTATATACATATATGTATATATAAACAAAATGTAGTAAAGTTAGCAGAGAATGTTGTTTAAGACATGACGTAAACGACCAGTCAATTAGTTCAATTAAGTTAAATACATAGTTATGGGTGTAAATCTAAGCTAAATGAGGATGAAATAGTGAAATGAAGAAAGATACTAACTGTCTTTGATAAACACACATTAATTGAAGAACGCTTTAAAATATTGATCATCTAGATTAATGATAAAATGAATGAACATTATTTACTCGTATAGATATTTTTTTATTTTTTAATCGATCTGATTGTGAAGATCAACAATGTATCAGAACACAAAATACTTTTTATGAAATCATCTCAATTACAGATAACGACGTAGAGTTATTATCTGGAAATCATATTTTATCACGTTTAAATACTTCTGAGGACAACATCTCACGACTGAACAAAACAAGAAATGATATTGTTTATTGCATTGAAAAATATCAAATTACTATAATAGCTACAGAAGTTGGTATAGGGATACTTGATTTGCCCCAGGTAATTTTATGTGAAGTATACTATTTAACGACAGAAGAGGAAGAATAAAAGACAAGACCCCCGGAAGTGATTTAAAAATTGTGAAAGATTTAAGATGTGAATTTATTAGGCATAATTTCATTAAAATATTAATTATATTATACGCATACATCGCATATGTCGTTGCAATTTTTTGGTTTTTTTTTTATTTGTTTCAGATATTGGTAAAGAAACTTTAATAGCCATATAGTAACATCAATAGCAATCATTGAAATAAATTAGAGAGAGAGAGAGAGAGAGAGTGGAGATAATTTGATCTGATCGTAATTGAGCAGAAGATATCACATTGAAAGCTGTTTTTGCTAATCCAGATACTTACAAACATGGTTGGCCCAAGCAGCCAAATAAGTAAAATTTTACTTGGACTTTTAATTATTTTAATTATTTTCTATATCTACATGGATGTCGAACTGTACCTGCGTATACAAAATTACCACTTAGAACGAAATTACCATTTAAATGCGAGCAGCACCGTCATCACGACAGATATACCTCAACAAAGTGAAATGACATACGAGTCGCAAACATGGCTGAAGTGTGAACTAAATCCGCTGTGTCATGTAACCGTAAAAGCTATTCTTTTGGATCACACCAACCATTATATATTTGCTCCATTAGCTACCGTTTTTGATAATGTTATAGGATTTTCAAGATCAACTTTTATTACACCCAATATGATATCTTTTTTTCACGTTGGCGTAGCTTGCGTTGCCGGAAAGCTTGTGTCGTCGGACAGTTTGGGCTACCGGCGGCTGGGAGTGGTAATGTTTCAGTTCCGTACATTTTTAGATGATTTGGATGGGCATGTGGCACGTGTAAAAAAAAATATCAGAGGCGAACGTTCAGAAGTTGGAACCACAGGCTATTATGTCGATGGTATATGCGACGGTTTGGGCTGCATAGCTCTCTTGTTGGGAATGTTCTTCTATCTGAAAAATAATCCTCCACGTCGAGGATATCTCCAGTTACCCATGGTCGATACTCGAGTTTCCGATGTAAATACAAAAACTAAATTAAAACCCACCACACGTAAGGTAGCGAAAAAAGTAATTAGTTTTACCGGACAACTTCTTCTAAGTTCAACAGCATGGAATCGCTACATAGCAGTTTATCAAAACATGCTAGAACGTAACGATGTCACCCCGCTACAAATGTCTCGCCAACGGATAGTTTTCAAGTCTACATGGTTCTTTTGCGTTGCATGGCTGTGGCGTGTGGTTAATGTTCATTCATTAATGCATTGTGTCCTACTTAGCATATTTTGTGACAAATTATGGGAATTCCTTAAAGCTATTCAATACAGTGGCTACGTCGTATTGCTCGTCTGTATTTGTATAACGGAAATGCATTTGTTGGAAGCACACAATTTTATCTTTAATACCGGTGGCAGCAATAATATAACATCATTTTGATAAATAGTCTAAGAGATAAATTTTGTATTATGTAATATATGTATGATGTATATATATATGTATATATGTAAATTTTTGTATACATATATGTACATATGTATATACATTTTTTTCATTTTCTTATTAATCAAAGTGTTATAATTGTAAAAAATGTTTTGTCTAAATTAATGTAATATTTTGCATAAATTGAAAAATAAATTTTATGTGGATTTATGTATTCGTAAGAAATTATGATGTTACACTTTTATTGTATAACAATAATACTCAAAGAGCAATGAATTATTCGGGAATGTCTTTTTATCTTCCTGCTTCTGAGAAAAATAATTGGAAATATGTACATATGTATATCCTATTTAGAATTACAAATATGTATGTTCTGTTCATTTTAGTTCTTAGAAGATCTAGGTTGGATTCAAAAAGGTAAAATAGCTGTAATAGATCGGAATTGTAAGACCTTTATGGCTAAAAGTGAGAATTTTCAATCAAAAATTGACAAGATAAATGTAAGTACTTATGTATATTGTCATTATTTTCATATCAATCCTATTTTTAATGTGTACATTGCAAATCTCTTTCATACAGTATCTAACAAATGAAGAATTTTTAAAAGAGCTGATCATGGATCCCATACTTACGAGCTATGGCATTATTATAGTGATCGATGTTCATAAACGACATATTTTAACTGATACCGTGTTGGCGTTGGTAAAAAAAATTTTAAGAAAACGATCATCATTGAAGATTGTACTCGTTTCGAATTCGAGGGAAGCAATTTTTTTCTTCGAATACTTTAGTGTGTGCAAGCGTTATAAGCATCTTCAAGTTACGAGCACAATTATTTCTATTGATAACGTGGGAACAAAACAAAATATTTTTTATCTGAAAACTCCATGTGCTGATTATATAGCCAAATCGATAGAAACACTTGGAAAAATTCATCAGAGACAATTATTAGATGGCGATGTTTTGATTTATTTATCTAACGAAGATGAAATAAATCAAGCCATAGAATTGCTAAAAAACTACCTCAGTTTGGATCATATTGAAAACATAAATTATTTTAAGTTGACTCACGTAGGCGACGGGCAAGAATCAGTGTTTATTCCAAAAGTAAGTGGTAAACGCAACGTCATATTAACTACAAATTTAAATCAGAATGTGGTAACGCAAGATCGCGTATGTTACGGTAAGATTTCTTTTTTTTTTTTATTTAATTATAATATACTGTATTTCTTAATACTTTAAACATTTAGTCATCGATTGTGGTTTTGTTCAATTGAAATGGTTTGATGCTGACAATAATAAGGAGCTTAGTTTAATTGTACCAATAAGCAAATATTTGGCTGAATTACGTGCCCAGTGGGGAAGCAAATACCGTAAAGCCGATGTTTTCCGTTTATTTACTAAGGAAGATTTCAACAATTTCCCAGAGAAGCCAATTGCGAAAATGCGAAGAACTGATCTTTGTTCAGTGATATTGTATTTAAAAACATTAGCTATTGATAATATTTTACGTTTTGACTTTCCATCACCTCCGCCTGCCAAAAACGTTTTGTCTGCATTGGAGACCCTATACGCTTTAGGTATATAAGCATTTTAGTTGTTTTTCAATACGAATATAATAACGATTTTTGTTAATTTAAGGCGCATTAGACGAAAAAGGTCAACTTACTAATCCTTTAGGTTTCTTTATGGCAGATTCGCCATTCTGTCCACATCTAAGTAAAGTACTATTTAATTCAAAAAAATTTCACTGTTCAGAGGAAATATTAACTATAGTAGCAATGCTACAGGTGGAATCGGTATTTGCTGTCACTAATAATAATATAGCTGATCGACATAAGCAAGTAGCAAGACGAGCCTTTGAAGCAGCAGAAGGAGACCTTATAACACTGTTGAATATCTATACAGCTTTCATTGAAAACTATAAAACAAAGGAATTTTGTCGCAAATATTATTTGAGTTATCGTAATTTAATGCGTGTCTACCATTTACGAAATTACTACGATGCTTTCCTGCTGAACAAATATAATATTAAACTAATTTCAGGCCAGAGTGATGTCGAAAAAATACTAAAATGCATAACATCCGGTTATTTTATGAATGTGGCTTATTTACATTCATCTGGATTGTATAGGGGATTCCGTTGCAAATCAGAACTTTTCATAGATCGAAATTCTTCAATTTACAGCCTACCACAGCACAAGTATTTACTTTATTGTACGCTTTATGAGAAATCGAAAACATTTATGCATAACTTAACAGTGATTAAAGAGGAATGGTTAGCGGAATTAGCGCCTCATTATTATAAAATCTATTAATTCGCTGTAATTCCCACAGTTTATTGTTTGTTTAACTGAAAATAAAGACATTCAATTTGTTTTCTTTTAAGAATTTATGGGTTGTTTTTATTAAATGCAATGGTAATGTTTCTTAATTTTTGTTTTATATTTGGATACGGCTTGCTCTGTTAGTGCCAGTTTTAATTAATTTATTAATTATTGCAATTTAACCGTGTTATGCAATAAGTAATTAATATTGTATAATATATTGTGGTTTTGTGTTTAATAAAATTTGACAAATATTTTAAATTGCTGATGTTTTCATTACTTTGAAAGCGTTTATCTTACATTCTAGATGCCCCGTATGTGCGCACTTTTAAAGTAAAATTTTATATTCTGATTCTTTTTCTATATATACATTCATATGTGTGATCGGTTAGGCTATATATGTTCTTTTAAATTAATTAGGGGGATTGCGTGTATTATCGCTACTGGGTATGTACAAAGGTACTGCGGAACTGTATGCAGAAGGCCGTTGGTATGTATCATCCACCACGCCATTCATAGCAAATTCGTCTACCTGAAAATATATGAAACAATTGAATAAGGTTTCGCTCGTAGGTTTTTGTGTTTTAAGTGTCGTTAAAGAGGTTAAAATTGAAAAAGATACCATTTGTCGGAGCATTTGAGCGTCCTGGCCAGTCCTTTGCTGTTGATGTTGTGACTGTTGAGCTTGTTTTTCGTGATCTTTGTTGCGACCAGAGCTAGTAGTTCCTCTTTGTATGGTTCGATCCTCATATCTAGTACGTCCCTGTGAGGCCATAGGTCTGTTTAGTGTACTGTTAGAATTATTAGGCGAATGAGCTGATGCACTGTGGGTGTCGATGAATTTTGTTAGAAAATCTTGTTCTTTCCAACCATGTTTCTTGTAAACATCTCGTAACTCGTGATGCTGCCACATTGTAAACAAGACCTGACTAGCAAATTTATTAACACAGGACGTGTATTTCTGGCGATGATTCGTAATATTCATAAGCCGTTCGACTCCACCAGCATCCAGAAGGGATCTAGAAAATTCGGCATTTTTTTTTATAACCTCATTAATAGTAGCCAATACAGCGGTTATGGTATCGTCAGAGGTGTTTTGATCGTGTTGCGGATTTCCGGATGGTAACTTTTGTACTAAATCCCGCATTGCATATTTTCCTATTAATTCCTTGTTTCTCTGATCGATGGCCAAATTTCTTAAGGCCGTTGCAACGGCACACACTACTCTATCTACTTCCATTCGCAATAGCTCAACAAGTATTGGTAAACCTTTTTCCTTTCGAACGGCCGCCCGTATATCTATACTGGGTTGCCAGTAACAGGCCGAAAGGTTTTGTATTGCACCTGCAGCAGCTTCAAGAGTCTCGGGATTTGAACAGCTCTGCAATAAAGCCAAATAATATTGCACCACTTCAGGCTGCCACAGGTGTTCGTAACCTTTAAGTGGACCTCGGTTTGTAGTGTCCGATGAATTTTTCGTGGAACTAGACTGTGCACCACCGCTCTCGTTTTGGTCAATTTGAGCTTGAGCTTTCTTCTTTTTACTCGTACCAAAGCAGCCCAGATTTTCTCCTAAAATTTTATTAAGATTATTTTATTTAAAAATAAAGTACATTCATACGTAAATACATATGTATGTATGTACGTGCGTTTATATCTAACCTTTTGTAGATGATAAAGCTCTAGTGGGAACAGAAATTGGTTGTTTATCATAGTTGGGATCCTCTACTTCCTGGCAGCGGTACGAAAGATTACGCAAAATACATACGCAATTTTCCACAGTTTTATTACTAATATTATTTTTTTCTATGGCTTGGCGCACAACGTACAGCAGACATTCCACCAGGTGATCGCAATTGCGCAATTGGGTTCTAGCATATTCGCCAGCTGAGCTGACATTTCGTAATACTCCAGAAGCATTGCGAAATACTGTAGAAAAACATGTTTCGCCAGGACATACTGGATCCCAGCCGGAATGTGGATGTATTATATTGGTAACAACAGCAGATAAACACTCGTCAATGATAAAACGTTTTATGTCTTCGCATGAAGACATATTCCAAAGAACGCCCGTCACCAGCTCTCTGACTTCAGACTCTTGAGTGCGACACAATAAATTTACCAGTGCTGCCAGTCCACCAGAATTTTTTATTTCACGCTTATTTTCATCATTTTGGCGACCATAAGATAAATTTCGCAGGGCACCACATGCATTTCTAAAGTACAATTAGCACAAAATAAATTTGTTTTAACTATTGTTTGATATCTCTAATGAAATTTTATATATACGTACTTATAAATCTCCGGTGCTTCGTAGGACAACAGCCTTATGAGAGGAGGAATACCACCTAAAATACGAGTTCGTTGTTTGATGGGGTCATCCATATAGCACAAATGCTGCAAATAAGCGGCAGCATTTGCTTTGATTGCATTGTTTGGATTATTTAAAAAACTAATGACTTCTGATAAATTTGGATCACGCCATCGCATAGTCGAACAAATATCGCTGCACGAACCATCCATTATTTCATCCTTGCCCCCATTGCGCATATGTTGTGAGACTACACCAAACGAACTTATCGTAAGTTGTGACATTTTATTCTGAAAATCGTGAGGATCTTCAAAACCTTGCTGACCAAGACCCATAGCACTGGCAACTTCTGCTCCATTCCGGTTATCATCAAACAGTGTAGGTCGCGTCACATATGCGTTTTGTTTGGCACTTACCGAAGGCATAACATAATTTGCTTCTGAAACGTAGCCATACGCTACCGGGGCGTCTTCCCCATATTGAGACTCCGTTGGAAACGGAATGACTGGATTGATACCATATTCAGACATTTCTTCATATTGAGACGGCTGCATATATCTCAGATTCGTTGCCATCATTGCTCCCTGATCGTTTGCTACTGTGGCATTAAGCTCTTGTACAGAGCTCGTCAAATTACTTTGAGAACCAAGTATCTTTGCTGAAGTATGATCCGGACGATAGGAACACTGTGATCCCAATCGACCGACTGCTATGCCTGCAGGTCCTTTAGTTGCATATAATGGTGCATTCGGATACACCGACGTATACTGGCTATATTCCTGTAAAGGTGCATTTTGCCCATCAAAGTCTGTGTCATCAGGCATGCATACCGGCGGCTCCATTCTCTCCATGCAGCAGATGTTCTATTCAAACCAAACTTTTTTCAAATAACTTGTACCGTCCAACACTTTAACGGCTACTTTACACTATTAGTTGTCAATACAATTCTATACGCCACTTGCCATCTAAAAAAGAGCATACAATCATTTTTTAATAATTAACATTTCCAATAAAAATTAAATTGTATTTGCATAACTCTACCCGGTCGGTTAGCAATGTCTTATAAGTGTTATCACTCTGTTCATTTCTGATGTGCCCGTATACCGTTCCCAATAATGCCTTTCATAAACGCGGATGTTATTGTAGCACAAAATATGAATATCCTGAATTCAATTTGCAATTACATATAAATATTTTACAAATTTTATTTGATGCAATTTTTGAAATGCGTAAATGCATTTGGAGCATTAGCTGCCTGCCATCGTTTGTCGTCTATGTATAATATGAAATGAAAATTTGGGCGTAAAACGTCAAATGTTGCAAGATGAAAATGAAGAACAAGCAGCCGCACCACAAAACAGACGACGAACGATGAGACGAGCAAAATTTTTACCACCGCAGCACAAGTGCTTATAATTCAAACGTTAAACATTGGACATACATACGGTATTACTTATGTACATACTGTATAAGTATTCACAAATAACTTATATATGCACATACATATTTATATAGCATTATTCGTCGTACAATATCGATTTATTTTTTCAAAAAGGCCGAGAGTGTATATTTTTGTTTTCTTTTTTTTTTGTAAAATAATTTACTTATAATCTTTTCTTGATTACACTGCTCTATTAAAGAGAAACTAGATATTAAATACGGGTAAACATAATATTTAAGCTATGTTTTGAAAGAAATTACTCTTAATTCAAGTCATAAAATAAGAATAAAATGAAAAAAGAACTTTCACTACGATTACCTATTGTTTTGACCGCACCTGTGCAAACATACATTCATACGTACGTAGCAATGCAAACATTCATCTAGACGGTACGGTTTTCTATTCTTTTTCCATTTTCAAATACTTACACATTAACAGTCGATTAATTTTATTATAAACGAGTATTAAAAACTTTAGATTTTATATGAAATCTAATATAATTTTATTCAAAACATCCCTCGTCCATTTCAAGCAATTTATTTTTGCTATATTTGTTTTTTTTATAAATTTATGTATTAGCCTCCTTTAAAAGTACACAAAGAAAAAAATTTGAGACGCCAGTTATTGTTCAGCAAAATAAGAACGTCAAAAATGACATTTAACTTTACAGCAAAAGAAATAATGAGTTTAGTTTTGTATGGCAACACGAAATATTTGGATTATACTCGTGCCTTTTATTATTAAATATTCTACATTTTATTATAAATATACGGTTAGTTTTTTTGACTTTTAACTATCGATATAATAAGCTATGAGTTTATATGCAATGGGCAATATTCTACTTGCTAATTAAATTTCGTATGAAATATTAGAAAATTTTATATGTGATGAAATTGTAGTACAATTGCTTTTAAAAAGTATTTTTAATACTAATAAAGAAATTAATAATAATAATAATAATGAAATCAGTATTCAATAACCAATAGTGTTTTACAAATTTTTGTTTGTTTTAAAAGTAATAAAATTCGCTCAATAATTTAAGATGGCAATTTTTTTAAACTTTATTGAAACAAAATTAATTATAATTTTACTTAAGCACCTTCAAAAAGTAAAAACAGAACGGTTAAATTTAATATGAACAATTCCAATATTTGTAATGTTATCCATAGAGAGCTTAACGTTTAAAACATTTAGTTAAATTTAAAAATTCTTAATTCTTAATTGTTTTAATTCTCAATTTATCCTCAATATTAATTGCCCAGCAAGATAGAACCTGTAGTGTTACAATAGAATTTGGTGCCAAATATCAAATACTTACACTGTTGTCAACACCTGGATTTAAATTGTGTAATATTAATTAAATACGAATTTGTTAATGTAAATTGATTTTTATTAATGAACTCAAATTTCTACTTAACATTGATATTAATTTCAAATAAACCGTACAATATGTAAATAATAATGCCTTTTAATTTAAATGAATTTATTGTATTAAATTTTTGAATAATATTTAAATATTTTTTTGTTTTTTTTGCAAAAGTCTTATATATAGGTTCCAAAGGATCTAAGGATGTTATATTTGTATACATACGAGTATATGCGTATTTACTTGTAAACAAATTAGGAATGCAACTAGAATCTGGTAGTCTTATAGATAAATTTTCTGATTGTCCGAATTACAAAAAATATTGTTGTCATGTGGCAATATTTTTCACCAACACTTTACGAATACATGAAAATCAAATATGGCGGATGCTTTGCTCTGAAGTGGAGAATTTTTCAGTGTGCGTACGGAAAAGTCATTGTTTAAAAGTGAAGAAATATATTAATTGTTAGATATTACTTTTCGCTTAAGATTCAAAGTAAGTGAAGTGTTATTTTAAAAAAAGTTATAGAAACATTTTCAATCCAGTATCACAAAACTACTTGAATAAAGAAAAATAAAAATCATCAGAATCCGTCTACAACTACCATCAAGGTTTTCTTCGCACACTTTTATAAACTACATATGTATTAAAGAGCTCCTCTGAGGCTCTGGCTCTCTAACATACAACTTTGTATATATAATAATATATACATACGTATAAGCATATATTGAACTATGTTATATATAACCATATACATATTTTCTTCATCATAGCTGGTGTAAAATTGTATTAATAACAAATCTTGGCTGCTATGCGGCAACGAAAAGTTTTAAAATTTGTAAAGGCCTCTACTGCAAAAGTCCCTATGAAAAGTAAAAAATTCTCTATTGTTACAGTTATTGCGGATTGATTATGGATTAGGTCACTCATTTTGGAAATCTGATAATGGAAACGAAACAAATGAGACCAATAGCCGAACTTCATATAATAAATAGAGTCAAAAAGTGTTTAATCAATTTAAAGAATTTAAGAAACATAAAAGTTAATTCTAACTACATCTTGTATATGCATATATACATAAATAAGAAAACAAAAAAAATAAGTTTTTCATTGAGTGAGTGATTGATATCTTTCTTTTTTGAAGCAGAAAGGAAAAAAGGTGCTCTGCTCGGTTTTTCGTGGTGAAGTAACATAAAAGAAAATTATTACGTTTCATTTTCTTGGCTATTCGTTGACGTTATACTAAGTTTAGTTGTTTGTGTGTATTTTTAATGTGTGTATACAACAGCCCGAACCGCAACTAATGATAGTATGATAGTTTTATTTCAGTAATTATTTGCTTTTCAAAAAAGTAGGAAATTTAAAACTGGAGAGAAAGAAGTTAAGAAAGAAACAAGTAAAATATAAAAACTGAGAATTAATTTGCGAAAGTGTTTATAAAAGATCATTTGTATCAGAGTAAGTAAAGTTTTCCTATTTTGTAAAAAAAAAATCGACCTGGATTTATTTAAAAAGCAAATGTAATTATGATTGCTTATTTAGGTCATTCATTAACTCTACCAACAACAACATACATAAGTGATGGTAAATAGCCAGTCGGCATCTCATCGGAGATGTTAATGTCAAGATAGTATGTTTAAAGCATAAAGCAACATTTTTAAGATTCCCTCAGTAGAAATCAGAAGAATTGTATACAAGTTGTTAAGCTATTAAATAAATTCTCGTTTCGGCAATTAATTTTAACTTACAACTCTTCTCACTTTTAAAAGTTAAAAAACAATGAATCCTGAATGCGCTGATTATATAAATCAGCTAATGTTAGGATATGTTTTAGATGTTATTGAAATTGCTAATGCGAATACGAGACCTGAAAAATAAAACATTTAATACGCATGTTTACCAAATTTAGTTTCTGTTATGACAAATTTTTAAAAATTTAACGTTATTTGGCAAAGTTTTCGGAAATTGAAGACATAATCAAGTATCAATATTAAGATTTATAGTTATAACCCTGTAACTCTAACGGTTGAAACGACAGAATACATAATTCTACGTAAAATTAACTAAATAATTTTTTTTAATGATTTACCGCATAGAGTATTTAATCACAGTAACAATAAATGACTTTCTACATCAATACAATGGCAGTAATAACAAAATTAATTGTGTTTTAAGTGAGCAGAGATTTTTTAATTTCTTTGGTGGCTACAAAAGAATGAAAAGAAAATTTTGTTACTGGTCCAAGTGTGGTAGAAGAAGATATGCTTTGCTCTTATATGTTCTAGCTGAAGTTCATGATTTATGTTTGTTTCGAAGCTATTGCACCTACCGTCAATTGTATTACAGAAACGTTGAAATAATAGGAAGTACGAGACTCCAAATATATAAAGCTGTTGCTAATGCTTGTAGTGTGCTAAATTCAACATCTTGGAATTTGGGCATATTTTCTGCTGGAAAATGTTTTGCAGCAGGTATGATAATAAAATATAGAATATCATACTGTGTACTGCATTAATGTGACTGACCTTCTACATTTTTTGTAGGTCCACTACTTATTCATATGAGTAATGGCGATGTCATTGATTGTAATACATTTAAAGGACCAACAACAATGCCACCAAATTTCACTTACATTGACAAATTTGAAACATCCGCAAATATTTTACTGATTGTTGAAAAAGATACCATCTTTCAATATCTTGTAGCCAGTGACATATTTTCTACTTTACACGGTAGAGTAATAATGCTAACTGCCCGAGGCTACCCCGACTTTTGCACTAGATGGATTTTGCGTAAATTGTCGGTTGAAAATCTCTTAAAATTTTATGTACTTGTCGATGGCGATCCCTATGGTATTGAAATAATGCTAATTTATCGATATGGATGCTTCATGCAAAGTTCAACTTTGTACAATTTAAATTGCCCTAAATTAAAGTGGTTGGGTATACATCCATCAGATTTCGCAAAAATAGTTACAACACGAGAACCAATGGTCAAAACCGACTATGATAAAATTAGAAGCCTTCTCAGTCGTCAGCATATGTCCAAGGAAATTCGTAGTGAATTGTTAATGCTCGATAGGCAACAGTGTAAAATAAAGATAGATAATATACCCGTTCACATGTTTCCCAAATTTATAAACTACTATATATTACAAAAAATTAAAAAAGACAATATATTTTGTGATTAAAGTAGCATTACCAAATAGTATAGTAAATGTATTTTAATTTCAATTTCTGATTTTTTTTCTATTATTGTAGACATTTTTAATACATAAATTTGGTGATCTTTGGAGGACATCCCGAACTGCACTTAGTATATAACATCTGTTTCTCATTTAATATGAATTTTAAGTGAACGAAGTTACCATTAAACAAAAAGTACTTATTACAGTATAGCATAGAGAAGTAGATTTAATTACATCCAAACTAATTAGAATATTGCATTTCCGGATAATTCGGGATAGACATGATATACAGACGAAGCTATTCTGCTATATGTTACATATTCTGCTAGCTGGGAAAATAATATAATTGTATTCCTAAATTGCACATTTTAATAGCAACGTAAAAGAGGAACTGAAGAGTAGGAAAATAAGTCAATAAATCGTCTTTGACTTTCATTTTTACGCGTTAACAGGGGCGAATGAATTAAAAACAATGTCAACAACAATGCGCACGACATTACAAACAGTTCCTGAATCGTTGCCCGCCGATAGTGTAGCCAATGATGGCAATGCAACGTCGAAGCTCACAACATCAATAACATCAGGACACAGCGTCAGTACAAATACAAATGGCACAACTACCCCAACGACTAATGCGGTCACATCGCAACAGCAACCAACAGTGCAGCAGCAATCCAGCTCGTCGCAGTCGACTACCCAACAACAACAGCTTCAGCATAGTGTCAATAGTTCAGTACAGTCGGTACAACAAGATACTCATCAGCAGCAACATGATTCTACAAACGCAAATACCATTGTACTGCCCCCTACGACTGTAACCGCAACTACAACTGTTGCGAATGCTGTAACACTATCTCCGAACAATGCGGCCACTTGCACTTCCATTGTAGGAACTTCTTTAACTAATGCCAATCAGACACAGAATAATAGTTCGTACCAACAACAGCAGCATCATACGACAACGCCGACACAATCCTCCCAATCGCAATCACATCATTGTCATGTAGGAGCAAATTCTGTTACAGACGGTTCACGGTCATCGGCCGTAATAAATTCCTCCAGTTCAACTTCTAACCACCACCACCATCACCATCATGGCGGTGGTAATGCTATAGTAAGTAGTGGCGGAGCATCTATTATAGGCAAAAATGTCGTAAGTGGTCATTCAAATTCAGCGGCAGCAGCAGCCTTAAAGCAAAGAACTTCATCATCAGCTAAGGTAAGTAAAACATCAAAATGGTTGATAATTGAATTTCCGAGAAAAACCTTATCAGAATAAATTAACTTTTATTTATTAAAATTTTACAAAATAGCATTACTCTAAGAAGCAGTTTAAGCAATGCATTTAGTTTTTTGCTTATTTTATTTGGTAGTACATTTCATTTATTTTCATCAATCGTGTGTTTAATGAAAAAAAAATTTTATTAATTACCTTTGCATAGTTCCTTTTGTGAAATACATTTTTTATTTTCTATCACATATTGGGGTTTTCTACAGTTTTATTGTATTATATATATTAATTATACTAATAATTATTCTCCATGTCTACAAATTGGTATCTCGCAGGGTTATATATTAAGTTTTTAAGAAATTGTTCGCAAATGCTTTGTTCCTGCAATGTTATGCGCAGAAATCTAACCAATATAATTGTTGTTAATTTTCTATTACAAACAATTAACAACGAAAATCACTAGCTGTCTAGTGTAATATATTTTTTTACTTTCATTTATAAAAAGGAAAGTGGCAGCAACAAATGTAATAAGACTCCTTTTTTAGTCCTATATTGTTTTAATTTTTTACATCATTCGCAATTTTAAAAATGTATTGATGCCGTTCCTGCCACTTAGAACTATTTCTATTATCAAACTGCGGTGATTATGGTTTAAAATAATAGAATACTGATTGTCGTAGTTGTTGAATTTCGAATTTTATCATATTTTCGAACATTATCATATATCAAGAAAGTAAATATTTTAAAAATCATAAAAATATCGAATTTTAAAAATTATGATTTATAAAAATTTTAAATGTGCACTACCTAAGCATAGAATTTATTTTAGAATTTATTTGTATATTTCGATTAATGGTAGTAATTCGCACGAAAATTTCTACCAATATTAGGCATTATATACGCTTGTAACCAAAAATTTTGTTGAGCTTGAAAGCGATTTGTGAGAACATGTTAAGAATTAAAGCTTCAGTTCTCTCAGGAGAAAATTGAAGCTTTTGCAAACAAATTCATTAATTTAATTATTTAATTATAATGTATCAGTGTCATTTATGAAATTCGACATTTTTCATGCATTCTTTCTTTCAAAATAGAAGTACATAACGTAAATACAATTTTATTATTATTATTATTTTCATTTTCTGAAACAGCTTATGAATGAGGGCCAATGAATAGATAGATACTTAGATGGCGGATACGTTTACATTGCAAAGAAGTAAAGTATTGTAATGATAGTTTGTCATACTTGTAGCTAGAAAAAGTTTCAACTCAGAAATACTGAATAAAAAGCTTTCACAACGGAATGAAGAGGCAAAAGAAAAATAAGTAGTAAAAAGCTTGCCGACGAGTTCATTGTCACAAGTTTGTATGAGTGAGTGCTGCTGATTCAATACATGTAATCGTGTTTTTTGTAGCTCAAGTGTGTGTATGATTGTATTTTAAAACCTACAAATACTAATGCCAATTGTCGCTGCTAAAACACTTGACTGGTTTCGTATTGAGACATGTTTTTAGCAACTAAAATCAATTTAAATTTTTAGTATAAAGTCAGCATTAAACGACACCACCGACTAAAACAACAATAACCATAAAACAATATCAAAATTAAAATAAATATAATATTAACTAAAACAACAAAAATATTAAAAAGAACTACTCTCATAAATAAAATAAAAAAATTGAGAGTGAACAACATTTTTCACAAAAAAAAAAAACAAAAAAGAGAAAAAAAAACTAGAAAAAAGTCATTACTAACTACTTAGATAATATTTTTTTTTATAAACGCGATCGTATCAACTATACTCTAGTAGAGTCAGTTATCTGTTTTTCTGCTATCTATTATATATCTACCGTATCTACGTATCTGTATATATATTTATAAAAAAAAAAATAATAAATAAATAAACACATATCGCAGTAGTTAATTTAAAATATAAATTGGCAATTACTATACTCAGACAGTCAGAATTGTGTTGTTGTGGTGTTCAAACGCAGATATGTTTTTGATTTCATTTTCGATTGTGATTTTTGTAATAATATTATTTAAGTAGCCGTCGTGGCTTAGTGTTGGCATCGTTTCTTTTTTTATTATTTTTGTTTATCCATCATTCTTATTGTTGTATTGAGGAAAATATATTAACAAAAGATTGATGAATGTGTAATCATTGATTATATTATTAAGCTCTTCATATGATATGTTAGATAACAAAGGCCATTTGTTGATGTTGATGATGAGCAAATGTTTAAGTTATTTATTCAATAGAATATTTATAAAAAAAATTAATAAAGAACAAGAAAATCATATCGCATCAAGATTTAAAAAAATATATAAAATGAAGAATTGGATAAATAAATGTAGAAAAAGGCAAAGAGAAAACAGTATAAACGAATGAACAAACGCTAATGCTATATACGACATAAATGTGAGGAAACGACCATTCAAACGCTTGTAAAAGTTCTCATGTTCATTTTTGTTTGTTTGTATAAGTGCGCGAATGGAAATTATTAAGCTCGATTTCATTTAGTGATGTCAATTGATTATTTTTGTATGCACGTAAAAGCGTTTTTTTTTTTGTTTAAATCAAGTATTGTTTTAATGAATCAAAAACAGTTTATAAAATAGATATTGTATGTTTTCCCTTTTCAGTGGCGTGTGAGTTTCATTTATTTTGATAATTCTTAAAAATATAAATCGATAGAGAGGATGCAAACAAACCAATAGAGGTTTAATTAATATAAAACAATATTAAAAAACAGGCTGTGATATAAAGCATTTTTTTAAATAATAAATTAACACGACGTTAAATTATATTTGAAAAGTACGATATAAAAATTTTATTTGTGTAATTTGTGTTAAACTAAAACAAAATAAACTGAAACATTTTTTGATTTGTAGTGATTTTGATTGCTATGATGGCTATATCGCTTTTCTTGTTATAATTTACAGAATTGTATATTAGTTATAAAAAATTTTATTTAAAAGACTTTACAAATGTCAATTCTTGTGAAAAGGAAACTAATTTGAAAATTCAAAAAGAAATGTGTCAATATAAGAGGTCCCATTTCAGTGTGTAGGAGTGTGTGCGTTTTTTTTTTTAATATGGGCCAGATAAGTAGTACACAAAATAATGTCAACAATGCAGATGTTAACAGTAGCCAATCAGTTCTTTTTCGAGAAAGAAAAAATGCAACATTACCGGGAAAAAATTCAATTACAACCACGGGAGACGTGGGAAATTCAACACGCAAAGGGCCTGATTTACAAATACAGATTGGAGATCGCGTAAGACCTGTTACCATGGCTGCAACAGCGTTAAATTTTAGTGACGAAAATAATTTAAAGAAGCTGGAAATAGTTTCAAAGCAGGCAGAGCAAATTAGTTCAGCTATTGAAAATGGTTATCACAAAACAGATTATTGCTATTATCGTACACCACAAGGCAATTTTCATAAACTGCCTTCTGATTCGTATCATAAAATGTCTGAAGGCTGTTACGTGCGCTTGGCGGACGGAAACTATAGGCGCTTACATATTCTTGATAAAATTGATATGAATAAAAAACTATTGGATACAAATTTAAATCGAAATTCATTGACTTTGAATTCAAATAGTAATGGCAGTAGCACCACAAATAATAACAGCAGAAATATTGTCGCTATTGGAGACAAAACGCAAGTGCCAGGTCCTTCGAAAGTTAAAAATCATATGTTGAAGTTTTTGAAACGTTCCAAATCACATACTCCAGCTACCATTAAACAATTGCAGAGTTATAACAAGGACTTCAGTTATATTGATAGAAAGCTGAATGCTAAATTAACACCACATGAAAGTGGCTTAACAACTCTGCCCCCATTGAAAGAAGTCGTCAACAGTCCTTGTTCCAACAATAAAGTTGTTGTTACAATGATGGAAAACGGTGGTTTACCTATAGTTGCTACAAGTAAGGCGGAAAAATTTAAAAAACAAGAGTTGGAAAATTCTTCTAAGTCAAAAGCAAAAAAGGTAATTTTTACCTTAAACACTGTTACAAGTAAATTATATAGGTACATATATATGTACATAATTATATGTATATTGTATACGTTAAATAATTTTGTATTAAGATTTATGTATGTTCTCGGAAATTCGTTCGTTTTACATTTTATTATTTTAATTTCGATGTATTTTAAATTATTTTATTTCGATTACAGGGATCTCCTAATATGGCTATTCGCAGCAGTGCACCAATGCGTTGGCGTGCTACCGAAGAGCATATTGGCAAATACAAACTCATTAAGACAATTGGCAAAGGAAATTTTGCAAAAGTAAAATTAGCTAAACATTTGCCCACAGGCAAAGAAGTAGCTATAAAAATTATTGACAAAACCCAGTTAAATCCTGGTTCGCTACAGAAATTATTTAGGGAGGTAGGATAAACATGGATACGTTTTTTAATAAAAATTTTAGTTGATGTTTTGCGAAATTTTATTTATTTATTATAGGTCAGAATTATGAAAATGCTTGATCATCCTAATATAGTAAAGCTTTTTCAAGTAATTGAGACCGAAAAGACTTTGTATTTGGTAATGGAATATGCCTCTGGTGGTGAAGTCTTTGATTATTTAGTGTTACATGGCCGCATGAAAGAAAAAGAAGCAAGAGTGAAATTCCGGCAAATTGTTTCTGCAGTGCAATATTGTCATCAAAAACGTATTATACATAGGTATTATCGTCATATATTTTCTCTGTTACATTATTTACAATAAGTTTGCTTTGTGTAATTACAGAGATTTAAAAGCAGAAAATTTGTTACTAGACAGTGAATTAAATATAAAAATAGCTGACTTCGGATTTTCAAATGAATTTACACCAGGTTCTAAACTTGATACTTTTTGTGGTAGTCCGCCATATGCTGCTCCAGAGTTATTTCAGGGCAAAAAGTATGATGGACCCGAAGTAGATGTGTGGTCCCTAGGTGTTATACTTTATACACTAGTAAGTGGGTCATTACCTTTTGATGGATCCACCTTACGAGAATTAAGAGAACGTGTTCTGAGAGGCAAATATAGGTTAATAAACGGATTATGTAACTATTAAATTAATATAATACTAATATTGTTTTCTTCTTCTTTTACAGAATTCCCTTCTACATGTCTACCGACTGCGAAAATCTTTTACGTAAATTTTTAGTATTGAATCCAGCAAAACGTGCTAGTCTCGAAACGATCATGGGTGATAAATGGATGAATATGGGGTTTGAAGATGATGAACTAAAACCCTATGTGGAGCCAAAGCAAGACCTAGCCGATGTGAAACGGATAGGTAAGACGGGTACTGTATACAAAGCCATTATAATTAACTTCTTGTTTTCACTTTAACGTAATTTTGTACAGCAGTTGTTCCTAAAAATGAAAAAAAAAAAATAAAAAAAAAAATAAAAGATAAATTGTATACCTTTTCTAACAAATTTATTTATACATATATGTATATGATTTTCAAAGTAACTTCAATTACATTTTCTTTTTTATTATTCTTACGTTTCAATTGTTGTTAGAAAAAGTATACATTCAGATACGTATTATATGTATATTTTTCATATTACCATATGCTCAACATCACTATCATCTATATATTTGTCTAACACCACCAAAAGCAACAAGAACTATAGCACATCGGTAACTAGAATTAATGTGTATTATGGGCATTGACTAACATCATTTTGTTATACCAAGTGTAAATATTTTTCTATTGTTTTAGTGTACCGCTCACAATTTTGGATATCAATATTATATACGTATATATTTTATTATTATTTTATTTGAAAAATTATTGTCTATTTTTTATTTACTCTCCTCCTCACTGCTTTCATCAATTTGATCACATTTGTTAAGAAAAAAAAAAATTGATTTGCACTTAAAAGATATGTATATTACATTGCGTATTCATAAACAAACGTTCAATTGATATAAAAATGGTGGTATTGTTTTATAAGAAAAGACCAATATCCGACCTGCCTAATCTAACAGTTGAATAGATGTATATTTTGAGATATCGGTAGTGGTGACAATTTTAAGAAATAGTACACCGTAGCCATCTGGAGAAAATAATAAAAATTATCGTTTTTTCTTCAAATTATTTATATTAAAATTTTAAATGATAATTGACATTTTATATTAAAAAATTAATGTAATTACAGGCTAAGCATTTATTGATATCCGATTAAAATTGTCGCTATTGACTATTATTGGCATAGAATTTATTATATTTGAAACATAGCATATATTTTTATAAATTTACCAAGAACTCTGGAAGCAGTTTAATCTATATTCCGATGTAATCTGTGGCGTTAGTTAGTTTAAATAAAAGTATCTTAGTAGTGTATTATTGTAGTATTTGAAGTTTTTAAATATATATTCACTATAATTTAAAAATGATTATCTTAGTAAACTTTGCTTTATTTAATATACACATATAATGATTTAATCGGGGGTGTGAAAAACTGAATGTTAAAATTATTGTTGAATTTCGATAATTTAACTATTTTAACATAATTTTCTAATAAATTATTTTAAAACTTCGCTAATTCTTTAAAAACTCTTTTTCTCGTGTCCCTTGATTGGTTGGATTGGATTATATATTGCTCGGACATTAACTTTTTATAGAAGCTCTTGTTGCAATGGGATATAATAGGCAAGAAATTGAAGCATCATTATCTCAAGTTCGCTATGACGACGTTTTTGCAACCTATTTATTGCTGGGAAGAAAAAGTACTGATGTAAGTTTAGAAAATCATTTTAAAAGGTTTAAATAACAAATTTTAAATTGTAGCCTGAAAGTGATGGTTCTAGATCCGGTTCTTCACTCTCATTGCGTAATATATCTGGTAATGATGGTACAGCGATTTCTGCAAATACTTCTGTGCAAAGTCCAACACATCGTGGTGTCCACAGAAGTATTTCCGCATCAAGTACAAAACCAAGTAGAAGGGCATCATCAGGGGCAGACACTCTACGTACGTTGTTTTAGTTTTTGCATTTAAAATATAATTATATATCTTTTATTCAATTTTTTGATTTTTAAGGTGTTGCTCCTGGTAATGCAACTGGTCAAGTTGCAACCACAGGAACAGCTGGTACCGTTCCGTCCAGCGCAAATTATCCAATTGCTGGAACTGGATCATCTGCAGAAAGATCATCAATGTAAGTGAACGATGGAAGAATTTTTTTTAACAAGACGATTATATGAATTTTTTATATGTACATCCAGAAGTAGCAACTTTAAGCGACAAAATACAATAGATTCAGCAACAATCAAAGAAAATACAGCACGTCTTTCGGCTCAAAACCAAAGACCGGCGTCTGCTACCCACAAATTGTTAACAACAGCAGCAGATACATGTAAGCTTCTCTAAAATTACTTCTTTAATTCTAATTAATTAAAATTCTTTATTTGTAGCTATTAGTAGTCCCAAACCTCGTTCTACTCCCAAATACGATCCACCAAACAGCAATCGTCCTTCTGCTACTGTGAGTATGATGCCAAGACGCTCAACCACACTTTACGAGAAGACCTCTTCAACTGAGAAAACTAATGCAATTTCAACCGATTCAAAGTATGTATATTTGTTTCAGTGTTCCCGCTTAATTATCCTATACCTAACCGTCGCTCATTGTCTAACTTATTCACCACTACTACTCCCATCTAATAAACGTTTCATAATTTGGGTTAGCAATTATATTAATGCTAAAATCGAAATTTATACTAAAATTTAATTAAGTAAATAATTATCTAAAGTTGAAACAACTTGATCAACATCAACTCCACAAAGTGATTTGTTGTTCTTGGGTCCGTTTTAATCAAAATGTATATACGATTAATTATGGCTTTTTACAACAACAAAAAAAAAAAAACAATTTTAACTTTAGGCTTTGTATGTACTCTTTTTATTTAAATAACACAATTCTACCTATTACAACTTTGAAAGCACTAATTATTTTTATATTTCATTTTCATCTTGTTATTTTTATTTTTTTGTCGTCATTTTTTTTTTGAATTGTACTACTTTATTTGCAATCAAACAAATCAAATAACTTCTTAAACTTCAAAACGGTTCTGCAATTAAAAATATCTGCAAAACATTATAAACATTTCGGTGAGTATACTAAAATAAGTGAATTGCAATAAAATTATTTGAAATTAATTATTCTACAATTTTATTAAATAAAAGGGCTAAATTAAAATTATAATTAGATGAGATGAGTTATACGATTATTTATTCTTTTATTTTTTTTAATATACATATTTGGGAGAAGTATAGTCAGAACAGGTTGCTATAAAGATACTAGGTTATTCAATTAATATTAAAATCTAAAGATTTGTAAAAAAAAAAGTTTTTTAAATCATTAGTTAGATTAGCAACATTTGAGTTGGTGATGATCAAGTATCACTCACTAACCTTACATAAATTTATTGTTATTTTTGTAACATCTTTGTAAATATGTATTACTCACATTTTCACACGATCCAGTTTTATTTTATTTTTACATAATGTTTAACGTTGTGTTTGTAATTCGTCGTCTGTTTAACTACCATACTTCGTAGTATAAAAAGGGTAGTAGTTTAAGAAAATGTGCCGTACATATTAAATTTTAATTTTAACCTATATATAACAAGTAATTTATTAAATTTTTCATTTTATTTCTTTTTGTTTTATATTTCTTTCTATTAAAACTTTATTTTTTGCATGATGACACCAACCACAACTACCACAACAATAAATAAATCGCGATCACAAAACTACAATCAATTCATCATTAAAATATAAATAAATGATTTGCTTTGGTCGCTGCTCGCATGAATTATTCTTAAATATTGAAATGAATTCAATTTATTGTATTTCTCACCTGATTTTGTTTTTGGAATATGATTGTATATGTTCACAATAATGCGCAAATGCCTCTACTGTTCATGTCTTTACTGAATCGAATAAAAATAAATAAACAAATCATAAATTATGAATACGAACCCATAGCGTGTTCAACGACCTTAGAGCGACATCGGCTGTTAAATCTGGCAGACATTTTCCCAGGAATGTTCCATCACGTTCAACCTTTCATTCGGGTGAGTTTTACTTAAACAAATCGTATCAATTCTTAATTTGATTGTTCAAACGTAATTGTAGTATAACTTTGCTAAAAAAATGAAAGGGAAAAAGAGACATATATTTGTAATAACTCCAGAAGGAAACTACTTTCTTAAAAATTCAGTTAAATTATAAATTTCTCGCGGCTTAAACGTGTTATCTTTATGAAAGTATTTTTGATAAATGTAAATAAAGTTAGCTTGTTGTTGTCTGTTACATATATAATATTGTAAATTATGAAAAAAAAAATTACTATTTTTGGAATGTGTGTTCATCTGTATCTAATTTATAAGTAATTCAACATTCGTATCTTTGTGCTCTATTTTCATACATACACACATGTGTGTTCTTTTTTTTTTTTTTTTTTTTAACAAATCTATACTGATGCATCCATGATCATGATAATATGATAATTGATATAAATAAATTGAAATAATGAACAATCAAATTAAAGTTAAGCTTATCACAAGTGCTTTTCATAAAAACTCATTGTATCATCATTATTAAGTCATTTTTCTTTATTAATTCATTCTTATTTTCACGTATTTAAATGCGAAAAAGTAGCTATAGTTTTAATTTTTTTTTTTTTATCGATGAGACATTTATCATTGTTTTTATTAAATTTGTGTTGATATACGCTTTTTTTTATAATTTATGAACCCTTTTTATTTAAAATAAAATAATATTTTAAATAATATTTGCTTTGGTTTAATATGTATGTTATTTTCGCTAAGAGAATTTCACTAAAAAAATTTAGTTAACTGATCGAGTTATGATAGGGCTATATTGCACAATCATGAAATGAAACTGAGTGTATGATATGATTTTTAATCCAGAATAAAAAGTACGAATGTATCAGCCCATGTACATACATGTACCATGTACATTGTCATAGTTGCCATATACATAAGTACATATACATACATATATTTATGTGTATATATATATATATAAAAAAATTTTGTGTGTTTTTTCTTCTATATTGTTAGGGTAGAAGCTAGGCCGTAATCCTGACGAAGGGTTGTAATGGCCAATTATGTATTATGTATGTATGTTAGGGTAGAAGAAAGAGCAATTGGCCAGATTACAGCCTTGTTTTTCAGTACAAAATATTAAAATACGTATTTAGTTATTTGTCCTTTAAATATTAAGAAATGCCATCAAAATATATGAGAGGCAGGCAATATAAATTTAATTTTATTACATATGTATATATGCAGAATACCTATATATAACAGTTTTTAATCATGCCATCATCGATTAAATCAGCCCTGAGTAACTCTTAATAAGACATGACTAATATCACTGTAAACTAAATTTAAAATAATAGTAACATATTGCGTACGAGTTACGAGATATCTCATTTTTAGCAATTCATTATTATTGCTTGCTAAGCATGCATTCGAAAATGTTCGGGCTTTGAGCAAGTGTTTAATGTATTAACATTATGAATTTGAAAGTCATATTTAACCGGTTCATCAATTAAATTATAATCGGAGACATTTTCAGCGGTATAGCATATTTCGTAGGTCTTATTGTTGTTGTTGTTGTAACAGCTCTGCTGAAGTCGCCGTGGTCTGGTAGGTAGCATGTTGGCTTATTAGACGAAAGGCCCGAGTTCAAATCCCAGGTCAGACATCAAAACGAAATATGAAAAAAAAAAAAATATTTGCTGGCAAAAACTCTGAGAGTAAATAAACCTGCCATGAAAAAGTTTCTCAAAAATCTGTCGTTCGGAGTCGACGTTAAACTGTAGGTTCTGCCACTCACGTATACAATTAACGCACACAACATGAGTGGTGAGAGAAGCTAGGCCGTAATCCTGACTGAAGGGTTGTAATGGCCAATTATGTATGTACATATGTCTAAATTAAAACTATAAGTCCCGTAACTAAAGCAGAGAAATTCGAACAATTTTGCCATTTCAGATTAAGATATGGTATTCTTTATAAAATTAGAAATTTTTTTAATATTTCCCTACTTCTGTATTTATGATCGCTAGGAGAGCACTTGAATAGATTAAATGTCAGTTTCAATTATTCGAAGAGATAATTCTCTCAACCAGATTAATAATATGTCTTGTTTCCTTTGTGGTTCTTGAACGTGATGTTAACACAAAGGAGGAAAAACACCGTAAAAACTTTAGAGTACTCTCTTTTAATCGAACACTAATGAACTGATGAATTATCAGCTTATTAAAAACCATGAAAAGAGTAATTAAAAATCGCATATATATTTAATCTTTAAACACCTTTATTTCTAAAACTAAAGAGATGCATATAAAAATATGACAAAAACATAATTTTTTACTAATATTCCTGCGAAAAAAAATATAAAATTAAAACGAAATAAACAATATTTTCATTAATATTTTTGGGAATAAAAAGAAAATACCTTATAAGACCTAAGGCCAGATACATATTTAAGATCAGTCAACATTTTAAAACCCCTAGATCGTTGTGATATAAAGAAAAAACTTTTAGTTTTCTAAACTAGTTTTGGCTAAAGAAGCCACTTGCAAGAAGTTAAGTTGTCTTCAATTTCAGTTTCTTGCTCATCTTCAGACGAGATGACCATCGTTTCTTGGAACAAGCAATTAACATTTCAGTACTAATGTCATTATCTAAATGGATATCACGTCGGTCCAACAGCTACTTCTGCAGAAATCGTCTTGGTTAAGTTCGAATGCAATTTCCATAGCATACTTTTTTCTCTTCGGATTGATATCAGTCTAAAAATTTTATCTTTATTTTTTATGATGAAAACAGCTTGTGTGATTTTACATGTCTTTGCTAACTCGCGCAAATTTAGTTGTTAAATTTTTTGAATTTCAATTACACTTATTGTTTTACAGTGTTGAAAGCTGTCCGGTTATGGAGACTGAAATGTCATACGTCGTAGAAAAAAGTCTCCCGTTATTGGAGGGTTGTCTGCTTAAGTTGGAAATATTTTAAAAATACCGTAAATTTTTTTTTTTTGCATTGAAAAAAGGCTTTCGTTTAAGACAGGTGTTCTTTTGGCGAGAGTACACTGTATTTATAGTATTACATATTTTGACGGAATTATGAACAGTTTAAAAAATTATTATTTACTTTCGTTAGAATAATTGTTTTATTAGTAAAATAAAACTATATGCTGAATCAACAGCTTCGTGCATGTTCTTTGCTCGTACGTTCTTTAGTGTTGATTTTTTAAAAAGTAAAGGTCATTGAAATTTTTTTTTGAGATTAGAGCAGATTTTAAATGTCTATCTATGTATATACACATGTATATTACGAAAGAAAAACAAAATACCATATAATTATTCACCCAACTAGGGACGACAATTAAGATTTTTAGTTATTTATGTGTCAAATGCAATATGTCAGTCTAATAAATATTAGCAACTGTTGTAAAAAGTGAGTCTATCTAAACATGAATATAAGAAGAAAGCCCTTTTTATACACAATATTTAATTGCTTTGCATTAGAATTTTTTCTTTAAAAATGAGATAGTTCTAACGAAATATTATACTAATTGAGTTTATATAATTATTTATTCAATTTTATAGGACAAACTAGGCCACGTAATAACACTGCTTTGGAGTACTCAGCCGCTGGTGGAGTACCAGGAGAATCGCCCCATCCTGGTCGCATGAGTTTCTTTTCAAAACTCTCTTCCCGGTTTAGTAAACGGTAAGTAAGAGTATTAGTTAAATGTTATAAAATTGAGAAGAAATTTGAAGAAAACCACCTCTAACATTTTTTTTACACATACATACGTTCCTAAAATATGATATATGTATTTGTTTTGTGTAAAGATGTAGTTATACGTTTAAGTATAAACAAATTCAAAGTTGTTATAAAAATAAAATGGGTCTTTTGAATTAGTTAATAAGCTTCCTTATATTTTTAAAAATGTATGTTTACGGTTGAAAGTAAATATTTCGGTTTATGTTTAATATACGATCTGATTTTGTACTGCTCGTTTTGTTTTCAAGTTTGTTTTGTTTAACTATTGCTTTTCCTAACCTTATTAATCCTTAAATCTTTAAATATGGTTAAATGGATTTATAACAAGCACCCCATTTTTAATTTAGATTCCAAAAACTCAAACATTAAACAAGATTATCAATTTATACACTTCTGCAAAAAGTGATGGAAATACATTAAAAATAATAAAGTAAGAAATATAAAACTATGTTTTAACAAAACTAAATGAAAGATTTTTTTTGGATCGCATGTGCCACTTGCAAACTATTCAATGCGAAAAGATTGAAAAACATCAATGACGACCGATGGAATGCAGTTTAAAACTAATAAGAAAATTAAGTACATATTTTTAAACTATTATAAGTACGAACGATTCAAATAAGCAAAAATACAATAATCTAATATAAATCTGTATGTACGTTGCCAACATATGTTAGCTAAAATATTATAAATACGGAAGTAAAACAGAATGATGTGAACGCCACAAAATATGTATTATACGTATGTATGTTTACATATATCCATATATGTATGTATTTAGAAGCAGGCAAATACACTCTTTGACGATATATCTTATTATTTTTAAATTCCTATCTTTGTGTTTAAAATTAACTTTTTTGCAGTAAGGTAATGAGCCGTCAATGAATTTATGGCTAATCGTTTGATTGATTACTATTGATTTTTCAATATAGTTCAATTCATTATTCTAACAATGTAGTATTTTTTTTTACTCATAAACTACTTCTGCTTATGATCCTAACAAGTATGAAATATAATATCATTTATATTAAAATCTTGAAAAGATAAATTTATCATATAATGTTGTATTTATTAAATTTTATTAATATGCCTCTTATACTTTTGAATTACATTGTTTATAATCACTAAAAATTAGAATCTAAGAGCAGCTGATAAAGAAAATTATAAATTACATAAATTTCGGCAATTTTACAGTAATTAATTTTAATTATTTTATTACAATGCATAATACACTGTGTATATATTACCATTATTTGTAATTTTGGATCTGTCTAAACAATAAATATTTTACAGTTGTAACAATAAAATGGTCACATGCGTTAAATAATCAAATCAAAATCACTATAAAAACACTGTGAGCTAATTATTTTTTAATCGAAATCAAAGAATATTTATTTGAAAAAATAGTTTTGTCTCTCACATTTGACGATCGTACGACATGAAAATTTATTGAGGGTGTGTATTCTGTTAGCATCCATATATTTCCAAATGTATTGCGTTAAAAATGTAAATAAATATATAATACATATGCAAATGCAGCAATAGGCGAATTTTTAAAAATGACGAGTTTCAGATATTCGTTTTTGTATTTGAAATACTAAAAGAGATATAAAGAATAGTAACTGAATAACATATTTTATTATTGGTTTGGTGTATAAACGCTAGGTATTTGCTGATAACTTACCTAAATTGTCTCAGACTTTCAACTACAAAGCAAAGTAGCAAATATATTGCCTATACTTTGATATTAAACTACGTATCTTCTTTGTGCCGGCTTAAAATTAGAAATTTAAATACCTAAAGCACTTTATGCGATGAATTTAGAGGCCATTTGCTGCAGTTGCGACTAGAGAGTTGCGATTGAATGTATTTTATGTAGTAGTGTAGGGCATATTATTATATTTTATACTTTCCTGCGAATCTCTTACTTAATTTTTAATTTTAATTGCTTATTATTTTTTTTTAGTGTATTATTTTTATTAGTTTTAAAAGCGACAAATAATTATTTTTTAATTCTTTTCAACAATTTTATATTCTCTCTATTCATTTCTTCTCCTTCTTTTGTTGTCGTGAAGTATTCGTAAAAGTATTATTTCATTTTATTGAGAAAAATCTTTTTTGTTTAAATATTCTCACATACATATTATTTCTCTTATAATGTGAATAATTTGTTTTTATAATTACTTTTTTCTTTAATTTTAGGCCAAACCAGTAAATAAATACTAATGCTATAAAATAAATTGTAATTGTTAACTGAATGAACTGATTGAATGAATTAAACGTGATTATAAAGAGAGAGAGAGGAGTGGTGAGGGCGATTCGTTGTGAATGAGAGAGAGAGAGACAGAGAGAGAGAGACAAAACTCAAACAAGCAGCAAACAACATTTAAAAACGATAAAATATAATTTTTTCTAATTTGTTGTAATCTAAAATTAAATAATGATGTACATTTTCTATGGACTAAACTAAAATAATTAAAACATTATTATTTTACCTGTTAGATTAGTTGTCTTTCGTAAGAACTACTTCTTTCTTTTTAAGTTAATATAAAATGTAAACACAAGTCGTTTAAAATTAAAAAACGGAATTGTAAGTTATCGTATAAAACAACCAACAACCATTGTTTAAATACGAAATTATGTTTCGAGAGTCACGTTTCTTGCACTAGATTTTCACTGCTCATATCTACTTTAAGCCGTCAAAAATGTAATGTGACCATTTTATTTTTGCGTGTAAAATTAAAAAAAAAAAATGTATTAAAAGTTATGCATGTAAAGGAAACAAATTAATTTTAATTACTTTGGTATTAGTATGAATTAACAAAAAGCGTAACAAAAAACTATTTATATTTATACATATACATAAATTTTTCAAAATAAAAATAAGAATAAATTTAATAAGCTAACACAACATACATTCAATTCTAAAATATATACATATAAAATTCATGTTTTTCAATTGTTGAGTTTCTAATATTATGCTTCAGGTAGAAAATAATTAGTTTATTTTTTTTTTCTTTCAATAATTCCTAACATATTTTGTTTATATATATATATATATATATACATATTATATTATTTAAAAGCTTACGTTTAAACTTTAAAGTCAATAATAAAACTAAAATTAATAACATGCGACCATTTTTGATAATTGTATGACTATGTTTTAAATAATGATGCACATATAATATACATATACTATATAAATAGATTTAAATGATAATTTTACGATATTTAATAATAGTTATAGTAAACTACTCTTAAAATTTTCTAATCCTCTTAGTTTATTTTTTTTTAATACGACTATAGACAAATTTACATCAACATCTTTAAAAATTGTAAAAAAGAAGCCACAACAATATTTTAAAAATATTTAGCAAAAGAAAACCTTACAAACAAAAAAATTAATTGATTAAAGACGTTTGTTGCATTAATTGTGTTTACACATTTGTTTTTAATTATTTTATACTAACCAGATCAATATAATTTGGAGCTTTTTTAAATTATGTAATAGCTACCATATGGTATTTGCAAAACTTTGCAACTTTAAATAAATATAACTAAAATGTGCTCTTTTTAAAATAAAATCAAATTTCTTTTTTTAGATGCATACTTGCTGTACCTTTTTTTTTAGTTAAAATTCTATTTCCCAAAAAAAAAGTATTTGGCTTCTCATATTTTTTTTTTTTATGTAATTGAATATAATATATGAAGTAAAATTTTTTGTGTGAAAAAATAGTAAAAACGACACAAGTTCAGTTCATCGCATAAAAAATTAGATTTTTCCATATTTAGAGTTTCTTGCATAAATTAATTAAAATCCTTAGTATTTTTTCTTAACAAGTACCTGTATGATTTTGTTAGAAATTTTCGGTGTATTCATATTTAAGTGCTATACTTCTGAAACTCGCTGATACAAAGAAAATAAAGAATAATAATTGCAATTTGCTTTTGTATCATTTTATTATAAGAACTTTATGTTGTTTTTCGACCACTGTACTCCAGTGCATGACATCGTAGATAGGTTTCGAAATAAGAAAATTGTAAAAATGAAAACTTATTTAGTTCACTTGAGCTCTGTTGCCTCAAAGTTTATTATGAATCCCAATTAAAATGTAATTTTAATGTATATTCTAGTAAAATCATTCGTAAAGCAAATATATAATTGCAATAAAAAGTATACACCTGTTCAACATACATACATATTTATAATATTTTTGTTACTGATGTTAGAAATTAGTAATTTGATAAAATCGAGATATAATTGCCCAAAATATCCATTCGACACAAATGAAAGCATATTTACTTATTTAATTTTTAGTAACGTAAGCCTTAATGGCCAAAATGAAATTTATTATATAGCAATAATAATTTCAGACCATAATATTAATAAAAATATATGTTTAAAAAATTTAATATATGTATATAGCTTTGTAGGATGAGCACAGTTGTAATTAAATGAAAAAACCTTGCAAATATGGCAACGATAATTAATACGAAATATAGTTGGAAAATTTTAAGAATTTATCTTTCATTAATAATCAAACAATCTAGCTTTTTAATGTATATACATATATGCATATATAAATAAACAAATGTATCAAAGCAAGTATGGTGGATAAGACAACAATTATTCTGTTTCGAAAGTATATACATATATATGTATATAGTATATATATTTAATTAATATTGTTTGCATTCTATATAAACCTGAAACATTTTTAATTTATTTTACAAAATATATAGCAGTAATTCTAATACCGAGGAGTCGGCTAAACCAAGGGTTCTGCGTTTTACTTGGTCCATGAAAACGACATCACCTTTAATGCCCGATCAAATAATGCAAAAGATAAGAGAGGTGCTTGATCAAAATAACTGTGACTATGAACAACGTGAAAGGTAATTCATTTTTTTTTATTAGAACGAAAGTTAATGTAGTTGTCAAAAATGTATTTAATTTGCCAGTTACAATTGAGATATCTCTTAGCAATTGGAAATGTACTTGAGCTTCGTTTACAATTGATGAAAGTTGTTCATAATACAAATTAATTGAAAAATATTAACATGTAGTCAATTAAAAAAATGAATGTTCGTTATAGACTTAATCGTACTAAATTAAAAAAAGAAAAATTAGTAAGGAATCTTTACTAAAATATATTTGAATGCTATTAAGCTCGGTAGATTAAATCGATGATACATTACGGATTTAATCAATTACATACAACATGTTCGTTAAGTATTGTTAGCATTGCACTATTTGTTTATTCATTTATTTTTTGTGATTGAAGGTTTGTTTTATGGTGTGTTCATGGTGATCCTAATACTGACTCATTAGTGCAATGGGAAATAGAAGTCTGTAAGCTGCCACGATTGTCACTAAATGGAGTTCGTTTTAAACGCATCTCTGGTAATAAAATATTTGCGCTTTTTTATTATTACAATTCTTAATCATTTTGAATGTTTTTTTTAAATTTTCTAATGTGTTTATAGGCACAAGTATAGGTTTCAAAAATATTGCATCACGTATTGCGTTTGATCTACGACTGTGATTTTGTCAGGAGAAAGGGAGTCTAAGCAAAAGCAATGAGTCAGCTTTCTGAGTGGAATCCCTTAAAATTATTCTTTTCTCTCATTAAAGTCACTCGATAATATTAAAAACACATATTTTCTTAATTTTCCTTTTGCATTTTATAATAGAGCATACACAATTGCAGTTTTTCATATAAAGTAGAGATAAAAAACAAATCGAATTGTTTAAATTAAGTACATCATGTCTATATTTGAACCAAATTTTTTCTAAATATTAAATTAAAAACAAAATGATGTATACATATATAAAGTTAGAAATGCACAATGTGAAATATTTAAATCATGAAAACATGACTTCAAAATAAGCGGAATCACTCCTCTCGTTGTTGAGTTATTAAAAATATTGAACTTAAGATGAACGGTGACAATATTGGTAATAAAAACCTAAAAAAATACAAATGATTGTTTAATGCTTTTATTCATATACCATGTAGTTTTTTCTTGTCCTTCTCATGTAATGAATCGGTTTTTTAGATAAATAATATGATTTAAATTTTTGCACCGTTTACATTTTTTTTAATAATGTTTAAAATTTTTAAAACATTAACAACGATGAAGTTGTTTATATTTTATAACAGTTTACATTGTTATAACTTAATAAGTTTATGAAATTCAATTCTTATTAATTTTTTCACTTAAAAATAAAACTATCGTCTATAAAAAAGGCTCAATGCAATGTTGGCCTATCTGTTACATAATTATTACTTTGATTTTATTTTAAACCATTTTACATCCTTATGTATGTATATATATCAATAACACTTTTAGTATATATGGTCCCATACTATATAAACAAAGAACAATTAAATTGGTACTTGTTAGAAATTGTTAAAGAATCAGACAGAAATATGTACATGCGTTACATACGTAACAGCAAACATGAATTTAAAATGATTATTTTATTATTTGATAATACTAATATACAAGAATAAAATAATATACATACATACATATATTTATAAACATTAAAAGTGCATAAACGGCAGGCATTTCAACGTATGTATATGATATAATTTAATTTTAACATTCATTATAACGATTCGAGCACATCTAAAATAAATCTATGAAATAATAAAGAGGCCCCATATTCTTCATCTAATTAACATACGCAACAATATTTAATATATTTGTATTCATCTTTCATACCTATGTAGTACATACATACATACATACATATATTAATAAACAAAACAAATTTAATCTGTCATCATTGAAGAAATATTTTATATTGTCGTTTTATTCTCATTTTTCAATTAAAAAATACATATACTAGATCAATGAATAATAAGTGTATATACTTATATATATACTGTGGTAGAGTAAGTATTCTGTAATAAATTATATACGGCCTAAATTAATATGAGGGGTTTCAGTGGAAAAACCAAAACTTTCTTTTTCCGAACAAAAACATATATTTTAAGAATATACTGTTTCGTTGCCCGCATAAGTTAATATTATTAATTATTATAATATATTAACTTAAATTATTGATATAATACATCATTAGCTAATAATAACTATTGTTAAAACCGCTTGCTCACAAGCCTTGAAAACTTTACCTAAAAAAGTTTCCCACATGTATGTTACAACTCATATGTGAGAATGCAGTGAACAATATTAGATATTCGCTAGATCTCCTAAGATGAGTGAAATCTTATAAAAGCAAGAAAAGAAATGGTGGCTCAACAAAGATTTTAAAAGATGAAGACATAACATAGATTAAATGAAATCCGGATCTTCACAACGAATAAATTTATTTTTTTTAACATGTCGACTGCCGACTACGAGATAACTCTTAGATTGCGTTCCCTTCTAGGGTGCCAACTAAGAGTTATCTCGTACTCACTAATCCTGCCATTTTTGTGTAGCTACGAATAAAATCGTATTATATCAATCCTAATATCGATAAATGGCTTCTGGGAGAAGAAGAAAAAGTCCATGTTGGCGTGCGTGGCCAGTTTTCGGAAAATTGCCGCGGCAGTCAACGTGTTAATTTTATATGTAGAGCTGAGAGTTGCAGTATCTCTTATTTTTTTTAAACAAATATCTCCAATCTGTTACGAATCAGAAGATTTGGGTGAAGTTCAGTCTTCATATAATTTCCAGACTCTTGCCGCATTGAGACCTTTATGTACGTTTTAAGTTCTAATGTACCAAGTGCGCTTGTAGTCAACTGTAAGATCTTAGTTTAGAGTCTTGGATATTTGTCTATGAGTGATGTTGAAACAGTAATAGTCTGTATACAGTAAGAATCTCAAACATGAGTTTCTAGCCATAAGCCAATAAATTGCGCAAAGTTTGAATTTCAGTTGAGGCTAATTTTGTTTCTATGTGGAATTTTCAATGCAATCGTTCATTAATTTATACGACAAAATATACACGATTGTTGAGCTCCTATTTATTCAAGCAGTTGAACATTTTTGCTTTCAATATTAACCTTCTTGAGAAATGGCTTACTAGAATCAATCGTGAGTATTCCAAACGTGTTACTTTAACATTAAAAAGCGGACAACAACTACAGAAAGTACAAAGAATAACTAAAGAAAATACAGTTTAGTACCTTGGAATCACTTTTGATAAAAGAATTGGAATTAGTTAGAGAATAAGGGCCTGTTCGTAAATGCATCACTGCGCTGCATAATATAATTATTTTGCGCTCACACTGCTAGTCACATGATGCTGATGCTTCTTTTTGCTGATTTATTTGTTTGCATTTACGAACGAACAAACACTGCAGAAATGGAAAAATTATTAATAAATTTGATTTTTGAACTGGACGATAAAACAAAGGACAAAATGTTGTTCAATGCTCAAAAAAGTGTACTTTGTGCAAAAAAGAAGACATTTAAGGAAGAAAAAAAGAAACTTATTGTTAAAACTCTCATAGAAGTCGCCGTGGTCTAGTAGGTAGTGTGTTGGCTTATTAGACGAAAGGCCCGAGTTCGAATCCCAGGTCAGACATCAAAACGAAATATGAAAAAAAATATTTCTTTGGCGACTTCCTCTCAGCAGATTTCTGGCAAAAACTCTGAGAGTAAAAATTGCCATGAAAAGCTTCTCAAAAAAAATTTGTCGTTCGGAGTCGACTTTAAACTGTAGGTCCCGCCACTCATGTATGATATTAACGCACACAACACGAGTGGTGTGAGAAGCTAGGACGTTGTACAATGGGTCAATTCGACCTCCGGGTACTGTACTTGTCACAGTTGACAAGTACACGTCCTCTAACCTAACCTAACTCTCATTCTCTCTCTCTCACCCATTCAATGCATCAGCCATTTTTATGATTAGGTTTATTTGCGCATAATATGATTTAATGTTGCATTTACGAACATTTGACAGCTGCAGTGCTGCTATAGACTGAAGCAAGGCAAATTCAATATGAATTCGCTTTGGACTGAAGTAAAATTGCAAAATTCGAATCTGTATAGCATAATTTTAAATATTTTTAATCAATCTGGCATCTCTATGATTATTTGGTTACTTTGTCTGTTTACATTCAGTTGTTGATAAAATACAAGGATAGTGGAATTTTTCTCATTTACATACTTTTGGTCACAGAATACACCTTTTGGTGTGATTAACCATTTCCAAATTGAAAGATATCCTGTAAAGGTTTTGCCTATTGAAATGATTTGTAACATACATAAAAGAATTATATATTAAATAACAAAATGTTTAACAAATTCGCTCTAATACGTAGTGAGTGCCAGCAAAATATTTACTTTATACTGTTGGTGTCTGCAGTTGTACTGAGTGGTCTCTCACTGTATAATATTATTTGTAAATCTCAACGTCTGAAAAACGATTTCCGGAGTTTTGATCGCATATCGTTAGATTTGAACGATATTCCGGAGGTAAGATTGCCGAAAAATGCTGACAGTTGTAAAATTCGTCGAACGAATTGTTCAATTTGGAGCTGCATAGATCCCTACAGATGTGGACATGATCGCATTAGTATTTATGTCTATCCTTTAGTAGAATATGTTGATTTGAATACTGGCGAGGAGGCAGCACCACTAACACAAGAGTTTTACCAAATGTTGCAAACCATTGTTAAGAGCCCTTATTACACTTCTAACCCAAATGAGGCTTGCCTCTTTGTACCGAGTATTGACATGACAAATCAAAATAATATTAATATTGATTTGGTCAACAAGGCGCTTGCATCGCTTGAATACTGGAATGATGGTAAAAATCATGTTCTATTCAATATGCTGCCTGGATCGTATCCAAACTTTAATACTGTCATAGATGCAAATACAGATCATGCGGTGATAGTGGGTGGTGGTTTTGATTCATGGACATATAGGCGTGGTTTTGATGTTTCGATACCAGTGTGGAGTCCATTACTGCGTAACTATCCAAAAAGCATAGTTGCAGAGTCCCGTGAATATTTGTTGGTAGTAGCGCAACTTAATATTTTGCCAAAGTTATTATGGGTTTTGCGCAGTTTGTCAGATGAACATCCAAATGATATCTTACTATTGAAACAATGTGGCAGCAAAGCAATTCGAACGGAACGGTGTTTTTCAGAAGGAGAACAGATTAAACTGGAATATCCAAGAGTTTTGATGAAAGGTACATTCTGTTTGTTGGGTGTCGGCGTAAGATTGGGTCAACCGGATCTGTTAGAAATGTTGGCAACTAATTGTATACCAGTTATATCTGTAGATAACTATATTTTACCATTTGATGATGTAATCGACTGGTCTTTAGCTTCTATTCGAATTAGAGAATCAGATTTACATCTTGTCATCGAACGATTAAAACACATTTCACTTGATAAAATCGAAGAGATGAGACGACATGGGCGTTTGTTTTATAACAATTATTTTAATACCGTCAGCACAATAACAATCACAACGTTGGAATATTTACAATCTCGCATTTTTCCATACGGCGAAAAGAATAAAAAGCACTGGAACTTTATTGACAGCACTAACTCCGTTGCTTTAAATCCACTATTCTTATCGCGTGTCGTAAATCGTTCAGATGGATTTACGGCCGTTATATTAACATACGATCGGGTGGAAAGTCTTTTTATATTAATAGAAAAGTTGTCTTTAGTACCATCACTACATGCTATATTAGTAATTTGGAACAACCAACAAAAGTCACCGCCTTTACGTAAGTTTAGGCGATAGTAATTCAATTATCAGAGTAATAATTTTTATATATTTTCAGTTTCCAGTTTCCCGGCGATTTCTAAACCAATAAAAATAATACAAACTCGATATAATAGATTGTCCAATCGATTTTTTCCCTACAAAGATATAGAAACCGAAGCCATATTGACAATTGATGATGACATTAATATGTTAACAGAAGATGAAGTAGAATTTGGGTAATAATATATATACATATATATATATATACTTATATATTTCCAATATCAAACATTATTATAATTTAATTTTATTTGATAGCGTTCATCTTAAATTATTTTATATTATTTATTTAGGTTTTTGATGAAAATCTACCGATTTGAAAAAGATTGTTTTATAGACAAAAGTACGATAAAATTGCTCAAATTTGTTTAAGATATGTTTTAAAAATAGCGTCACTATATTTCAATATTTTCTCTTCAAGTTACAATTGAAATAATTTATTCAAATCAATTTTCGTCACAAACCATATTACATATTAATAAATACTATATTTAATATGAAAATTATCTAAATTTCATATTTTTAGTTATGAAGTGTGGCGTGAATTTCCTGATAGAATAGTGGGTTTTCCCAGCAGGTTGCACGTATGGGAAAATTTAACTTCACGTTGGCGTTACGAATCCGAATGGACGAATCAAATCTCCATGGTATTGACAGGCGCAGCATTCCACCATAAATATTGGAGTCACATGTATACATATCGAATGCCATATGTAATAAGAGAAATTGTTGATAGTCGTATGAATTGTGAGGATATTGCCATGAACTTTTTAGTTTCTAATGTTACTAATAAGCCACCGATAAAAGTAACTCCTCGTAAAAAGTTTAAATGTCCTGAATGTGCCAATAATGAAATGTTATCGGCTGATTTAAATCATATGCGAGAACGTTCACGGTGCATAGACGAATTTTCACATATCTATGGAAGAATGCCGCTAAGGAGTATAGAATTTAGGGCGGATCCAGTTCTTTTTAAAGATAATTTCCCAGAAAAGTTAAAAAGGTTCAGTGACATGGGAACTTTGTAATCTAAAAAATTAACTGAATGTTTAATGATGGAACTCAGAATTGTTACAGCTTGTAAAATTTTCCGGATCTAAATGTGTATTTAAATACAATTTATACAATGTTCATCAAGAGAAAGCGTAAGAAATAAATTAAATTTTAGAGATGTATATACAATTTGTAGTTTTATTTGGTCCGTATTTGGCTAATATTTTTCTAATCCTTTGTGCACTTAGATTATGTGTATATAAATATAATTTCTTGAAAAAATTTTGTGGCATTAGTATTAACATTTTGGAAAATATTTTACCACAAAGTATTTTGTGAGATTGTACGGCTGGCAGCCCTGGCATCACAAATATCTGGCATCTTTGCATTTCATCATTTTAATTACAAAAGTAACGGCTTTACTCTTCAACCAAAGTAGATGCGCATCTTCATTTATTTAATCAAGTTTTGTTTAAATGAAGGTACTTTAAAAATGTCGGGTGAAGTTTTACAATTATATGTATCCGAACAATTGCATAAATTTCGTTTTGGACAAAGGTGTTGTATGAAGTTATTAGGTTTCTTATTTTCTTTGGAGCGTCAACATTTTCTTAAATCTGCAAATGATCTAAGTCTACACATGCGCACGTATGTATATGATGGACAGGAGATTGTGATTGTGTTCAAAGATAGCTGTCATCATGTGGTAACCGATCCGTTTAGTTTAAAAGTACATTCAGATTGCTTAAAGGAGTTGTATTCTTTGCATTGTGGAATCGATTTTAATGGATATCAAAGAGAGGTACTTAGTAACTCCTCAGTGGAACACGCCAGTTCAAGAACTGCACCGCCTGCTGTTCCTCCACATAGGTTTTCCCTAGGACCTCTAAAGCAATCAATTGCGCGCTCTAACCCTTACATTCAGCAGAGTGATCAAGGCAGTTATTTTGATACATGTAAAGAGATAATTTTAAGTAATTTGGTGACACATCGAGTGCTGATAATTAACGGGGGACCAAGGTGTAATATGTCCACTATCATTCCGCCATATATAATCAATAAATGTGCTGAAGAAAAAATTCATTGCAAAATAATTTGCGTCGAAAGGGAACAACTAGTTGCGATCTATAACAGTGAACTTGTAGCTGAGCGGTTTCAGGAAAAGGTTGGAGAAACAGTTGCATATCAAATTCAACTGCAGAGTCGAATTAGCGACTCGTCAAACTTGGTATATACCACGGCGTTTTTTCTACTCCGAGTGTTAATGGGACAATCAATAGTCGATAGTTTTCGGCATATTTCGCATGTTATCGTTGTGGATGTTCATTTCCATGAAGCCTATGCTGATCTGCTGTTACGAGAACTTAAGGAGGCTCTCAAGTATCATCCGCACTTAAAAGTAATATTACTCTCTAGTTCGTCAAAAAACTATGAATTTCTAAATTACTTTGGCGAGGGTAAGGAATTGTTTATGCCAAATGCCGAAAACGGTAATATGTTAAGAAAGGCTCAGGTTTTATATTTAGACGATATTTGTAAACATTTATCTGAGAATCGAATTTCAACCCATTTTACGAAAACCTTTTACGCACTGCCTGTTAGAAATGGGGGAGAAAACAATAATAACAAACATTTGGACAAGTGTCTAGGCGCCTACGAGAGATTCGGATCAGATCACTGTTTCGAATCACTTCTCTACATGTTTACCGGTGAATGTTGTGATATAAATTATCGTCATTCGATTACTGGGAGAACAGCTATTATTATAGCATCAATACAGGGGAATTTTAGTCACGTGCAAACACTTTTACAGCTAAATGCCAATCCTCGGGTTAATGATTATCAAGGAACAAATGCTCTAACAGCTGCTTTATCCATGGGTCATAAAGATTGTGTTGACATTTTACAAATTTCACAGTATGAACAATCAATCATGCCACTTCGAGGATCAAATAAGGACTATATCGATTATTATCTCATTATTGATATTATACAAATGATAAATACCAATGCCACTTGGAAGCCAGGTAATTACAATTTTTATAAATTCATGTTAAATTTGTTAAAATATGTCGTCTTATTGTTTTCTTTACTTGTTCAAGGTAATGTTATTGTATTCTTACCGTCATACCAACATTTAGTTAAACTTAACTACATAATACTGAAACAAAAAATATTGGGGAACATATCGGAGAAATTGATGGTATTCCTATTGCATAATCAAATAGAAAAATCGGATTTGGATATTATTATTCAACGATCATCAAGTTTTATGAAATTGATATTAGCGACAGAAGTAGCGGAAAGTTTAACATGTTTCGACGATATTAAATATGTTATCGATACTGCCCGTAATTATCGCTTAATTTATAATTATCAAAATATGTGCAAAGAATACGTTTATGAATGGTCGTCGAAATGTAGTGCAGAGAATCGGACAATGATCAGAAGCAGTAAAACAGAAGGCAAGTATTTTGTTTTGTTGTTGTGTTTAAAGAACGGAAAACAATATGACCTCTTTTACAAATTATACAGATATTTTCTGTTTTCGTTTGATAACGAAAAGTATATACAATCAATTATCTGAATTACCAACTCCCGAAATGTTAAACATTTATTTGGATCGAGTTTGTCTTTCGGTCAAGTTGTTGTCGCCAAACAATATGGTATCAGAATATTTGCAAGACACGATTGTTAAGCCTCCATTTCTACACATACACCGAACGGTTGAACTCCTAAAAAAAATAAATGTATTTACAGAACTTGAAGATATGACATGGCTTGGCTGTCGTCTAATTGATGTACCAGTAGAATGTTATTTAGGCAAAATCTTAGTATTCGCTATATTATTGCAGTGCTTGGATCCGATTCTAACAATAGTTGGTTTTATGTCAACCTTAGATCCCTTTGAGTTATGTCATTATGTTAATGATATAACAGATCCATATAGAAATATGATATGCCTTAAAATTAAAGAAGAAAAAGAACGTCTATCGGAAGGTATTTTGTCTGATCATTTAGTGTACCTTCGTCTATACCAAGAATGGCAGAATGATTTTCGAGATGAAGACAACAGTCCAGAACTTAATGAATATCATTTTACTTTAAGTGGCTTATTAGAGCAAGTATGTAATGTTCGCACACAATTGGTAGGATCCTTGAGGTCATCACAATTAATACATAGTAAAGGAAATCTAAGCATGCATTACATCAATCTTAAGTCAAACTCTTGGCCTGTAATTAAAGCAGCTCTTGTAGGTGGAATGTATCCCAACATATGTGCCGTTGATTTTAATATAAATCGTATTAAATCACCCTGTAGAAGAGAAATTGTCTTGCACCCACATTCAGTGTTAAGATCTATCGAACTGGACTCGATGAGCTCACTGAACTTTAATTCACCTTGGATAATATATGGAAAAGAGAAGAACGCTTACAACTGTAATAGTGTCGAATGTAATACAAACGTCACTCCAATAACTGTTGCTCTATTTGCAGGTAAATCTTAAAAGATGCATATGAATTCTTTTTTCCAACAATTAAAAGTTATATAATGTATATTCCTCAGGGCCTACGAAATTGTCCTCTTCAAATTTACAGATTATTGTAAATCAGCAAGAATCCCCAATTCCTCTTTCCTTTCTTCACATCGACGACTGGATTACCTTTGCTGTCGATTACAAAGAGGCACAGTTGCTATTGAAAACGCGACAAAATTTTTTTAGCATCTACGAAAATTATTTACAAAATTGTGGTTTTTTGGAAAATCACAAACGGCCTCATATCGTTTTAAATCAAAATGTTAAATTGTTTGACTGTATAGAAAAACTTTTAACACAAGAAGATATTATAAGTGGCTTTAGTCAACCGGAAAAGATCGGACTAAGACCAAAAGCATTGCCAAATCAATTCATGATGAGACATAATGCATTTTTATTAATAACTAACCACTGTTATAAAACTTCTAAAAACAAACAATTGTTTAAGCAATTTTTTATGATTTGTAAACAAGAATCAAATGACGGAAATACAAGTGCGTACTGCAATAATGAATGGTATCATGTATTAAAGGAAATAATTCCTCCTCGACTTGCTGAAAATAAGTTAACGTTTGTAATCTCGTTTTCATTAAATCCAGACTTTTTACGAAGAGTTTATGTGGCTGAATGGCGAAATGGAATACTCAAATTGCACTTGTGTTTCAAAACTGACATAAGTTTGCACGATGTCTTGTAAGTTTTTATATTTTTCAGTAACTAACACAAAACTGTATGCAGTTATCTTAATGATAAAAAACAGTTTGAGAAATATTTTTTTTTTAATAAACAATCATAATATTAGATGCAATTATTAATTCCTTTCAGAAATCATGTGCCAGTTAAAAGTTCATTTTCGTTAGCGGTAAACAGCAAGCGAACAACATTTCAAGTGGACAATACTACCGGAGAGTTTTTTGTTAATTTATTTGCAGCTCATAACAGTTGGATACACTCCTAATTACAAAAATTGGGACAGCCGTTTCTCTTGTCTATTTTAAGATAAACACTATAATAGCCCGTAAGCAAAGGATTATAATGGATAAAAAACATAAGTTATCACTTTAAGTTTAATTATCGAAAAGTGTAAATCTTCCTATATACAATAAATATATAGATATTTATATATATAATATAAATATGAACATATTTCTGATGCCATTATATTAACCTCTTCACGCCCTTGGCCACATATGTATGTGGACGTTCAACTTTTTTATAATTATAGTAATAATAAAAAGAACAAAAATTTGATAACTACATATTTATTGACTACCGAATCCTCAACAAAAGAAGTAAACATTTTAACGTTTGTCTGCCTGCACTGATCATATTATTTCCGATGCATAGTTAGATACATAAAAAAGTGAAATAATTTTTCGACAATCTGTTTTATTGGATTATATCAAGAAATCGTTAAAATATGAAAAACTAATATAAGATATATTTAATATAATAAGTTTTACCACCACCACCTAAAAAATCTAACCTAAAAGCTGGACTAAAGTTAATCCTTCCATTAGACTGGATGGTATATCATCATCCTAAATACAAAGAACTGAGAAATCCCCCCAGATGTCACAACAAAAATTGTGTAATACGAACACGCAACATTTATGAGAAATATGAAGAATATATGAATATACCTGATATGCCCGGAATGTATGACATCATTTCACACATAAATTACCATTAACGCTCAGTGGCGACAAATGTGGACGTTATTCCTTTTTTAGAATTTTCATAGTTTTCCATTTTTTTTTTGCTTTTTGATTTCAATTAAAATAAAATTAATTAATTTAAAAAGAAAACAAAATTTAATCATTTTTTGTCCCCGTAAAAAATCGTTCCTGAAGAGGTTAAACTTATAGAAAAAATTGCGATATCTTTCATTCAAAATGAATGTCTTTTTTTTAATTTTCCAGAAAAAAATTATCTTGAGCATAAGATATGATATAGTTTCTTGAAACTAGTAAATGGAGTAAAAAACTGTTTTGATTAATTTAAAAATAATATAAAGGAAAATAAATTGGCGAAAAAAGTTTAGGTTTCTTGGTCTTTTTTATTTGGATTTTTTAATAAATACATACGTTAAATATTTAATTTCATTACATATAATATAAAAAATGTTTTATACTATAGCAATAGCTGATGATGAATTGCTTATTTTTATATTTTAAGAGTTTTTGAGTCGTTAGTATTAGTATCTTCAATGATCTTTAATGCTTGATTTTGTTGTTCATTAGTAAAGTTTGAAACGCTAACTACATCAACATTGAATGACGAATTTCTTCGTGCAACAGAGTAATTTTCAGGTTTCTGGACTAGATTTTGATTTAATGCAACATCATGAGCTTCCTATAAGTTTAAATGTTATGATAAAATTGTGGTTGTATATAGTAAATTTTTAGATACCTACAGCACTATTTAAGTAAAATGGCTCCATCGTATGGTTTTGCATTATTTGATAACCATCTTCATTCATTAATTCCCCAATTGGTGTGTTATTGGTTGACGTGACTGACGGCGAATTCTAAAATTAAAGTTTTTCATATTAAAACATCATTTCGAGAAATAATCTTGTTATATATTACATTTTGTTCAAAGTACTCTGCAAATATTGATTCATATCTTTGTCGGATAGTGTCTACGACATCCAAGAGATTTTTAGCGTCCATAGCGAGGACATGAGCAGCAGAAAGCATACCTCTTTTTATTTGTCAAAAATTTAAGATAAAAATTGTATTTAAAGATAAGATCAATATGTAAAAGAACCAATACCTACTTCTTATATTCTACATCCAATGTTGTATCACAATATTGTTGGGCTAATTTCATAGCTGTTACCAATTCATGCATGTCTTTTGGCAATACTTTATGTGCCATTTCTACTTCTCTGTAGTGAATAAATGAAAATTTTACTTTTAATTTTAATAATAAAATGTGAAAATTAAAAAAAGATAACCATTAATGTCGTGGTTTATTATATTAAAGTGTTCCTACTGAAAGGGAAGAATAAATGGAGTAAAGTATTCTTTGAAAAAAAAAAAAAAATAATTTCATTCGATACAAGGCGAACTTCATAAGGTGATAACAGTATTACAAGAACTCAATATTGCTTCTTTTTATCCCCACTTTTGTTAAGTTTAGTGACATAAAAGTTTATTTTTTGGATTTAAATTAAAAAAAAAAATTATAGTATGTATATATAATAATAATATAATAAATGGGTAAACAAGGTAAACACAAACAAAATGGGCTGGTATCTCCACCTTGTACGCACAAAAGGCAATTTTTAAAAGGAGAATTAAAGGAAGTTTTCAGTAAGACTTTCATAATGTGAAAATACATTTTTACAATCGAAATACATACATATGTATTTTAGGATTAGTAATACTGAACATGCAGTTAAATAATTATAAACAAATAATATGAATAAAATTACAGGACTTAAATAAAAATGCAGCAATGTAGAAATAAAAATAAATTTTGCATACATGATTTTTAGAAATAAATTTTAATTTATTTTTTGCTTTGCTTTATGTTTCAGCTTGAAGTTAGTGGGTATAAAACTCTTACTTGTATGCTTCCGCTGGAATCAATGGCGATAAATGATCTACCGATTGCAAGAGTTTCCTTAATTCAAATCCAATATTTTTAACTAATTCCAGGTAATTGTGGTTTTTATTTTCGCCTACCTCTTGCGAGAGCGTAATAATAGCTTTAACAACATTTTTGGTAGCCATATACACATTGTCCTTGTTGCGATTAAAACTTGGTCGAAGATTGTTTTTTTGCGTATCTGATATTTGCCTAGCTGCAGAAGAAATGTCAGCCAGGGTGGAATGTGTTCCGGCAGCTAATGCAGTCATATTTTGTGTGTTTATTTTTGCATTTAAAGCAGCGCTATAGTTTTGGGAATCATTAACGTTACATAAATTTAAGCCCTCACAAGCTGAGTTGTTTGACGAAGCAAATTGATGATGATTGTGTGTATCTATGTCCTGACCCACAGATGTTTTTCGAGATTTCTGTATTAAACAATAACAAAAAACAAAAACAAAAAAAAAAAACAAAATACATTAAAATATCTTGGTTAGCAAATTAAGGGATATTATTTTAAAATAATAATTATATTAACAAAAAAAAAAAAAAAAAAAAAGAATTGAAAAATAAAAACGTTCTAGGAACGCAAATCTAATTGATATACTTAATTCAAATAAAATTGAATATAAAAAATCAAAAAATTATAACGTGCGAATCAAGAGTGATTAAATTTTCAAACCTCCGCCATCACGTGCAACATTGATTTACTGTTATTGACTTCAGTACTGAATGCCTTTCCCGTTGTGTCTTTCACTGAACCTTTAATGGAAGACTGCTCAGTTGATAATTTCATGCTCTGAAACATAATTCTTTGCTCTGGATTGGGATATCCAAACCCATTGCTCGGAGTCATCGGCATGTATGTTTGGCCTATCACGGTAGGACAATTTTTCAAATTCACAGTCGGGCAAACATCATATATTTCTTCTTCAAAAGTTTTGTATTCAGGAGAATTTTTCATATGATTTTTAAAAGCTAAAAAAGATGAATACGCTTCTAGACTTCCCGAACGCGAATATGATTTCGAAAAGTCTCTGTTGTGGGCCGAACGCTCTAGACTCGCGCTACGAGGAACACATTTGCGAATTGGATTTACGGGATTAATGAAAGATTTGTTACGTTCCAACGAACCGCCTATTGAGCGACTGCAGTTGCCTTTGTTAAAATGCGGAACTAATATGTTGCGTTCCAGGCTTCCACAAACTGAGTTTACTTGCATGTTGATGGGTGTATTGCGTCCAAAGTCATATATAAGCTGTGTTCTGTCTTCATTACCTAAACTAGTTGAATTACCGGTCGGCAGTGATTGTAAAGAACTGTCAAAATCTGTACTAATATAAGAAAAATGATGAGCTGTAAAACGTGGATCTAAAGATCCTTGACGTGGACTATCACTTTGCAATGCATATTGAGTCATAGGACAAACATTAGCAAACTTGGGTATTGATGTTCCTGTCATTTTATCAACTGACGCAGCAACCATCTGACTTTGACTATGCGTTGGAACCTGTGCTTGTACTTGCGCTTGCGAATGTAATTTTAATTCGTTAAAGTTTACATTAGCTTTATTCTGCTGCAGTTTTTGCAAAACAGTTGCCTTTTCTTCTCTTGTTATTGTGTTATCTAATTTCAAAAATTCCGATACAGGAAGTTTTTTTGTCTTTAGAGCTAAATCGTTATTAATTGTCTTAGTTGTATCTACATCAACTGCTAAAGTATTAAATACCGAGGCTGGTGTTGTATATGCCGCTGGGTTAATAATTCGATTCTCATTCTCCTTCATTAAGCGCGCTAATACTTCTGGATTTTGTGCTATTATGTACGTTTGGGGACTATAAGCACTTTTGTCATTTGTCATCTTCGCGTTTTCTAAAATAAGCAAATTTATATGGATATTACCAATTATGATAATTATAATTAAACAATTCTAACAAACCTCCTAAACTTTGTGGAATTTTAGATGGTTTAGTTGGCGGCAGATCAATATCATCATTGTTGCTCATAATCATTGAGAGAACTCTGGCATTTTCTTTATTCATACTATCAAAACCGTTGGTACGTTCTTCTATTAATATTTCACTATAAAATTTATAAAATTATAGAAAATAATCGGAACAAAACTCTAATTAACTTACTATAAAGTTTCTTTGATTCTTTTGAAATTCGGTCGTTTAGATGGCTCATATGTCCAACATTGTGATAATAATGAGTATAATCTGGGAGGACAATTATTTGGAAATGGCAATCGCTCCCCATTTTCAAGTTTAGTAATTATATCACTATTTTTTATGCCTTGAAATGGTTTCACGCCCAGCATTAAGATTTCCCAAGCGCATACACCTTACAATAAAACAAATACTTTTTTAATTACAAGTCGTTTATAGAATAACAGTAAAAAACTTACCAAACATCCAGACGTCACTGGCTATTGTAAACCGGCGAAAATTAATGGACTCTGGAGCCATCCATTTAATAGGCAACATGCACATACTAGAGTGATAGTACGACTGTTCTGATACCCAACGAGACAGTCCAAAATCTGCCAACTGTAAATAAAAATGATAAAGTTAAATTTTATACTTTGCAAATATTTATAGTGATTTGATTTTGTACCTTTATACAAGTAGGTGAACTGACTAAAACATTGCGGGCAGCTATATCTCTGTGAACAAATTTTTTCGATTCTAAATAGCTAAGAGCAGTTGAGAGCTGATAACAGTAAAGCAATAGTGTTTCCCTCCTCAATCTAATGTGTACGATAAAATAAATTTAGTTTTATTCAATAATATAGTACAAATAAAATAAATGTGGTTATACTTCTCAGCATTTGATTTTAGGTATGCTCTAAGTTCACCGTGTTCCGCTAATTCCATTACTATCCAAACAGGTGAGTCACTACAAATACCGATTAGTCGTATTATGTGAGGATGCTCAAATTTTTGCATTACATCTGGGAAATATGATACAAGAAAATATTTATTGTAACTAACTAACAAATTTAAGATCTTAGTTTCTTACAAGCTTCTTCTAGAAATCGTTCCATTTTTTCTGGATCGTCGTTCGCTTTGCATGTCTTTACTGCTACCTGAATAATAGTCGAGTTGCACATTTCTATTTTATCAATCTTCGAACCACATTTATATTTTGTATTGTAAGTTCCTATATAAACATCACCGAATTGCCCAACACCAATTGTATTCTTCAGAGTGATTTCAGATCGATCCAGTTCATAATTTCGCACTATAATATTGTATTTAATATGTATATATATGTAAATATAATATGCATATACATAATATCGACGCCTCCGTTCTATAACATTCTAAGTCGAAAAAGTGTGTTTTGAGTTATGAGCTCTCAAAGTTTGCACGCGCCATACGACTATATGTGTATTCTAAATAGATTTTTCCCTATAACTTCGGAACGGATCGGCGCATCTTAACCAAATTTTGATAGTATTTAAGTTAGAGAACGTAGAATTTGAAAATGCAAGAACATTGAAAACGTTCTAAGTACACTTAGAACGTTATAGAATGGAGGCGTCGATATGTACACAGAATTGTATGTACATAGACTTTTCTTTCACTAATTTTTATGTTTTTTTTCCAATAATTTCTACGTTATATTTTTTCATATCCGATTTTGCTTCAAACATTCTTAATTGTAAACGCCTTTAACAACGCTAATTTTATAATAATCAGCGTGAAAAAGTCTTCATACAGTGGTGCATCTACATATAGTGGTGTATGTAGACTTTTTTCTTTGATCGTATATTATATATAGTAATACATTATGAATTGCTTATTTATTATTACCTGCCGGAGTAGAATAGTCACCTTCATCATCTGCTAGACCGAGCTCAGCATAGTCTTCGCTCAGTTTGGGTTTAGAGTTTTCATCCGTTTTATCGGATGTTGACTCACCATTGCTTATTTGTAATGTTGATATAGGGATTGTTGTATCGTTTACTTTATCATTTCTCGGATTACTAATTGGATTCCAAAGCGTGCAGACTTGATTTTTACTTATTAACAGACAGTATCCTTCAATAAGATCTGCAATGCTGGTTGCCGTCTACATAACAATTAAAAAATGTCTTATTCATTTCGGCATTATTATATATATTCATTTAATAACTTACATTGTAGCCATTACAGGTTATAACCAAATCTTCATCATTGCTCGATGTTGTAATTCTAACTTGAGTCTTCATTTCGCGGCATCTGCATGTTCGCGTTTGTTGATTTGTGACATCATCGCTCGTTGATATTATAGGCTTAAGGCTCGTTTCATTGTTGGAATGTAAGTCATCTTTGGGTAAAAATAGTGTCGTTATTCGATCTATGTCTTTAAAAGTGGCCACTTGTATCATGTTTGCTTGTGGGTGAGTTTGATATGAAAGACCTATTTAAGAATAAAATAACATGATTGTTGTTCTCCGTACAAATTAAAATTTTTGAGTTACCTATTTTGGGTCCAACATACAGATATCCTGATATATTCCATGAAGAACTCAAAGTAACAGAGAATTTTTCGTACTCCGTCTCATAGAATTTATTTAGTATATCAAAGTACCTTAAAACATTTTTGTTGCATATGTATGTATATTTTTAATATTTTAAAACGTTTGTGATTATTTCTTGAATTTGAGGTACTTACTTGTTTATATACTCGATATCTGTCAGTTGGTAAATCTTTTTATATGTTGTAAGTATCACTTTTTTCAGATTCTTTGGCTTTGTAGAAGATATCACAGTTTTTGGTAGGAAATGGTGAAAACCAACTTCCTTGTCAATATGTTCGACATGTTGCTGTTTTTTATCTGGTATTGTACACGTAGCATTACGAAAATAGTGCAACATACTTAGACAACAAAGTTGTATTGCACTATCAAAATCTATACTTGTTGAATTCGACTGTATGAAATCTTGTTTTACCTTCAAAGGTATTGGAATAGAGTACGCATTTTTATATCTATGACTCAAAAATTGTCAAATGGTGTAGTAGTTCGATCACTTACCTGATCGAAATAAAAATAACATGTGATTTTATCTTCATTATAAAGTTCTCTGAGGCTGTGTGGCAAGTAACGTATTCGTAGTTCAGGTCTCCAAACACTTAGCTTATCGTTGACATTTAAAGCTGGCGGTGTACTTTGCAGTCTTTGTTTAGGGCACTCAGTATTTGGACAGGTCGAATTCCATATATGTTCAAGAAGTTTTTGTATTTTCGTAGTCTTATTCATCCACAAAGTTTCTTTTGTTACCATGTTTTGTAAACGCAGAGCATAATACTGGGGATTCGGCTTCTGGCCAGATGGTACCATTGCAACTGTCTTTTCAATAATATCTTGAACAGAGTCACTGTGCTCATCCACATTGACAGCATGATGTAAATTATTTGGCCAGTAAACGTTTAAATTAAATAGTTTTGGTGATGAATTTCCTACAAATTTAATTTATTTATCGATATACTTATATGCAAATAAAATTTGGATGGAGTATTTACCTTGATTTAAAGTATGATTTTTGTTTAAGATCAGAGACATGCTTTTACTGTTCTTATCCTATGTATATAATCCCCCTTCGTTAAACTTTGAGCCTTAAGTTAATTTTTCAAATCATTAGTGTATACACCAATGCGCTTGCTTAACCTGGGAAGGAAAATAATTTCACTTATTTGATTAGTGGTTTCTTGATATTGGCAAAGAGTTACACGGCAACTAACAAAAATAAGAGATTTTATTATTTTCCCTACCTACACTAAATAATACATCAGTTTACTTATAATAATAATAATAATAATAACGTACGTTATAACAGCGTTAATACTGAATTTTAGCCATTTATGCGTTTTCTATGGGTTTTAAGAACATATTAAATAATAAATCGATTGAAAAACTACAATATTGAACTGTATCTGATAAAATATAAAAATCACCGTCTTATTTGAATATGAACAAATTTTACTAAATTGTTATTACTTTTTCCTTTATGACGTTATTGTTCCTTAAATATAATTTCATTTCAATGTTTTATATTAAAACAATATAAAAATAACGCTTATATATAACACACACTTGCCTTTATAAATTCGATAAGAAAATTTAATGGAAAAAATATAGACAGCTTGCTGGCCGATTTTTATAGCCATTCAGGAAGAACATTTACATAAATGACCAGAAATTAAAACATTCTGTAATAACACATTTTTAACATTTTATTTTTGCTACTTAAGGCGTTATATATAATTGAGAACAATGTTCCATCTAAAGGAAAAATATGTTTTCTACAGGGAGTAAAATGATTTTCAATTGTTCGGTCATACAAGCACTCACACAAAACACATTGATAATTGTCTCAATAAATTTGAATACACATAGCTATTGCAGAAATTTATTTACTTTCTTAAGACGATTATTATTTCGTAAATATATTTATTTTGCAATAAAAAAAAGTAAGAAAACAACAACCACCTCCGCAAAAATATATATCAATCAATTTTTTACTTTCGTCTAGACGCACCTCGAAAAATATTGTGGTGGTGAATTTGTTTATGTCATTCGCCAACACTGCAACAGTGTTGTCAAATTTATTCAGTTATTTTTTCGATTCGGCGTTAACTATTTGTTCTCCTACGCAACGCATAAAGTTGGATAACCTTTTATTTTTGAATTGCGTTGATTACAGCTATCAGATGGTTTATTTTGTTTTATTCTCCAGGTGTTATATGTTGTATGTAGGCAAACTAAATATACGTCAAAGTGCTGACTGTGTTAACTTGATACGTTGTTACTTTACTGTCAGTTGAAAAAGTCAAAGTACAATGTTCAATATTCCCTTTCAATATTTTCACAAATAGCTTGCTAAAATTTAATCAGATTGATAGCTATGACATAGGTTTCACGCAATATAAAGATTAGCTTTCTATCAATTTTTAATTTTAAGATGTCTTCGTCAAGCAAACAACAAAAAATTACAATGGCAGAATTTCTTAAAAACCGGTTCACAAATATCAGATGCAATGCTTTCAATATTTAACACACTCACTCACTCAAGTTTTTACTAATACATACATACATACATAATTGGCCATTACAACCCTTCAGTCAGGATTACGGCCTAGTTTTCACACCACTCATGTTGTGTGCCTTAATTTTATACTTGAGTGGCGGGACCCACAGTTTAACGTCGACTCCGAACGGCAAATTTTTGAGAAATTTTTCATGGCAATTTTATTTACTCTCAGAATTTATGCCAGAAATCTGCTGAGAGGAAGTCACCGAAGAAATATTTTTTTTTTCACATTTCGTTTTGACGTCTGGCCTGGGGCTCGAACCCGGGCTTTACATCTAATAAGCGAATACACTACCTACAAGACTACGGCGACTACATTTTTTACTAATACGCTCATAAATACACAAATTGAAACGAAATAGATAATAAAGTGTACTTTCATTCAAGTGTTTAAATTTTCGTTCAACACAATAGCTGTATGCAGCCTACAGCACAACTATCAATTTCATTGAATTTTGGCAAGAAGCAATGTGTTGAAATTATTTGTATCAACCTTAAATGAAAGAAATATCAAAAATTCAAGGGACCACCTTACCCAGAGCCACTAGCGTGTTTATTTACGTGTTTAAATAAAACTATGGTTTCTAAATTTTCTTTTAAAGCCATTTAATTCTTATATAATAAGTTGGAATTCAAAGACAAATACTAAAGCAATTTGATTTAAACATGATTTAATAGATTGTTAATTTGCATTTGGGAAAAACTTTAGCTCAATTTTTAAGAAGACATGCATAGTAAATACTACAAGGATTTCAAATCTTATTTAATATAAATAGCTAATATATAAGAAAATATGCCTGAAATAAAATGATAAAAAAAAAAAACAAAACAAAATTAGTAAATTAATAAAAATAAAAAATATGTACCTACATATACATACATATGTACGTATGTATCTACGTATAATACATACATTAGTTTCATCTTATTGCTATATACAGTCACATGTAGTACTACTTTATATTATGTGTATACTTTTCGCTTAAAACCGTCTATTTCTCTCAATATTTGTTTTCTATAAGTGTTATTATAAATATAAACTTAATTCATTATTAGTTTAATTAATGTTATTTTTATTACTTTAATGTTGTACTCAGGACTACAATTATAAACAACCATTGAGGTAATATTGTTAAGCTCTACGTTCCATAAATAAAAAAATTAAATTAAAAATATTTTATATTTTATAATATTTATACGTTATTTTATTGTTTATACGTATGTATGTATGTATTTCAAAAATTTAAAAAAAAAATGTACAGGTTCGTATGTACAGACATGGCTAATTACTATAAAGAATAAACATACTAATAGGTAATAAAAAAAGAAGAAACATTTTGTGATTTGTTTTGACAATGACTAGATTCAATATACAAATATGTATACACCACACACACACATACATATATAAGTTTTAAACTTATGCATGTCAATATGTACATATGTACGTACAAATAGAGTCCTACGAAAATCTTTCCTTTAAGAGTACGGTAACATACTTTCCATATAAGTCCACCGATAAATAGAATATATTGTAGATATGAAAATTGTTCAAAAATAAAATAACAGGTGCATTAATAAATAACAATCAAAAAAGTAAAAATGAAACTCTTGTTCGGCGCGTATCGCCTTTGGCTCTTCGAGCCATCCCGTAATGTCACATACTGCCTTCGGTACTATTACTTGTACCCTTTGAATCCATGGCACCGCCACTACAATCATCGGCACCCATGCTGCCAGCTGTAATGCCTCCGGTAACACTATTAAAGTCCAAGTTGTACTACAACGAATGAAATGAAATAATGTCTTCAAGCATATCATCTTTGGTTATACAAAAGTAAAACTTTAAATTGTAGCGTTTTTTTTTTTTTTTTTTTGCTTTAACTTGTTCATAAATAATTTATTGATAGTATGTATGTATTGTATTGAAATTTGAAATTGTGATTAAAGCATTCGGTTTATTTGAATTCTATTCTAAATAGGAGAATGTTTCTTGTAGAGCAATTCTTTTAATTAAGCAGTAATTAAAAGACTAGTACTTATTTAAAATTCATATAAATAACTACAACTTACCTTTGTAGCACATTCTAGGCACTTTGTCACAACACTATTGATAACACACATAAGGTTTTTAGTTTCCCTGATAACGTGATCTACTTTAACGTAGGTAGCTGAAGGACCAACAGTATGATCTTTTACAGTAAATTGAAGAGACTGTACGAAGGTTGGTACTCGATCAAGAACGTTTAACAAGTCTTTTTTATGTGGGCTTGCAGGGACCTAAAATATTTCATTGTTAATTGATATTATTTACGAGATTCCGAATATACCTGATAGGAAAATTGCCGTAAGATCTTATATAAACGATTTGCTTCCTCGGCAAAGTATTCAGCTTGTGTAAATAAATCTTGAGTAGTCTTTAGAGAACCGTTTCCCTTGGTAAACTGGTACATTAGGAACGCCATGGCAGATAAGTTTTTAGCTCTTTTTATAATATCGTTATCACATAGCTCTTCATTCCACCTCGGCTGAAGATCTCTTTTCATATTTTCAGATTCTATATCCAATTCTTTTCCAGCTTCTGGTAGAGCATTTTGAAAATTAACAGTTTTCGTTGATTTCGGTTCCGGTGTCGAGTTCTTGAAAATATATAAGAAATTAGCTTTTAATCATTTCATTTCATATGTGTATTATATTTATGAATATTAGTTTAAAAAATAACTTACTGTTCCTAAAGATAGATATTTTAGATCGTGATCGTTAATGTCAACTGTTGATTCTAAAATCTTTTTCGACACTAATGTTACCTCGGATACAAGCCAAGTCCACATCTCCACGAAAGCATCGAAATTTTCACTTGCCACATTACTTAATGGGAACTTCGTTAAGATCTTGGCAGCTAAAATTACTTGCGGTCCATAAATACGTATATTAATGGATACATGACTCGCCTGTTCCTTAAGGGCATCTTGAACAGCTATATGTCTTAGGAGCTTACATACTTCCAAAATATGATCACAATGTTCATGAAATTCGTTCACTTGTTGGGTGAAATGAGGCAAATTTTGCTGGGAAATTACCACATTCAGATTGTTCACCAAGTCAGTGGATAATTTTAAAGCCTTAAACATTTCTCGAGATTGTTCTACGGCGGAGTTTATTAGTTGTTCAGATAGTGTTTTAACTGTAGCCAGGACAGTGTCAATATACTCATCTTGAAAATGATCCTTGGCGTACTGCAACTGTTGTTGGTCTCCTTGCTTCCCAACAATATTACGTAAGTATTTGTTTAGTTCTCTGGTGCAGTGATCACAATATATTAAAATATTTTCGCGTATTTCATGACTCGTATATGGAGAATCGGTGAAATCGTGTATGTTTTCCAAAATACGATCAAATGAAATCAGAATATTTTCAATAAGATCTCCGCACACACAATCTGAGTTAAATGTTTTATATTTAGGACTATTACTGCTGCTACTCGAATATTGATCTAAACCGTAGCATTCGTTTAGTAATCGCTCACCTTCTGGCAGACAAGCACCGTCGTAAAGCTTTTTATTTTTATTGTCAATAGGCCATCGTTTTTCTATGGACCTTTTGCTGTAGATATTATGACTAAATTTGGCATTTAAATAGGGGTCGCTGTGTTTAGTTTTGTATCGACAACATTGCATGAGATAAGTAAAATGTTGTATTGTAGCGTGTATGGTACCGCGTTCGTCATTATTATAGTAGGAATAGTGTTGTTTTGAAGAGTGCCATTCAGACTCCAAAATCGCATCTTTAATTATGAAATGAATGTGATCCATACCACGACGTATTTGACAAAACACGGTATTACGATTCTCTCTCGCTATAACGCAATTATAATGGATCATGCAAACCTTTGATGAAGTGATTAAGACCTTGACAGAGTGCTCTAATACTTGGCGAGCAGATAGAATTTCGGATTTTCTTCTTTCCTCTTTCAAACGATTGTTGGCTCCGATGTTTGACGTCAAACATGTCAATTCAACCATTTCTGTGCCAAATGCTGAAAATGCTTGAACGAATTTCGTAAAGTTCATTACACACTCGAGATTTTGTGGACAACACTTGCTATCTTTGTACTTGAATGTAAACAATTGCTTCACTACAATTATGTCCACCAATAATAGCACTCTAGTTATTGAGGTTAGCAGAGATCGAGAAGCCAATATTATTGCTGTATGATCTATAAAAGTTTTCGGGACACCCACCGTTAATCCTCCTCCGGTTTCATGCATCAAATCGCTTGATGAGCATAATTGCTCAATTGATTTACCTGTACACAATAATATGCAAGTACATATTACATTTACGTATGAATATATGTACATATGTATGTATGTATGTATAAAATATATATACCAGTATCCCTTGCATCTTTGCAACAGTCCAACATATCGCCCTTTATGTCTTGAAAACCTTCAGAAATAATTTCTCCTATCGTAACTAAACGATCAACAGCCATATTGATTGCTTGACCAATACGCTTACATGCCAATAGTTTTTGTTCGCAACTCATCTCTAAATGCCGTTGCGGTGTCAACTGTAAATGCAGACAATATATTCATTTTATTCTTGAATTCATGCACAACTTTAACAACAACACACTTACCGGCTCCAGGTTGTTTGAAGACAGCATAGTTTCTTCCATTTATAACCTCAATTTTCATTCGATTCTATTCCTTTTTAATTTTAATGCTCAAAGTTATTGTGCTGAGTATTCTACCTTTGATTTTTATCAGTTGTATCAGTCATAAGTTAAAATTCAATTTTAAATATTATTTTATTTTATTTTATTTTTTTTTTTTTCATTCCAGAACCATGCAAATTATTCAAAATCTAATACTAGAAGAATGAATAATTTTGTTTTCTTGTTGCATCAGGACCTTTTCAATTTACTCAAGTGCTTTTTAATTCTATTCTCTATTTGTTTGAATTGTACCTACATATGTAAGTATGTATGCATGTGCATATTTGCGTACTTATACATGTGTATGTACATATCCAATATTATTACTTTTCATTTAATATTCAACGGTAAAAATATAATACAAATACGAGTGTACATACATACATATATTTGTAACGTTACCTCATATAGAATTTCACATATGTATGTACATACGTGAACAAACATACACACATGCATATGATGAATGTAGCAAAAAAGAGGATAAGAAAAGTAATTCAATTTAAAATCCAATTCAACTTTACCTTTTTAGTTAGTCGATGTCACTATCATCATCATTATAATCATCATCGCCATCGTTTTTGTGGTAATCATCATCGTCAAGGTTAAAGTCCATAAAACCTAGAAATAATAATTACAAGTTAACATTTGCATTCAATATTTTCTTTTTCCGATAAATACATCATAAATTTGTTGATGTTGTTATTGTTGTTGTTATGCATATAGTACACATGTATGTACATACATACAATATAAAAATTAAAAATCTACATTTATACTATGTGTATTACATATATGAGTTTCATACAAAAACTACAACAATAACAAAATAAAATAAACTAATTATTATTATTATTATTATCCGAAGTAGACAAATGTATGTATTAATAAGAGTATATGATAACTTTTTTTTTTACACATAACGGTTTTTCTAAATAGAATTATTTTTGTACACAACTTTAACTTTTTTTGTACTGTTTACAAGCATTACTTCAGAAACTTTAGATATATGTATGTAAACCCTTGAATGTTTAAGTCTCTGAAATCTACATACATACATATGTATATCACGACATTTTTAACTTTCTTTTTTTCATTCTTTACAAAAATGATGACGTTGGGGTCGATATTCGTAAATGTGTTTTATCCATAATTTCTTTTTTATTGTTTTGTTTTTAAATGTGATACATTGGTAGCTTGTGTTGTTTGTAGTTACCCAATGGTGGTAGAGTAATGCTATGTATTCTAATAGGAAATTTAATTTTTACACGCTTTTCTTCAACGTTAAATTTGATTTATAATTTGATACAGTAATTTTTGAACTTGATTTAGTTTAAAGGAGGTTATGAATGTTTCAACAATTTGTTAGAATTATTTTTATTTTTTGCACAACTTGTACAGATGCTCCCAGATAAGTAACTATTTTATGAGTTGCAGGACATGCGCTCATTGGAGAAACAAATTGAGTTATCGATAACAACGATAAATTAAATTAGTTTATAAAATAGAAAACTGCTTATATTTTGAAATAACTGGTTTTAAAATCGCAAAAATTAACTAAAGTAACATTTCTACGATTTGTATTTTTATTTACATATGTATATCCATATCAACTTCGTTCCAATCTTTCGATTGGTACACAATTTTGGAAATGAATTATTGCCATTGCAATTAATCATTAATTTGCAAGATATTAGAACTAACAGATTCGGGGTCTTCTTATTCATTACCTAATATAAATTAATGGTATACTTTATACTTTTTAAAAATGGACTTAAATTATTCGAAATTATTTTTTAGATTTAAATAGCTTTATTTGTAATATATGTATATTCGTTGTCTACGCTTAGTAAGTTTTTCTAATTTACTTCATGTCGAAATTTACAGTATCGCTCATAACTAAAGCACCCGCAATATGATTTTTGCATATTATTGTTTTTCTACGAAAATTATTGTATTGTCCGTTTCATCCCATACTTTTTTATGATTTTTATATTTTAAAATCTTTAAATATAACGATAAGTTATTAAAGGCATGTTTTAATAGTAACCATTTTATATATGGGTTTTCAACAGGGGAAGCTACATCCCTCATAGTAGTTGTCATTTATTAAATGTGTCTTGTCAAATTACCATAGACAGATATAACATTCAACAACACAAGCGAATAATAAATTTGTTTTATCAAACAGTGATTTTATCAAATCATTTTCAGTGAAGGCGCCCATCTCTGGATGAATGGGTACCTGAACAAGCCAAATTGCCCATTTAAAACGGTAATAATCTACATGATTACGACGACGATGACCAGCCCATCACATAGATGACATGTGATTTCAACATGACGGCGAGACGTGCCAAACAGCTCATGCCACATTGGAGTGATATGGGGCCCTTTCACGTAGAAAAGATGTGAACTGGTTTAGCCTTTTTCTCGTAGTGTTTTCTTAAGTCGAAGATGTATATGAATAAATCCCAAATCACAGCGGTGCTCAAATGCGAATCAAATTCAGTCACCCCATCCAGAGAAGCCGTGACGGTCATTTGAACGATGTTATATTGCAAACATAATGGCATTACTAGCTTCTTCAAACGAACAAGAAATACACATATGTGATTTCTCATACACACTTTGTTTTAAATTTAAGGATAGGTTGTCCTATTAGACGCGAACCCCTGCTCAGATATCTCGAACAAAATGAAATATGTAAAATATTTGTTCGGCTACTTCCTCTTAGCAGTGTTGTGGCAGAAGCGCTGAGAGTAAATAAAATTGTTATGAAAAGTTTCTGAAAAAGCTGTAGTTCAGAGTGGATATTAAGACTAAAAGTTATGCTCTGTGGTTTTATTTTCGTTAATATATTATCAGAATTGATTTTTATATTTTCGTTTCGTTCGTTTCCACACTAACGTTTAACCTTTTTGCTAATGTTGTTCTCTCCATAGGTATTGTTTCTATAAAGCTTATTACTATGGGCAATATTTCCTTTTGGGCTAGGTTCTGGGTGTTCTTGAGATCTTAAGCCAATTGTGTGTACTTGCTTTTCTTTGTGGCTATTCTTTATCGTTACCATATTTGGTATATTAGGCATAATCGTTATGGTGGGATTATTGATTAATAATGATCTATCACAATTGATTACGTAGCAATCACCGGTTTGGGGTGATATCTGCAGTAACAATCTGTAAGTGCGCCGATTTTTAGCCAATGAGTAGAATTTTTCTTACGTCATCATGTCTTTACTTGTAGTGACTTTGGAGTAATATTGTTAAGTAGATGTAAATGGTTTCCGAGGTGTCAAAGCACCTGCATCAGCTATCGCTTACTACTGATGAGTCGCGGACTATGTATACCTTGTAATTTCTAGCATGTATTATTCCATCCTGGATCGCTATTATAAAACGTTCTGTCTCCCAAAAGATATTGCTATAAATGGCAGTTGTTAGTGGACAATTTTTTTTTTATATATACAGCTGCGTGCAACTAATTAAGGACACAAAGCTTACATGTGAGCTGGAAGCAAAAAAATACAAATGGCTGTTTGACATTGTCAAAATTTGTCCAAGTTTAGTTAATTAATCTCTTTCTCGTAGAAAATAACTGCTTTTTGTGTCAAATAAATTATTATTTATAAAACTGTGAGCCATATTCTAGGAGATAATTGATTTCATTCGTGCACATAATTAAGGACACTCCGTAAACTTTATGAAAAACATGTATTTATTAGAAAAATATTGAATATTTTGTTGCAAAACCATTGTTGTTGATAACAGATTGACATCAGCGAGGCATCGAGATAACCAGATACATACACTGGTTGGAAGATTGTTGTACAAATGCATCAGGATGGAAGCTCTTATCGGGAGATCGGAGTAGCCTTAAAAGTTTCTAAAACAATGGTTTTCCAAGCGCTGCTATATTTTAGAAAACATTCGACAGCTGAATTTTATATATGTACATATGTAATAAAATGTTATATTATTTTTGTTTTTTAAATGTTTACCAAAAAAAATAGTGTTATCGTAACCCTGGAACCTATCTTCGATCTTTACATGGTTTGCTATAGAAAATCATAATTCACTTTGTGTCGTGGTTTTTTGGAACGTAACCATGACGAAAAGTGAAGTATGGGTGTATTATATACAACATGCTAATATATTTAAATGGCCAGCCCAGTCGTCCGTCCTAAATACAGCAGAGAATCTGTGGGTGTGTGGAGGGACGAAAAAATTATCAGATACATACCTATGGAAATGTCAAAATATTAAGTCAGTTGCTTTAGTTTCTACCACTATTTTATATTCCTTTGGTATCGTATAGCCTGTTTGGGCGCTATAGCGTCCATTTAAAGTTGGTCCATGCAGTTTTATGTACCTTGTACCATGCAATTTTACGTACATCCTTTCTGTTTTTCCGTAATTATATTATTACCATCGCAGTAATTACTGATAGTTATAGTAATGCCGAACGTAAACAATTTGTACACTTTATTTAGGAATGTTATTGGCCGGAACTGGGAAGCGGACCTTGGGTTCTCAACTTTAGGTTTTAGGTAGGTAACCCATTAAATATTTTAATCATCTGGCTATATAGCGATGTTAGGTATTTGTAACAAAAGTTATTTATCTGGTCAACTCCTGGTCCAGTTATGGATTAGAGTGGGCAATAGGCACCGTATTTTCTTATGCGGTCTTTATCCATATAGCTGTGGGACTGTGTGTTTCTGATTTACTCCAGATGTCTTCCCGAAAGTTTTCAATATCGTTCATGATGATATTGTTAACCTGCGTTGTTGAGTTTTTGTTAGGTTTCGAAATCATGTTGAAAGCCTCTGCTATGTTTTGTCTTGCAATTGTTTTTCGTGTAGTTTCGTATTCTTTCCGTATATTTCCTGAGTTTTTGCAGGACAGTATCCCGAAATTATCCTTACGGGGAACCTGTCACCTCAATAGGGCGCTTACTGAGGTACCGGATAGGAAGATGGCTTCCAGATAAAGGTGATAGAAGAAACATCAAATTTCTCCCGCGGACCAACAGATAAAGTTGCCAAACTATAGTTTTAAGACAGTTCCTCGTTGGTATTATTTGACCTTTGATTGCTATAATAATCCCTCGATGTAGTGTCGACATGATCTTGACTGGTTTTGTAAGAATGTCTACCATAGAGGGGTTTACCCATCCAAGACTCCAGTTTCCATTGGTTCTACCGATTACTCATGTCAGCTAGTCCTTTTCCATCCTTGCTTCTCGGTATTATTATTATTTTACTTTAGTTTCATTTTGATTTTCGTGATTCTGTTCTACATCACATTTTATTTTTACTGATGTTTTTAACGTTTCATTATTTCCTCAGATTTATGACGGCAGTAAGATTCATGTATTACATCCAGAAATACTAGTATGTACACCACTTTTTCTAGTTTTCTTGTACAGACGTATGATCAGTAAACATTTTTTTTATTTTGTTTCTAATATTTCATCATAATATCTGAATTATGTACTTGATAAAGTTCCATAATATAGAGTAGCTGAATCAATACTTTCGCAGTTATTTATACTGCGGTTATTTAACAATACTATTTATTTATTTATAGCGCAAATCCAATACTACAAGCATTCAATTCAATTATTTAACAGTACGGAATTATTATTGTATGTATTATATAGATTTTATAAAAAAGACAATAAATTTTGAGCCTATTTCTGGAAAAACACTCAATTTTGCTTGTGTTTTTCATATAAACAGACGTTCGTCTGCAACAAATTATGTTTATATGATTACTCCTGGTGAGTTGACCGTTGAAAATAATACATACTGGAATTCTACATACATTGTGGAACTTCGATAGGTGAGTTACCAATGACATGCCATGGTAAGAAATTAATTTTTCTATTGATTTTTTTTTTTTTGCATTTTAGCAGAGACTATAAGCTTTTTAGCCAATTTAAAAATATTATTATGCATAATGTAAAGTTGAAGGCCCATGATTCAATCTTGTTGTATACCACTATTAACCAATCAATTAGTTGCTGATTTTTCATCAGCATGATGCAATTATGTACGTAATACATTTACAGCTGTTGAAGAAAAATGGAATGTACTCTTCAGCTTGTGAAAAAGAATGTCGTGATCAACAGTATTAGAAGCCTTTTAGTGATCTAGCAGTATAAGAATGAAAGCATGTTTTGATCCATTTTTGACCTCAACTCTTCAGCAACATCCACTGAATAGGAAGTAGCACAAATGTGTTTGCCTGTTGGTTAGTAAAGAGTTGTCATAAAAATGTTTACTAGTTTGCTCAGGGACGAGACGTTCAAAAGCCTTGAACATGTGTGATAGTATTATAATTGGTCGATAATTCTTATCAGGTTTTGTAATAAGAATTATTTTTGCGTGCTTCCACATTGAATGAAACTCTGATGTTGTTAAAATAGTGTTGAATAAGTTCAATATATGTACATACATACATACAGTGAGCGCCATAAGTGAATCAACACCCACTATAATTTTAAATTTTCTATTATGTTCTTAAGTATAAAAATAGTTCCTTTATCATGAATTGTTATTTTTGTTTTAACATTTTATAAGTAATAAATAAAAGTTTTTATTTTTGGAAATTTATTCGACTATTCTCATTTACTTTTCTCGCTATCCTAAGAAAATGAATTATTTCAGTGGTGTTTACTCACTTTTGGCGCTCACTGTATATCTAATATCATCGTTCAATATAATCTTTAGAAATTCTTGATGTGTTGCGTCTCTCAATTCACAATTTAAATTAGATTTTTTACTTTGAAATTACTTGGGATAAAGAGTTCTGAAAATTGCAAGCCATTGTCATTCTGTTCAGGAGCAATGCTTGAATCTATGAGTTTTAGTATTAGATTAAATATAGGAATATTGGAGAGTACAGTGTTCAATTCAATTACATTAACAGCGTAAGTAGCCATGTTATTCTTGTTTAGAATAAATTTGTCCTAATAAAATTTGCACTTGGCGGTCCTAATTTCATAGTTTACTTTTCTCCTGTAGTTCTTAAAAATTTCTCCAAGTTCCGGTGTTCTGTATCTCTTCTATCGTTTATATGAACGGTTCTTATTATTAATCGAAAATTTAATTCAATTTGAGAATCGTTGCTTTATATTGGCACATAGTGTTGTCGTCTTCATCTGAACATATGTACATATGTATTTATTACAAAAGTTTTGTATATTGGTCAAGATTACGACCTATTTTTCCTACAACACTCATTTTGTGTGTGTTAATTTTACCATGAGTGGTGGGACCTACACTTTAATGTTGAACCTGAACGACAGAAGACTGCTGAGAGGAAGTCGCGAGAGGAATATACATTTCATATTGCCTTCTCTTCGAGATGTCAATGCCAAGGGATGAATCACGAGCTAACAAGCCAACATATTACCTACTAGACTACTACTGCCATGAAAAAAGTACACTTGTTCGTCTAGATTCAAAACTCTCAGAAGAAAAGATTTTATTATACAGCATAACCGCCGTCGTTAACTTTTTTCATTGAAAGCATGTAAAAATAGAAATGATGATTTTATATTAAGCATTGCAGTAAAATAAACATGCGACGGCGGTTAAGACCATAATATTTATTTTTATTTTTGTTTATATTAAATTTTTTATAGGTGTGTCTTATGTTCGAAGAAGCGTAGCAAATTGTTGATACAACATAATAGCTTGTTTCATTTGTAGTATGGCTCAAACAAATGGTACTGCCCAGAATTTGGAAAATTTTTCACATCTGATACCCTACAAATCATTACCATCATGTTCGGTGAGAGTCATTAATATGATAATATTTATTGAAAAGAAATTCTTAATACCAACAACAAAAGCTTAGTGATCGGATAACAAATATCAACTGAAAGATGGAATTGTAAGAAATAAACCGTTAACCGGAATCTTGTTGCACATATGAATTGTAAACAGTAGATGAACAGATATTAAGAAATCAAGTGTTGGATTGTGTGTAATAAGATGAATTTTTATGATGTAGTGGTGTCTGATGGTAATTTGATTTCCACCCCTAATTGTTGGCACCGCCTTTTCAATGAAGTTGATTTTCATTTATTATCTTTTTTTTTTGTTTTTGTTTTCCTGTTATTATTGTTTTATCAGATTATTCGTTCTAAAGCGTATATTGTAACATGAGTATAATTTGGCATATCCTGTTAATATAGTGCTAAGAAAGTTTATTCTTTTTTACTTTTCTCATTTTTAATAATTATAAATATATATTATATATATGTATATTTATATATAATATATATACAATAACACATATATATATATATATATATATATATATATATATATACATATATATATCGAAAAAATCTAAATTAGAAAATAGAGGAAAAAAGCAAAACATAATATAATGGAGTATTCGTTTAAAAAGTTTGTGATTTCAGAAAATCTTAAAGATACAACAAAACCGTTTTATAGCTCTAACGTAATTAGTAGAGACATATTGTCCAGCTATGATTTGGTAATGGATCATTTTAAAAATTGTCACAGTTATTCAGTGGTCCATCAGCACAATCATAGCACAGTTGGTAATGATGTCAACATACCAGTGATATATGAAAATCAAGAAGACTCTGATATATATTTCAACTATAATTCCAACACAGCAATAAGTAATCACTTTTCTGGTAAGTTTTTGCGAATGCTTGAAATTATCGTTCTAAATATGTAATAATCCTCAGTACAATACTTCCAATGTATGATAATCCCATGACTTCAAACAACTAAATGACAATTCTATTCGACAATATTTATTCATAAAATTTGAAGAATTTACTCCATGACGAACTTCATACTGCTGCCTGAATGATTTTTTCAATTTCAAGTATGATAACATATTGTGATGCTGCATTTTTTGGGAAACCTTCTTTTTTAATTCATTTCAAAAGAATGTTTCACTCGAGAACACTTAAATAAATTAGTTCGTTTACACAAATGTTACACGCGCTTAACACGCTTATGTTTTGTTAAGTGTTTCTTTCGGAATTGAAGGGTGAAAATTCACTTACAATGAATTTATTCATACAAGCAAATAACTTGTGTAAATGGTTCGTTAGATTAATCATCTACAGGTATGGAAATAAGTAAATGGTACAGTAGTGTTTTGGACATTTTTAATTCAATGAAGCATATTTATCGCTTGAATATGCTTGTGTAATCTGAAAACAAAATAAACAACTCTCGTAAAAATTATTTATATGGTACAACACCATTCTGAAATACATATGTATGTAATGTGATCCACGTTTCTTCATTACTTTTTTAATGTGAAAAGGCATAGAAGTTAATGAATTTTATTATCAATTTTCTGACCGTATCTAGTTAACGACATTTTTGATTTTGTTCTAGGAATTGAATCTGCACCAAATTTTATAAAATTAATGTGAATGGCTTTTCTAAGCGTTTTCAACTCGATTTGAACTTGGACTTAATGATGGTTAATCTAAAACTTCTTCGGAAAATCGCTTTGTTCAACTTGCCGTCTGTATAGGTGCACTATAATTTCCTGGTTCTTAGACCTCCGACAACCTTGAAAATCATCAGTGTATTCCAGTTAAACTTTTTTAGTCACTAAAAATAACATTTCGCCATCCTTGCTCCCAAACCCGATATTTTTCAGCAAATGTAAGTCTTGATGTTTTGCGTTTTGCTGTGAGCTTAGGTGCCGCTACAGTGTTTTAGCTCTTCTACAATGAAATTTTAATTTAAAAATTGGTTAACTCGTCTTGCAACTTACGTTGTATGTACATACATACATACATATATTACCGCACGGCGTTTTATCGATCGTTTATAATATTCAGACACAATACAACAGCTTCCAGATCTTTTATTAGAATCATATAATTTTAAATATATTAAATATTTTTGAATTGTTGTCTTCGATCTATTGGCTCTGAACGCAATTTTTTTACTAAAAGCCTATCTTATTAAAAGCATATCTATTATTGCACGGTCTTCAATTATTAATTGAGCTCCACGTTGAATGTTTCATTGTGATATTTATTTAAAGGTTAAATACTAGTGTAAAATAATTAAATTATTTTTAACTTAAATTGTACCTCAAAACATTTTTTTATTTAAAATTATACCTATTATTTACGAAACTCTTGTGTTTTTATCTGTACCATATAATTATTTAACATTAAATAATAATTAAAAAATATTGAAAATGGCAAGTGATAATACATAACGGTAAATTTTTCAGATGCCTAAAACATAAGCTTTGGCATATGCATAAGCCAGTAAAACATAAGCTTTAACGTAAAGTCTATGCAAAGCCATATAACATCTAACTTATCTCGGATTGAATCTTTATATTTGGAATATTGAGTGCATTTACCCGGTACCGTATCAATGTTTCCATGCCTAGGCAAAGAACCCGAAATTAATGATTTTAAATAAAAAAAAAAACTTCATTGGCTCCTACTGAGGAACCAGTTCGATATGTATAATTAAACGAATTTTCAATTAAATTCAGTGAACCGAAAGTCTACTTAGTAGTGTGCTAAACCAGAAGTGTCTAAGTTGTGGTTTCGATTCTCACCTCAGTCTCTAGGTTTTTGGTGAAAATTAATTAATTTGTCTGCCATTTGATAAATTGTAATAAATATATGAAGAATATATGAGTTTAAATAACTACTTTAGAACAAACTACTACTACTTTAGAAAAAGGAATATAACGAAAGTTTTACATCACCAAAAAAATAATAATAATAACAATTCAACTTGAGGCACAGTACTTCTCGCTTTTTCTTTCCTTACTCTTATAACTAATTTTCCCGTATTTCGACACAATGCACTCATCTCTTGAGAGCTGGTCTTTCAATTCAAAATAAATAAAATAAAATTAATCACTTTAAAATAATTTTATTCTACATATACAATCGATTATTGTTTTGAAATTATATTTTTAAAGAGTTTAAAACCGATTCATCGTCATATCAAGCAGATCGACAAAAGCAACGCAGAATGCGTACCACGTTTAGTTCGACTCAAATAAAGGAACTGGAAAAAATTTTTCAAGAAACTCACTATCCTGACATATATACACGTGAGGAAATTGCTACAAAGATTGATTTAACTGAAGCTCGAGTGCAGGTACAGTACATACATATCTAACTTTAAATTTTTCGTAATAATTCGTTTGTATATTAATTTCTATAATTTTTTAATTAAGGTTTGGTTTCAAAATCGCCGGGCTAAATTTAGAAAACAGGAACGTCATTCATTACATATCAGCAAATCGACGCCTTCATATTAAATATATGTATGCTTATATACACACATAAATTCATACAAAAATAATTTAGTAATTCAAAAATCAATTTATAGGAGCAATAAAACTTAAAATAAATATTTATATGTATATATTTATGTATAAAATGAAAGAAATTAAAAATATGAATGCATTTTTGGTTAAATTGACTAAAGGCAATTATACATTATTGGCATTATTAAATAAAACATAATTAACCTGATGGAATTATCATAGCATTATTTGGTATACAATATAAACCAATGACTATATGACTGACTTAAGTCATTGTAGTCTAGTAGACGGTGTGGGCTTATTAGATGTGAGACCGTGGTTCAACCTCTGGCTCAGACATGTTTAACACTAAACCTACCAATGACGGGTCAAATGACCCATTTTGAACTTTTTGCAAGAATTTCTTGAAACTAACATTATCACATCGCCATTTGCCTTTACGAGTTTTGTTACAAAATACATCGAATGTGTTTTCCAAGATTTACTCCTCTCTTGTCAATTTTTTTTCACCGAGAAATATATGTAATGTACCTTAAATACCGCAAGGGGTCATTTGACCCCCTTTGGTAGGAATAGGAATACATGAAGTATCGGTAGGTTTAGTGTTAATAAGAAGGAACATGAACAAAATATATTTTCGGTAACTACCTCTCAGCAGATTTCTGGCAAAAATTCTGAAAGTAAATAAAATTACCATGAAAATTTTCTCAGAAAATCTGTATTTCGGAATCGACTTTAAACTGCAGGTCATGCCACTCGTATAAAATTAACACACTCAACATAGGGTGGTGTGAGAAACTAAGTCATTAACCTGCCTAAAGGGTTGCAAGTAAGTAACTATACAACAATATCAGAATGGGGATTAAATGTATAATGGCTTGTAGCACTCGTTCTTTCTTACTGCTACAGGTATATTAAAAGTTAGTATTTTTTATTTTAATAATAATCCTAAAAATATAATTGGGCAATTCACACAACTTTGTATGCTGATTGTTGTATTGACCACAAAGTATAACTTGACCACATTTGTTTGTTTGTGAACGCTCAATGCTATGCTGTATTGTGTATTTCGTGGCATTCAAACAATTTGATAGCCCGAAACCAAGACAACATATGAAAACACACATTCACATTTTTTTCATTCACACAATTTGATAGCACGAAACCAATACAACTTTTAAAAACACATGGAAAAAATGTGTATAAGTGTATCGGATTTTTATATGAAAATTATCAACAACAATCATACACTGTTGTACGTTCTTCCAACAATACAATGAATACAACAATACAACGGCTTGTGTGAATTGACCAAATAATGTTATTTGTATGATTTAATATTAATGTGCAATATTCAAAACTGTTTCTATTAATAACTCTATAAAAATCCTTATAAAAAATACGATCTATATGCAGTTTAAAGTGTCTATTGTCGTTAGCAATAAGTAAGTGAACTGCATATTCGATATGAAAATATGTAGTTATTAAAATCTAAAGTTGGTCTGAAAGTTCAAGTTTATTGAAAGTGGTAAGAGACAGATACAGCTTTCCTTAACGCTGGAAATTTTCTATGTTACCTAACTCGTAATGGTTAATCTGATTAAATTAATTGGATTTTATAAAAAATTTCGGGGTGTAAATCTAAAGGAAATTATTAAACATTATTAAATTAAATGTATCATTAAATATGAACCAAGGTCGAGAATCCGTAACACGTAAATATTTTCAATTGAGAGCAACGCAAGAAACACATGTCTATGCCACAATGATTATTTTGACGGATCAGCTTTTTCTTTTTCTTATGCATGTTTTGCAAATAAACATTTTTTTCAAGTAGAATTATTTTTAAGACGTTTATTTTTCAAATTTTCAAACTTTGCTGTGCCTATATCATTAAAATTATAAAAAAAAATTAAGATTAAAACAACAACTGGATTTTTTATTTTACGTGCGTAAAAAATTAAAATTTGCTCAACTTTCAGCCTTGCGTAAACGCAGACGTACTGAATGTAACAATTCTCATAAAAAACATGTATTTCAACCTAGCTGTCAGTTGAAAAAAATTACGCATTACGGATTCTATGTGTCACGGACTTTAAAATGCAAAATATAAATATATTGCACGAGTTACCATGTCTTTTATTCACAATTATTAATATTGTAAGCACCCTGTACAACACAAATGTCAATAGTTTATTTTTATGCTATAGTCATACTAACAATAAACATCTGTCTATGTTTATTTCAAAGTGATACATAAAATTTGTTTGGATGATTTTATTGGAAGATTTGTTTTTAGAAAATTTAATTCGCATTAGTTGAAACAAACAATTGTTTCAGTTGTCATTTACGATTTAACCATTTCCCAAGGTACGTTTTTCGTGAGTATGCAGCAGCATCAAAAATCTGAAATACCCGTGTTTTAGTTTTTTTCTTTTCGTTGTGTCTTGTAAGGTGCATTCATTCAGCTTTTGTTCCGAATTTTATTATTAAAAGATTTGCAAATATAAAAGATTTTCTTTGAATAAACTAAATATTTTGATAATATTTATTGTTAGTACATTTATTTAGTGCACGGCAGGGACTTTATAGCTGCTGTAGCATTACAGAAAGTGAATTTATTATGTAGCATTGATTTTTTTTGTTATTGGAGATATTTTTTCTTTTGTTTTGAAAATTATTCACAGGCCAATTTTATACAGTATTTTATTTTAGTCAATAGACGAAATTACAAAGAAGGATGTTTTCAAATGGTCTTCCGTGCAACTTGCCATTTCCCAGTTGTTTAGGCATATCGAAGGATAGCGGAAATGATGAATTGCTACCCTCAAATACAGGCAATAGAGAACCTGTCATATTAAATGTATACGATATGGTAAGATGGACTAAATACAATCAAGTATATATATGTATAACGTTATAGTTGAAATATTTTTAAAAATGTTTAAATTTTAATTGTGCAGTATTGGATAAATGAGTACACCACATCCATTGGTTTAGGTGTATTCCATTCGGGAGTAGAAGTATTTGGTACTGAATTCGCTTATGGAGGACATCCGTTTCCGTTTACAGGTGTTTTCGAAATAACGCCAAGAGATCATGATGAATTGGGTGAACAATTTCAATTTAGACAAAGTATACAAATCGGTTGTACAGATTTTACTTACCAAGAAGTTAGACGTATTGTTGAAGAATTGGGAAACCAATTTCGAGGAGACCGTTATCATTTAATGAATAATAACTGCAATCATTTTTCTAGTGCACTTACTCAGGTTTGACACAGCTGGTCAATAAATTTCTTTTGTTTAATTCATTTTAATGTTATAGATCCTTTGCGGCCAAGAAATACCTAGCTGGGTTAACCGATTAGCCCATTTTAGTTCTTGCGTACCATTTTTACAAAGATGTTTGCCAAAGTAAGTAAAAATTAAATGAACCAATACTGCACTTGATCAGCAAATAAAGATCTAACACTTATCTGTACATTTACTTACACAATTTTAGAGAATGGCTAACTCCAAATGCCTTACAGCAAAGCATAACCGCCATCCAAGAACGTGATGAATCCGAACACAGTCCTCTTTGAAATAGGGCATGTCCAGAACATCAACCATAATCGAAACACAGCACCAATTTGTACTATATACATACACTCTACATACAAAAACATATTTGCATACATTTACCTTATTTAAAAAGGAAAAAAGAAATATTTTTATTTAGAATTTTAAATTTTAGTAAAATAATTTGACTAAATTAACGATAGAAATTTGTAATTTATCCTTTAATATCACAGAAGTGATATTCTGTTTGTAAAAATAAGATTCTTTATTATCAAAACAAAAACAAAAAAGATGAGATCGTTTTAAGCAAAAAAAAAAAAAAAAGAAAAAAAAACAACAATCGTATAAAAATAACGGAAAAAGAAGCATTGCTATGTCAATAAGCATTTATAAAAAATTATCGTTTTTAACTTTATCATGAAATTTTAATTAATGTATACTGCTCAATAATATCAGTTTCCTTGTATTCTGTTTATTTTAATATTTATTATTTGTTTCATATATTCTCTATTGAACATAAAATATCTCATATATATACATAATGACATTTTGATTCACATACATGTCGAGAATTTTTAATAGGTTTATGTTAACAAATGTTTTCAAATCCCCTATAAATATTAGAAATAAATTATATTTAAAAGATTTCAAATGTTTTTATATTATTACAAAAAAACATAAATTACAGAGTACGATATTTTGGAAAGAAATCAAAAGGGACAATTTCACTCAAATTGTTCATATTAAAAATTTTTATTTTTTACGCACATTATTTACCAACTACAAATAAAGAAATTTAAACGTTAACCAATAACCATTGTTCTTATACGTACATATATAAAAAATAATAACACTTCTTATAATTTCACATTAGCTCTGGAGAGTGGTGTGCTAATATAATTACCATGTTTGTATTTATATTGTATAGAAAAATAAAAGATATACTATTAGAATCATACAAATACAAGTACAAAACGAATTCATCTCTGAATATTATATTGCATTTTTATTTTTTCTGTATTTCAATTAACATGAAATAAAGAATATTATTCTGGATTCACACTCATCAAGTCTTGAGTATTTAGGTGAGGGTGGAACGGACATAACCGGAGCATCAAGTTGACGAAGAAAACATTTTGAGTAAAAACGTAAACTCAAATGTATATATGTGTACATATATATATATTTTTAAAAACATTTTTTGGAGTGAATTTTGTAGTTGTTGTGAGTTTTTGCAAAATGTGTGGTGAGTTTCTAGTGTGGTGGGTTCTTACAAAATGTAGTGAATAAAATGAAACTCACCAAAGTGTCGTTATTCGATATGGTACTGTATTATCATAGATCCATATACTGTACATCGTGAGTTGGACAGTGGGTGTCTAAAATGTTCCCATGCAACATTCATACAGTTAATTTTTTTAATACTTTCTTCTATGGTACCCTTTGACATATTTGAAGGGACTGTGTAGTGACCAGTGTTGCCAGTTATTTTTTTTTAACTTTTTATTTCTTAAAAAAACCTTGTTTTTAGCAAGAAAAACTTTTTTTACTAAAGTACGAAAATTTTAAAAAGAACGTACCGGAGTCCTTTGACTCTGTTACTTTTCCTGTTGTTGATTCGTTGCTAACTTGCCCTGGAGTAAATATTTCGAGTTGGTATTGAATTTATTGAAAAAAGTGGAAATTGAATTTGTTTTGTTAGAAAACAAATTTAATGAAAACTTTATTCGATCTCAAACAACTTGGAAAAAAAGGGAAACTTGGCACCTGGCAACGCTGATAGTGACAGAAATTGAAAATCTGTAAAAAGTTACGGCGTTGTTTCGGTAACATGGTATAGTGATTTCTGCAACTTTGGCAACACTATTGCTGTGTTAACTTTAATTGTCGCACATTTTGTTTGTTTTCTCAAAATTATTTCTTAATATCTTGTAATAGTAGATTTGATTTTTATAAAGTTTGATAAACAATATAAGGTCCTTTAATAATTCTCTGTTTTTATTGCGTGCATATATTATATATAAAAAACAAACTAATTTTGTAATGGCGTTACGCAGTTAGAAGGATAACAAGCTACAAAGTTCATTAAAAATAAAAAATTTTAAAAATAGTGTATAGACGCGATAAGAAAAAAAGGATGGCTCACAGTGAAAGTTTTCAGCTAAATACATTTCGAAGTTATGTTACGATTTTAGGAGATTCTAAGGCCACTGATGATAAAAAGCTACGCGCTGCTCAAGAGTTAAGTGAACATTTCGAGGTTGTTGTTCAGAGCTCATCATATCCATCATTTCTGGAGCATTCTCTAAAGGCTTTTATGCACTTTTTGCAAGATGGGGAGCCACAATTTATACAAGAATATCAGGCACATCAGGCAAGTAGTCATTGTTAGCATACATAAATACATATTTAAATGATGTTTTAATGGTATGAATCGCTTGGGATGCTATGTGGACGAATATAAACAAATAGGTTCGTAAATTAATCTTGGAGATGATCCATCGACTGCCCATAAGTGAAAACTTAAGACAACATGTAAAATCAATTATATCATTAATGTTAAAAATTTTACAAATTGATAATGAAGAAAATGTGCTCGTCTGTCTAAGAATTATAATTGAATTGCATAAAAATTTTCGACCATCATTTAACAATGAGGTAATTTTTGACTTGACTTGGTTAATATGCATTTTTATATATTTATAATTATATTCATTTTTAAAGGTTCAACAATTTTTATCATTAGTCAAGAAAATTTACACAGAACTACCAAATCATATGAATAAAATATTTGAACCTACACAACAGATAAGAATTAAAGACCTAAAGGAGCTAAATATGGAACAGCTGCTTTCTGAAACCTATGCTATTAAGTCTATACATGTGGAAAGTCCAACAGATTCCGTCACGTTCCAAATGGTAAGTGAAGCGACACATATTGAAAATGCAAAATTCTGTAAAAGGAAAAATATACCTATTGCCTTGTGTGACAGCAACGTATATTAACTTAAGAAAAGAAAGAATTAATTTTAGTCATTCATATCATATGTTCTTCTAGTACAATTTGTTACCAAGAGGTATGTTATCCTTGAGGGTATTGCAAGAATTACCAATAATAGTTGTGCTCATGTATCAGATATACAAGAACGCAGTACACCAAGAAGTATCTGAATTTATACCATTAATAATGACTACGATAAATCTTCAACCATCTATGATACACAGGTACAAACCAAAAAGTTATAACTTTTACTTATTAATAAGAATAATTACTAACTTATTCTTTTTTTTTTGTTTTAATTAAGAAATTCACAGTTTTTTAACAAAGAAATCTTTATTGATTTTATGGGAGCCCAAATAAAAACTCTATCTTTTTTGGCATATATCGTGAGACTATTTCAGGTGCTTTGTCCAATAAATATTATTTACATGTCTTGATTCTAATATATGTAAATCTGTAATTATAATTAATTTTAGGAAACAATTATGACACATTCTGCTTCCGTTACAAGTGGAATTCTAAGTCTAATGCATTTATGCCCCAAGGAGGCTGCGCACTTAAGAAAAGAACTTTTAATCGCTGCTAGGCATATATTTGCTACCGACCTAAGACAAAGTAAAATCTATTTAAATACATTTTTTCATTAACTCTACATTAATATTGTCTGTTTAAGAATTTATACCGTCCATCGAACGACTTTTTGATGAAGATTTGTTGATTGGCAAAGGCGTTACTTTGGATTCCATAAGGCCTTTGGCTTACTCAACCTTAGCAGATTTAGCCCATCATGTACGTCAAAGCTTAAGTCTAGATGTTTTGGAAAAGGCTATAAAACTATTTTCTAAAAATGTCCACGATGAATCTTTAGCTACCGGAATACAAACTATGTCATGTAAGCTCTTGTTAAATCTTGTCGATTGTGTTCGACATCATAGTGAAGTTGAACCGATTAAAGCACGCAGTCTCTTAACAACATTGTTAAAAGTTTTCGTCTACAAGTTTCAAACAATAGCGAAGATAACGCTGCCTAGTATAACACAAAGATTGTATGTATATGTATTTGTATGTCTATATTTTAATAATTTTCATATTCTATATTAGCAAAACTCAGGCTATGCCTTTGCAAACATCCCCAACATCAACTACATCAACAACAACAACTGCGTTGGAAAATAAGGAAAATATAGCAGTAAGTTTTAAAATAAAAAAAAAAAAAGAAACGTGGTTAAAAGATATCTCTTTTTGGAGGACAATTCAACAGATCCTATTTCAAAAACAAATTTAGCCGGCAATCAGATGCTGTGCTCTCTCAATATAGTGGAGTATCGAAGTTTAGTCAAGACATTAGTTGGAGGTGTAAAAACAATAACATGGGGATTCCTCAGTTCCAAGGTAAATGCTTATTTTCTTTTAAAATACGAATCCATTCTAATATTTTCGAATCCAAAGTCACCCACGGCTGATATGGCTAAGAATAAACAAGAGAAACTTTTTCAACCATATGAAGTGAGTATCTATATTGACTTGGTACACTGGGCTATGGAAGCATTAGATATATACTCAATAAACACATCGCCAGCTAACCAATTAAAAGTTTCTGGTATTATACCAAGAACAAAAGAAGAAAAAGAAGTTTTAGAACATTTTAGTGGGATTGTAAGTGTTAAGTATTTTGAAATACAAGTTGGAGAAAAGTAATATAGAATTATAAACAATTTCCTTTTTTTTTAGTTTATAATGATGCACTCTCAAAATTTTCAAGAAGTTTTTGCCACAACTATTGATTTTATGGTTGAACGTATTCACAAAAATCCGTCTCTACAGATTGTTGCCAATTCGTTTTTAGCCAATCCTACAACTTCACCTTTATTCGCTACAGTGTTAGTAGAGTATCTATTGGGAAAAATGCACGAAATGGGTACAAATGTCGAAAGATCTAATTTGTACTTGAGACTATTTAAACTTGTTTTCGGCAGTGTGAGCCTTTTTCCAGTAGAGAACGAACAGATGTTAAAGCCACATCTACATAATATTGTTAACCAATCAATGGAATTGGCTCTTACAGCTGAAGAACCTTATAACTATTTTTTACTTCTTCGTGCATTGTTTCGTTCAATTGGAGGAGGATCTCATGACCTGTTGTATCAAGAATTTTTACCATTGCTGCCCAATTTGCTTGAAGGGTTAAACCGCTTACAAAGTGGTTTTCATAAACAACATATGAAAGATCTTTTCGTAGAACTGTGTTTGACAGTACCTGTGAGATTGTCGTCACTTTTACCATATTTGCCTATGCTAATGGACCCTCTTGTATCAGCTTTAAATGGATCTGCGACTTTAGTCAGTCAGGTAGAATTATATGGTTATGTTCATATTTAATGTTTATTATAATTTTATTTACTAATTCTATAGGGCTTAAGAACTTTAGAACTTTGTGTCGATAACTTACAACCTGATTTCTTGTACGACCACATCCAACCCGTTAGAGCAGCTCTTATGCAAGCTTTGTGGAAAACTCTGCGAAATCCGGATAATGCAGCTTTAGTAGCATTCCGCGTTTTAGGGAAGTTCGGAGGAGGCAATCGTAAAATGATGACTGAACCACAAAGCATACAATATACTAATAGTGAAATTCGGCCAACAGCTGTTGTCACCTATTTCCAAGAGCTTGAGAAACCCATTGAATTTCCCATAGATAAAGCGATAGAAACAGCTTTTTCTGCATTAAGCTCGAATGCTACCGACTCCTTTTACCGACGTCAAAGTTGGGAGGTGATACGGTGCTTTTTGGCAGTTTCGATTAATATAGACGATGAAAAGCATACTCTGCAAAAGTTCTTCCTACATCCTAGTTTTCTTGAGAATAATATTGTAAATATGCCAGTAAACCAAAGTAAAATTGAGGACTTTCAGGCGCGTAGAACATTGCAGTATGCTTTAACCGGCATGTTTGTAGCTTCTGCTACCAAAGATTTGAGGGAGTTTGTATTTCCAGTTATGGTTGCCGTAGTACGCCACTATACTATGATCTCTATAGCTCAACAGGCTGGTCCATTCCCCTACAAGCAATACTATTCCATAAATGGAATTGATCCATTGGTGCTGGTTGACGCTTTGGCTGTTTGTATGGGTCACGAGGAAAAAGAACTATGTAAACCAGGCCAATTATGTATCGGATTAATTTTGGATACAGCTACTAACATTCTTGGAAGTAAATCAAGAGCCTGTCGCTTGCCCTTAATGCAGTATTTAGCCGAAAAGATGACTGCGCTTTGTTACGAAAGACCCTGGTATGCCAAGGTTGGCGGCTGTAAAGCAATTCAGTTTTTGTATCAGAATTTCTCTTTGCGTTCCCTGTATCAGCATCTTTTTTCTTTTGTAAAAGCATTTATGTTCGTTCTTATGGACCTCGAAGGAGAAGTGTCGAATGGAGCCATTTATATAGCAAAAACAAATTTGAGATCATTACTCGATCTCTGCATGAAACACAAAGAACAAGAGAACGACGAAATTGCAACTATTAAAAATAAGGCTATATATGATGTCATTCATGAACTAGTAAGGCAAGTAACCAGTCCCAATACCCTGGTACGTCAAGAATCAATGGCTTCATTAAAATACATAGCCACATTACAAAATCGTACAGTATCAGAAGTGATGGATCCTCACAAAGAAGTCTTGGCCGATATTATACCGCCGAAAAAGCATTTGCTTAGACACCAGCCAGTCAATGCTCAAATAGGTTTGATGGAAGGAAATACTTTCTGCACTACTTTAGAACCAAGACTCTTTACAATTAACCTAGCTAATAATTATCATAAACTCTTTTTTCATGAGCTTATTACACTATCGGAAGCTGAGGATTCGACGCTCATGAAATTAGATTGTTACAAGAATGTAACAAACTTAGTTCCTTTACGAATTAGTGCACTTAGAGCATTGGCTGCATGCCATTATATAACGGATACACAGCACAAAGAAAAAATAATAAATATTCTATTTAAACTAATGGAACATAAAAAACCCGAACTTCAAGAGGCCGCTTTTAACTGCATGAAACGTTTTAATGCTGGAATACAAATAGACAAAAAAGAAGTACACAATTGTATTCGACCACTACTGCTTACCTTGGGTGATCATCGAAATTTAACGTTAACCGCTACAAAAAGGTTATCATATTTTACTCAACTATTCCCTCAGATGTTTAACGAAAAGCTAAGCGAACAGATTTTGCAGCTCTGCCGAAAATTGTTAGAAATTTCAATTCAAATTTGCAAACAAGGCCAACAAGGTGGCAACTTTTTTGCTGCCATCCGAGGAGGGGAATATGAACAAAAAGTTGTTTGTCTTATTGAGATGTTCCACCAAATTACTGCAGCCACACCGAAGTATATAGAGAATTTATGTCAATTGGTATTGCAAACAGAAAAGAACTTAATGATTGAGTCGTCTTCGCCTTATAGGACACCACTTCTAAAATTTCTCTTACGTTTCCCAACCGAAACTGTCGATTACTTTCTGTCCGATATCTATATAGTCGATGATCAATGGAACCGTTTCTTTATACATATATTAAAACACAAGGATGGTCAACCATTCCATAATGTTTTAAAGTCACAAACATATATTAATTGTTTGATACGCTTAATAGCAGGAGCACAAATCGATAGTACTGTTATGACCGATGTCCAAAAACAGGAAGCCCAAGAACAGGCAATTAAAATCGTTTACACAGTGATGGAAAACGATGATCAATGGATAGCAACGCAAACAGAGTTGATTAATTGCCTAAAACATTTGTGGCAATTTAACTTAAGCAATAGTTGTCAAGAGAATGTAATCAGTTACAAATGGCATTTAGTGGGAAAAATTTTGCTGAAGTATTTTTCGTTAAATACAAATGAAATTGAACTTCTCTTTCAGCTTTCTAGGGCCCTATGTTTACATTTCATACCGGACTTTTATTTTTTAAGAGATTTTCTTCAAAACACGGTTGCTCAAAGCTATACAGTGTACTGGAAGCGTCAAGCGTTCTTTTACTTTGTAGAAAATTTCAACAACGTATCGTTATCAGAAGAGTTGAAAGCAAAAATTATTACGTCTATCTTAGTGCCTTGTTTCGTTGCTAGCTTTGATAAAGGCGAAGGGAATAAACTAATCGGTGCTCCACCAACTCCCTTTCAAGAGGACGAAAGTAATATTGTATCCGTCTTTATAAGCAAAGTATTCGATCCAGATAAACCATATGCCAATGATGACGCCGTGAGAATTGCACTTCTACAATTTGCCTGCCTTTTGGTTGAGAGAGCTTCACAGCATATACATGACGGCGATGCTAATAATAAAAGGCAGGGCAATAAACTTCGACGACTTATGACCTTTGCTTGGCCTTGTCTGCTGAGTAAAAATTCTGTTGATCCTACTGCTCGTTATCATGGCCATTTGTTATTAGCGCATATAATAGCTAGGTTGGCTATACATAAGAAAATTGTCTTACAAGTGTTTCATTCATTATTAAAAGGGCATGCTTTGGAGGCCAGACCTGTAGTAAGGCAAGCTTTGGATGTACTAACACCTGCCATGCCACTACGAATGGAGGATGGAAATACAATGTTAACGCATTGGACTAAAAAAATAATTGTCGAAGAAGGTCATTCAATGCAACAATTGTTTCATATTTTACAGCTAATTGTTCGCCATTATAAGGTGAGTGATTTTATAATAATACATCGCCATATAGATATATTTATTTTATACAATTGACCAATAGGTTTACTTTCCCGTCAGACACCAATTGGTTACTCATTTAGTCAATTACATGCAAAGATTAGGTTTTCCACCTAATGCTTCTTTAGAACATAAAAAACTGTCTGTTGATTTAGCAGAGGTTATTATAAAGTGGGAACTACAACGTATTAAAGATGACGAAAGCGAAAGTAAACTATTAAATTCTTCTATTGATGATGACATAGATGATAAATCGCCAATTAAAAGAACAACAAATGAAGATTTTAGTGATTCACAAAGAAAAAAACTTCAAACTGATAGTGCACGAAGCAGTAGTAAGTAGAATTGGTATTATTCGTTAAAAATACTCAAAAGAAGTCTTAAAATTATCTTTATTTCACAACTATAGGTGCAAGTGACACTTCCCTAAGCGCTAAAGTGGATGAAACTTGCCGTTCTATAGGCAAAGTGCACTGTGACACAGTTTTAAATTTTCTTATAAGATTAGCCTGTCAAGTTAACGATAGCCAACCTTCGATCCTTAACTCTGGGGATAATTTATCAAGGAGGTAATTTCTACAAAATAAAAAATTTTATTTCCTTCGTAATTATACATACGAAATATATATTTTGGTTTTTGTAACAAAAATAGTGTGTAGTAAAACAAGGAATATTTTTAGGTGTATAATTTTATTGAAGACTGCTATGCGCCCGGATGTTTGGCCACAGCCTTTTGAGCTCAAACTCAACTGGATGGACAAAATATTTGCAACAATCGAATCGCCTCATACAAATATTAACAATATTTGCACGGCATTAGATTTTTTAACATTTTTGACAAATATCATGAAGCCTGATCAGCTACTGGCTATTATTAGACCAATACAAAAAGGTCTTTCCGCTTGTATTATACATCAAAATACGAAAATCGTTCGTTTAATGCATGTTCTTATTACACGATTAATGACAATCTTTCCTCCGGACTCGCAACACAAAAACGATGAACTTGAGATATTATACAGTGCTATCAGTAAAATGATAGTGGATAACTTAACATTATACGAAAAGAGTCCACAGCCTAATCCTTCATCATTATTTGGAACATTAATGATTTTAAAAGCCTGTTGCGCCAATAATCCAGAATACATCGATCGTTTAATGTTACAGTTCATTAGAGTTTTAAATCGCCTTACTAAAGAACACATAGCACTGCAAAATAATGTCCAAGCATCGATGAACCCTTCAACAGAAAACAATCATTTGTCCTTGGAGTTATTGATATTGTCATTGGATATGATTAAAAATCGCATTGTTATAATGAGTGTGGAAGTGCGAAAACTTTTAATCGGTAGTATTATAGTGAATTTGATCGAAAAGAGCATGGATGCTAAAATAATGAAATGCATTATAAAAATGATGGACGATTGGGTGAGAGTTAAGGATCAAAACGCAATGGTTCAAATACCTTCAATACGTGAAAAATCAGTATTGCTAGTGAAATTAATGCAATATGTAGAAAAGAAATTCTCTGACGAGAGTGAATTACACATTCAATTTTTGGAGATGATAAACTATATATATAGAGACGAATATCTGAAGCAAACTGAATTGAGTGCAAAATTGGAAGGTGCATTTTTGACGGGGCTGCGAAGCCAAAACCCAGCAATTAGATCAAAATTTTTTGAAATTATTGATGCATCCATGAGAAGGCGATTACATGATCGATTACTGTATATTATATGCTCTCAAGCTTGGGACTCAATTGGTACACATTATTGGATAAAACAATGCATTGAATTGCTTGTTCTAACAGCAAACACAATGACTCCTATACAAAACGCTAATGAAATGCATAAAATACCCAGTATTACGTCCATAATCAATATGGCCGACAACGACGAAAAAAGTCAATTCGTTATATACACTTCCTCTCAAACGGATTGCATGGACATGCTCCAAGGTTTAGAAGATAAAGACGAAGAATTTGATGTCGACGTTAATTTAGAGTTTGTAAACAACCAAACGGATCAGTCAGACAGCGATCGAATGTCACCGACTAGAAAAATAAAAATATGCAAATTGATTCATCGTCAAACTGACTTTTTGGAAATAAATCGCAAAATTCGCACAGATCAAATGCTGGTAGCCACCTCACTATTGTGTCACATGGATACCAGTTTGGCAGAGAGCGTATGGCTGGCAATATTTCCACGTATCTGGTCCATATTTAGCAGTGATCAACAACACACTATTGTCAAGGAGGTCATACCATTCTTGTCATCGGGTACAAACATCATTCAAAAAGATTGTTCTCCTAGTGCTCTAAATACCTTTGTTGAGGGCTTAACGCAATGCAATCCTAAAATTTATATTCCTCCAAACCTTTGTACATATTTGGGCAAGGCACATAACCTGTGGCATCGTATGACTCTTGTTCTAGAGGAAATGGTCGATAAGCAAAACATCAACCATGCTTCATCACTAATGGACTATAGCAATGATCAACAAGATAACGGGAATCAAGCCACAGTGCACGATTCCTTATCGCAAATGTATGCGGCTATGCGTGAAGAAGACCTGTGGGCAGGCTTGTGGATGAAATATGCTCAATATTCTGAAACTAATGTAGCCATATCCTACGAGCAAATGGGGTTTTTCGAGGAAGCCCAGGGAGCATACGATCTTGCGATGTCAAAATTTAAAGATGACTTATCGAACGGTATTTGCAACTCACATATGAACAGTGAAATAATGCTCTGGGAAAATCACTGGATTCGATGTGCAAAAGAACTTAATCAGTGGGATATTTTGCTTGACTATGCTCAGACAAATCGTGAACAACATGAAGTTCTTATTATGGAAAGTGCTTGGCGCGTGCCCGACTGGAATCTTATGAAGAAAGCTTTACTTAAAATTGAACAAGCCTACTCTAAGCAGTTTGGCTATAAAGTGAATCTCTATAAAGGCTTCTTAGCTATTCTACATCCTGAAGAGAGACAATTAGGAAATGTTGAAAAGTACGTAGAAATATCGTCTGGATTATGTATTCGTGAGTGGGGAAGACTGCCACACATTGTTTCACATATACACCTTCAGTATTTGCAAGCTGCACAACAAATTATTGAATTACATGAAGCCAGCCAGATACATCAAGGTTTATTGCAATCCCGAAATACTTCACTGCATGATATGAAAGCGATTGTAAAGACTTGGAGAAATCGCTTGCCAGTTATAGCAGACGATTTATCACATTGGTCAGATATATTTACTTGGCGCCAACACCACTATCAAATTATTACCCAGCATCTTGAGCAGCAATCCGATCAAGGAAACACTATGTTAGGCGTACATGCTTCTGCTCAGGCCATCATTTATTTTGGAAAAATCGCTAGAAAGCATAACCTGACAGGAGTGTGCCAGGAAACATTATCGCGTATCTATACTATTCCATCAGTTCCCATTGTTGATTGCTTTCAGGTACATACATACATATATATATTTGTAAAGAGTCCAAAAAAAAATATTTCAATAACTCATCGTCTATTTTCTTTAGAAAATCCGGCAGCAAGTAAAATGCTATATTCAAACGGCATCATCTGCTGGACGTAATGATCTCAACGAAGCTTTGGAAGTTATTGAATCAACAAATCTGAAATATTTTACAGCTGAAATGAATGCAGAATTTTATGCCCTTAAGGGATTACTGCTGGCTAAAATAGGACGTTCGGAAGAGGCCGGAAAAGCATTTAGCGCAGCAGTCCAACTACATGATGGGCTAACAAAAGCATGGGCCATGTGGGGTGATTTTATGGAACAAATGTTTTTGCGTGATAAACAAATTGCATTAGGTGTGAGTGCACTCACTTGTTATTTACACGCATGTCGCCACCAAAGTGAAAGCAAAACTCGCAAATATTTAGCTAAAGTTTTGTGGTTCTTATCATACGATAATGCTAGCAATTCTTTAATGGGCACCCTCGAGAAATATGTTGTGGGAGTTCCGCCCTCTTATTGGCTGCCTTGGATACCACAGCTCCTATGCTGCTTAGTACAATATGATGGTAGTGTCATATTGAATTTATTAAGCCACGTAAGTAACATTATAATCCTAAATCCTGCAATCCTAATGAAAAATATATACGATATTATAACAAAATGCTCACAGGTGGGTCGTTTATATCCCCAAGCTGTTTATTTTCCCATACGTACTCTTTATTTAACTTTAAAAATTGAGCAGAGGGAAAAACATAAGACTGCTGAACAGGCATCAGGAAGACCCCAAAATCAAGTCAGTACCAAGGAAGAAAGAATTTATATATATATATATATATATATTTAGTGTCATTTTTATCTAATATTTGCAGAATTTGGAAAGTAATATGAATCAAATGTTTACAAATGCTAGCACAGCGTCCGGACCGACGTCTATTAATCCCATTAAAGCTACACCGCCAATGTGGCGGTGTTCAAAAGTAATGCATGTCCAAAGAGAAATACATCCTACCATTCTTAGCTCATTAGAGGGCATTGTTGATCAAATGGTTTGGTTCAGGGAAAGCTGGACAGAAGAAGTATTAAGACAGTTGCGTCAGGGTCTAATTAAATGTTACGCTATTGCATTCGAAACCAGGAGTACGGTTAGCGAAGCTACAATAACACCACACACTTTACACTTCGTAAAAAAGCTGGGTTCTACATTTGGAATTGGAATCGAAAATATTCCGGGATCAGTAGCATCATCTTCCTCTAATTCAGCAGCTTCCGAGTCTTTAGCACGGCGAGCACAGGTGACTTTTCAAGATCCAGCTTTTCAAATGATGAAGGAACAATTTACACGTGATTTTGACTTCACTAAACCAGACTCAATGAAACTGCACAACTTGATTACAAAATTAAAATCATGGATAAAAGCATTAGAAATTAAAGTCAAGAAACTTCCAACATCATTTTTAATCGAAGACAAATGCAGATTTTTATCAAATTTCAGTCAAAAAACAGCAGAAGTCGAGTTACCAGGCGAATTTCTCATACCTTCTTCATCCCATTATCACATTCGTATATCACGATTTATGCCAAGAGTTGAAATTGTACAAAAAAACAATACAGCTGCGCGTCGTTTACACATACGAGGTACTAACGGCAAAATTTATCCTTATCTTGTCGTTATCGATACCGGTTTAGGAGATGCTCGTCGTGAAGAAAGAGTTTTGCAACTGCTACGTATGCTCAACTATTACTTAGAAAAACAAAAAGAGACGACTCGGCGTTTCCTGAACATAACAGTGCCAAGAGTCGTACCCATTTCACCTCAAATGCGATTAGCCGAAGATAATCCAGCCAGCATATCATTATACGAAATATATAAAAGTACATGTGCCAAAATTGATGTAGAACATGATTTGCCAATAATGAAATACTATGAAAGATTATCTGAGGTTCAATCGCAGGGCGCTCAAATTACGCATGCAATGCTACGAGATATTTTCCAAGAGATACAAAATAAAATGGTACCCAGAACTTTACTTAAGCAATGGGCCATTAAAACCTTTGTATCCGCTACGGATTTTTGGCAATTTCGAAAAATGGTAATTTGGAAATGTTTACTCATTTCAAAAACATATGTATTTATTTCTTTATTTATTTTCGTTGTACAGATGACACTTCAGATGGCTTTGGCTTTCTTATGCGAATATGCTTTGCATTTGACACGTTTGAATACGGACATGATATACATCCACCAAGATTCAGGATTAATGAATGTTTCCTATTTTAAATTCGATATTAACGACGAAAAAGAAGAACTGGAACATAGCCGGCCTGTGCCATTCCGTCTTACACCAAATATTGCAGAATTTCTTACAAATATTGGCATTTCAGGACCTCTATCTGCTGCAATCATTGCAACAGCACGCTGTTTAGTTCATCCGAATTACAAACTCCAATCAATTTTACGGACTATTCTTCGTGATGAGATAATTGCTCTTCATAAAAAGCGAATGCGAGACAATAAACCTATTGATTCCATGGAGGATGGAACGGCAGATGCCAACACCACAGAAATTATGATACGTTTAGTTAATAAAGCAGTAAATGCAATTCTAAATCGCTTAACTGCGATTTCCTACTTCGATAATATCGAGTCGAAAAAAATTTCAATATTATTACAACAAGCGACAAATCACGATAATTTGTGCCGCATGGATCCTGCGTGGCATCCATGGCTCTAAAACAGTTTTAACTTTTTTTCACAATGTCAAATAAATAATATCATACGCTACTATTTAATTTAAAAAGTTTTATTGTCAAAAATACAATTTGAGTAAGTTACATATGTACGTATTAAGAAGCATAAAAAAAGATAAATCGACTGAGATTTACTTTCTTTGAAATTGTCGTGAAAATATAACAAACATATTTTTAACTTATATACATATACATATATAAACATATATGTATGTATATATATATGGTATATATGTATATATATTTAATATATACATATACATACATGTATATGATATAATATATGTATATAGTTAGCTTCTTTAAAATATTATTTTTTTTTTTATGGATCACATATAGAGCTACGGCATAAATTTCATTGTATCTTTTTGTCTATTTGTTTGTATAATTTTTGTTAACGAAAAAGCTTTTTTCTCTTTTCGAAGTGATGAAACAAAACAAGTTTTGACCACCTTCACTTTGGTCGGTTAGCATAAATAGTAGCGTAAAAAGCATGAAGTTTTTTATTGCTACAAAGTAATGAGATGACTGTGGCACCCGAAATATGCAGACATGCTTCGAATGTAATTGAAATACATATGTATGTAGCTAGACAGCTATACAGCCAAATGCACATACTAACTGCTAGCATTTCAATGACAATCTTTGATGTATAAAAAATAAAAATTTCTAAAATCTTAATAAATCGATTATTACTGTCTTTGGCAGAAAATGTTTGTCGTTCTTACAGAGTAGTATACTTCTCTTCGATACGAAATAAAAAACGGTTTTCTCTTAAATCCGAAAAATATGTATGTACTTATGTATATAAAAAAGGTTAAAAGTTAATTTATTTTCTTTTTTCTGTATACAGAATATATTTTAAAAAGTTGCGATTTATTTTACAATAGTTATAAACATTATTAGTTTATTCAGAGATGCTTCTATGAGCATATCATAGCACATTTAATTGGTAGGACTACGAAATATTGATAGACTCGTGATTTTATTATGCGTTTCTTTTAAGTATATATTCATTGAAAATGTTGTCTTCTATGTATTCAAGACAATACCACCACTATTGTATATACATATTGGTATTGTCGAATTTTGGCATGTCGGAATTGAATAATAAAAGAAATGTGTCATCTATCATATTGAGAACTAGTGACGATTCTTATAAAAAAAATTTAAATTTTTCCCACTTACAACGTCAACAGCGTTGGACTAAAGATTACAGGAATTTACCAATTTCTTTTAGACGAAGTGATGAATACATTAAAAGGGATGTAAAAAGCAATCTGTATTTTATTTACTACAAGTAGGTGTAACGGTTATATCAAATCCAAATCTTTTTTCAATAATTTCTTTTTTCAATAATAAAATATATAATCTAAGAAACGGTAGACAACTATTTGAAAGATTACTGAATATTGAGTCAGCGTCTGGGATTTACAAGCCCATTATTAAATCTTGTGCGAGTGAAAAGATTTCATTCATTTTTCACGGCTGGACTGAAAGCTGTCGAACAGAATGGATTCCAAAGTTAATTGATCGTAAGTGTGACTTTTATTTCAATCAAAATATATAATCCATACTATATTTCAATAATCGATAATAGTTTATCGAAGACTTTTTTTTGACCTTATGAATTAATCTATTCGTTATCACGTTTTCGTATAAGTATAATGAAAATTATTAAATGTCAAACTTCAAAATCATTTATTCGAACAAGCAAGACTTAATAAGAAATATGTGCGATTATTATTAACACATAGGATAACTTTTTGTTTTTCAGGCCTATCTTTTCATCGTGGTGGCTGTATTATTTGTGTAGATTATAGTACCTGGTCAAAACAGCCATATATTGAGTTATTAAAAAAATTCGATCCCATAAGTGAAATTTTATATGAAGAATTACTGTTATTAATAGAAAACGGTATTAATCCCAACGACATTTTTATGTTTGGTTTTAGTTATGGAGGACAAATTGCTTCAAAAATCGGACGTTTATTAAAACCACAGTACAAAATAAATAAAATTGATAGTAAGTAAAATGCCGCTTTATTTTTATTAAGAGAAAGGAAATAAAACGAATAATAATGTTAATGTTAGTTTGTGATATGGCTGGGCCAGGTTTTGATTTCCTCAGCTATTTAAACCATAGTGAAGCTGCCGATAATGTTCAATGCTACTACTCCAGTTTAGATAAAGGCTCACATTTTCACAGTTGCCATCAAAATATACGCCTAGGGCATTGTGGTTACACTCAACCGGCTATACTTAGTCAACCATATTTCAGTAGTCATGGATTATGTGTACGTATATACATTAATGCATTTGATTTTCCTTTCTATGCTCTCCAAAATCCTCCACGCTTATGCCAAAGAGGCAAAACAATATTAAATTTACCCCACGACTTTACCGTTGGCTACAAAGAAGGTGGTTACAAGTAAGTCATTGAAATAATAGTTTTTTTTTACGTATCTGCTTAACACCCTTATTAACTCGTATATTTCTAGTGGCATGTCAGGCGACATATTTGTACCAACTTCGCTTAACTATCCTTACAACTTGTCGAAAAGGGAAATTGTACTTTATAAGAAATATTTAATGGAGACGTAAAGTATGTATATGTGCACGTAAATAATTTCATTGTGTTAATGTTACTGTAATGTTTTATACATAATAAATATGTATCAAATTATAAACATTTACCTACAAATAATAAATAATTTCATGGAACCTTAAATTTGTTCATTACTATCATAATAATTAATAAAGTTTTTTATTTATTGTAGATATCTTTTTTTTCATTTTCAAATACTGTATTGAAATGAACAAATTGAAACGTTTTTATTTTTATATATGTACTTACATACTTATGATTTTTCGAATGAAACACCAGTTAGAAGTTGTATTGATACACCTTTAACATATCTTACATTGAGTAAAACACCAAAAGAGCCATGTACAACTTGCTGTCTCGGCAAATTGTTATGAACAGGATCTAGAACCATCATCTTAGTTGATTTATAATGCGTACGAAATAGTTTGGTGGTGAGCAGCATTATCATTATAAGTTTAAGTATAATTATGTAAGTATACATGTATATTCTGAGCCTACTTTTGAATTGCATACTATGTACTTCTAAAGAAAAGAAAATAAAATTGACCGTGTAGTCAGTACTTCTGATTATGATGAAAACATAGTGCTTTTTTGGTGAAGGATCAGAGGTTTTTCCTTTGGGATAAAATGACTTGGAATTGCAGGCTTTGTCAGTATAAAAAGCGGCGAAGAAAAATTAAATAAGTATGGATATGAAAATTATTACCGAAATAAATATTTGATTAGACATTAATGTCGTTGCAGTATTCATTTGAAGAAAAGGAATTTTCTTTGTAATTGTTCGGTAAACAAGTCAAATTTTAAGTCCATTTTATTGTAGTAGATTTGTAATATTTCCCAATTTTATGTTACATTATATTCTTTTTTAATTCTATTTTTTACTCACTTTAAAAACGAACAAAATAAATCTGATGAGATTGAAAAAATGTGTATCGTAATATCAATTCAATTTTGAAATTTTGTATTTCTGACAAATTTACCAATTTAGGGTTAAATACCAGTGTCAGGACACTGTAATATGAATTACATTCATTACGGAAATTAATACAAATTTTATTTGCAGTGACTATTTATTTTTAATATAATAAAAACGTTTTATTCTTGTCTTTTTGGTTCAAAATTTTGAAGAAAATTTAAAACTTGTTTTTGGCTTTGAGAAAGGCTCAAGAATTACTCACAAAAACACGTTTTATAACAATTAAGAATGAAAATGACATCGATCTGAAGCCAATATTAAAGTTAGAGTTCTACATCAGGTTTTCTAGGAACATAGAAATTATTGGAATACCCAATGACCCTGCGAATAAAATGTCTTTGGGATGTTGTAAATTAAGCTAAATATGTATATATTACTAAGTATGTATAAATATTTCAAGAAATTTTAGTAAGCACTTACGCACACATGTACACAATCCAATTATTATGTATGTCGCTCGTTATGTTGTATTTAGTTATTACTGGTGTTGTTGTTAAATAGTGTTTATGATTCACCATCAATAATTTGAGAAATTGAGAAAAGCTCTTCTTGTCGAAATGAACTTTATAAAAAGAAATATTAAACAAGAATAACAATACAAGCAAAAACAAATATAAAAAGACATTGACAGCACTACACAAAAGTAAATAAAAACTTAATAAAAGAGCGTTCACCAACGACAGAGGGAAAGAGAACATGAGATAGAAATCACCATTAGCTTTCTGAGAGTGTTACCCTTTTAAGTTAAGTTTCTCTTCACACGAAAGTTGAAACAATAACGATGGAGATGGAAAATAACATTCAAATTCTCCATTAACACACACATTCAGCACAATATGTAACTTTGGTTGAAAAAGATCATTTCGAAAGAAGAAGAAGGAGAAAATAAAACGTATCTAGTACAATTGCATTGAAAAGAAGAGAGATGGTGAACACAAAAAATATATTTTTTTTAATATTGTTTATGTTTGTGTGTATGACTATACATACATACATCAAACGAACGAAAGAAACTATCTGGCTGTTTGGTTGGATGGTTGTCTGACTGACTGACTGGCTGACTGAACTGAACTGAAAAATAAAAGCTAAAATATGAAGTTTTACTGCAGTTGTATTTTAGACCACGAAATGTATTTACTTAAAAGTTTCGGCACAGTAAGAAAAGTGATATTTAAGCAAGCAGATCGGAGGAAAACCTGTTGGGTGTTGGAAAGTGTTATTTCTTGATTTTCTCTTCATTTATGATTTTGCCGTTCTGTTTTTTTTTACTTTTTTATTGTTTTTGGTTTTTCTTTTTTTACACTAAAGTGAGTGGAATTTATTTCGCTCTCCCCCTTACCATCCATGTTGTTTCGCAATAAAACAATAAAAGTGTTTTGAGGACACAAACAAATTAAGTGGCGTATAGAGTAAATGAAAATAATAAAAATATACAAAATATAAGAAAAAGTGTAAAAGAGATCTTCTACAATCCATACCTAAGTGGAATGGAATTTACGAAGGGAACAGTAATTCAAGTTACAAAAGTGTGATCGTATCGGATATATGTAGCGCTTGCAAAACAACAATAAGAAGAAGTAAAGAAAGTGTACAAAATAATTAATAATAAAAAATAAAAGAAATACAAATTATTGTAATAAAAATACATACATAAATACATTAAAACATATGTATGTATATAAATACTTACACACATACATATATAATATACGACGACATATTGTTATTTTTTCTTTATTAAAACAACAAAAACAGTGAAGAAGAACAAGTGAAACAACAATAAAAAGTTTTTATTTAAGAAAAAGGAATTATACATAATTTTCTTTTCGCGTTTTGGATAACAACAAAAAAACCATTGTAAATGAAAGAGGTAAGCGTATTATAGTAATAAGTAAATCTATTAAAGTGAATAATTTTCTTTTATGTAGGTCGGGTGGTTTAGTCAATATATATATATGTATATACACATACATATGTATATATATTCATACATACGACCGCATTACATTACTTTTCCTTTACTTTACACATGAAAACATCTACAGGCGCATGCAAAATAATGTTTACATGAATATCAGCATATCCAAAATACTAACATGTATGCATATATACGATCGTACATACAGACACACTCACACACACATGTATATACATATATATACGACCTTCACTTCAAGTTTCTTCTTTTAATTTGAATTTGTTGTTTTTGTATTTCTCTTATTTCGGCGTAAATTTAACATAAATAAGTAGTTTCTTTGTTTTACTTTATTTTTTTTTTGTCTTCAAAGAAGTTTTAAAAAACAATGAAAGAAAAATAAAAAAACCAGCACTAGTAGCAAAGACAACAGAAATTTGTAAAAACAAGAAATACATTAATACAAATATATATGTATGTATGTACATACACACATAAGTATGTAGATACATTAACACACATATGTATTGAACGTACCTATAAAATACAACAAATGCTTACGATAAAAATATTACCACTTTTCACAAAAAAAAAAAAATAAAACAAAAACTTACGAAATTTTTTTTTATTATTGTTGTGTTGTATTGTGCTGTATAATGCAATCACATCTCTCATACTTACACACTTATGTATGTATGTTTGATGTTTGGTTTAAGTATTGTAGTACTACGATGTCGGTCACATCGGTAGTACCGATGAATATTGTTACGACAACTACAGCAGCAACGATGTTGGACAAACAACGTTTTAGAGAGCTTTTTGTGAAAGGCAGACTTTATTTAATCTCTGCGTTACTACAATAATAAAAAGTAGTGGTAGTAGATCGATCATATACAAGTATTTCTTAATGGCAAACTTTCGAAAAGTTGTTGTTATTTTGTTTGTTTTTGTTTGTCTGCTTGTACATGCTTGCTTAGGAAGTATTACCACACAACCAAATACAAACTTTAGTATACTCACGTTCGTTCGAACACATATCTCAACATGCAGACTACGATGTCCCAGTCAACCAGTTTATAATACGAAACACTTTATGGGTAACATTTCTTAAATTACACGTACATAATACGTAAATATTTATATATGTATGTATATATAAATGTGAACAATTTCCCCCTCTTCTTCCCACAAAAACCAACCTTGTTGTACTTTCTTTTGAAATATGTACCGAATAAGACCTTGAATAAAATAATGAATTGAATACATTTTAATCCAGTTCGATGTATGTTTAATGAAAATCTGTACTTAAAAAATGTATAAGAGAAACTTGATTTTATCCATACGTATACACATTCACACATACATATGTAGAACGTATGACCTTAAAGTATAATTTCCAAATCAGTGAAAAAAAAAATTCCGTCCACATTACCAAAAAAATGACGGAGGATTTACTAATTTTTCAAATTTCCACTTATAATCAAAATGCATAGAAATGAAACTAGATCTAATCGTACTGTGGTATAGCATGGAATATATTAATTCTACATTTCTTAACCAAAATTAAATTAATTTTTATTATCTTAACTATGCCTATCGTTGTTTTTATTTTAAATTTACTTTTTATTATTTATTTTCTTTTCAATATAACTTTAATACAGTCATGAAAAGAGATTTATACCTGACTTAAACCAAGACACATACTTTACAAAAAACTTCGATAAAAATTCTATTAAATTTAGTTTCTGAATTTTTATCGTACAAATTTTACAAGAAATATACATAACTTTTACTCTTAAAAAAAATAGTGACATTTTTATGAAAATACACTTGTACGAGATATTATAAATTGATATTAAGAAAATTATATTAATTAATGGATATTAAAAAAATAATAATTACAGTAAAAATTTCGATTTTTTTGTGACGAAACAATTTTAATAAAAACTGTTATAGTAGATCAACAAACAATATTTGTATTGTTCAAAAAATTACGCTTTTACTATGTATATACATTATATAGAAATAAATATAACTTTTACCATTGTAACTTTTACTATTTTTGTTGGCTGGGAAATGTTCACTTTTACGAACATACGTATGTATACATGTATGTATATTACTGATACAAGCATTGGAAAATATTAGTGCGAGTGCATATGTGTGCATGTAAATGAAAGGTATGCCTTATAGAAACACAAATACACACATCAGAAGAGAGCCGCGAAACCTAACCAGACCCAATATATTTCACCATACCATAACGATTCGATACAAAATCATTATAAACAATGTACAATGTGTCGCACCTTCGGCACAAATGTTTATGTTCTATAAACTTCAAGTCTTTATGTGCTTTGTTATTGAAAATCTCTTAGTTTAACATCAACCGTTTCATTTTTCTGAATTATGAGCCATCATACCCTTCATTTAATTTAATCGAATCATAACTCAAAAGCATTATAATCAAAATGTTCCGTTATTTTATTAGAAGTTTTCGCGGATGTACAGTAGCGGGAAAATTAATAAAGACGGCAATGTGCCACCTAGAGATTTGATTAGAAAGTAAGTAAAATGAGAAAATTCTTGTTAAGCCACTGCACTTATTCTCAGCTTATACATATATCACAAACTCAAATTTAATACATTTTGATAATATTGTTTTTATATTAATTCTTTTGTTAAATTTGAATTTCTATACCCTGTGAAAAAATAAGAACACCCCATTTTCCTTTCAAAATAATTAATAATTATCTATATCTATGTATGTTGTATATATATAAAAATGAATGTTTGTATGTATGTAACTTGTAGAATTGTAAACTATGCGTTTGATCATGTTATGATCTTTAGCAAAGTTGTTGCGCATGAGCCGACGAAGGTTTCTAAGTTGGTGTGACCAATTTCCGACAGGTGGCGCCACTGAAAATTACTCAAAATTAATTAAATCGTAAACTGTGCATTTGATCGTGATATGATCTTTATCAAAGTTGTTGCGCATGAGTCGACGCAGGTTTCCAAGTTGGTGCGATTAATTTCCGATTGATGGCGCCACTGAGAATTATTCAAAATAAATTGAATCGTAAACTATGCATTTGATCATGTGTTGATCGGACAAATCTCAGACATTTTAGGATTCATCATTTATGATTTTAATAACATTTAGTATAACTCATTCCCGTAAAATGTCAATTACAAATTTGAAACATTTTAATTTTGGAAAATTTTTAAAAATGCTGTAGGTTCCAATTAGATTGGTACGTTGGAAAATTCTAATAAATTTAAACGCATTTTTCACGTCATTCCCGTGCAATCATGCCTCCAAAGCGACAAGCAATTGGTTGACCTACACCTCAAGCACTTAAGAAAATAGCATTATGAGTCTCAGGATCAGACGAGCAACACGCATTGAGACTGGAAAATCTTCGAGTACATGCCGCTGAGGCCCGTTCGCATGAATCACTTAAATAACGAGAAGTGAGATTAGAAACTGATCGAATGCGTACTACGCAGGCCCGTTCTTCTGAATCATCTGGACAACGGGAAACAAATCAATAAAATGATTCAAAATTAATTGGATATTTATGTAATGTCTTTCTTTCAAATTTATTTTAGTTGGTGGCATTGCAACGCGCGCAGGTTACAGCTATTTTATATGTAATTATAAGTATAAAAAATAGAAATATAAAAGTCCACTCAATACTTGCTTACTAAATTGGTCATTATAACCCTGTAGTCTGGCTTACGACATGCCTTCTCATACCAACCATGTTGTGTGTGTTTGTTAATTTTACCCATAAGCGGCGGGACCTACAGTTTAAAGTCGACTCCGAACGACAGATTTTCATGACAATTTTACTCTGGGAGTTTTTGAGGGGAAGTCGCAGAAAGAAATATTTTTTTTTCACATTTCGTTATATGTTCGAGAGGTCTGTCCCATGGGCTGAGTCATGAGCTCTAGTCTAATAAGCCAGCACACAACTTAATACATAATACTAATTTCACAGGACGAATTTCTAACGTAATTTAATAAAAAAAATTTTAAATAAAAACAAAGCTTTTATAAAACCGTTATGAAATTTGTTTTTATGGTATATAAACTAAAAATAAGTGTAGTTACTTATCAGCAATTTTCACTTTTTACTTACTTTCTGATCGAACGTCTAAGTTTCATATTTGTGTCCTTATTAATTTTCACATAGCTTCTGATTTATAATAACATCATAATAAATGATGTGCTGTAATTACGACATTTATTTTATTTATTTATTTTTTACAATACAATTACAGATTATATCTAATGTAAATATCTACGGTGTAGTGTAGACAAGAGTCTCTGGTGGGAATCGAACCCACAGCCCTCAAACTAATAGCCCAGCACACTAATCACTAGACTATCGGGCACCCATAAACACAATACATTTTTTTAATTCTAATAGAATTAATATTACATTACATTACATTGTCAAATGCAAAAAATATTATCATTGGAAAATTGTTAAAATTCGAAGAAACTATCGTAACACCTTGTTAAGTTGCATTTTATCATATATGATGTGAAAAATGCTTATCAATCTGATAATCGTCCTTTAAAATTATGTAAAAAGCATATAGTAATATTTAACAGAAATTCAGATTGTAGTATTAATGGTCTTTATTTCATAAGACCGTATGTATGCTTGGTTTATTTTTACAGGCCAGATTCTCTTGTGGAAATCACACTGTCCACTAGACTACGACGGCATCCATGAACGATATTGATAAATATGAGACGTTCGAAAAATGCCACTTAAGTATTTAATTTAATTTTTTTTTTTTAATTTTAAATTTTTGCCGGGCAGATTTTTTATGTTAATGGAATTAAATATTTTTGAAAAATTAAGTCTGACCTATAATTTCACATGCTTTATTAAATATTAAGATATTAGAAATGTTTGTCAGAAAACCCCAGAACGATATCCCAAAAGGTTCAGCGAACAGATATTTCCAATAACAGTTATGTGAATGTTTATACATATGTACATATATGCAAATATTTATTTACGTATGTACGTAATGTTAAATCAAACATTACATTTGGTGTAATATAGGTTGGACGTTGCTGATACAATTTTATGGGTTACTCAACAAAAAAGAAAAAAAATTGCATTTGTGTGCGCAAGTGTAAGAGTATTGCTTTACTCTAAACTTTATTTTTATATGTTAAATGTATTATTGTTTTCAACATTTCATTGTTCCTCTAGTTTGTTGGTTTCAAATCTTTTACGCATACGTAACCGAACAAAAGTTACTCAAAGCTTTTTTGTGAAAGGAATGAAAAGTAAGAGAACGATAGTGAAAGAGAGAGAGAGAGGGAGAGACAAGAAGATATATGGCAATAACAAAATTTATTGGTGAAGATGTAAGTGAAGTAAATAGAAAGAAGTTAAACGAAAAAGAGTTTAAGAAAGCTTTCGTTCAATGAGAAAAAAGTTCGTATGTTTGTATGCATTTATAAGTACATATGGACAAAGTTAAAAGCCAAAAAGCTGCCATACTTCAATTCATCTAAAGACAACGATGAGTGGCAACATTTTTCTAAGCAAATTAAAAGAATGCGCATGCGCACCGGTATTGGTATTGATGATGGTATTAGCATCGGCAAAGAAATGAGAAAAAGCGAATAGGAATACCCCATTCGATATTTATTATAATTGCTTAAGAGATGGATGATCATTTTTATTTAAAATATAGTAAAAATGAAGTATGTATGTACAATATATGGACTCATTTACATACACATACTTTGGTATGGTATGAAATAATAAAACATCAAGAACACTTTCCATTTCATTTTTTAAGTTGTATAAGTAGTGGATATTAACACTGTTAGATTAATATGGGCTTTTCAATTATAACAGCAATAGGAAACTCTCTCAATATACTACTCCTACAAAAATCTCACTTTTATTATATTTTTATTCGTATGCGACTGGCTAGCCTTGTATGTGTTGTGTGTTGATATGTGTGTATGTATATTTAGGTTGAATGCAAAGAGCTTATGAAAAAAGAAACAAAAGAGATGTAAACCATTTTTAGAAAGTAGTTTTGATCAAGTCTGAAATACGAAACAAAAAATTATAATTTTAAATTCCAAGGCCTCCTTACTAACTCTTACTAGAAGTGAACTCGTCTTTTAGTGTACTTTTTAAAAAGAGAAAAAAACAAAAATGAATCAATAGTTCCACATGCACACACACACACAACATAGAAACAAAGACTAAATATTCGTGTTCGTTTATTAATTTATACTTATGTATTTCTATAATTTGTACATTCCCTTTCATTATAGGTACCGAGAATGTTGATGTTGCAATATAGCAAACATGGCGAATGTATTCTTAAAGAAATTGGAGCTGCGTTTCGTGGAGAACATCCCGCTGATTTGACGATTGTGTGTGAGAACAAAGTTAAACTTCATGCCCACAAATTAGTTTTGGCTGCAGCCAGTCCATTGATAAGGTAGAAAATACTCATAATTTCGCTTAGATTTCTAAATATTTTAAGTATGTAGTCCTTTTTATGTTTGCTTATTTATATATTTTGTTTTTTGTTTTATTGTTTGTTTTAGAAATCTTCTGGAAGATACACAATTATATGATTGCATGACAACGGTATATTTTCCAGATGTAAATGCCACCTATTTTAAATTTTTACTTGATTTTTTGTATTCGGGACAGACCTGCATTACATCTCGTGATGTCAATTACTTGCACGATTTACTTTTACTACTGCAAATAAAGTCGGATAATTGGAAGACTACAGATACTACGTTAACGGGTAGTGGAAGCAATAGCAGTAGTGAATGCGGCAATCATCAGATGAATTTGAATAGAAAGGTTTCTGTGCCAGATGAAAGTTCCGAGTGTGAAAGAAAACTTAAAAGTGAAAATGGCAGTGAAATCAAAAAGAGTCCACCACCATCATCTTCATCGTGCTCTGACAAAAACATATCTGAAGAAAACGATGATGACGACAATTTAAATATTGATAGCGACAGTACAGCGGATTTAAGAAAAAGCAAAGAAACAAATGACATTGATAGTTTATCGGATGCAAACAACGTAAGCGGACTGAATCCGGTAAATTTGTCTTTAGGCATACGAACTAAAAGTGAGCAAAGTATGAAAAATATTTTTCGCGGTAAAAGCAGCTATTCTCCAGACTATGACTCTCTTAATATAATGGAAAGTAGTAAACGCAAAACTCTGTTTTCCGATTCGGCCAAGGATTGCTTAAAACCGCTTTCAGAACATGGAGATATAAACAGTTCCCCGGACAATTATGTAGTTACACCCCACAGGAAGCGACGACCAGGTTTTCATTCATCACCCAGCCACAAGCCTTTCGTATCATATCAACAAAATTTACTGGACGAATTTCGATCCGCTAAATCGTCTCTTTCACCAATGTCTGGTTATCTGCCAGAAAAGAACCTACTATTGCCACTGGATGAGAGTGTTATTAACTCGTCTGATATATTGCCACAAAACCGAAATCTTCTTGAAAAAAGCATATCGAGACATGACAGCCCTGAAAAGACAGTACAACTGCCACCACAATTGGTATACCAATGGCAATCAACTCACAATTCGAATATGTCCTCATTATCTCACTTGCAGCCTGGCCTTACATCTATTTCAGAAATTAATCTAAACCTCGAAAGCTCCAGCAATCAAAGCAGCTCAAATACAGGTGCATGCAACAACACGCAGAACTCCGTCCGTGAATACCGCTGCGAATATTGTGGAAAACAATTTGGAATGTCTTGGAACCTAAAAACGCATCTTCGAGTTCACACTGGCGAAAAGCCGTTCGCTTGTCGTCTCTGTATAGCGATGTTCAAACAAAAAGCTCATTTACTAAAACATTTGTGTTCAGTTCATAGAAACGTAATCACCACAAACGGCAACGACAATGACACACGCTATTGTTGCTGCTTCTGTTCAATGTATTTCGAATCAGTACAAGAATTGGTCCGGCATTTGTCTGGCCATCACAACAATTTATTGCTAGCGAAAAATTTGCGCGATTAGTATACTATACAAATATTATTATTATTATTATTGCTATTAAATATGCTCTTAAATATATGTACATATATGTATGTATATAAAGTACTATATACACACTCATATACAATATTTATGCATTTTGTTAATTTTAACATTTCCATCTTCTTTTCTACTTTTATATACATATACTATATAATATATATACTACTATATAATATAATATATAATATATATGCATATCTATATGTAACTTTTTTGTATATTTACACTATAAAGTTTATACATCGTATACATGATTTTTATTTTTTTATTTTTATTTTATTATTTTATACATATTGTATGATGTATGTATGTAATTAATTGTAATATTACATTCAGTTTTATAAATTAAAGAAAAAATACAAATGACCATTTTACACATTTTGTTATACATACAATATTATTGTATGTAAATCTCTAACTTCATACTCATTTATTGAAAAGGAATTTATTTGCCACAGCAAGGCAGTAAGTAATCTCTGAACAACATTAATTTTAAAGGTTTTAAAAAGCTAAAGAAAATATGTATAATTTAGGAATTAAATAGTAAAAGAGGGTTTCTTTTTCGTAAAATGTGCCAAACTATCCACGTTCGACGAGACTGGTCGAAATTGCTACAATTAATAAGGAAACCTTATTGATAATTGAATTGGATTTATTAATTTTGCGCATTAAGAGTCTCGAAAACATTCTTTAAGTACTAACCATTCTCAAATCTAAGCGTAATATGGAGGAACGTGTAAAATTAATTTTAAAATTCCAATTTACTTTGGAGACATAGAAGTTATAACAATGGTTATTTGATCTTTTTTTCTAAGTATTTAATTTATTCCAAACTTGACTTAGATTTGTACGTACTCTTTAATATCCTGAGCCTTAAGAAATCTTTTTATTCTAGTACATACATATGTACATATTTGTTATATAGTTTTCTAAAATTTTTCTTTAAAATTAATATGACACCAGCTTTAGTTTTGTTCTATTCAAACCGGTTACAATTTGATAAGCGTTGAAAACATTTCTACATTTTTCTACACCTTTCCATCGTTTTCGTCCTAGAATGAAATATTCCTATCCCATGGGCAAACTGGCACATCATTCAATGGCATGGACTGAAAATACAAATGTTGGGGCAAAACAATTCTACCTAACAGTCGAGCACTTGGGTCTTAGGCAGTTAAGTCGAAGATAGTATGGAATTGTCTTGGGAAGATGAATAAGCTGGAGAGGGAAAACAGGCTGGGTACTAGGTCATGTGAGACTTCGCGGCAAAGCGCAAACAGTTGAGCTCATGAGGTGGGACGCTTACATGCCATTAATTAGGCCAGAACTCTTATTCTGAGTGGAAACAGATATTTGGACAAGTACATTTAAAGATATGGGAGTTAAAGAGAGGCAAAGACTTCTCAAACCAAAAGGGTTTGAAGCAACAGAAACTTTTTTTGAGAAATTACAATAAGAGGAGATTTCAGTCATGCATCAGCCGCTCAACCTGAATAACCGACTCTTTGACAGGGCATTGTAGACTAAAAGTACACTTCTACAACAGACAACATACTTGGAATAGACATTATAGAGATACTTTTTAAACTTTGAGGCAAATACAATAGATAGTATGGCCGCAGTACTATAACACTTCTTCACAACAGTAATAATACTAATTGAAAAATAGTCTTGTCAGGACGATAAAGAAGTTGTTAGTTATGTGTATTTTCTCTTCAAAGTTTCGGTTTCCTAATTCGTCAAACGCATTTTCAGATACAACGTGCTTTGTTCGGCAAAATATGATAATTCGGAATATTTCAACGTCATAACATGGAACAATCAATATAAGGTTTGATAGACAGCTTGTTTACATTTAATTTTCACTTTTCCATTTAGACACTGAAAAAAAAGGAAAAAAATTAATGAATAATTTTTCCTGATGTTAAATTTAGATCCGATACAAATTTTACAAAATTTAGATCGAACAAAGCACAAAAAATTATTAATATTTCGACAAAGAATTTCCAATTTGCAAAAGCATTTGGGGAATAAAGTCGGAAAGTAGTCGCCGTAGTCTAGTAGGTAGTGTGTTCGCTTATTAGACGGAAAGCCCGGGTTCGAGCCCTAGGCCAGACATCAAAACGAAATATGAAAAAAAAAAATATTTCTTCGGCGACTACCTCTCAGCAGATTTCTGGCAAAAACTCTGAGAGTAAATAAACCTGCCATGAAAAAGTTTCTCAAAATCTGTGGTTCGGAGTCGACGTTAAACTGTAGGTCCCGCCAATCAAGCATAAAATTAAGGCACACAACATGAGTGGTGTGAGAAGCTAGGCCGTAATCCTGACTGAAGGGTTGTAATGGCCAATTATGTATGTATGTATTTGGGGAATAAAACATAAAAGAAATAAATTATTCAAAAATTCATTTACAAAATAATTTAAATTTAATTATTTTTTGTATGCAGTTTTCTAATTTTAATTTTTTAGAATTTTAAATAGAATAACACAATGGCAACATTGTTTTATTACAGTAACCAGACATATCCTCCATTAACAGTTATGAAAATTACTTATTCTAAACAAGCACAAAAATATATTTATGGTAATACAGTACCCATTTCGAATAACGGCACTTTGGTGAGTTTCGGTTTTATTCACCACACCGGATAAATTCACCACATTTTGGAAAACTCACCACAGCTACAAAATTCAACAAAATTAAATTTGTTTACTTTCCTTTCCAACAACAACATTCCACACAACATCCAATTTATTATGTTTTTGTATTCGTTTTGTGCGAGCGAACTAACTTAATAACTAACTAGAAGTCGCCGTGGTCTAGTAGGTAGTGTGTTGGCTTATTAGACGAAAGGCCCGAGTTCGAATCCCAGGTCAGCCATCAAAACGAAAGTATGAAAATATTTCTTCGGCGACTTCCTCTCAGCAGATTTCTGGCAAAAACTCTGAGAGTAAAAATTGCCAATGAAAAAGCTTCTCAAAAATTTGTCGTTCGGAGTCGACTTTAAATTGTAGGTCCCGCTACTCATGTATAAAATTAACGCACACAACACGAGTAGTGTGAGACGCTAGGACGTTGTACAATGGGTCAATTCGACCTCCGGGTACTGTATTTGTCACAGTTGACAAGTACATGTCCTCTAACCTAACCTAACCTATAACTAACTACCTTTTTACCTACTTCTCTTTCTACTTACACACATATTAATTACGCCGTTTATGTTTTTGTTTTCTTTTGTCTGACCTGGGCTTGAATAGCAGTGGTCTTTGCGCCTCAACTAATAAGGCTACTTTAACTTGTAACTAGGTTAGAGGACGTGTACTTGTCAACTGTCACAGTCACAGTCAGTAGGTTAGGTTAGGTTAGAGGACATGTACTTGTCAACTGTGACAAATACAGTACCCGGAGGTCGAATTGACCCATTGTACAATAACTTGTGACTAACTCCTATATAAGACAGACAGACCACATAGTGCATTAAACATTACTTAATAAACCCGGAAACGGAAAAAGAATGTGCGAATTATTTATTAAAATATATATTTATTTTTTGAACGAACAAAAACGATTTTGATGGAAAAAGTACTGAAAGCTTGGCGGGGATGGGTACTGCGGTATTTTTTTAAATGAAAAAACTACAAAAGTACTCAATTTTTCAATACTGCAACAACCAGTGTCATTAGTCTTTTGTAGAAATTTTTGTGAAACGGTTCAATCGTGTTCTTTCTTTTTGCTTGTTGTAGGTGTTCCTTTTATTTATTACAATTTCATTCTATAAAATCATCAACAATAAATATCAAAAATGGAATAGTAGACATTATAGAGATATACTTTTTTTAAACTTTGAGGAAAGTACATAGATCAAATTCAATTACTGAAATAAAATTGGTTATCAATTTTTCTTTCAATCGAGCATTTCAATTTTCGTTCTAGAAAGCAGCAGATACAATATTGCCGTTATAATTTTTTGTTGTTTTCTTGTCTAATATATCTCGCAAACAAAGAATTGATATTATTAAGTTAATTTCAAATTGCATCTAGCCTATGTCACAGTCATCAAACTTATTGAATTTTGATAAGCAGAGTATGTTTGAAAAAATTGAAAGAGAAAATTGAACATCAAACTGCAATGTGACAATGCAGAATTCATTTTAGTCAACATTTCCAAATTAGCAATATTTTTTGAGAAAAATACTCTGGCAACATTAAACCTAACAAATAACATATGGACCAAGACGAATTCACGTAACCGGTGACCGCGTCTCTACAACAAGTAGAGTTGGGTTCTTTAGCTCTTTTGAGTGTTCGCTCTTTCTAGTTCAATTCTTTGTAATGAACTAGTTCGTTCTTTTAGTTCAATAGTTCAGTTCTTGTAAACAACTCCGCTCTCTTCCTCAATTTGTATAACTTGTTTATTTATTTTTAAATATTTAATAAGAATTTCTATTCTTTATTAAATAAAAAAATATTTTATAATTATTTGCTTATTTTTGTACAAATGTTTCCATAAGTTCTTTTTTTAATATGTGGTAGCACCGCCACCATTCCAATAGGAATGTCACACATGAGAACGATAAACAAAATAAAAGAACTAATAAGAATGAAATGAACTAATAAGAATGAAATGAACGAATAAGAAACAAGACCTAAAAGAACTACAGAGCTAAAAGAACTACAGAACTAAAAGAACTACGGAGTTAAAAGAACTACAAAACTAAAAGAACTATGGATCTAAAAGAACTGCAGAGCTAAAGGAACTGCGGAGCTAAAAGAACTACAGAACTAAAAGAACTACGGAGTTAAAAGAACTGCAGAGCTAAAGGAACTGCGGAGATAAAAGAACTACAGAACTTAAAGAACTACGGAGCTAAAAGAACTACAGAACTAAAAAACTACGGAGCTAAATGAACTACAGATAAAAAAGAACTACAGAGCTAAAAGAACTCATTGTTATGACCGGCGCTCTTAGTTCAATTGTGTGAATAGTTCAATTGAACTAGTTCGTTCGTGAACTACACAACTCTAACAACAAGCACAACAATGCAAAAACAACAGGCATTTTGTTTTTGTTAAAGAGCATTTAGGTTGTCAAAATAGGAAGAAAAAAGTGGAAAAGGAAAAAAAAATGAACAACAACACACAAAACACTAAAAAAACAACAAAATTTTGTCAATCGAAATGATATCAGCTGTTTAGATGCTCCCACCTATTATATGAATTCGCCTTGATATGGACATTTATCGAAAAAATAAATTGTGGAAACTGTAGACGTAAATAGAGAAAGCAGATGAAATAAAAGTCACAAGTTTATACAACAACCAGTGCCAGTGGTAGTCTTTTGTAGAAATTATTGTGAAACGGTTGAATTGAGTTCTGCTTGTCGTAGGTGTGTGTTTTATTAATAATTTCTTTTTATTTGTTACAATTTCATTCTATAAAATCATCAAAAATGGAATCAAAATAGAAATTAAAAATAAATGTGGAAAAAATATTGTTTTTGAATGTTACTAACATCAAGAAAATTAAAAATTTGATGATGTCATCATGTGAAATTTTAAGAAAACAATAATTAACTTAATGTTTTGCCGAATAAATAATCTCTTCATACAAATATAAAAAGTTAATAAATATTTAAGAAATAATAGAAAATTCCTATGTAATTAAATACAAAGAGTGCGGCAGATCAATTATAAAGCGTACTAATCTTTGTTGATTTTTATTCGAAAGCAATTAATGCAATTTATCTTACAAAAAATACAGAGAACAAACAAACCCATATGGAATTTAATAGGAAACGTACATCAATTTATACCTACATACATATATGTAGTTATAGTATGAAACAAACCTTATTAATAAAAAAAATAGTATATGTACATATATGTATATATTAAAATAATATTATTTTTTTTTATAAATAATGTATTTTTTATATAAAATAATATAGTATATATTAATTTCTTAAACATACATATAGTTTCACGTTTATAGCTTAGTTATTTGGGATCAAAGAAAGTATATTTTATTCCCATACTTTCGAACATTTGTAAAGTGAATTTATTACTGTGCTTTCCATACGTATTTACACATATGCATATATGTATGTACAGACTATATAAGAATAGAACTGTCCTAATGTTGATCAATATGGCCATAATTAAGAAATTTTCGTGTGAAATAATGCCGGCACTCCTCAATTTCAAAACAAAAGAAATAGTTGAGCTGTGAGCCACTTTAAACAAAATTAACTCAACTGTGCCATAACAGATAACACGGTACATAATAATTAAAACAATAACACAAAAGTATTTTCTTTGCGTATAACGAGTTAATAGTATAAAAGTAGGGAATCATTTTTAATTTATAAACAAATAAGAAAGTAAATACTTATTTACGAATAGGGAAGTGAACAGAACACGTATAAATATTAAACTTTTTATTTTGTATTGTATTGGTGTTATGTTTATTTACTCTTTGGGTTATGTTATCAGTCTGCCAAAAAAAAAAAAAAAAACGTAATTATAAAAGAATATCGTGGTCAGCTGGGATGAGCTGCTTTAAAAGTACATATACATAAGTACATTAATTTTTCTACTTTGGAAACTTGTATATACTTAATAGTTTGATATAGAATTAGAAGTTCCAACACGCATATGAAAAGAATTAAATAAATACTTGCGTCATGTACAAAGAAAAATATAAATTGCAAACCTAAACATGATTCATACCCTTAAACAATATGTAAATAAGTATGTATGTATATATGTATGTATGTACATTCATATATTATACTATGTATGTACATCCATACATATTATACTAAATAACTCAAAATATGTGAATCGAATTCTAAAAGATAAGACCTTGTGAGAGAGAACAGCGATTCTAAATTATATGTATATCTGAAGTAAAAACCTAACTTTTAATTTTTGTTCGGGGGTGTTTAGAATTCTGGAGATACCCAAACCGGGATGCTAAAAAGATCAAAGTACATAAGTTAATACAAGTAATGATAATAAAGTATTAATATATCTTGAAAAAAAGACTGTGAGATAACATTTAAAGGTTTTTCCAATATTGGTATGGAACGCAACCAGTAAATGATAGATATTAAGGTATAATATACCTTGAAAAAAAAGACTGTCAGATAACATTAAGTCTTTTCCAATATTGGTATCGAACGCAACCAGTAAATGATAAGTTTAATGTTTAAACAGTAAAAGTTATAAAAATACAATTTTATTGGAATATAATTTCAGAATTATAACGTAGGCGCAAAAATGGATGAAATTAAAGGATTTTTTAGACAAGCTGGAAAGGAATTCCTTAATGCAGCTGGGGAAGCAGCAATGGGAGCTGCTAAAGATGTAATGGGTTCGGTTATTAATGAAATTTTTATAAAGAAAGAAGCCGAAACGAAAAGAATATTACCGAGCATAAAGAATATGAGAGTGGTAAGATTTAGGAAAAAAAATTACTACAATACTAAGATATCATATATACCTAAAATAAAACATCTCAATTATTTACATATTTAACTCACTTAAGATTTCAAAAAGAAAAGAATTGGCGGTATGTATTGGCGAAATGTTAAACTATTAAAAACAATGTTAAAAAATTAAATTATCCATAATATAATTCTATAGAACAAAATACATACTTTTAAATTACATAGTTATGCATACGAACCTGATTTTATGAAAAAACAAAACGTTATGAAGCTTATTAAAAAAAACTAAATATAATAAAATAATAACATTTTTAGCTTGGTGAGAGACCTTTAGGTAGTCATAGACCACAAAGAGAAATTCAAGATTTCGAAACAATTCGCCAGCAATGTTTAGAAAGCGGTTCACTTTTCGAAGATCCTCTTTTCACCGCTAGCAATGAATCACTTATGTTTTCAAGGCGACCAGATCGTTATATTGAATGGTTAAGACCGCATGTAAGTAGGATGAATTTATATGCAACACAACACACAAAGAAATTAATTGTTTACATAACTTCTTAGGAAATCGCCGACGATCCTCAATTTTTTGTGGAGGGTTATTCTAGATTTGATGTTCAGCAAGGAGAGTTGGGGGATTGTTGGCTACTAGCTGCAACAGCAAATCTTACTCAAGATTCGAGTCTATTCTTCCGTGTTGTGCCGCCTGATCAAAGTTTCGAAGAAAATTATGCTGGTGTATTCCATTTCTGCTTCTGGCAATATGGTAAATGGATAGATGTTGTTGTAGACGACAGATTGCCTACATATAGAGGAGAATTGATGTATATGCACTCAACGGAAAAAAACGAATTCTGGAGTGCTTTGTTAGAGAAAGCTTATGCCAAGTAGGAACAAATATTTTTTAATTCCAATATGAAGCCTTTATTAACATTACCAATATTTTAAAGACTACACGGTTCTTACGAAGCACTAAAAGGAGGTTCCACCTGTGAGGCTATGGAAGATTTTACAGGGGGTGTTACTGAATGGTATGACTTAAAAGAAGCACCGTCGAACCTTTTTAATATCCTTGCCAAAGCTGCAGAACGCAATTCAATGATGGGATGTTCTCTAGAAGCAGATCCAAATGTCTTAGAAGCCGAAACACCTGAAGGCCTAATTCGGGGACATGCGTATTCTATCACTAAAGTCTGTATGATCGATATTGTTACTCCTAATCGCCAAGGAAAGATACCTATGATACGTCTTCGAAATCCTTGGGGAAATGAGGCCGAATGGAATGGACCCTGGAGCGATAGCTCTCCTGAATGGCGCTACATACCAGACGATCAAAAGCACGAAATAGGCCTCAACTTCGATCGTGACGGTGAATTTTGGATGTCTTTTCAAGATTTCTTAAATCATTTTGACCGCGTCGAAATTTGCAATTTATCTCCCGATTCCCTAACGGAAAGTCAACAAAATGATGGTAAACGTAAATGGGAAATGTCTATGTTTGAAGGTGAATGGACCGCAGGAGTTACAGCGGGTGGCTGTCGTAATTTCTTAGACACATTTTGGCACAATCCTCAATACGTTATAACGCTAGAAGACCCTGATGACGAAGATGATGACGGCAAATGTACTGTCATTGTGGCCTTAATGCAAAAAAATCGTCGGTCTAAACGAAATTTAGGTATGGAGTGCTTAACAATAGGTTTCGCCATATACCATCTAAATGAGCGTGAATTCCAAACTCGTCCTCAGGGACTAAACTTCTTCAAATATAAGGCTTCTGTTGCCCGATCACCCCATTTTATAAATACTCGAGAGGTATGGTCTAAATATGTCAAAAAATTCTTTCAACTTACAATATTTTCCCAGTATAGGTAACAGCTCGTTTTAGACTACCTCCTGGCCACTACTTAATCGTACCGTCAACATTTGATCCAAACGAAGAGGGTGAATTTATTATTCGTGTCTTCTCTGAAACCCAAAATAATATGGAGTATGTATCATAATTAAAAATCGCTTAATGTTTGATTTGTCTTATGTTTTTATATAAAGTTTTAGTTTTAATTGCTCCAACAATGTTTTACTTATTCTTTTATATATTATACCTATTTATAATTTTGTATTAACTGTTTTCGTGTTTAAATAAATAGAATCGATCTGTTAAATACTATATATTAATTATTGTCAAACAATTTTAGAGAAAATGACGATCATGTCGGTTATGGTGATGAAAATGAAGACGTTAAGCCACCAGTAAGTAACAGTCGAATTTAACTCGAAATGTATAAATTATTATCAAATTATAGCTGCCCGACATTACATGTTTCTGGCTTGTTTAAACACGTTTCGAAATTTTATTTTGAAAATCATACAGTAACATAATATATTTTCAGCTATATCCTAGTATGCCTTCACCTGTGAAGCCTGTGGATCCTCAGAGAGATGCACTACAAAGGCTATTTAACAGTGTGGCTGGAGCTGATATGGAAGTAGATTGGATGGAATTAAAGCGAATTTTGGATCATTCTCTAAGGGATGGTAAGCGAGTTTATTAAAATTCATTTAATTTTTTTTTTTTTAATAGAATTTTAATAGTTTTTTTTATTAATATTTATGAGTTTGCAATTATGAACATGATTGAGTCACATCACTAAAAACTTAAGTACTTTTCTTCTGGAAAGCAATTACACTGAAAATCATTAAAGAATTTATAAAATTAACTTTTTTATTCAATTTAATTTGATTTTTTTTTTTTTTTTTTTTTTTTTTTTTTTTTTTTTTTTTTGTAAGAGCAATATAATAAATGCTGAGATTATGAAAAAATTAACTTGATCAAAAGTAAAAATTAAATACATGACGTTGAAGATGAAAATTAAAAATGTTAAAGACCATAAGTGGCTCAAGCTCACTGCAAAACTAGACACTAAATATTGCAACGAAAAAATTATATAATAACGATAAAATAATATTGAAAATTGTTTTATCTTAAATTTACAAACGAACTATTTTACTTAAAACTTACTAACTTATGTTTAATGCATAGCATAAAATCATCAAATCTATAAAGCGATGACTCTTTGTTCATAACTGTATTTGTTTTAGGTTTGTGTATTAACTCTTAGCACAATCATCTCTTTACTCATTATGAAAATTTTACGTAGGAAAAGTAAACTTAATGTAACTTGTAATTAGAAATTCATATACCACTAGCCCAAACCATTCACTATTTTCGTTGCTTGGTTTTCACGAATTATTTTGCATGTTATTTCATAATTATTTTTAATTTTGTTTTAACAAATTTGTTATATTTTCTGATCCAAAGTAGTTCTTATTTACAGTTACGAATAATAAAAACTTCACTTTTTTGTTTTTTGCAATTCTTTCATACATTCCAATCAATATTAAATATATATATATATATATATATAAATAAATGCAAAAACATATAGATTTGCCAAAATCGTCAGACATTACTGCACAAAACGTTAAAGAAAACTTTGCGCCTTTGTCCAAGGAAAATGGTGAGGGACCAAACAATAATAATACTACCGAACTCGATGGTAATAATATTGTGAATACCATAATTTCGTTGCTATGCGGACTTTGTAATAAAAACAATATTGACGAAATGCTTGGACTTGATGAACAAAATAATACAACTGAACGTCTAGTGGACCGTAATGCCACAGACGACTATAATAACACCGGTGAGCTACTTCGTACTATTAGAATCAGATTCATATAATTCTATGTATACATTCTATTGTTGACTTGAACCCAATTTAATGGTGTTGGCTATATTGACTTATTTTCAAATGTTTAAACGCTAGTAATATATAATAAATATATACAAATTTATATATTAGTTTATCCTCTCCTTACTACTGTTTTCAGTAATGATGGCCAGTCCAGAGGGTTTTTCCAAGGATGTATGTCGTGCAATGGTTGCAATGTTGGATGCTGACAAATCTGGAAAATTAGGTTTTGAAGAATTTGAAGCTCTCCTGACCGATATTGCAAAATGGAAAGCTGTATTTAAGATGTATGACGTTTATCAAACCGGTCGCATTGATGGTTTCCAGTTACGAACTGCCTTGAACTCGGCGGGCTATCATCTAAATAACGCCATTTTAAATGCTCTGGTTCATCGCTATGGTTCGCGTGATGGTAAAATTGCATTTGATGACTTCCTTATGTGCGCTGTCAAAATTAAAACATATATGGGTAGGTTTAACAATGATTTCACACTACACTATGATAATTACCACAATTTTAATTGGTTTTAATTTTTATGTTTCAGACATTTTCAAAGACAAGGACACAGAAAATACTCAAACAGCCACGTTTACGATGGATGAATGGATCGAAAGTACAATTTATTCGTAATTAACTTCTAATTTAATTGTATTGTATTTATTATGTTACTCGAATTCTTATTATTGTATTTTATTAATTACAAGATGTATTTGTTATATCTACGTTATTCTGAATCTGCTAAAAATATATTTTTACAAATAGAAAAGCTATTTTTTAATAAAAAAAAAACAAATACGCAATTGAAATACGCGCAGTGTCAAAGTATTGACAGTATTTTACTAAAAATTTATGGAGCAAACCCTGAACGCTCTAATAGTATTTCATACTCATAAAAAAATCCGACTTTTTAGTTAGTATCTGGGTTTATATTGTTATTCACTCTGATTCGTAGATGTATTTTATCTTTATCTATAGAAAAATTGAGCCTTTGAGTTATAACACTATTGACATGAATGAACGATATACATATGTATGTAAGTTCATCAGGGAAATGACTAAAAAATGGTCCTTTGTTCTTTCTTAAGGTGCTTGGCCACACATCAAATAAAAAAAATACTCACACATATAGGTCGAAGTGAGTTTGAAGAATATCAAAATACATTCAATTTTTATTACCAGGGTAGCAGAAATCATATGATTCTTCTCCTTCACAACACCTGTAAAATAAAGTTTGAAGGTATAAGTTGCCCAGCCACATATCAAATAATGGATCAATCTCACTTTTTTGTGATTGTATTGGTAAATAATACTCACTATCCAAACCAAAAAAGACATTCAAATTTGTTTTTTTTTTCTCTTGCTGGCTGAGACTGTCAAAATCACCTGATGAAAATTCAACATTAAGGCAAATTTATAAAAAATAAAATTGTAAAGAAATTGATTTTCAAACTATATATTCATTTTTATTAATAATAAATGATGAAAATAATAATAAAATTATATACAGTACATATGTATACTGTATATAAATTTGTATAAAGCATAGCATTGTGCAAGGAAGTCTCAAGTCAAGTGCCAAACCAATAATTGCATTTTTGGCCTCTTCATTGGAAAAACTGTTTGAATATATAAGACAGGGCCAATATTCTCCAATTATTTAAAGAATATAAAATCTTTTAATTATATTTTGCGATTAATAAAACTCAAAAGCATTTGTTCATCACTTATGCCGAATTTTTCGTTTAAACATTTGTTTTTTGCGCCTGTTCACTGGTATGCATTTTTTTTTAAAATATGAATAAAAATTTAAACTGTCAAAATGTAAACATAAACAAACAAAAATTTGTTAGTCTCAAAGTCTATACAACAACGTAATCACCTGAATAGCTAACCACACTGATGTTGCATAAATCATATGCCAATAGACGGAAATTTGATCAGTTAATTTGATGCGTCGCCATGCGTCATTAAAAGGTGACAGCCAGTGCTACCATAGTGCAAAATAAATAATATCAAAAGTGAGTGCATTTTTATCAACGCATAATAGTTCCATTTTGTAAAAGTATGCTACGGTAATACTGATTTTCGTAGCCAAGTGGAGCTGAGTATATCCCATTGACGACCTAAATGGTCGCTTCAGTTTCATTAATTTGATTCAACAGTCAGCACACTGTTAGTAGCAGTTGTTGGTTGAGAAAAAAATAATAAAAAAGTGTATCTGTGCAACAATACAATTAAATTTTGTGTCATTACGCAATTCAATATTGTAACCAATTTAAAGTGACGTGTTCGAAAAACTAACAAGAAATTTTCCATAAAAAACAAGTAATACTAAACGAATATGCCTTGCCCATTCCTTAATCGCTTGAGTTCAAATTTTGTACGTAATTATTCGGATAACTTGATGCAGGTCTATAGTCGCTACTGTCCAGTGTTGCGCAGCAATGGCCAAGCCATTCTAACAAATGAAGTTAACCAGGCAGAAGGCTTGATGAATGTCATGCCATCTCGTAATTATGTGACATCGAACGTAAGCGCACCGAATGAGGAGGAGGCCGTAGCCGTCGGCAGCAAGAAGGACAAGGTCTCCTCTGTTGGTACGCCAAAGGCTAATAATATTGCTTCAAATGCTGCAGGTGCTGTTGATCAATTTGCTTATGAAAATTTTTTCCATGAACAAATAATGAGAAAAAAAAAGGATCATTCATATCGTGTCTTTAAGAAAGTCAACCGTTTAGCTGGATCTGGACTTTTTCCCCATGCAATGGAATATTCAACTAGAGAGGAACGTCCTATAACAGTTTGGTGCTCCAATGACTACTTGGGCATGTCTGCCCATCCGAGGGTGAAGAAGGCGGTGGCTGAGGCCTTAGAATGCCATGGTTCAGGAGCAGGTGGTACTCGTAACATTTCGGGAAATTCTTTGTACCATGAAATGCTAGAAACGCGACTAGCAAAGCTACACGAAAAAGAAGCAGCTCTTTTGTTTACCTCTTGCTTTGTGGCGAATGACTCGACCTTGTTCACCTTAGCGAAACTCTTGCCAGATTGTCATATATTTTCTGACGCTGGAAATCATGCTTCGATGATTCAAGGCATACGCAATAGTGGTGTGCCTAAGCATATATTCCGACATAATGATGTAGATCATCTAGAAAGCTTGCTGTCGAAGCTGGACAAGAAAATTCCGAAAATTGTAGCATTCGAAACTGTACATTCCATGACCGGTGATATTTGTCCTTTGGAGGAAATGAGTGATATTGCTCATGAATATGGAGCCATTACCTTTGTAGATGAAGTACATGCGGTTGGTCTTTATGGAGATCATGGTGCTGGCATCGGTGAGCGTGATGAAGTAATGCACAAAATAGATATTGTTTCAGGCACCCTCGGTAAAGCTTTTGGCAATATTGGAGGCTATATAGCTGGATCGCACAATTTGGTTGATATGATACGATCTTACGCAGCCGGATTTATATTTACTACTTCCTTGCCACCGACTGTATGTCGTGGAGCTCTGGAAGCGATAGAAATACTTGCATCAGATGAAGGACGCGAGCTAAGAGCACTTCATAGAAGAAATGTCAATTACTTGCGTAATCTTTTGCGTGCCGAAGGTAATTACAAAAATCTAAATTTATTGAACATTTCACAATGAGAATTTTTTTCTTTTAAATCCTCAATAGGATTTCCAGTTGAAGATACACCCAGCCACATTATACCAATACGTATAGGCGATCCCCTTAAAAGTTCAAAGATCTCGGACCTCTTAATGTTTAAGTTTGGACACTATATACAAGCCATTAACTATCCAACAGTTGCACGCGGTGAAGAAAAATTGCGTCTGGCTCCAACTCCCTTCCATAATATAGAAATGATGAATCAACTGGTAAACGATTTGAAGGAAGTCTGGAAAATGTTAGATATGAATCTCAAAGATAGCAAACTTCAAAATAATGGCTATATTATTAATAATGGTGTCAATATTTTAATATAATTTATTTATTTATTTTTTATTCTCCTACATATGCAATGTGTGTACAATACTATTTCTCTTTTTTTTATTAAATATATACACATCAGATATTTGGTTGTTGGTGTAACCACTGGTTAAAACTTTCTTTTTATTTTATAAAATTTTTAACAACAGTCGATAATTACCAAAACTATATAAATTATATGATGAAATCTAATTAAAATATTACAAAATTATCAAAGAATTTTTGTTTTTATAACTCGCAAGCATTTGTTTTACTCATACAATATGATTGTTTTTATCACTTTGGTTTGTACATGATGACACGTCATTTATTATAATGATTTAGCACATTCACATTCCAAATTCAAAAACAGCCATTCAATAAAAGTAATATTCAGCAAGCTTTTTTGTGGGTTTGAGTTTTCTAAATCATTGTGATAAGTGGTTTTTCATGTGCCTGACGGCTATTTAATTTGGGTTTTTTTTGCAAAATATTTGCCAAAAGACCTTCAATTGACTTCTTTTCGATGTAAACAGTTTAAATACACACACATTTATTTTGTGAGCGTTAACAGGTCTAAGTTTGCTGAGTTCTAAACCGTCGCACTACAATCGCAAAATAATTACTCTTTTAAACATACTCGCTCAATACTCATGTAAATTGTTTCACTGTAATTAAATTTTTTCTAATAAATGGAAATAAATACCCGTTGCCATAACAATTTTGCTAGAAATAAACGAAAACAAGCGAATAAAAAAGAATCGACCAAGTTCATTAGCTAAGGACATAACAAAACATAATTATTCTAAAAATTTTATTTCAAAAACATCTTATAATATGGGAATGTTTGATAATTTTTTAAGTTTTTTAAAGATAAATAAGGAGAAAATGACAGTTTTAGTTGTGGGACTAAATAACAGCGGAAAATCAACAATTATTAACCATTTTAAAAAGAAAAATGATACAAACTCTTACGTTTCAGTGCCAACAGTCGGTTTTGCCAACGAGGAATTTTTTAGTAAGTTAATTTAATAAAGATACTGTCATAAGATGTAATTATTGCGAAGTATTAAAACTTTTAATGTAGGTCAAGGTGTACAATTCTCAATAATAGATATGTCGGGTGCTTGGAAATACAGAAATCTTTGGCAACATCAGTTCAAAAATTGCCAAGGAATTATCTATGTAATTGATTCAAGCGATAAAATGAGAATGGGTTTGTTGCCTCAGTTTAGTACATTTTCCAAGAACAACATTTATTTATTGACAATTTTTTTTTAGTGGTAGTCAAAGAGGAATTGAATATTTTATTACAACATCCTGACTTGGTTCACCGACAAACACCTATACTGTTTTACGCGAACAAAAGCGATTGTGAGAATTCATTATCCAGTGTTAATATTGCTACAGGTTAATTTTTGTTTTAATAATATAAACCCTTTCTATATGAATTCAGTGCATATTACGCTCTTTACCTGAACATCGTCTAAACTATTCCAAATATTATTTAAACTTTACCTCTACTAGTAAGCCTGATAAGAAAAACAAAATCCTCCCCATTTAAGAAATTGGTGAAATTTCACTTTTTAATGATTGTGTATTTTATAATTGGATGTTGAATTACAACCTGTATATGTGCCTATTAAATTATAATAAATTGGAGATAAATGTTGCAACAATTTTGTATAGAATCTGCTAAAATATATGATTTCTAAAGAACATTATTTATGCATGTCCATACAAATGTATATATTATATATGTACGTTGGTATGTATGTATATGCGTAAATACATTATGATTTATAGACTTCAAAAAATAGCAATTCAAATATTTCGTGTTAAGGCACATTCATTGGGTGAAGAGTAGAATATGCTTGTAAAAGCAATAAGCATTTTAAATGACAATGTATCATTTTAAAATAGCATTGGATTTGACATCAATTGCGGATAAACCATGGCACATTAGTTCTAGTAGTGCTAAAACCGGAGATGGTATAGATGAAGGTGTTGAATGGCTAATTCAACAAATACGCCCGAAAAATCGAAGACGTCAATCAAAAAAGGACAAATCTAAGCGAACATGAATCATTTTTAATATACATTATATTTGTTTTTACTCACATACTAAATAATACTGCTATTTTATATGGTTAATAATTGTTAACAGTTCTAGAGTTTAATTTCATCAAATTAAAATATTTTTTGATGTGTATGAAATTTAGTCGAAAAGCTAACTAGTAAGAATATCCAATGTTCGAACTAATAAATTACAATTATGAAGAAAACAAATTGCACGCATCGGTTAATTCACCACTGATAGTACAGTCATCTGTTATAATATAGTACCTATTTCGAATATTCACAACACCGGACAAATTCACCACACTTTGCAAAAACTCACCACATTGGACAATTTCACCACAATTTCAAAATTCATCTCGTTAGCAACATTCCACATTAAACGAATTAAGTTTTGGGTCCGCCCGTCCGTCAAATACGACCAAATTCCAATAAGCAAACACACAAACGATGCAACAACAACCACCACAAACCGTCGTTCTCACCCGCCGACGTACACAGAAAGCAACCCCATCACACTAACAACACACTCACGCGCCATAAATAAATTCTTCTTAAATGAAAATGGGCTTAATTTTTATTTATAGAAATCGGATACGTGCAAACGAATTAACATTCAAACGTTTGTTTTTTAAACCAACAAACGAATTTTTCCAACGACCAATGTTGCCAGAAAAGAAAAAAAATTTAAACCAATGCCTGAAGAAATAATCTCTAAATTTGGAAAAAATATAATAATTTAAATTCATAGCTTTTTCTATTTTTTCAAAATTAAATTATGTTTAATTTATTATTATTATTATTAATTTTATGTTTAGTTTACAATAATTAATTAAATTAAATTTTTCGAACAAAAAATAACCAGTTTTGGTTAGAAATAACCGAAAACGGCAACACAGATCTTGGTTTAGGCCTTTGACAGCTGTTTTTTATTTAAAAAAAAGTCCATGGTAATATTACTATGCTTCGCTCATTTATTTACGGCGAATTGTATTATTTTTTTAATTTCTTATCAGTTGTGCTTTTTATTTTGGCTTGACGTAGAAGTGCTTTCGGACTGGAATGATCTTTGTACCCTGTCTGCTAAATTTTGGTGTTGTCGTATATTATTGCAAGTATAGAGTTGTTTGTTTTATTTTTTCTAATTTAATCATTCCGCAACGAAATTATTAAAAACAATGTTGGCTAATGTAAAAGCACTTGCCGTTCCAAATACTATTCAAAGACTATGTACATTAGGTAAGTGTCATTAATTATAAATTTATGCTGTGGAATCAAATACATATTTTTCTTTTATATTTGTCATTTCTTTTATATCTCTCATATGTATATTTTAGGAGCACAATTTGTTTAATAAATTGAATGCGTATACATAATTAAACTGTAAATGTTATTTATTATTCTGTTTGGTCAAAGTCCAATATAAAGCTACTTTTGTCTAAGCTATATTTACAAAAAATCTGAATGCACATATAGATCCCTAAAATGTATTATTTATTTATGTATCTGTTTCTACTTTATACATATATACATATCGCACACTTAGTTCAAAAGTGACTTAAATTAAAAAATTTCATTTTTCGAGTTTATATATTTAAACTATGCATAATACATTTGTTTATCTATAACCAGAAAAGAAATATCAGTGCATTTTATTGTTGTTAACTGTTGTTAAAAATGGTCCAAAGTTTTTGTTTATAGGTATGTAATTATTCTTATTTAGGTCAAAAACAGGTTCTTCAATTTCTGCAAAAATGAGAATTTTGAGTTCAGTCACTTTTGAACTAGGTGGGTCGAATTGAAATATAAACCATTCATGTTTATTTACAGGCGCATTACGCAGCTTGTCAACAGTTTCCCAACATGTTGAAAATCAAAAAAACAATATTGTTTTGGTTGATGGTGTTAGAACTCCATTTTTATTATCGGGAACAACATACTCGAAATTAATGCCTCATGAATTGGCCCGCCATTCGCTTTTGTAAGTTGGCAATAAAAAATTAATAAAAAAGAATTTAATTAACAAATTTTATATCTTTCAAAATAAAAACAGGAGCCTCTTACGTAAAACCAAATTAGATAAATCAATTATTGATTATATTGTCTATGGTAGTGTTATACAGGAGGTCAAGACGTCAAATATTGCTCGCGAGGCTGCCTTAGCGGCTGGTTTCAGTAATAAAACTCCGGCACATACCGTTACCATGGCATGCATTAGTTCAAATGCGGTAAGTGTCAAAGATAAATCTATCGTATCATTGTGTTTTTATTTTATAAATTTTTTATAGGCCATTACTACGGGCATGGGCTTAATAGCAACTGGTACTTATGATGCTATAGTAGCTGGTGGTGTTGAATTCATGTCTGATGTTCCTATTAGATTTTCTCGTAAGATGCGCTCTTTAATGCTTAAAGCCAACAAGGCAAAGACTTTGGGACAGAGATTGTCATTGCTTTCAACATTTAGACCAAACTTTTTGATACCAGAATTACCTGCCGTTGCAGAATTTTCTTCCGGTGAAACAATGGGTCATTCGGCGGATCGGTTGGCAGCTGCATTCAATGTTTCACGTCAAGAGCAAGACGAATACGCCCTACGATCTCACACATTGGCTTACGAAGCCCAAGAAAAAGGATATTTTACAGATTTGGTTCCTTTTAAAGGTAAGAAATATATCAATATCCTCGTAGTTTCTGTTAACAAACATTTTAAACATCTCAGTGTCTGGAGTTGAACAATTAGTATCTAAAGATAATGGCATTCGCGTGTCGACAAAAGAACAATTAGGAAAACTGAAACCTGCTTTTGTTAGGCCTCATGGTACTATAACAGCAGCCAATGCTTCATTTCTTGTGAGTCTTCTTTTTAAAATTTTTTGAAACGATTATTTACATTTTATTTGTAAAATTTCAGACTGATGGTGCATCTGCTTGCCTCATTATGACTGAAGATAAAGCTAAACAACTGGGCTTGAAACCAAAGGCTTACTTAAGAAACTTTACCTTTGTATCACAAGATCCAGTCGATCAATTGCTTTTAGGACCCGCATATGGTATACCCATGTTGTTGAAAAAATCTGGCCTTACCCTTAAAGATATTGACACTTGGGAAGTTCATGAAGCTTTCGCCGGCCAAATAGTTGCCAACATTAAAGCGTTGGAGTCAGATTGGTGGTGCAAGACCTATTTAGGTTTAAGTGAAAAATATGGAGCACCAGAAATGAACAAATTCAACAACTGGGGCGGATCACTTTCTATTGGACATCCATTCGCAGCTACTGGTGTACGCTTGTGTATGCACACAGCCCACCGTCTTGTTCGAGAAGATGGCAAATTTGGAGTTGTAGCGGCCTGTGCTGCGGGTGGTCAAGGCGTCGCGATGCTCCTCGAGAGGTATCCTAATGCCACAGTCTGATAACTTCAGCGTGTAGTTTATGCATTTAACAATTAAGTCGATAGATATTTAATATTTTCAAAAGGCGTTCATTAAGCTCGTTGTGCATGTATTTTCGACCCATACTTCTACATTTTTTTTTATATTTTTGTTATACTTTATATATTCACTTTCACTTAAAATTAAACAAACAAACAAAAAAACACATTTTATTTCTTCATATATTTAAAAATAAAAACATGTAAAGAGCGATACGATTAATTTATTCGCCTAATTTGTGGGGGTACATAGTGTTCATCAACTACGCGTGGCTTCTTTTTTTTACCGAACCACCTCTTGGGATAATACACGCGTTTATTATATATTTCCAAATCGATTTTATCTTCGTAGTTAAAGAACCATAACAGTTCTTTTTTATTTGATATTTCACTTTTTGTTCTTTCTATATTTTCTATTCTTTCATTTGTGGATATTTCCTTTTCAACATCTGATTTGGTTTTTTGTCTTATTTCCTGCCAAATGGGTAGCAGTTCCATTTGCTTTTCTGCCAACTTAGAGGCCTCCCCGACAGCTGCATCTTCTAATAAACCATCAATAGACTTCATGAACGATTGTTTTGTCGACATTTTTTCAACTTTAATGACAAATTCCGATTTATTTGCCCGCGATAAAAGTTCTTTACAAATCTCTGTAATGTCCTCATTCATCTCAATTGCACTCGTGTTTATAATTTTCTCGAGCTCCGCATAATTTTCGCTCAATGTGTAACCTAATATCAGAGCATTGTCTCTTGCACTGTCTTTAAGAATTTTAGAAGCTATTTTTAAAATAGCTTTCCCCATTTCATGATTAGGTTGAATATCGTGTTTATTGCGTAAAAACTTTACCCTTACTTTTTTCTATAAATTAAAAAAAAAAAAAAAAATTACAATTTATTACCATTCATTGCATGCTCTATATATATATTAATTTTTAGGTAGTAAAATGTTACCTCTTGTATCTTCCCCTTTGGAACCGCTGTGGATTTATCATCTTTCAGTGTGTCACTTAACAGGTCATATTTTAAAGATTCAATGATAGATTTTACACAAAAGGCTTGAACGAACACACTGTCGAGTTCATCCAAAAGTACTAATTTCAAAGCCAATGGTAATCCCAATACATACTCCTTTTCGTTGTGCAATGTCTCCATTACAGCAAATCCGGTAAAATTGTTCAAAAATATACCATATTGCTGGCGATCTGCAAGAATTGGAACTACTTCTTGTATAGTTGAGTTTTCCAACAAATGCCTTACAACGGCAAAGTGTGTTGATTCCAGGCATGTATTGGCTAATTTTGATGCTCTTAAATTGGTGAGTAAATCGAGAATGGCCGATCTTCTGTCTTCAAACTGGCTTAGATTATTTACGAATAAATCGAGGTTAAGTGCATTTAAATTCTTACTGACGACAGCCAACTGAATTTGATTTCCATTAGTCTCGCCTGGAGAATCCAAACGTGTATTAAGAACTTGTCGGACTTCTTTCGATATAAGTCTCTTAGATACATTAATGTATGATGGATAAACCAGGCCTTTAGATCTTAACATTTTCAGCAAAAAATAATGCATTAAGAAAAAAAAACAAAACCCACACAAATGCACGTTTAAATGTTTTTATTTCTCTATGACATAACAAAGTGTTGGTATTGGTTGAAAAAAAACAGACTTTCATTTACTTTATATAACAGGGACACTCATAATTGTATTATATTGTAATCCATAATTTGCTGACTTTCACAGAGTTCAAAATTTAATTAGCGACATTTTTTGGAGTTGGTAAGTAAATGTTGCTTGTTTTGAAGTCTTTAAAGTATTCGGCACCTTTTTCCAAATATTCAGATCTATGCACTGAATAATTTCTAAACTCAGATGAGTTGGCTAAATCCTTTGCTCCATACCATGCATCTAAAAGTGGCTTCTTACTTACATTTACAGCGAAAGTTGACTTAAATGGTCGCATTTCTTGTAGCTCCTTGACTATACGATTTTTTAGTCCTAAATATTATACAGCACAGATTTATTTTAAGAAATTAATCCACCAAAAGCAAGTTTCACATTATACCTGGAAGCTGAGAACATCCACCGGTTAAGAAAACATTGTTAGCCAACAGCTGTTGATCATTTGCATCAAATAAATTGAGAATAAAATTTAAGAGTTCTGCTAAACCAGTCTCTGTTATTCCGACCATGCTTGGCTGAAATAAAAGTTCTGGAGCCCTCAATGATTCAACTCCAATGTGTAACTAAAACATTAATTCATTTCAGAACATTTTTTTATAAGTTCGTATTGTATAACAATTCTCAAAATATTTCAAACACCAGAAATATTTAATACTACAGAGTTATGTTAATACCAGAGATATATATAATATAACTGCATATGCACTAACATTTTTAAACTAGTAAATTGAACAATTACCTTTCCCCTCTTTTTTAAACAATTTGTGCGATTTAAGGTAAACATCATATACGTATAAAAAATCTTGGGGCCTTTAAAAGATTGTATGAAATTAAAATTTATCTGAGACCGCCTGTACAAAAACAAATATTTACATATTTTCATATGTTCTTGTCGTTGAATATATGTATTAGTTTAGTGATCCAATAGTTGTAAAAATGTTTTTGTCGAACTTTTTTAAAATTTGTACGTCTACTTCAAATAACATAATAAGGCGTAGTTTCTTTACAAGTATTTCCAGGCAGAGTAGCAAAGCTTACGATCACGATGGCAAAACTAAAATAAATATTTTTAATACTCAACAAGATTTGGGTATAATGATAACTGGCTACAGTCAGTATGGATTTCGAATGAATAACGACATGGTAGTCATAGGACCTGTAGCTGTCTTTCCAAGGTATAACTTATATAATAATTGAGTAACCTCTGCTGTTAATACTATTGCTGCAATACTCTCTTCAATTAGGTCCCTTTTATCATGGAATGTGGAATCAATGGATGACATAAATGAAGAAAGTTTATCATTGTTCACAGCATTAGAGCCAAAGTTGGATCTTCTTATTATTGGTATTGGAGATCAGACAGCCAGCCCTAGCTTTTCAAAGAAAATTTTGAGTTTTATGAAAAAGTACAAAATTAACGTTGAAGTCCTTAGAACAGAACAGGTAAGCAAAAGTTTCAGTAAACTCATTGAAACAGTGTCTAATAACTTTATTTTTCTTTCTTTCAATTTAATCTTTAGGCTTGTGCTACGTTCAATTTTTTGAATGCTGAAAACAGAATGGTAGCAACAGCATTGATACCTCCTCTACATATAAGTTATAATGAGAATGACGTTTTGAGCACAAGTATTCAAAGATTCAAGGAAAGTTTTTAAAATAGTTACATTGTATTTATGTTAATACTTTTGGTTGTTGTAATGTTATGTTTGCATATACTGATTTGCAGTAATTAAAGAGAACATACCTGATATAATTCTGCTGTATTTTCTATGGTGTCTTTTTCCTTGGCAATTACAGCGTGATGATATTTCATGATATTGTCATATTCTAAAAGTTTCTCATTTTCCACATCGCTATCACTCTCGTTTCCGTGACTAATTTTTTTATATACATCCCAATCTTTATCGTCTTTGCCAAACTCATCTGATCCCTTTTCGTTCGATGCGAGCAGTGAAATGATTCGCATACGCTCTTGCGACGCCACAGTGTGACGTTTTGCCATTTCTTGACGACGTTTATTACGGTTTGATTTTTTCTCTATGATGTCCATTTGCTTTCTTTTTAAATCCCTTAGCCAATCTTCTAAGGGAATTCCAGATGGAGGTTTGTATTTAGAACTTCGACTTGAAGAAACTGAATTTACAGCAGGCACAGCGTCTGTCTCCGAAATCCACTATATTCACGTGCATAAATATTTGTAAGCAGGATATTTAAATAATTAATAATAAACACCAATCAACATTTTTCCATTTACCTCTTCCCCTTTTTTCTCTCGCAGTCTTTTTTGATTAGCTTCTATTAATCTTTTTGTCATTTCTTTACGTTTCTTCAGTCTTTCCTCGGCAGCCATAGGATTAACCGCAGCTGGTTGGATATATGGTAATTGAATTTTTTTCACATTTTCATTATAGTAGTCTATATTGTCCCATTTCCTTAACTCCTCCAAATAGTCTAAAGCTACAAAACTATGATTATGAAAGATATCTTCCATACGTGTCCAAGATATGGCATTTAAATGAGCTGGGTATTTCATTTGTAGTAAGCGATAGAGATACGATATCATTTCATAGCCACCTAAATTAAGTCGTCGAACCTTGTCATGTTGTAAAACTCCTCTCAGTATCGGTACAACGTGAGTGGTATGGTAGCCAAAACTTATAATCAAACAATTCTGACTCTCTTCTTGCTCAATATTTCCCATATTATGTTGCCAACTTAGCACGGAATCTATACCATAACATACCGATGATAATCCATAACATTCAAATAATAATTCGTTCATTGCTTAATGATAATGTAAAGAATGGAAGTATTCATATTAATACATAGAAATAAATAAAAAAAAATCATTTCATCACCTACTTTGCCTGCAATAATTGGGGTTTGCCAGAGGTTCAGTGATTAAAACCGCATTCGGTCTCCAATTTATTTCATCTTTGAGTAACTTCCCAAATATATTGTCAAATATGTGTTCCTGATAAATTGGATGTGTAACAACATTTCTCTCGAATTGATTTTTAACCAATAAACGCATTGCGTCTATGTCAATTTCATCGCCAATTTGAAATGTATTTTCATTTGTTATTGCTGGTGTTTCTTTCTTCTTATCCCTGCGAGGCTTCGCTACTAAATTCCGAAATTCAAGTAGCGGTTTATCCGAGTCATTATATCCCACTCTACATTTGTATGAGCCTTATGTGAGAAAATTAAATTTCTGCTATAGCATTCTGAATATATTAAGAAAAAGTTTGTTAAAACTAACCATTGTCTATTACTATTATTCTCTGCTGTTCCATTTTGGTATTCCAACCTAATGCTCAAAAAATACGCTTTAAAAATTAATTTTCTAATTAACCCCTTAAATATGGAAGAAGATAAAATGCTATAGGCTGACTACGAATTCTTTTAATTGAACTACATATATCTGCGGAGAGGTTTATACTGGTAAATTGTGCGCATTGTACTTTTTATTAACAAATTATTTAAAACTGTTTAAAAACTGTTTTACAACTAAGAATTAAGTGAGTAAGTAAATATTCTTTTAATATTTATAATATATGTATTTCTAGAAATATATAAGTTTAAATAATGTTTCAAATAACATAAAACTATTGGCAACCCCATTGAAAAGTTTTCAATCTGGTAAGTCGGACAAAAAGTTTTTTAATCAAAACGACGACGGTAGAAATAAAATAGAAAAGGAATTATCCAATTATAATAAATATGGAGGATCAACGTAGTGATAAAGTATATGGAGGTTGTGAGGGTCCTGATGCTATGTACGTGAAGCTCATATCGTCAGATGGCCACGAATTTATAGTCAAAAGGGAGCATGCTTTAACTTCTGGTACCATTAAGGCAATGTTGTCCGGTCCAGGACAGTTTGCAGAAAACGAAGCCAATGAAGTTCATTTTCGAGAAATTCCGTAAGTATTTCGTTGGGATCAGATCCAATATTTCTCAATCATATGTTTTTGTGTGTTTTGTGAACAACTGCAATATTTCACAAGCTTGTGTCGTATGGAAGTACATGCATCTATAAATCCATATTTATTCACGTACAAACACCTACATACATACATATATGTATGTATATAATTTTCACACGTACATATTACTCCTCTAACAAAATTGTTCATTCTTTTAAGGTTGTATTTAACCAATTGATAATTACTCTGTGTTCGTTTTCCTTGATTTTCGAGTTTCGACCCTAAAAATAAATATAAAATCCATATTATCAATTTTTTTTAGAAATTTGTTAGATTTAAAAACTTGTTCAAGTTATACATTCATATATTGAACTTTAAGCGGTAGTATAACAAAACACACAAATATATATACCTATATATATACAATATACATATATAACATTTTAAATATGTATATGCAACAACAAATATTTGTAATCAAATTTTGTCTTATTATAGTTCTCATATTTTGCAAAAGGTGTGCATTTACTTTACATATAAAGTGCGTTACACAAACAGCTCTACAGAAATTCCAGAGTTTCCTATTGCTCCTGAAATTGCTTTGGAATTACTAATGGCAGCAAACTTTTTAGATTGTTAAAAACTCATTTATTTTGTTCATTTATTTTTCTTATATTAAATCGGAATAATTTGTAAAAAAATATCATAAATTGAGTTATTATTTTTAAAAAACTTAGTAAATATATAAAATATAAATTATAACATAAAAAACTTTTTTTTTTTGAAACCATCACTCAGAATATGACCCCAATTCATGCAGCGCATTGTCTGGGAATACCGCAAAGATAGTTATTGGAGGAAGGAAAGAGTGCGTGACAAATTATTCATTATAATAAATACATTTTTTTTAACATTGGCGTTTTTGTGAAAGCTGTAAACTGTTCGCCACTTAGTTCTAAAAAAGTTGCCGAGGCAATACATATTGGTCATTACAACCCTTCAGTCAGGATTAGAGCCTAGCTTCTCAAACCACTTACGTGATTTGTATTAATTTTATACATAAGTGGCAGGAATACATAATCAACATTCTGTAATCGATAAATGATCAGAATTAAATGGTATTATAAGTTGAATTAGACTAAATTTTGTAGAAATAATCAACTGTTTTTAAGATAAGATATAGGCTTGTAAAATTCAATGTGTTCTTAGGTAACAAGATTTATACAGTCTTCTTAACAAATGTAAGATTTAGAAAACCATTGTTCTAAACTCTAAAAATTATTAATATATATTTTTCGAAATTTTGGGACGATCGATAGAAAGATACCACCGTATAAACTTCACAATTACTATATTCAGGGCTTTGAACTGTAATGGTTTAAATCATAGAAAAATCGAAAACGGTCTATAAAAGTAAATAATGTTAAATCAAGGATAATTGATAATGAATACGAAGGACCACAAGGTAAATTTTATATATAAACGATGCTGTTTATATATAAACATACCAAACAAAAGAAATGATTGAAAATAAGAACTTCTGATTTCGAAAACTTAAATTTGCTTAAGTCTTGATATAAACAATTACTCATTTCATTTTTCGTTTGATTAAGAAATAATCATGATTTTTAGTTTTAACATTTATTTAATATGAATATGACGGTATTATAACTTTCTACATGGTTGTATTTAATTGTACTATTTATATTTATGTTTTGTTTGTTACAATATTTTAATAAGTTTTCAAAATATATGTATATTTTATTACATAATAATGTAATCAAAAAAACTCAGACCAATAAAATATAAACAAGTGTTTTAGATCCCCAAATTTTACTGCAAAAAATAATTCACAGTAGTATAACTGCGCTTGATTTCTTTGATACCTTATTAAGCAGCACAGCAGCACGTGATATGCTATTCATTTTCAAGCATAGAACTTCTTGAGTCGTTGCAATTAGAATGGGTCCTGAATTGAACCAAAAAAGGTCAAAAATGTCGGCTTTAGAACAATTAAAAAAATACACTACCATCGTAGCCGACACTGGGGATTTTGAAAGTAAGTAGAAATTAGATTTAAATTCGTACAAATTTTTTATAATTGCAAAATTCTAAAACATGATGATGATTTGCAAAAATACATACATATAAAACTTATAACCTTGTTACAACTTTCGACAAAGTCTAACCTTCAATTGTCTTAGATTAGAATAAACGATCACAATACCGATAGTGCATGTTGTATATACATATATATATTCAACACACACATCTGTACACAAAAAAAATTGCAATTTTAAAATTAAATTTATATCAAAGTTTTAGTATTATGCGTAAATCTTTGAAATTTCAAAATTAAATTGAACTAGAGTATAGATTATAAGTCTTGTTTAATAAAAATGGCAGAGTAAACATAATAGGAGTGATTATTTCGTAAATTTCAGGCATGAAGCTTTACAAGCCTACCGATGCTACAACGAATCCTTCCCTCATATTAAATGCAGCTAAAATGGATCGCTATAAAGAAATTGTTCAGAAGGCTGTCGGATATGGAAACAAAATTGGAGGGTACGTACAAAATTATGTAGAGTTCTACAAAAACAGGTTTCAACAAACTTAACGGGATCATGCCATTAATTTATAGCAATTAAAATTCTTTTGCATTGCTAGAGTGCCAATATAGTATGATGGTCAACATTTTTTTTCGATAATTAAAAATTTTTAGTTGGCAGCTAAAATTTGGTTGCTGTTCGTAATAAATACATGTATTCCGACTTCTTCTTTTATGAGTGTTTTTTTTTCAAAATTTAGTATATCTTTAACGTTTTTAATATATTTCTTTTTAGGTCAGTAGATGAAAAAATTGAAGAAGCTATGGACTATTTATGTGTTTTATTTGGGTGTGAAATTTTGAAAATTGTTCCTGGTCGTGTTTCAACTGAAGTAGACGCTCGATTATCATTTGATACTGAAAAAAGTGTTAAAAAGGCTTTGAAATTAATTTCGTTATACGAAGACATGGGCGTTGGAAAGGATCGTATACTAATTAAATTAGCTTCGACATGGGAAGGCATTCAAGCGGCACAAATTTTGGAATCCCAACACAATGTCAAATGTAATTTGACTTTGTTGTTTTCGTTTGCACAGGCTGTAGCATGTGCTGAAGCTAATGTCACATTGATTTCACCTTTTGTCGGTCGAATTCTTGATTGGTATGTTGCTAATACTGATAAGAAAAAATATGAACCTAAGGACGACCCCGGCGTTGTTTCTGTTACAAAAATATACAATTACTACAAGAAATTCGGCTATCAGACTGTAGTGATGGGTGCATCATTCAGAAATATTGGAGAAATTAAAGCATTGGCTGGCTGCGACTTGTTAACGATAGGCCCCTCTCTTTTGAAAGAACTAGAAAATGATGCTGAAGAAATTACACCACAATTGAGTGTTGAACAGGCTGCCAAGGTGAACTTGGAAAAGATAAATATTGATGAGCCTACCTTTAGATGGATGCTAAATGAAGATGCAATGGCCACTGATAAACTATCTGAAGGTATTCGCAAATTTGCTGTAGATGCTGTAGCTTTGGAAAATCTCATTCGCAAACATATATAATAACTCTAGTTTTAATGAAGTCAAAATTGTTGTCTTGGTCAAGGATATATATTTATATATACTACCCATAATTTAAGCACAAAAATAAACAAGGTTGCGTTTTTCAAGATTTTATAAAAAAAACCTTATTTTTACTTTTACATATATTTTTATATAAATTTTTTTTTAACATTGAGAATAGGTAGTACATTACAAAAAGGAAAGGAAATATTCTTACCAAAGTTTATGCGACACTATTTCTTTGCTACGATGCCAATCAGTTTATGTTTAATCAATAGATTTCATCTTGCTCAAGTATACAGTTGGTATCATTTTCATTTCGCCATTAAGTTTGCATATGCTTGTATCTTTATCGGATTGTGAGACGACTTTACCAACTGACTCGCGATCATCGCCATAAATAACTTTAAATTCATCCCCAACTTCCGGCAAAACTGGAGCCAAATGTTCGCTTACTACCGATACTCTACGGTCTTCCTGTTGTAGGAAAACCGAACACACGCCATTAGAAACTGTACAAATAATGCCAGTTTGTCCTACCAAGTCAGCATCGTCATGGGTATGTATTTTAACCTCAATATCTGTGGTACACCAATCCCCGATAGGAGACTCCAAGCTAGCTCCAGGGGTTTGTGGGTTATATGGGGAATTTGGAGCACCTCCTCCAGGGGTGTTAGGTGAATAGCTGGAAGGAGATGGGGTATTCATATAACCCACTGGATATGGTGAAGGTGCAGGACTTGGGCTTGGATTGAACGGGCTATAACTGCGATCAGACCCATATAACGTACCCGGTGTCTGTGGTGCAAATTGCGTATTGATTTGATAACCAGGTGTACTGGGATTATAACCTGGACTAGGACTTGGCTCCTCAAGCGAATAATCAAAGTCGTTGCTTCGGGCTGGTGTGTTTGTTACGTTTGGATCCCAGGCACCATGACGTGGAGTCATACTGCCATCATGTAATGGTGTCATTGAACTGCTATAAGGAGTACGACCTTCCGAATCCCAATTAGGAGTCTGGTTGCCCAAAAGTGGTGTTTTCGACCCAGCTGCAGCATATATTGGTGTATGCGAACCATAACCAGGTGTACGTGCTGGTGTACGGCCATAAGAAGACAGACTTCCATCTTTTCCAGCTGGTCCAACTATAGCTATGTGATTTTTGTCAACAGAAATTGTTTGTGGTGAAGTGTGCAATTCTACACGGGCTGTGCTCTCTGTGGCATCTTTAACAATTCCAACAACACCTTTTAAAGATTCGCATTAAAATACATACATTTGCACTTCATACATAACATATAGTGTACCTTTATAGGGACCTCCGCTAATTTTTATTGTTTTACCTACTATATCTCGATCTCTGGTAACCTTAAAACCACCTCGACCGCCCCTAGCGCCACCCCTACCTCCGCGACCTCCAGAAGGATGAATTGGAGACTGAATTCGTGGCGACATAAAACCTAATCCCCCAAGAGGCCCAAAATTATTCGTCTGAGATTTGCTTCCTCCAGCTAGCTGCAGATGACGAGTTTTGCATACAAAAATTCCACCATTTTCTGTATACATACGACAGTGTAAAAATGCCAAACTTCGATATAAATGTTTGATTTCTCCAGATCGACCCTATTAAAAGGGCTGCATATTAAATTTTCAAAGCAAAAATTTCAATCAAAAACAACTTACAGCATGAGGACCTTCCATAACTTTGACAATGTCACGACGTCTTATTTGATTTTGATCTGCATCGAGAGCAATAGTATTTCTGTTTTCTCGTCTCTTATGTAAAGCAGTTGGCTTACATTCAATGACTTTACCATGCATGCCTAACACGTGGAAGTTTTCTCTTTCCAAGCGCACGATTACACCAACATTTTGAGCACTACATATTAATAGGAAAAAAGTTAACAGTAATTACAAATTCTCAATGTTTTGGCTACTAACTCAAGTTGAACCAAGTCACCCCATTGATATTGGCCAAGGCTATCAACACCAGTTGCAACGTCTGAGCAAAGCTGTAAATCTCGTGGTAGAACTTCTAATTCATGATTTGTCAAATCAGACACTAAAACAACTCTTGTGGGTTCGACTCGTATTATCAATCCAGTTTCTCCTTCATAACGACCAGCTAAAACTCGAGCGTGATCACCAGTTTTAAAAAATTTCCTTAATTCACTGGCTTTAAACACCAAAGGATCCTACGTACAATTAGCACAATCAATTAATTAATTACTTATACAATTGATTAAATTACTTTTAAATCCTGATGTTTCGGCATAACTGTAATCATGCCACCATCTATGGCAATAATTTTCGCTTGCAAATTTTCTAAATCACCAACACAAACTTCCACGTTATCACCCATGGAAAAAGAATGGCCTGTGCTGGGGTCGTCTTTAGCCCCAGTTACGATTTCCAAATTTACGTCTATAAGAAATATTTCACAATATTGCTTTCATTAACTAAATATTTTTGTTTTAACAGTTTTACCTTCGGGTTGCTCTTCAAATCTTTCAAGTTCCGCTAAAGTAGGTTTAACTCCTTCAGCTTGAATAGCAGACATTGTGAAATTTTTATACAAAAATCCCTTGCGGGAATATCGATTTCCTTCAAATAACAAAAAATCGCCATCTGAATGAACTTCACCTCCAATAGCCCTTAAATAACACAAAATATTTGAATTTTAATACAGATATTTTTTATCTTTTCCTTTTCAAAAATTGACTTTTGTATATGTAATTTCTTATTAAATCACTTACCTAACAGCTTCTGGATCAAATGGTTTGGCTGGAGGCCTGCGTTTCTTCTTACGTTTATTATCCTCTGATTCCTTAAATAAAAATTACAATTAACATATATATACACATATATAAATATATACATTACATTTGCCGTTGACCTTAGAGCTCCTCTCATACGTGTATAGTCAATACGTGGCAACAGCTTCAAGTGTGCTTGATTTTGAGCCAAATCAACATAATCCACTTGTGCTATATCATCCTTGTACAGACCTCTCTTTAAACGAACCCACTGTTTAACTTTCAATCCAACCTGTTCTTTTACTACTTTTAAGACATCAGTCATTTCTTTAATTGGTACCATTTCCTGTTTCCACTTTCCCATTCTAAGATTACCCACATTTTCAATTGCGGTCTTGACGTGAGTTTGTTTGTAGGACTCAATATATATATAGCCCTTAACTCCTTCCGGGGCAACAACAGACTTAATTTGTATTGGTTCGTCTGTGTTCAAATAGGTTAGAAATTTCCGCATCAACAAAAGAGCAGTTGCTTTCTCTTCTCCAATGCGGCACTTTACCATCCATAGATTTGGATCCCTTTTTTAACATGCAAAGTTTACGTCGATTTATTTATTCACATAAAAAAAGATATCTGCTACTTACTTGATTCCTGGTAAAAGTGTTTGCTGAGTGATTTCGTCTGACATTTCCTCGCCTCCATCACCAAAGTGTCTTTTTGCAATTGATTCGTCAGCATATTTCTTTCTCAAATATTCTTCTATTTCATCCTCTCTCTGGGTATCCCATAAGTTAGTACCACGTCGACGTATTTCAATATCACGGGCAGTTGGTCCCAATTCATCAATTTCATTACCAACAATACCTAACTCATTGGCCCCTTCTTCCCATTCGTCATCCTCATCTACCTAACGTAAGCACAAAACTTTTATTTAAATATCAAAAAGCTTGGTAACATTTCTGGTTTACCTCGTCATCGACTTCAGCTTCATCAATAATAAATCCTCCAAATCGATCTTTTTTCTTCTTCTTTCTTGGTCTATCATCTTCGTCTTCTTCATATTCTTCAGAATCCACATCATCACCATCTACATCATCTTCGTCTTCTTCTTCCTCAGCCTCTCTGGATCGTTGTTTGTGTCCTCTTACCGAATTATCGGAACCAGATTCAGACCCAACTGATCGAGAACGTGACCGCGACCGAGAACGTGACCTAGATCTGGACTGGGATCTTGAACCTGATCTTGATCTGCTTCCAGACCTTGAACGTAAAGGCGATCGTGATCGGGACCGTATACTTTTTTGAGACTTGTTAGATCCAACAGACCCATCTTCCGAACCACTATCTGACATATTACTTTCTTCAGAGTCGGACATTTTGCAGCCGATTTTTTTACAGCCTATATAAAGAAAAATTTACATTTTCATCAGAGCATAAAAACAAATCAGGATCACCCAAAAATTTCGTTTATAATACAAATTAAAAAAAATCGATATTCGTACTGATAAAACTTACCGACTATACACAAAACTAATTTTTAATTTCGGAATAAATCCTTTTCTACGTTAGCTGTGTTCTCTACGAGAAAATAGTACTTTAAAAGAAAAAATCGAATGGCTTGCATAAAATTCAGCCAGATAGAAAAACTTCTACTGGGCACAAGGTGACTCATGTAAACATTAATTTAAATATCATAATAACACAATGTTGTCCTACCGCCAGTGATGCCAAATTTTTTTCAAAATTTCCCGTCAAATTGGGCTTTAAAAATCGCCAGAAATCGCTAAATTAAATTTTTACAAAACCGTCAGAAACCCGTCAAATAAATAGTTTGAACATTTTAAATTAACGTTAAATAAAATAAAATATAAATAATTAAAATAAAATGTAAATAATTACATACATAATTGGCCATTACAACCCTTCAGTCAGGATTACGGCCTAGCTTCTCAACACCACTCATGTTGTGTGCGTTAATTTTATACATGAATGGCGGGACCTACAGTTTAACGTCGACTCCGAACGACAGCTTTTGAGAAACTTTTTCATGGCAGGTTTATTTACTCTCAGAGTTTTTGCCAGAAATCTACTGAGGGGAAGTCGCCGAAGAAATATTTTTTTTTTCAAATTTCGTTTTGATGTCTGGCCTGGAGCTCGAACCCGGGCTTTACGTCTAATAAGCGAACTCACTACCTACTAGACTACGGCGACTACTGTACTTTTTCTACTAACCGTTATTCGACTCTCGAATACAAATATATGGTTGCATTTTTTATTATTTATATCATATAATTCAACCTTGGAAAAAACGCTAAATCGCTGTAGAAATCTCCAGATTTCACGCTAACCGCTAAAAGCATTTTTTCCCGTAATTGGCATTGCAAAAACGTCAGATCTGACGGGGAAAACGTCAAATTGGCAACAATGCCTACCGCCTTCATATTTAATTTGACTTCATGTCCAAATAACCATTAATTAAAAATATGCAACTCTGTAAAACCGAATTTTTGTATTATAGACGACAAGTGGCAGCCAAATTTAAAAATTTCACTTGTAATAAACACGGACGTCTTCTGCACTTTCAAAGTACTTTGCAAAGTATTTTGACAAACTCTGTTCCATTTTCTTTTAGACTTTGTGTCACTTTTGCTCGTCTAAAGTTTACTCTGATAAAGTCTTGGTATTTTGTAGTTGCGTATACAACCATCCGTAAACGAAGAACAAAGCAAGTACAAATTCACCCCGCTCGTTTTTCTTTCTTCCCAACAAGTACGTGCCAAGTAATTTGAACGTGCAAAAGTAGTTTTCGGCAACTAAACATCTGAAGTCGCCAGGTTGCAACGCAAGTGGAATTTACTTTATGTTCACATAATAGGCCACAAACTTAAATAAAAGAAAGAATTGAATAAAAGAAGAATTGAATGTATATTGAAAGAGTGGACTTGTTGTGTGTGATGCCAAACTATATTCAATATAAAAAACCAAGTATAAAACCGGCTAGCCTGCAGGTATAAAGTCAACTATGTTTGTTTTCAATTTTAGGATTATCAGAGCCATTTTTCTAGCTAATGGAAATGGCTTTACGTATCACAGTTAAATGATTTAATTAGATTAGCTAAAGTTTCAAAGTGAGAGTATCACTACTGACGTCAATAAACATCTAAGTGATACATTCAAATTGATTTTAAGCCTTGCAAGGGAGTGTGAGAGCTCCGATGAATATACGTTTCACACTTGTTACAAAAAGAAACAAATTGTAATGTCTTTTTCTTTTGTTTAAAAAGATTTTTAACGTTTTAAAAAAGTTTGAATTTTGATAATCGGCCCTAAAATGTCCGATTACCCAATAAATTTCTAGGTTAAGTTCAAAAACACTTTTTTTGTTTTTCAAATAAAACAAGGATTATAAAAACAATATCTTTTTAATTTCTCCACCGTACTCGACAGAGTGGTTTGCTTCTTCTAAACTGATTTATCCAAAGTTTGTTAAGGACTACTAATGAAAAATAGTATTGAAGCTCCCAAGTGACCTGCAAAATTTCCTGATCTCAATTCTATTACAAAAATATGGGATATTGTTAATATGAAAATAAATTGTGAAAATTGTAGAAATAAGGAAGCTTTATTTCTAGCTATGGCAATAGCCTGATGTTGTTAATGATGATATTAATAATTTGGGTTCTTGCATGCGTAGAAGATGTGTGAGATTTATTTTAAGGGATTTGGAATAAAATATCAAATTAAAAAATATATCTGTTTATTTCCATGAAAGAAAGCTCTAGGTTTGTACTTATAATTTTGTTTACTTTAATTCCATTTAGATCAAAACATACCTTTTGGACTGCAGTAACTTTAAAAATTGTTATCCCCCTCAAAAAAAAAAAAAAAAAAAAAAAGGAAAAAGTGGGAAAACAGTTCAAAAATCATTTTCACAAAAAAAAATCTTATTGGGGAAGTTCTGGTTATAACCGAAAAAATTTCTATACATATATATTATCTCAAATTACTTTTACTATTTTTTACATCAATTAATTAAGGAAGTCAACTTTTAGCAAATTTAATAAATGATATGATTAAAAAAATATATAGTAAAACTTAAATATATCCACATTTCCTGAGCAGGGAGATCTATGTATGAATATATGTATGCATAAGGGTTTGCAATGTTATAGTTTTATACTATTTTGTATCTGTTGAAGAAAAAAATTTACATATATTCAAATATCAAACTGTACGCTTACATTCTTGTAAAAAATGTTAGAACCGTGTTTGCCTTATTTTTGTTAAGAATGAAATTGTTAAGAATGAAATTATATAAGAAATTTGTTTGTATTTACTAAAAAAAATATAACAATATAGGTAATTCTTTCGATATATGTACGTACTTTAAGGTTTTTGACCTCTCCCAGAGGCATGATATTGTATTGTATAGGCATATGTATGTTCAAATGTAAATCTAAACTTTCTATATATGTATACATATATGAGGAATAATAAAATCACAGTGATTTTTGATCCTCATTAAGGATTATCACTTGAGTTCCACTAATAACTGCACTGACTTATAATAATATAATGTTTTTTATCTTGTTAGGTTCTAATCAAGGTAAATATGTATGGATGAGTACTCATACATAAATGTGGTATGTATTTTATGTTAAATTAACATATTTATATAAATATGTGCTAAAAATTTATAAAATACATAGGTAATAAATAATTACGTGTTTTGTAATATCCTCCGAACGTTAGAATTTTGACATTGCATGGCTTATTTTTAATTTTATCTAAAATAAGTATGAGGTTCTGTAATATTTTTTTATTTCTTTATTGTTATTTCATTTAATGCTAGGTAAAGGCAGTGCCGTAGATTATTTTCCCCTTAACTTTCTGAATACTTTGCATGTGAAGAGAACCTAAATATTATTCAATATTTTTAAACGCCGTAACGTTTTACATGTTTAAATTTAAATATATTTAAATATTATTCCTATTTTTATTGTATATAATTTATATTGCTTAAAAAAAAAGAAAAAACTTATGTCAGCATCCCTATTTTAATATAAAGCAATAGTTACACGTCTCTGGGAGAAATACAAAAATATAATAACCTTAAGCACTGTCTAAGAAAAATGCTTAAAAACTAAACAGCAATGATAATACAACAACAAAGACTAGATACATCATTTACACTAGCTACGGCTATAACTAAAAGCCAAAATATTCACTAAAATAATCAGATTTTTAGCTTTATGAATATTATTTAAAAGCAAATGACAAAAAAAAAACATCTTTCGGAATATATGCATTATTAAAAAATATACACATACATATATATGTACATACATACTAAACATACTTGCGCTACCAAATTATCATAGTATTAACAACCAGCTAGCCTGGCTGGCTTTCGGGCAGGCAGCCTTTATTCGTTATTATTATTATATATATACATATATTTATATAAATATACATTTATATATACATATATATACCCGCCGATATATATTTACAAACGACCGTACATATGGATGATTCTTTCTAATATGCTAAAAGTATTTTCCCGGGCAGTAGAGAGTTTACGTCTGTCTGGGAATTTTGCCAAAAGCAACAAATTCTGTAATTCAGATAGACACTCTCATCAAGCACTTTCTCCCTGTGTTTAGTCGCCGTCGATCGTTTCAAAAGCGCGATCTTTTCCTTAGTTCTTAATTTTTTGGCTGGGCCAAAAAAAAAAAAAAATAATAACAAAATTTTTAATAATTATATAAAAACTACATTTCGGTTCGCACAGCATTTTAAAAACAATTATTTTTGTAAGTTTCAACTTAAATAATTGAATTGTATTTTACCTGTACATATGTATACCTGTATAATAAAAATAGACTTTAAAGTAAAACAAAGACAAAGTATATTGTAAAAATAATTAAAAAGGATATCAAGTGTTTTCCTTCTCCAAATCTTTAACAAACAGTTATAAATACCTATGTAATTGAAAAATAAAATTTTCAAGTGCGCCTTATTATTGATAACTACATATAACGATACAATAATAATGTACATATAATAATTTAATGTCAAAGGAAATCTCATAGTAAGCAGAAAAAGAAAGAAAAACAAAAAAGTTAAATCTATAAAAAGAATCATAAATATGTAACTAGTAAATAAAATACTAAAGAAATATAAAAAGTTAAAAGACTACAACGAAATTGTGGAATACAATAAGAGCGCATTATATAAACATTTTATATATTTAAAATTGTGTTAATTTTTAAACACTGTACTTCATATTGAAAAAATAATGAAGTATGAATTAGAATTGTATTATTTGATTTTCGTCAGTACATATACATAGTCAATAATTGTTAAATGTATATGAAATTCAACATTTAAATGTCTATACAACACACAAGCACACACTCATAAATATCTAGAGAAACATAAATTAATTTAAATTAACTAAAAATCAAAACAAAACATATAAAAATACCATTCTGTAATAGATGCACATAATCATGCATGTACTTTTTAAAAAGTGATGCTATACTTGCGTTTTACTGAATTATGCAAAACATAAGCTATTATTCGCCTGTCAGTCTATATTGGCACATAGATCTCTAAAATATTTTGATCTTCATTTACAAGATTAATGCCTGATATTTGTCTTATCTGTTGCCACCACAAATTCGTACCTATACTGAATTCGTATTCTCACACTTATTATAATAACACCCTCCTAAAATATTCTATCTCCCTTCCCCATCACTATAAAAATAATTAAATTAAAAATAGACCGTAGTATATTCAAGGTTTCTAAAATCTTTCAATGCTCACACACAAACACAGGCACATGTTTGTTTTAAAATATATATGAATGTATTCGTATATTTCTGTATATATATATATATATATATATCTTCCTATACATATCTGTCATTGTTCCTCGGAAATTTTCTAGGTGACTTGAGTAAAAATATGTATATTGTATATAGTATGAATTTATATAGGTACATTTAATACAAGAAAATACAACTTTGTTGTTGTTGCCTCTAAAATGTTTTGTAATATTTTTAATATATAAATTTTAAAAAGTTGCCCTAAAATTAAGTTGTCAAGGCACATGAAGCTGCTAATTATGAATATATATATATATATGGATATGGATGGATATATATATATATATATAGTATATATACTATATATAGTATATACATAGTATATATATATAAATACATACATACATACATATACAACATATATAATATAACCACAAATATGTATTTGCACATTTGCTTAAACTTTGAAAAAGAACAACAAAATTACGTATGTTTTTAATTTCATATTTTCTTATTACATAATAACAGGTTATTTTTGAGGAAAATATGAAATTTAAATATACACATAATTTCGCACAAATGCATATAGTACATACCTGCCTACATAAGTATATATTTATATATGAGTTTGTGCCCGTTCTAGGGTCAATCTTTTATAATTTTTGTTCTCGTGAATTTGTAATCCATAATATTTATATAGGGTGTTTTAATTCTAATAAATTCACAATTAATTAGTGATACATAAAATAAAATATATTCCAAGCCTACTAAAAAATTAGGTTAATAAATTTTAATACAAAAAAATACAAATACGTGTTAATATTCAAAATCTATTTCCGTAAAATGCGTACACATGGATGTGGTTTTTGTTGGTATAAGAATGCCCGGGTAAGCTTTTTAAAAACACCTGCCTTAAATGCCACAGTCAAAGTAATTTTATTATTTATTTATTTTGTTAATGAAATTAAAGAAAAAATTACCTAAAGCAATATCATGATGTATGTGTAGAAAAGTATAAAATTGTTAGTCCTTTTTTTTAAATTCATTCATTCAATGTCTAATTGGATATAATTATGAAGTTTAGAATTATAACGTTTTGCAGAGTTGTAATCAAATGGTACATGTAGTATTATTCGTAGTATATTTACTATGATTACAATTATATATGTCATCCAAACTCCATTTGTGTATTTGACAACAGCAACAACAATAGTATGAACAAGAATCACAAAAGAGGAAGAAAGCAAGTCACTGAAAGCATAACTAAATTTCAAGAAAGAAAAAAAGAAATAAAAGAAGGAGGAGACAAGAGAAGAATATCAACACTTCGGGAATCATAAGATATATTTTTTACAATTACAAAATTTTATATCAAAATAATTGAAAGAAACAATATTATACAATTAATAGCATAGATATAAACAACAACAGGTATTTAATTCTAATTATTTATTAAATTGTGGAATATAAAAAGCGAACAAAGGAAAAGAAAATTATGAAGACTGCAGTGGTGGCATTAAGAAGTTAGATTTTTTTGCACAAACTTTCGCAATTTGTTATAATTTATTAAATCTTTAGTTTGTGTAAAATATATTTGAGAAAGTGACAAGTGATTTGTTTTTTAAATAACTTAATATAATTTTTCTAATGAAAACCACAATAGAATGCGCAATAAATTTGTTATTCATTGCGGTTGGTTACCTAAAAAGTGCCAGGCATAGACAGAAATTTACGTGCTTTCATCTCATTCGTTCGCTCGTCAATTCAGGGTGAGCGGCAAAAAGAAATATAAAGACAACTTGAACGGCAACGACGATTTGGCAAAGAAACGACTACTTATTTTCTTTTGCAATATTTCTGTTACACGTGTTCGTTCTTTTTCGAAATGTTACCAAGTCATCCATTCCCATACCCATATAACATATTAAAAAATGCATATTTAAATCTAAATAAATACAGCCAATATTCTCTCTTTTCACTTCTAATAAAATTTACAACTTTAATAAATCTGTTAAAAAGGTTTAAAAAGGAATATCTATCTACTTATATTTAGAAAATTTAGCACTTCTGCTTTTTGTAACTTTCAACAAAGGGAAGAAGTTTAGTTTAGACAATTTAACGATTTGTTTCACAATAATAGCAATGCCATCGTTATATCAAAACTGTGTTATATGAATACATACATACTCACATATGTATTAATGTATATTCAATAGTACTTAAAAAATACTAATTGATAAAATGAGTTAAGTTCTTAATTTGCAAAACTCTATCAATAAATTCATTAATAACTAGTATGTTACAATAGAAGTATTATATATATGAATTGGTTTAAAATATAAATTGTCATTCTTTTAAAATGAAAACAATATGTTTCGTTTTTAGTATATGTACGTATGTGTCTACATATGTATGTACATAGCACTCTACTTACATGCTAAGGTAGATATATTGTTTTAATGTTTATAGTTCTTAATTTTTCTTACCGTTACTTTTTGCTTTTTTGTCGCTCATTAACCTTTCATGAAGATACCAAAGCTAATTAGAATATTTTCACACAATAACACAAATGGCTTACGTGTACAATACGTTAAGAATCCTCAATTAAACAAATCTTATATACCTATATGCATATGTACGTATGTATCTATTAAATTTTGTAAATGTTTGGGAAGAACGAACACTTAGAATCAGTATTAATTCTAATTAATTCGCTATAATCGATTCGAACTTGTAGAATTTTCAATTAAAAAATGTTTTCGAATTAATTAATATATAATTACAGTTACGTTAAGTGCTTCTTACCGGTAAGCCATGGAAGACGGTCATGCTAAAACCGTCGAACAAGTATTACAACACTTTGGTACAGATCCTGAACGTGGCCTTTCTCTCGATCAAGTAAAAAATAATCAGAAGAAATATGGCCCAAATGGTAAATTTGTAATTTTAATACTGCCTGTAGGAAAATTGAACATAATTCTTTTTTGTGTGTTTAATTTTATACTTTCAGAATTACCTACCGAGGAAGGCAAAACTATTTGGCAACTCGTGTTGGAACAATTCGATGACTTGTTAGTTAAAATTTTGCTTTTGGCTGCTATTATTTCATTTGTAAGTTTAATTTTATATTTTCTTGAAAGTGATTTTTTAGTACGTTTAGAATGTACAAATATATGACGAAAAATATATATGTACATATATTATTTCACTAAAATAATGGTCAGAGTTGAAGAACCATTTTATGAATAATGCTTATGTTTGAAAAAGAATTGTTTTTCGTCGAATATTTGTTTAATCTGAATGCTTATTTGCCTAAAGCTGTAGAACCAGCTATTATAATTTGATTTCATTCTCGTTTAACATAGGTTTTAGCACTTTTTGAAGAACACGAAGATACGTTTACTGCATTTGTAGAACCGTTAGTAATTTTACTAATTTTAATTGCCAACGCTGTTGTTGGTGTTTGGCAAGAAAGAAATGCGGAATCTGCAATTGAAGCACTCAAAGAATATGAACCTGAAATGGGAAAAGTTGTCCGACAGGACAAATCAGGTATTCAAAAAATTAGAGCGAAGGAAATTGTACCCGGCGATGTAGTTGAGGTTTCTGTGGGTGACAAAATTCCAGCTGACATCAGAATTATTCAAATTTTCTCGACCACATTGCGCATAGATCAGTCTATTTTGACTGGTGAATCGGTGTCTGTTATTAAGCACACTGACGCTATTCCCGACCCACGCGCTGTGAATCAAGACAAGAAGAACATTTTGTTCTCTGGCACTAATGTGGCTGCTGGTAAGGCTCGTGGTGTAGTAATTGGTACTGGTCTGAATACTGCCATCGGTAAGATTAGAACCGAAATGTCCGAAACTGAAGAAATCAAGACACCTTTGCAACAAAAATTGGACGAATTTGGTGAACAATTATCTAAAGTAATCTCAATTATCTGCGTTGCTGTATGGGCCATTAACATTGGCCATTTTAACGATCCCGCACATGGTGGTTCATGGATTAAGGGTGCCATTTACTACTTTAAAATTGCCGTCGCATTGGCCGTAGCTGCTATTCCTGAAGGTTTGCCAGCTGTTATTACCACATGTTTGGCTTTAGGTACTCGTCGTATGGCTAAGAAGAACGCTATCGTCCGTTCCTTGCCCTCTGTTGAAACTTTGGGTTGTACCTCAGTTATTTGCTCTGATAAGACTGGTACATTAACCACTAACCAAATGTCTGTGTCTCGCTTGTTTATTTTTGATAAAGTTGAAGGTAATGAAAGCAGCTTTTTAGAATTTGAATTGACTGGTTCTACCTATGAACCTATTGGTGAATTGTTCCTCAATGGCCAACGCGTAAAGGCTTCTGAATACGAAACTTTGCAAGAACTGGCTACCATTTGCATTATGTGCAATGATTCCGCTATTGACTACAATGAATTCAAGCAATGTTTCGAAAAAGTTGGTGAAGCGACTGAAACTGCTTTAATTGTATTGGCTGAAAAAATGAATCCCTTCAGTGTCAACAAAGCCGGTTTAGATCGTCGTTCTGCAGCTATAGCTGTTCGTCAGGAAATTGAAACCAAATGGAAGAAAGAATTCACTTTGGAGTTCTCTCGCGACCGCAAATCCATGTCTTCTTATTGTGTCCCACTTAAGGCTTCTCGCCTTGGAACTGGGCCAAAATTGTTTGTTAAAGGCGCTCCTGAAGGTGTTTTAGACCGCTGCACTCACGCTCGCGTTGGCTCTTCTAAGGTTCCTCTTACAAGTGCATTAAAGACCAAAATTCTGAACTTGACTGGTCAGTATGGTACTGGTAGAGATACACTACGTTGCTTAGCTTTAGCTGTTGCCGATAGTCCAATGCGACCAGAAGAAATGGACTTGGGAGATTCCAACAAATTCTATCAATATGAAGTCAATCTTACCTTTGTTGGTGTTGTTGGTATGTTGGATCCACCACGTAAAGAAGTTTTTGATTCAATTGTTCGTTGCCGTGCTGCTGGCATTCGCGTCATTGTTATTACTGGTGACAACAAAGCTACCGCTGAAGCTATTTGCCGTCGTATTGGCGTATTCGGCGAAGATGAAGATACCACCAGCAAGTCCTATTCTGGTCGTGAATTTGATGACTTATCTCCAGCTGAACAGAAGGCTGCTTGTGCTCGTGCACGCTTGTTTTCTCGCGTGGAACCCCAACATAAATCAAAGATTGTAGAATATTTGCAGAGCATGAATGAAATTTCAGCTATGACTGGTGATGGTGTTAACGATGCTCCTGCTTTAAAGAAGGCCGAAATTGGTATTGCTATGGGTTCTGGCACTGCTGTAGCTAAGTCTGCTGCTGAAATGGTGTTGGCTGATGATAACTTCTCATCCATTGTGGCTGCCGTTGAAGAGGGTCGTGCCATTTATAACAACATGAAACAATTTATCCGTTACCTGATCTCATCTAATATTGGTGAAGTGGTTTCCATTTTCTTAACAGCTGCTCTAGGTCTTCCAGAAGCTTTAATTCCTGTTCAATTGTTGTGGGTCAATTTGGTAAGGAATTTGTTTTTAATTTAAAAGAGTTTTGTTTTTAAATTTATTTCCGTAAAAAGGTTACAGACGGTCTTCCAGCTACAGCCCTTGGTTTCAATCCTCCTGATTTGGACATTATGGAAAAACCTCCCCGCAAGGCTGATGAAGGTTTGATTTCTGGATGGTTGTTCTTCCGGTTAGTAAGAGACTGACTTGCTACTCACTTATTATTTCTCATTTAAATGTTTCAATTTATTTCAAATACAGTTACATGGCTATTGGTGGCTATGTTGGCGCTGCAACAGTCGGTTCTGCTGCCTGGTGGTTCATATTCTCCGAAACTGGCCCTCATCTCACCTACTGGCAACTCACTCACCACTTGGCTTGTTTAGGAGGTGGCGATGAATTTAAGGGAGTAGACTGTAAAATCTTTAGCGATCCACATGCAATGACCATGGCTCTCTCTGTGTTGGTCACAATTGAAATGTTAAACGCCATGAACAGGTAATTAATAAAAAAAAATAATAACTTTCTTTATTAAAAAAAGATTTGTCGTTATTTTGTTAACAGTTTGTCGGAAAATCAATCTTTGATTTCGATGCCTCCATGGTCAAATATGTGGTTGATTGGTTCAATGGCATTGTCATTCTCATTGCACTTTGTCATTCTTCATGTAGAAGTACTTTCTGTAAGTTAATTTTCCATTTTTACTTATTTTTAAAATGCTTAATTTCTATTACCGTGTTAATAACATATTTCATCTTCTTAATATTCAAATTATTTTCAAAAATTAGACCGTGTTCCAAGTAACACCCTTGGGTGTAGATGAGTGGATAACTGTGATGAAATTCTCTATTCCCGTAGTTTTATTAGATGAAACACTTAAATTTGTCGCTAGAAAGATCGCTGACGGTGAGAATCCCATTTATAAAGTGCACGGGATTATTTTAATGTGGGCCGTATTTTTTGGCCTATTGTTTGTTATGCAGTCTTAAATATATAAGTTTAAAAATAATCTTAATATAATACTATACTTTTAACAAAGCTCCCCTAATTTTACACAATAATCATCGTTATGCATACCACTAATGATTTCTCTTCTCTTATGCTTTTTTTTATACATAAACATAATTGTAATTTAAATATGGAAATTAATCATTGAAAACACACCACAAAAATGAAATAACAAAAAATCAAACAGAACAACATTTGTTATATTACTTTTTGTTTTGATTGCTTTACTAACTAAAAAATAAGCTTAATATAAATGCAAAATGATTTCTAAAAACAAATATATATTTATGATTTAATTGATTGCTATTATTATTGTATGTTCCGAATGAATCTCCCTTTCTCTTTTTCTTTTACATTCAATTTATTATTTAAAACTGCTTATTTTCTTCTATACTCATTTTTTATTTTTATTTAATTCTATTAGTGCAATTTATTCCCAATTTTCTTTGTTAAACCTGTATTGCATTCTACTACAAATAGCGATTTAGTTGAAAACCTATTTCTTTTTTCTTTTTTTTTTGTTTTTTTTTTTTTTGTTTGAAAAGCCAATGTTAATTAAATAAGAAAAATAAACAAATATTTCAAAATAGTTTCATAATGTACATAAAACAGGACATTTAAGGACATTTTGGTACTTATGAGAGAAAAAGATAATGATATAAAAATTACAATTTAAAACGTATAAATACAATAGTAAGCTCTAAGAGTTTATGCCTAAATACATCCATGTTCTCTAAATCGTTTAAAAATTAAAATCAAAACATAAAGAGTTAAGATTAATCAATTTATTGTAATTAAAAATCTGTTCTGCTATTTGACGTGGCATTATAAATAGCTCTCATGCCATGTTTGGAGTAGTGTAATAATTCATTTAAATGTGTGCCAAGAAGAAGTCTGAAGAATTTGCAAAATTAGTAAAAAAAAAATTAATACAAAAATATTTGAAAATTAACAATTGTGGTTGTATTGCATGTAGTAGTTACTACGCTTTTTGAGAATTTCAACGTAAAGAAATTATTGTACAACATGGATGTGAAACGGAGTGATTGAAAAGAAGAGTCTATTAACTGAACGTAAACGTAAAAGGTTTACGTTCAGCCAAGTGTGGGGCTTAGAAGTATTATTGTGACTTAATAGTTATATAATAAATACAAATAGCCTTCTGTTTTGGGAAAGTGATTGTTTAGAAAAATATAGTAACAAATAGATTTAGTTTAAAAAATAGACGGTAATTAGAAAACATGTAAATTGAAAAAAAAAAACAAAAACAAATTCATTTAAGAATCTGCATTAAATTTTAAACAAATAATAATGATATGAAAATAAACAATTTAAATTATATTATTTTTTATTTAATGAAATTTCAATTAAAAATTCTGAGACACATATATGCAAAATTATTCTTAAATTGAGAAATTATTGTTAAATATTTTCCTTTCAGTAATTATCAAGTAAATTATAATAGATTGGTCACTTTTCTATATATACATATGTAGATATTAAACATCTTAATGCTCTATAAAAGATAATTGAAATTTCATTACTCCTCTTAGAAATCTTTCCACTTATATACATATATAAAGAAAGAGATTTATATTTTTGTAACATAAGCAAAAACTAATTAATTTTCTTTAAAGCTGGCTTCGTTTTTAGTATTAACAGAAACTAATTCATATTATTGACCATAATTATACAGGCTTTAGAACGGCAGCAACATTTTAAAAGGTTGTTAAAACACTTAATAATGTTGTAAAGTCGGAGATGATGTTGTCCTAAACATTTTATGCGGCTCCTGATTCTGATATTTGAAGCAAGTGGACACAACTATTTGTTAAAAACGTTAAATTTTACTAACAACACAAGTGCATTTATACAATTATTTTTAATATTTATCTAATTCTTTTTCTTAAACTTATCTTACCCATTTTAGTTAATCCCGAGTTCCATTAATGAAATGGTCAATCCCCCGATGTATTTCATAAAAAAGAAAACAAAACAAAAATAATTATACTTAATTTTTTTTTCTAAGATAGATGCTAGCTGCTTAAGTAATAAAACAGATACCAAAAGGCAACCGAAAGAACTCTAAACTTATTTTACAAATTGGATTATTTGTATAAAAAATTAGTTGCACATTTTTATTAGCTCACAAAGACACATTAATTCATCACTTAAAAAAAAAAGTCGAAATACGTTAAAAATAATTCGATCATTTTCATAAAATTATGCATCTGAAATAAATTATAAAATGTAATAATAATTGGATGACAATATTAACTTGGATGTAACATATAATTATCAATGCGTACATTCGAATTTAAATTACATAATACAAACAAGCACATACATATAAACAAATGTACATAATGCATAAGAACGCTCTCGTAAAATTCCTACAGCAGTTTGGGAGCGTATTAAGTGAATAAACGAATAAAGGATAAGTTCTTGGTCTCTGTTTTTTTCAAAATCCTCTCTCCTTACAGCTTTCCCTGCCTCCGAGCGAACTTATACCAAAAGGACCTGTTTACCCCAATTGATTTAACTTGTTATTGCAAAGCTGTGTATAAGAATTAAAAACTAATTTCTTTTTTTTCAATTTTATTCACAAACTTTTATAGTTCCTGAAACTGTTGTGGACAAATGGTGATCCATTTCACTTGATCAGCGTGTTTGTTAAGAAATGAAACCTAATCAGTAAATCTACTACAATTTCTTCAACTTCCTACAATACAAATAAAACTAAAATATTTTGTTGTAAAACTTAGATGATCCGCTCCAGTTTTCATACCCTAAGGAATAAAGATATTCTTTTGGAAAACATAAAAAATTAATATCTTTATCTAATTTACCTTTTAAAATGTTTAGTGTGTGTGTATGTATGATGATGATGATGATGATAATATCAATGTTGACGATAAGCTAAAGAAAAATAAACACCAAATGTCAAGAATCAACACAAGATAGTCATACATAGTATAATTACATTTTATTTATTATAAACATAAACAAACAAGTATTTGCCAGAAAACAAAGAAAATCAATACATATACATATATATATTGTTAATATATATGACAAAATAAAGGAAAATCAAGTTGTTTCATTTCGAATTTATTTTATTATATTTCATGGATAAAAGCGCCTTAATTAAAATATTATACACAAATTCGGAAAGATGCAATTTTCGAATTTATGTGGTGATATTCTTTAATGTGTTTAACCCAGGGGTCGGCAAACTTTTGAGACGGAAGAGCCAAATATTGCAATTTGCAAAACTTAAGTTTTAAAAGAGCCATACATTTTTTTCACAACAAAAATGATAAAAAATTGATTGGTTTTGCTCATTTACGGAACGATTGAAAATATTAAAAGCTGTGTACATTATGGAAACGTTTACGAAATGATTTGTTAATTTTCATACACTTCTTATTAATCGATTCTAAACAATTATTTTTTTTTTTTTGATACAAAAAAAAAAGAGCCACAGCTTCACATCCAAAGAGCCGCATTTGGCTCGCGAGCCGCAGTTTGCCGACCCCTGGTTTAACCAATTGCACAAGTATTAGCAAAAATAAAGTATACGCTAAGGCGCATAATAATTAACCCTTTGATGATGAAAGGGGCGTCCTTCAAATTAGAACCAGGAAATAGAAATAGATGTTGAAATTGGTTACAGTTTCTGTAGATTAAATTCCATAATCATAGTTCAAACTAAGTGTAATTGTAGTTTAAATTTTTTCAACATTTCCTGCATGCATATAAGTACGTAGGTGAATGGATTGAAGCAGAGAAAATCAATTATAGGTAATATACTTGAATTGCCCTTTATCAGTCATAAAATACACGCATTTTGGGATTGACACAGAGTATCTTTCTTTCCGTGTCGTTGTTCCCCAATAACCGACGTGGTACTCTGTGATGCTCAATACTCTAGACCTATTTGTCAAATGACTAGATACCCGCAAAAGAAATTGTAACTGTAACCCTTTCACATTCTAATTGCCATTTGACTATTAGTAAAAATATTTAAACAAATATTTTTTAATGTCAAGTTTACGATGGGAGCAGGCGAAGCCTAGCTTATGGTTCTCTATGATGATACAATTTGTGACTTTGGTTGATCCATCCGGCCAAACCCTGAAGACGGTAGGCTGTAAGAGCTGCCGCATATCCAATCCGCATCTCTATCGTTTGGATAAAGAGTATTGTATTGTATTGGTGATGTTCGCATCGCATCAATTTTCCCTAAACAACAACCCATTGCATCTTTTGTATAATGCTGATGTTAAATTTCCTTTACGTTGATGTCTACAACACTACTAAAGCATAAGTTACAATAGATCTAAGTGTGCTTTGATAGAGCCATTGTGTCACACATTGCTCTCCTAAATATGGATCCCCTTTCAATTTTCAAAAACTTAAAAAATTCATTTAATTTTTATTTTTTATTTTCTTACATATCTTAACAATTAATGGAATATCCTACATTTTAAATGGCCAGCCCAGTCGCCCGTTCTAAACACAGCAGGGAATCTGTAGGAATGTGGATAGACAGAAAAATTATTATTATTATTATTATTATTATTGATATTAGATTTATAATTAAATTATAAGATCTAATTAAGGAATTAAGGAGCACTAGCAACAAGGCCAACGGCTCTAGGTAATATTTATAAATAACTTAGGTAATTAAATGAACTAAGGATTTTGCATAATAGAATTCTTAACTAAATAATGATTCCGATTCTCTTGATAAATTTGTTGATTTTTAGAATGTTGGTTTTTGTAGGAGATTTTAATAGTGAGATAGGATTGTGAGAACCAAACTCATCTTTCCTTGCCAAGTGATAAAGGGGGCAGTCCAGGAGGAGGTGTTTTACGGATATATTAGTATTACATCTTAAGCATTGAGGAGCCGCATCTCTCCGAAGAAGGTAATTGTGGGTGATAAACGTATGTCCAAGGCGCAGTCGGGAAAATATTTTAATTTGGTGCCTGTCTATATCTGTGGGATAATTAGGTGGAATGCGATCGTTGTTTATTTCTTTATAGTGGGGATGGTAGTATCCAGACCAAGCACAAATTTGTTTCTGTTGTAGATGTAGGTTTATTAAGTTGTCTATATCACGTTTCTCTGTTGTTGAATCCATTAGTAGGGGGGCAATACTGCCAAATTTTGCAGATTGATCAGCTGCGATGTTTCCTTCTATTTTACTGTGACCTGGAATCCAGAGTAGCTGTACTCTACTACTATGTTTGATTAGCAGATCTCGAATCTGGTTTATAATATTCCACCTTAAAGAAGCTGGATTAATTATTGATTTTAAAACAGAAAGACTGTCAGTGCAAATCACAGTTTTGTTTTTAGTTGTGAGGGAGATAGATATGGCTTTGGCAATGGCTGAGGCTTCAGCAACAAATACCGAAGTGTAATTAGGAAGAATTTTTAGACACTTAATATTCTTGTAGAAGTCGACTATGGCATATGAAGTTATTCCGTTTGTGTCTTTCGATCCATCTGTAAACAGAAAAGACCAACCATTTTCCAATAGTGACTCTTGTTTTTCTAAATAGAGTTTTAAGAATATGTTATCAGGAGTGATATCTTTTTTGAGTTTTGATAGGGATATATCGCAGGATTCTGCGTTAAAACACCAGGGGGGATGTTTGAGAGAATAGATCTTGTTTGATTTAGGTATTCCAATTATTTCTGCTAATTTCAACGATTCGCAGATAGCTGAGGGGTATCTGTATGTTCTTTTAGCAGATATTTGTTTCTTAATATCATTATCAACAATCGAGTTTTTAGGGAACGATAATTTTGCCAAAATTTTTGACTTGGTTTCATAAATCCGGAATTCGATTGAAGGAAGACCTGATTCTGCAAATATGTTGGCCAATGGTGTAGTGCGAAAAGCATAAATACTTGAACGGATTGCCCAGTGATAGAGGCCTTTTACGATGTTGATATTTGACTTAGTTGTGTTGCCAACTAGGAAGAGACCATAGTCTATCTTGCTTAGTATCAAGGACTTGACGAGGTATGTAAGTGTGTTGATGTGAACATAGCTCCGTTTACTCGATAAAAATCCGATTAAATTCACTCTTTGTACTAGAGATTTTTTCAGAGAGATGTAATGTTCCTTCCAAGAATACTTTTTAGTGAAGTGTATGCCCAGTATCTTCAAAGATTCTACGTTTTTAATCGCATTATTATTAATGTTAATGACGAACAAATTATGATTACATATCTTTTTTCGGCAAATATGTAGTTTTTTTGTTTTATCTGAAGAAATTTTTGCGCCGGATTTAAGACACCAGACATTAATCTTATCTAGTACTTCCTGAAGTAACTTATTAGAATCAGAGTTGGAATTTTTTTTGCAGAAAATGTAGAGATCGTCAGCATACATGCAATGGTCTAAGTGCTTGTAATTATTTATTATTTGATGAATCTCACTAAACGCGATCGAAAAAAGAATTACCGACAGAGGAGAGCCCTGTGGGATGCCGTTGTGCAATGGGTGAATGGATGAGTACACCCCGTTCACTCTCACCCGAAATTTGCGATGTTGCAAAAAGGAACTGATAAATTTAAATATTTTTGGGCCAACTTTCCATTTGTGAAGAATTTCCAGGATGACATGTCTTCCAATTCTGTCAAATGCTTTTTCGAAGTCAATGGAGAGGATCGTTACATGGTTACGAGATGATATTGCCTTGGTTATATAAAAATCGATGTGTAACAAAGCGTCAGTGCAACCTCTTCCAGTTTTAAAGGCAACTTGATTTGGCGCTATAAGGCGGTTTCTTTCCATAAACCAATAAAGGCGTGTAGCTATGATCTTCTCTAACAGTTTGCTTGTGCATGGTAATAGGGAAATTGGGCGGTATTCTCTAGCATTTAATGAATTTTTTGCAGCTTTGGGAATAGGGATTATTGAAGCTGTTTTCCAATTTGTTGGGATTATGCCCGATTCAAAAATATTATTAAACAGTTTTAGTAGACGTAGTTTCGATTGATGGCTGGTGTTTTCTATCATTTGGTATGAAATTCTATCAAATCCTGGTGTTGAACCCTTAACTTTAGATAGAGCTAGTTGTAGTTCTGAGATTGTAATTTCGTTTTCTATAAATTTAGCATTCTTATTAATATTATAACTATGGCTCTGTGAAACATTTTTTGATTGGATGAATAAATTGGAGAAGTTCTGATCTGTTGAGTATTCAGACCAGTTGTCCGCAAAAAAATCAGCTATCTGGGAAGCGTCTGTGATGGTATTATTAAGACTTCTTATGGCTAAAATCTTGTTATTCGCTCCATTGCTAGAAAGTCGATTCACTTTGCTCCAGATATCCTTGATTGATGAATTTTTATTAATGGCGGCAGTAAAATTTTGAAAACTGATTTTTTTAGATTTTTTTATTTCTCTACGAAACGTAGCATTTTCTTTTTTAAACTTTACAAGGTTATCAATAGTTGGGGATTTTTTAAAGGTTTTCCAAGCGATTATTTTATTGTTTCGTAAAAATTCCAACTGATTATTCCACCAAGGCACATTCTTGCACTTTCTAATCGAAGACTGAGGGATTGATATATTAGCAGCTGATCTCAGCGCCTTTGTTATTATAGAAGCTTCTTTGTTGGTATTTGAGGAATATTGATTATTTAATAATATATCATCAACTAATTTACTAAATTTCGGCCAATTAGCGCGGTCTAATAAGAATTTCCGAATAAAATTATGTCTAGTTGTTCTCCCAAGTGTTATATTAATTATAATTGGGAAATGATCACTACAGAACGTCTCTTCCAAAATATCCCATGATGTTATGCCAAGCAGAGAAGATGAACAAAAAGATACATCGATGTGGGTTAGAGTGCCATGTGTAGAGAGGTGGGTAGGACGACCATCATTTAGTACGAATAAGTCAGATAAGAGTATAGCATTCTCTAGTATGTGACCATTGTGATTAGTGGCAGTTGAACCCCAAAGTGTATTCCATGAATTAAAGTCGCCTATGACAAGTTTTGGGTTTGTGAATGAGTTAAATATATTTGAAAGATCCTGAATGGAAAAAGTTAAAGATGGTGGAAGGTACAGTGATAGTATAGTAAATGTAATATTGAGATAGATTTCTATAGCTATTACTTGTAATGTTGAATTAATATGGATTCGTTTATGTGGGATATTATTTTTTATAAGAATGCATACGCCTTGTTTTGAGGTTATATTGTTGTTGTTATTATGGAAGTAAGTAGTGTATCCCTTAGGAGGTATAGGCGTTAAAATTATATTTACAATGTGTTTCTTGTAGAGAGATGAAAGCGGGGTTATGTTCTCTTATTAGCAATTGGAGCTCATTAAAATTATTTATGAAACCATTTATATTCCATTGTAGTATCGTAAAACTATGCATTGCAGAATTTCTATATTATGTTGTAGTCTGTAGTTACAGTAAATTATAAGCAGGAGGGGCATAATTGTGTTAATTTGTATTGTAATTAATTTAACTATCATAATTGAGATCTGTGGAGGTATTTGGGATGTAGTATTCATTTTTTGAGATAAGTTCTTGGGTCAAAGCGCTTAGGGGGGAATTTTGGGTAGACGAGTTCAGGTCAGACAAACTGTTGTTTGCTGATCTGTTGTTTGAACTTTTTTTAGGTTTTTTTGTTTCTTTTGTTTTTTTGTTTATTATTTGACTAGAATTAGTTGATGTGGTAGGAATGTTGAAGGTTGAAGGTTCGTTATTAATAGTTAATTTGTTCTGGAGTTTTTGTTGGTTTAGCGAAGTGTTGCTTGAAGAAGGTGTACTTATATGTTTGTTGTTCTTTTGTGTTGAGTTGTAGGATGGCATATCAGCTTCTAGGTCGGTAGATAGTGAAGTGATGGACGGTTCGCGTCGGAGAGATTTTTTATTAGCATTATTATTCGGTGATGTTGGAGGTCGTTTTAGAGTTTGGTTTGATGAAGTGGCTTTTGCGATTGCGGAGTACGATTGTTGTGCGCTTTGTACCGTTTTTGTTGTTGTGCCCATTTCATATTTACGCTTAGCGGCGCCGTAGGAACATTTTTCAATAGTTTTGATTTTTATTATCTCTTTTTGTTGGATGTATCTGGGACAATTTCTATCAGATGCAGGATGTTTTTCAAAACAGTTGGCGCATTGGATTCTTGAACATTGTATATCAGGATGGGGAGGTAGATTGCAGGTATTACACGTTTCAGGGTTTTTGCACTTATTTTTTGTATGACCGAGAATTTGACAATTTTTGCACCGCATTGGGTTTGGGAAATACGTTCTTACTTTAACTTTGTACCATGCAACATCAATTATTTTTGGTAAATTGTATAGGTTAAAAGTCAAAACCATGTATCCTGAATATACTTGTTTCGTGGCATTTGTATTACGATCATCATCAATACGGTCATTGTCTACCATAGAATTGTCCACTTTCTTCATAAATTTATAGACGGAAACAACGCCTTGAGGGCGAAGTTCTTTTACTATCTCTTCCTCTGACACATCATTGAGACAAGGAGCGTAAATTATACCTTTAACATAATTAAGTGTATCGTGCAATTTAACAGATATTGGGCAGATGTCCAAAAGGGATTTTGCTTTTAGGAATTTGTCTGCAACGGTTTGATTACGAACCAATAATAGTAAATTACCATCTCTGAGTTGGCTAATGGAGTCGATTAATGTAGAAATTGTATGTAAGCCTTTATGAATTACAAATGGGCTTAGTTTTCTTAATTTATTTTCCTCAGAAGAGATCAGTATGTATTTGGGATTGGTTGATAGGTTACTTTGTGTATTTGGTAGAGTAGGAAAATTATTTTTGTACGGTTGGTCAATGAAATCACTTAGCATGGCAAATCTATTTGATTGCCGTTTATCCGGAGGCCCAGGGGCCATAATGATTTAATTTAAACTTTTTCGCTTTTAGTTTTTTTATGCAAATATTTAAATTGCGACTAATAAATAATAACACAATAATCACTCTCAACGAAAAGAGAAAGAAAAGAATGTTAGAAACCGTTATTTAAGAAACTTAGTTTTTGTTTTTGTTTTTTTTTTTATAACAGATCAAAGAGTATAGAAAAACAACCGCTTGCTTCGAGAGTTAGTCGATGACTGAGACAGAAAAATAAAGCGGGATCAGGAGTCGGATTAACGAAACGTTTTTCCTTCAAATAAAAGAAGCATGGGAAAACATTTCATAAAGCGAAATTTATAAATTAATAGCAATAATGCCTGGCAGATGAGCTACTGTTTTTCAAAAACATTTTAATCCAAGATTTGAAATAGGTTAGGTTAGGTTAGTTTAGAGTGGTAGCTTTGATACCAAAAGCTCAGTTGAGCACGCATAGCGGCCTGTTGTGACGCCACAGGTGAACGCAGCCCCTGTACTGAGCAAGTTCCTCCAAACCAGGGAGGAAAAAATTGGTCAGCGCAAGGACTGCACAAGATTGGAATTAGCAATCTTTAAAAATTCTCAAATCTTTTTTTTTTACCAGATTCCTAAAAAAATGTAAAAATATTCAGTCAGTTGCTGTAGTTTATTCCACTAGTGTTCATTAAGAGTGATTAAGTCATTTATGTTAAGATATTCAATTAGGAATATATGTACTTCTACTATTGCAGTTAGTAACAGTGCGTTCGTTAGCATCGTGTCCTTATCTGTTTATTTGGCGTCTCTGACCAGGTTCTATGTCCGCGGCGTTGGTGGTAGGGCCCGAGAGGCGAAAGTTAAATAGGCTGAAACTATAAATAACGGTAAAATTCGTTTCAAATAACTGTTTTTCTTTTTCATAATTGCTGAGTTGGATTATTTATTCACCCATTCAACATATTTACTATGCTACACCACGCTGTCGTTTTTCATTGAAAGTTCTAAGGGATATACAGATTTCTTTTGCAGCGACACAAGAACAGCTTAGGACTATAAAAGTAACTAACAAAATGTATGTAAGTATGTATACTGGCGTAAATTTGTAAATGATAGGTTAGGGACAAATACATACATCATTATTATTATTTATCATTATTATTAATCACAAACATTTTGTAATATGTGGTGTAAGGTCTAAAAAGAAGATTTCAACAGAATAAAAAATAAAGTAAGTAGGAGTATAAGTATGCACAAGAAAAGTAAAGTCACTTACTTCGGAAATACTATATGTAGTGCTGAAGAAGAAATACATTTTTTATCGTGTTAAAACATGACTTTATTTATTTACAACAAATTTTTTTACATATAACAAATTATCTTTAAATTGTATATATAGTATATGTATGTACATTAAATGTAATATAATTATTTTACTTGCGGATTTTCCTATATTCCATATTTTTTTGTATTTATAATTTAAAGCTATGTATTAAACTTTGAAAACAATTAACAACTACATATGTATGTTCAATTACAAGAAACTAAAGAGTTTTAAGGAAAATATAATACACACCAAATACCAGACGTAGCTGCAGATTATAGAAGTTTTTTCACAACCTGATCTAATTGTATTAGCTGTCAGATTCAAATTTAAACCTTCAAAAGTTACAAAGCAAGAGAACGCATCGGGGTCATCATCAGTATTTTGTGCTACAGCCGTCATTGAAGCATTAAAGTAATCATTATGCAATTTCTCTACATTAGTAATATTGCTCGATAATATAATGTTCTCATCGCTGGATCTACATAAGTAAAATAAATTGATAGTTTTGATTCTGACAATAATCAAGCTATGTACTTACACTAAGTGTATTCTAGGTCTTGGGAATATATTAGTTACGGTACATTCTAAATGGGTTTCATTTTGAACTGGGTGATTCTCAAAAACAATAGAACTGTTACTGATATCTACTACGTGTAGTGACTTTTCCATTGACCTTGATTCACGATCAGTTTGCACCGAGCATCTATATATGCCACTCAACTCAATCGAGGGATTGATAAGGGTAAGACTTCGATACTCATAATTTGCGTCTGATGAAGTTGGTTCAATTTCTCCAATATGATGTTTAAAATACGGCTAGAATTAGAAAAATACATACATATATATATGTATATATATGTATATATAATACATGCATTTAGATAAGTGTATACAGTATCGGTCATAATTTAAGAACCTTCTGTAAAATTTTTCATATTACATTATTAATTCGTACTCTCAAAGTTTTTGCCAGAAATCTGCTGAGAGGAAGTCGCCGAAGAAATATATGTTGATATTTCGTTTTGTTGGAGATGTCTGACCTGGGGTTTTGAACCGTTGCCTCACGTCTAATAAGCCAATACACTACTTACTAGACTACGGCGACTTAACAATCTTAACGCTGCTGATTACTTAAAAATTTAAATTAACGACACAGTGTCCACACAGTCAAAGTAGAAGTAGTTTATAGTAACTGAATTGCTACACAGCTAATTGTAAAATGTAATAACGGCAAGCAACAGCTGCTCAACACAGTTTACTGTTTATATTATAGACGATTGGAAACCTGGTACACCACGGCATAAACTGAACTGAAGATATTCCATCAACCAATAATATCCAGGATTATTTCTAATTTGTTGCTGTCAGGGTGCATATCACCGGTACATTCTTTAGGATGCCCGCATAAAACATCGCGATATTAAGATTTCTGGATTAAAACATCAATTCAAGAAGATCCTAAAACACCTGTGTATCCAATAAAAAACAATTTCAATCTGCGTATTGCCAAAAGAACGATTCATAGAAGAGCAGTGGAGCTGCACTATTTAGTCGACGACCAGCCTAAAAGCCTTTCATTTCAGCAAAGAACCGAAAGACTAAACTTGAGTTCGATTCGAAAACAGTTATACTTTCTATCAAGTACAAGCTCAATTTATAAAATTTAGATGGAATAAGACGGTATGAAGATCAAATGGTGAAAGGCAAAATTCTTAGGATTGGGGAGAAAGTGTTATGCACGGTGGAAACAGTGGCTACTTCTCTGACCAATGAACTGATTTATAGAATAATGGATTGATTCATGTGCCACAACATATTAATGATAAATAGGATCGATGTTCTCCATTTTTCTGTTCAATCTCCCGATCTGAATTCCTTTGAATACTTATAGGAGCTAGTTAATAAGAAAATAAATAGAAATTTATTTTTAGAGCATACCGCCCGATGTTATTAATAATTTGATATCTTCCTAATAGTTATGCATATGTCATTCAGACTGAGGGGTTTTGCAATAAAATATCAACTTTGTAATTTGTTGTAATTTAAAAAAAAATTATTGGTTGTAAACAATAAATAAAAAGTAGGAACATAACTTTTGTTAAATGTGACCTGATGGCCTTAGTAACTAGTGCTCAATAAGATTTACATCTATACATACATAGATATCATATTTGCACTTTAGAGCAATATGCTTGGATTCATTCATCTTTTTGAAGTAATAATCACTACGAATTCCTAGTCCTTCAGTTTCCAGTTTAGTAGGACGAATTATACATGTACTAATATAGAATTTAATTTTTATAAGTTTTTGCTTTATGGAACTGTTTTTATTACGCATGTATAATGTATGTATGTAAAAATAAGAGAATTTTTTTCTTTCTTAGCAAAAGTATACCATTTGCTAATATTGGGACGATGAGATCATTTATTGTTTCAATATTTTGAAAGTAAACAAAATAAAATCGCTCATATCTCAACACATTATATGTAATAATTTGAAACACAGAAATGAAAATATGTACACAATTTTGAATTGTTTAGTATAATAATAATAAACTTACAAACACTGATGGTTTTTGTCCTCGTATCCATTGATAGATGCTATTGTCATTCATAAACCATTTAACAACTAGATATGAAGGGTTCTCATTCAATTCATAATTACAATCCAATTTTATAGGTTCGTTTTCATCATTGTCATCGTTTTCGACTTTGACTAATTCTGGAACTTCAATGTCGTGAAGAACGATGCCATCAATGACTGCAAGATACATAATTATATATGTATGTACATATGTTTAAATAAATAAAATTGTTAAAAAAAATATTAAAACTATAATTCTAAAAGCACTAAATCAAGACTAATACAAAAAAGAATGCAATATAATTTATTTTAAAATTTTGTAACGCATTTAATGCAAAGAAAAATTGAAATAAATAAGATATTTGGGGCACAAACGAATATCATTTGAATATCACTTGTAAATAAATATTTCCTTTTTGCAATGCACGACTTTCATTTTTTTTTTTTTAAATAATTTTCGTAAATAACTGCACTTATCGTTAAAATATTATTTCACATGTACTCTTGGCTTCAAATACAAAACAATAAATATGTATATATACACATATGTATATATGTACATAGACATATATTTATTTGTTTTTTTTTAAGTTTTTATTTTAATTTTTACTACATATTTATTTTATATCGGAATTATATTTTTCTATCGGAATTTACGGAAAAGCAATAATTACCTTGAACAATTAAAAAAACACTAAAACTAAATATTAAAATGAATTTCATATTTTAGATAAATAAATTCGCCTACGTTTGTTCGAATTATTGTTATTTAAATTTAATTTGATTTAATTTAAAATTTCAATAAAATATCGAAAATATGATTTTTTGACTAAATATTTAACTGTGTCGGGAGAAGAATGTATCGAAATGTGTACTACTTAATAACTGAGCGAAAAAATTGTGAACGAATATTATGGTTTTTGAGTGTGATATAAAAATAACGTATAGTTCGTTCCAATTGGCTGCCCAGCAAAACGGTTTGCACAAACATGACTGACTAACCGACAATGAGCTCAGCGCACTAATGAAAAAATAAAACGTAAAGGAGAATAAAATAACAGCAACAATGCAACACAAATATTGCTCAGATAGTGTGTAAATTGTGTTGTTTCGGCCAAAAGGAACACGAGTGGATATATGAATTGTATGATCGTTTCTTATCTCATGAGTGCCATATACAAAATCGTCGTATTGATATAAAAACGAAAGAAATGTTAAACTAAAATACAATTCTCATATATGTATGTACATATATACATAAATATATGTATGCATGCCTATGTACATGTATGATATGTATGTATGTGAACATGTAGCAAGTTCAATAGTTAAACATTTATTAGATTTATTTTTGTATTTAAAAAAATATACATATTTTAAAATATTTGTAACATATGTATGTATGTACTATTATCCATCCATCTATCAATTGACTTTAATAATGTATTCTTGAGTAATATTAAGAAACATTAAGTTGGAAAATTAAGATTAAACTCAAAAATGAAAAAATATACATACATACATATGTAGGTATGTTTTTGTATAAAAGAAGTGTAATTGTCATGGTTTGTTTACCTTTTACTTTCCACACAGTGCACACACAACATCTGATGAATATTATTGCTACCCTTTCGTGCACATGCTGCATGTGTGTGTGTATAATACACAATAGAACGTGCCACAAACAAAAGGTGTCTAAAAAGTAATTCATTGAACCATTAATACAATAGCTATCCAAAAGTATATATGTATATAAATATATATATATATATATACATATATGTATATTCATATATTCCTTCACCTAGAATTATAGAATGTCGTTAAGATCGTGCCCTTTCTGTGAACTATCACAGTATGTCGTACTTTTTAGAAACTACACATACATATGTAGATATGTATTTACTTGTGGCATGTTCTTCTCTTTATTTGCAACGATATTTGTACTTAATATGGAGTGTCCAGTCCACGTTCTACATCGCAAATCTATGTACATATTTCTTAAGTAATCTTAAGAAATAAAATTAAAAAAAGAAATAAAGACAAACGCAGTTAATTATTTTTAATAATTATAGTTTATTTAGTTTATTTCAATTATTTCTAAGCTAGTTTATAATATGAATGTTTGTATGTGTGTGTTCGCTTACATTAAGTTCTTTTCATGTTAATTAAATTTTATTTTTGTTTAAATTGTTTAAATGTTTGTAATTTATAAATTTACTTATGATTTATGATTCATAGGGGTATATAATCCTACATTGTAATACAGGAATCCTTATGATTACTATTATGGATGATATTGTTGCCAGGGATGTGAACTTGATTGCACTTTAGAATGATGGGAATGCGAATGAGGTTGAGCTGCAATTGATGGATACGAGCTATGCATCAAATGTGGATTACTCTCATTCGACTGGGTAGGCGTTGTCAACATAAATGTTGACCATTGAGGATAATATGATCCATAGAAATCTGAAAGGGAGGGTGGATGTGAGGTGCTTGTTGATTGCGCATTTGGTGGAGAAGAAGGGCGAACTGAATGAGAATGTAAAGCGTTATTAATGCTTGTATGAGTTGAACTACTAGTAGGATGATAACGAGTGCTTTGTTGTTGAGATCCGTAAGTGGAGTAATCTGTATACTGCGTTTGTGGGTAAGAGCTATAAGAACTTATATCGCCTGATCGAACAGTGTAATGAGTGGAAGAATTGCGTAGTGTTGGATGTTGGCTATAAGTATAATTTTGATGTTGGCTGTAGGCCGTAGAGGGTTGGGAATGCATTAATTGCGTCTGGGGATTAGATGGGTTCGGAATTTGTGAAGAATTTTGTTGCATGTGTGCTTCGTTAAGAATTTGATTGTGAGAAATATGAGCATTTGATGATGGAATTTGTTGCTGTTGTTGTTGCTGTTGTTGTACTTGTGTTTGCAGGGATTGGGTTTGAACATGTTGTTGCTGATGCTGCTGTGGCTCTAATTGCGTTTGTTGTCTTTGATTATAAAGAAGAGACGTTGTTTGATCTTGAGTATCATTACTCTTTCTTAAAGTTGTATTTGTTTTAGTTTTGTTGTCCGCATCAATTGAGATACTATCATTATAAGATTTTTTTTCAACATTCGAAGAATTGCTATAAATGTTCAAATTATTGGATGTTTCATTTGACGCTTCGATACTTTGATTTCCATTTTCATTTGACTGTACTAAATGAGAATCTATAAGAAATAATTTACACATATTAATAATTAAATGTTTAAAGTTGTGTTCCATTATACGGCACTCACCATTATTTGCTAGAGAAGTTACAGTTTCTGTTTCAGATTTTTCAGTTTTTGGAGACTCTTTTGTTGACGCCGTTTCCGATTCTCCTGTTATATCAATAACATCATTCTTGTCCGTTGTTGCTACATTTGGCTTATTTAATGTTCTAATCGCAATTATTTTTCCACTATCCAACTGCATATAAATGCCTTTGGCAGACTTTAGTACCATTACCCTTTGACCAGCCTTTATAATGATTTTTGATTTATTGCTTGAATTTGTTGGAATAACAACATCTAGGGAATACAGACCGATTTAAAAAAAAAGAAAACTTTAAATTCGAGTAAAAAAAGTACCTAATGGTAAAGACATTTCTTGAGCAGTCATCCCTTGTTTTTGCCACACTTCCGCTGGAATCCACCTTGTGGTTCGTAAGCCACTACTATTTTTTGGCGTGGACTGATTTCTCGAAGCTTGTATAGGACGAACCTGTGGAAATGGAAAATGAATCACTAATATATATTACAACCTATTTATTTAATTATCTACGATAGAGGAACAACATACCGATGCAACTGGTCTCGTAATAAGTGAACCATCTTTCCGAACAGTCTGATATTGAATTCTACTTGAATTTGAATATATTGTTTGTTTGGCCGAAGTTTTCTTTTGCATTTCATAGCTACGATGCGCTAACCTTTTTTCCGCTTGTGACAATTTTTCATTTTTTCGATCTATTAGTAAACTTTCGTGAAAAAACGGTTCTTTAGTTAGGCAACTTTTGTAATCATTTAATATAGTTTTCATTATTGTATCCGTATATGAGTCTAAAGGTTTCACGAATTCAAATGTGTTTGTTTTATCATCATCGTCGTCATAGTCATAACATAGATTTGTAACATCCTTTATAGATAAATGGGCGTCAGGATTACATTCATCAACGACACGATCAGACATTCCTTGTTTTTTAATTTGCCGATCATAAATTTTTTTTTCCAAACAACGATCCATAACTAAGCGATAAATAAAACACGCTCTTCTCTGACCGTATCTAAATCGAAATAATTAACTTTAGTTTAGTGCTTTAGTACTTTCAGAAAGAGATCAATTCTGTACTTTACCTATAAATTCGGTAAATAGCTTGTGTGTCATGACATGGATTCCAACTTGCATCAAAGATTATTACACGATTAGCTCCCACTAAATTAATTCCTAGAGAACCAGCCTTTGTTGAGATTAGGAACAATTTAACATTTGTATTCGTATTGAATTCGTTTACCAATTTTTCTCTTTCTTGGGAAGTCGTTGAACCATCCAACCCTATATAAAATGTTAAAGTAAATATTAATTGTGGTTGTGTCATTGTCATTATTTAAAAACGCAATATCACTTACGGAAATAATGTTTATTATACGACCAATAGTCATCGCTACCAGGAATGCGATTGGCTTGGAGAAATTTTTCGATAAGATTTAAAGTTAATAAACTTTGGCTGAATAATAAAACTCGATCTCCTATGCAAACGCTGTTATTTAGAATGCAAAAAAATATTTCCATTTTTGGTGAATTTGAAATGAGCCCAGGTTCATACTTCTTCATAAATTTCATCGCCCAGTCGTATGTAATCTTTTCAGGTCCTTTCTTTTGCTCAACTTCATTATTTTCAGACGTTCCAATTGAGCTATTGAATTGACTTTCCGTTTCCGATTTGTCATTATCCGTTGGTGTATAAAGTTTATCGCTTTTTTCGTCTTTATTAACCGAAATATTTTTATCCATATCTATATCGGTTTCAATAGTCCTAATTTCGTTCGTATCCAAATCTACAATTTCAGAAGATGAATTCTGCAAATCATCTGAACTGTTCGTCTCTTGGGCAGTTTGTTTGAGCATGCAACCAACATAATTGGGTTGCAGTGGACGACTCATCATGGTTGGATAAGAAAAATATGATGACTGCAGGTCTTGATTATAGGAAGTAGTGTTTTCGTACTGAGTTATTTCCGTGAACAGCGATGGCCTAGTAATTTTATGAAAGTAATTCATAGTTATAGTACTTATATTTTAATAATTTAATTATACATACCCTTGATAACTATTAATTTTTGCAGCTGGATTCAGTTCCGATGGTACAGTTAACTCGGCAGTATCATGTACTTCGTTTTGTAGTGTCTGTTGAGATGTACAATTTCTTTCAGCATTAGAGTTTGATGTATTCAATGCAATGGAAATGTCATCTGCTCTTGTTGTCGTAAGTGCGTCAATTTTAGTAGCAGGAACAGTGGAAGTGGAAGCTGGAACTGTAGGATTAGGAACTGAAACAGGCGGAGGAAATCCGTTTTTATTTACATTCGATGTAATCGATATATCATCTACTCCTTCGATGTCCCAATCCAAGCCGGAATCAGCCATTTTCATAGCATCATATAGAACATCCGGATGATTCCAGATCTTGCAGCATACGGCAAATGCCTTCAGTGGATTTGGAACATTTTTTGTTCGAACGATATCGTTCATAAATGTATCATACAGCTGTTTCTGAAGCTCCGACATTCGTGTAAGTATTACAAATTCTTGCTTTTCAGGCAAAGACTGTTGTAATACCATGTGCGATCTTCTTTGCACGAATCCCACAAGTAGTGAGTGTAATACATGGGCTCTATAGCGCATTAATTTTATGTCGTCTGGCGTTGAGTCTATGCAAAGTCCATTTTGAATAGGTCTTTCAAACATATTGCAGAATTCGGTTCTAGTGCCTAAATAATTAGGTCGTACGAAATCAACCATGCACCAATATTCAAGTAAGTTGTTCTGCAAAGGGTAACCAGTAAGGACAATGCGGCGGCGTGTCCCAATTTGTTTCAGTGCCTGTGATATCCCTGCCTGAGCGTTTTTAATGCGGTGGCCTTCATCGCATATTATCAAGTCTGGTCCGGGTTTTACTAGAGCCTCATACACCTCATCCATAACGCGATTACGAGACTCATTGCAATTGTCATAAGCACTTTGAAACTTCTTACTGCGTCGCTTTCCTGACGTGCCTAATTTAAGAGCTAAAAGTCGATATAATTCATAACCAATCAGTAATACCCCACCAGACTCCTTCCACTGCAGAATAACTTTCGATCTGGCTGTTAAGGTTTTTTGTTGATCATTTAGCACATAAACATCAAAATGTCGAGGTCTTATGTAGTCAGGGTTATCGGAATGTTTTGGTATCCACATGTCAAACTCTGCATACCAATTTTGTAAAGTATTTATGGGCATAACACACACAACATACTTTGAAGGCGTGTATCTTAGGAATATATCACAGAAACAAACAACTTGCAGTGTCTTACCTAAGCCCATAGAGTGGGCCAAAATACAACCAAATCCTCCTGAACTTTTAAATCGGTTAATAGATTCGATTATGTTATCGTAAAGAAAGCGCACACCACCAATTTGATGAGGTTTAATAGTGCGAGCAATTTGTGGTGCTATAAATATGTCTTCTTCATCTTCTGGATGACCAACATTTATAACAACTCTTCCTAAATGGTCGGGAACATTAAACTCATCCTTGACATGCATACCGCTGTTATTGGGGTCATCATTATCGTTATCGTCCTCGAGTTCTGCCTCGTCATCAGATAATACTATACAGTCGTCGTCGTCAGAACTGTCTTCTATTGTAACGACTTCAGCCGGTGTTGCCTCTTCTCTATCTTCTTCAATACATTTAACAGGATCTTCATCAGTTTCTGTACTCGTCAAAATTTGGTCTCTATTGGTCTGTTCAACTTTTGAATCAGATGCCAGTTCCACTTGCTTCTGCACAATACCCTTTTTTTGTTCCGGTATCAGATCGGCAGGATCTCGCACTCTGTGTTCGTTAACAAAACGATCAAAATGTGTTAAAACAGCCTCACGCTGTTGGTACTCCCTTAGAAGTTTCTGCTGCTCTGCCATTCTAGCTAAGCGTTCGGACTCCTCATGTTGAGCTCTCAAAGTATTTGTATCCAATTGATTGGTGTCCATAACCTCTCTAATATTTTTTCTTAAGTTTGATTTTTTCTTCTCCTCCGATAGTTGACACATGACTTGCTTTTTCGCCAAATGATTAGTTTCCTCAGTTTCTTCAATGGGTGATTTACGTTTTTGACTTTCGGGTGTATCAGACGAAAGTACTGTGGGTATATCACTTTCATTCAAACCGTGTCCATATGATTGAGAAGATAAAAGTGAAAATGGAGTGTGTGCATTAGCTGCCAATATTCCTCCCAACTCTTCACCTTTTTTTAAACGATCTATAGCTGACATTTGTTGCTCTTTTAACTCTTCGTCAAATGCTGGGCGACTATTATTCATCATAAAGGGAGGGATGTGAGTTATGTTTGCCATTTGTTGATTAAATCCGATATCCGGTGGTTTTAAAGCCTCTATTGGCGGGATTGAAGGATTTACTAAATAATTTATATTCTGTCCATTATCCATGGCGTAAGTATCGTTCTTTCCTTTTTTAGTATGTGTTGGTTTAGTATAAAAGTAATGGATACGTTTCTTTGCAGATAATATAAATTGGTTTCTTTGCTGCTTTCTTCTTATAGTTATTGCTGTTGTAAAAAATATACAATGGGAACACATACACACATATCAATTTACATATGCACGGCAAATTGTACAAGATACAGATTAATTCACTACAAGGGTGAGATAATTACGAAGTAATTGAATTGATTTAATATTTTACATTTTATTTTTAGTTTAATTCACACTAATCGGATTAAAAACTTTAAACGTTACAAATAAGTTTCTTTTTACTCAGATAAAAGAAAATTACAAGTGAATAAACTCTGCAATTGGATGAAAAACTATCAACATTCACACAGATACATATTGACTACTTTATGATACAGACTTTTTCTCTGCAAACTTTGTTCACACCTTTTGATTAATTGTCTTTAAAGTCTCTAGAGGTTTTTTCGACTGATATATTTAGAAATAAAATAATATTTAAACATTTTCACTCAAGCTGATATTCAAAATTTAATTATTGACATATTGTTATTTATTTTTTGTAATTTACAGTTCAAATAATACTATAATACAATCAAAAAAGGCAAGTTTTAGTGTCAACGAATATTAACAACTGAAGTAAACTGTCATTTAGGTTGGCTACACTAAATTATACATAACATGATTTTTGTACATTGTATAGGAAATATTTGACAGTTGCAGAGAAAATTTAACTCAATTCATTTTAAAAAAGGAAAAGTAAATAGAAATTAAAAGTAAAGGACCTTTAATATTTTATGAAATTAATATTATATCTTTTTGAATTTATAGTTTTAATTGTTGTATAATTGTAATCGCTGTTTTACATCCATTTATTGCTGTTGGCAAAGTTTATAAACGGACGGCGCTAATAAATGTACATCGCCTTTGTTCTTTTCATTTAATTTGATTATAATGTAATAATGTGAAAAGTAACACAATAGGGTGATCATTATTCTAATAATAGTAATAATGTTCTTTAACAAATTAAATTTGGTAAACAATTCATTAATAAACAAGAACTGACTATTGTGAACAAATAATGTAGTCTTACTTTAATTTTTTTTTTTCAATTAAAAAATTTTGGTTCTATTTCCATTTTAAAATTTTATTTGTAATGTTATATTGTATTTCTATGAAAGTTTATATACGTGTTTATACAAATTTTACAGAGCGTTTTATTCAATCGGTTATCAAAATTAAAAAGAATACATTCCAAGGAAAGTGCATGGCTTTACATCATCACCACCAATTTGCGATGTTTACAAAAGACACTTTCTTTTCCAGCAATAACAGTAGCAGTGACGATGGCGACTGCAACGGCAATACAGTTTAACATGACTGTGAGAACAGTAACAGTACGGCGAACACAAAGAGTAACAGGAATCGTGAAAACAACAAGAAATGTATGTTTCACACATTTTTCTGCAAAAGTAAATAAAATAATCTGAGTTAAATTACAAATATGAAATATTAAAATTTTATAATTTTTATATATGATAAAGTAAAACATCATGTTTAATGTTGGAGGATCGATTCCTGTTATATATGAATTATATATAATATAAATTCTATCGGGTAAATTTTTACATTTAGAAATGTAACGCCGTTGAATATAACGGTTCTTATAACAAGCTGGTCCTTTAGTTCAAACGTTTCGTTTTTTTTTAACCAACTGAAAAACGGTTGAATGAAAATGAAAATTTTTTAACGACGACAAAAAGGTGACCAACTAGCCCTCAACCAGATTAAGTTGAACAACTAATCGCAACCTACAGAGGACACATAAGAATTTTAAAATAATTTGACTACTGATTAGGAAATATACATTCGTTGTCTTAAAATATAATAAAATACAACTTAATATTATATGTGTAATAATATCTTACAAAATTGCTGTTTCCGCTTTCGGAAATATAAAACGATATTATTAATGTTTAAATCACAACTAATCGAATTTGAAACCGACTTTTAGACGTAGCCTTTATAACTGCATTTGATGTTTCCATAGAGACGTCCGCAAATATTGATTAAACGACCTAATTATAATCTATATTAGTACGTATGTACGAGTATATACAAATATAAATGACAAAAAACATGTCAGTTTCTAAATCATACATGTTTATTTACACAATAACTACTTTTCAGTTTACTAGGTCAGGCTCGTTACGTACCTATTCATGACAATAAGTCAAAAATTTCCAATGTTATTTATTGATATATGTATATATACATGTATGTATATAAATGTATAATTAATTTAGTAATACCAATAAAATAAAATCGTTGATTTTTATATTACTTTCATAATAAGGTTGTAGAATAATTAATGTACTTATTTCTAATAAATAACAGAAAGAATGAAATAATGATAATGAAAAAATTCGAAAGTCAATGTTTTGGCATAATATACATAGGTCGGATTTCCATATACATATGTACATATCAAGTTTAAGTTTTAAATTTATGGCAAGGTGGTCAAGTTAATTCTTTTCATTTTCATTTCTTATTCATAATATTACACAAGAAGTTCAAAATTGACGAAAGAAAAACATGTTGTTTGTGAACTTAAGCACAAGTCAAAAGAGAATTAAAGAAAAATTGATTTATTAGACTTGATAAGTGTGAACCCTTACATACGTAAATACTATATATATAGTATACATATGTATGTATGTTTTCAAACAGTTGAATCATATATTTAAAAGTCGACCGTACATGTGTATAGATTCATTCCAAGTGTTTTATTTCATATGTTCCTCTTATAGCAAGGATACTTTAAAGGATATTAGTTAAAAAGACACTGGAATCAAAGCAAATGTCAGCAATTGGAAAAATTTTGTATTTGTAAAAACCAAAAAAAAAATAAAAAAAAATAAACAAAAAATATGTACTTCATTAATCGTAAAAATTGATATTAGGTGTAAAGTATTCTTTAAACACAAGTTTATCACTAAAAAATTATTCAAATATTATGATTTTGATATAAAAAAATTAACTTTTTCATCAATCTTCTAATGCAAAGGACGAAAATAAATGAAACATGTTTTACTTCTCGCTATACATATGCATATCGTAATAAAGTTTTGTCTCGATAAAGTTTTGCGTATAAATTTAATTTGAATATTAAATGTACGAGAACTACATATATTATGATTTGTTAAATGACAGAAATTCGTGCAACAGATGGTATGTACATTTGTTTAAGGTTTGCTCTTAAGGCTACACTTTGTGTATTCTGGATTTTTATTCACACAAGAAATGTAAAAACATGGTAAGACTTTTATCAGGAAGAAATTTGTTGAATATCCTTTTATTTTGGCTAATATACTGGAACCAAAATAAATTCAAAACTAGGGTAAGTCAGCTAAAGTGCTTAAGACTTATCTGCAGAAAAATATTTTTTAAACGTATTTACATTTCCTACGAATAATAGTGCTGTTTTTATTAAAAATACTTGTAAATGGTTTAAATATAAATAAAAACTCTAAATATTAATAAAAAAAAAGAAACTACATATTTTTAATGCTGTCTCTTTACAGGTTTTAAAAAAATATTCCCCTGTAAAAATATCAACAGTACTCATATTATGCTGCAATATAATATGGTCACTGCATTTATATTTTTTTAGCCAATGCAATACAACATCGATTTCATCTGCAATTCAGCAGTTGCCAAAAAATGTTAATTATAGTCACGCTGGGACATTTACGAAAATCGTTCGCGAATACTCCAATTCAAGCAATTATGGGTTCAATAATGTAGACGTTTTAAATATTGGAAAACATTTGAACCAACTTAATGGAAAGTCTTCTGTGTTGGCCTTTCAAAATGTTATTCTTAATTTGGGACGTTGGGATAATCAACGAGTATACAAGTTATTTGATTTTGCTCTAATTGGAGACACGTATGAAGAGTCATCACTTAAAGGTTTGGTTTGTCTTGCCACCCAGACCTCGGTAGAGCGTTTACTATCAGTGGCTGAGGTAGCCAAAAAGTGGTTGGGTCCTATTTCGGTAGCTGTATTTGTCTCCAGCGACGATGAATTTGCAATTCTTAAGCACTATGTTACATATCTGAGATTGTGTTTTGATTTTGTGCGGGAAAATGTCACTTTTCATTTGGCCTTTCCCCATGACCGAAAGCCACAACATGCAAGGCTACAATCACCAAAGTTACTCCAAATGTACGATTGTCGAAATCCCCAAAAAACTCTTCATAGTATGTTACAACTGCGAACAACTGAAACAATACGGTGGCGTTCACGAAATTTATACCCCCAAAATCACTTGCGCAACTTTGCTCGAAAAGGCTGCCAAACGAAATATGTCTTTCTCACAGATGTCGATATAATACCGAGCAACAATATTGTGGCATTGCTAAATGATTTTCTGTCTACGACCAGATGTTCGACGGGTTTGTGCGCTTACGTCATACCAACTGTAGAGATTGATGATCGCGTTCGATTTCCATCGAGTAAAAGCGAACTGTTGCGGCTGATAAAGAGAGGACTCGCAAGACCTTTCCATGAAAAAGTTTTCATCTACAATCAATACGCTACAAATTTTTCAAGGTGTGAAAATATAATGTACACAGATATGCATTCATACATATGTATGTATATTTAAATAAATAGTATATTTTTAGTTTATATGAATCATATCTACACAAATGTTTATATTTATTTTTCACCAATCCTCACTTGAGAACAAGAGAGAATCCCATTTTTTTATAGGTAGATGTGTACATGTATACATCTCCTTTTGCTTTTGTTTTGTATCATTCTTCGTTTTTTAAACGGATGAATTTAATGATTTTTACAATTACAATTTATTTTGTTTTCATTTGTTTGTTTGTTTATCGTTATTTACAGTTGGCTTGCCAACAGTCAGACAGATAGCCAACAGATCACTATTAGTCATCAAGTGACAAATTATGAGTTCTTTTATGAACCTTTCTATGTGTCTTTGGACAACGTGCCCCCGCATGATGAACGCTTCGTTGGCTACGGATTTACAAGAAATTCACAGGTTTAACATTCATTATAAAAATATACGAATACATACATACATGTTAATAATATATTTTTTATTTATACTATGCACACACACGCACACCATCGCTACCTGATCGCCTGCTTATACTATGTACATATGTAGGTTTATGAGATGTACGTTTCTGGTTACTCATTTTATGTCTTGACTCCTGTCTTCACATGCCATTGGGGCCTACAAAAGAAAAATGCTCGTCCCTCATGGCGAGAACAACAAAACACATTGAACAGCAAACGTTTTGAGACTTTCAAAAAGGAAATTTTCGCACGTTATAAAAAGCCTGGCCAATCGTATAATCAAAAAAAGTTTGGATGATATTGAAAAAATATGTGTTTTGATTGGAAACACAAAAAGAGAGGAATGAGACACATTTATGTATATATCTGAACTATAATTGTACCATTTACATACATACATAAAATATTGCTATAAGGATATCAAATTTAAAAATTAACTTTATTTCCAAAATGTGAACTGAACTTACTTTAAAGTGTAATTTAATAAAATAAAAAAAAGGATAACTATTTCTTTTTTCTTTACTGGCTTATAAACATATTTTTCCACCTATTTATGTGTGTATTAATATTTGCTTTTAAGATAAAGTTAATAATTGTTTGGTTTCTTTCAAATGGCGTTTAATAACGATAGCTTTCATGTATTTATGAATTTTAGTTTATTGTAACTATAATTTAAATAAAACCAAAAATATATATAATAATTACATAAGCATTTACATAGAGTTTATAATTTTCAAAAGACAAGAACTATTTTTTTTTTTTTTTTTGGAATCAAAACTTTTCATATTGCAACATAGACATATACATAATAGATTTATTACATAAAGAATGAACGAATAGACTTAAATATTTTACTAATGCAGTCAAACAATAATTATTTATATAGCATAAGAAAAATTCAATACAATCCAATCAAATATTTTTAGTTCAAATGCAGTCTAAATACATACTTGAAGCCATATTCTATATGTATGTATACTATATATATATATATGTATATATATATATGTATATATATATATATAGTAAATATATATATATATAGTAAATATATATATATATAAATATATATATATATATATAAATATATATATATATATATATATAGAAATATATATATACAATATATATATGTGATATACATTTATATAATATATGTGTATATCTATTATCATATATACGTGCATGTATTTTTAAAATGAGTGTTTATTATTAAAAATAGATTTGTTATTTATAAGAGGGAAAAAAATAATAATTAAAAAAAAAATTAAACAAGAGAGTAGTTACACTAAAAAATCTTCCGCAAGAATTTTATGTCCGCAATGTAGAAAATATGAAAATATTATCTCTTCAATTTTATATATATAATGTACAAAATAAACCTCGAAGAGAAAATTTTGAACATATTTTAAAGGGAGATTGGGGGATGCGTGACGACTACTTCATACTTTATATCAAACGTAGGAAAAAATTTTAACTCATATTGTGTATTGAAACTAACGAGGTGATGGCGGAGTGGGGTGATAGTGATGATCGGTGGAGTGGTGGTGGTGGTATTGGGTAGGCGAAAGAAGACTGCAAGGGGTAAATTCTCATATTTTTCGAATGGAAATTCTCTTGAGAATGCTTGGAAATTCGTAAAATACTCCGTATGTGCACGAAGAGATCAATTTAATTTTTGTGAGGAAGGGAACATGAAAATGTGTTTCTCCCTCTCATTCTATCCATCTTTTTCTAATGTTGTATCTATTATGTGTTGTGCCGTGTGCAGTATGAAATAAAGACTACCTGCGCTGAGCATCAGTGAAGTTCATTTTAAATCGGTATTTTTCACGTAGTGGTATCTCAGCGCGGTAAAGTGAAACTTTTGTTTTTATATTCTTATTTTCTTAAATAATTGAAAGTTAGCAGAAAAAATAAAGAAAAACATTACATATTCGATTTAAAATTTTAGTGAAAATAAAAAGAAATATATACATACATATATATATATATATATAGAACATAAATTAATTGTTGTAAATTTTTAATTCACACATAGATTTAAACAAACACAAAAATGCCTTTCACTCCCGTCGAAACACCAAAGTGCCCAAAGTGTGGTAAATCCGTCTACGCCGCCGAGGAACGCGTTGCCGGAGGATACAAATTCCACAAGACCTGCTTCAAGTGTGGTATGTGTTCTATTCTTTTGACTGCATTTATTAAATGCTTTAATTAGCAATTGTGAATTGTTATTCAATAATGAACAGATTAAGAATGTATAACGAATGTGTCAAAAGTGAAATTAACTTTTAAATTTATATTATCCTTTAGGAATGTGTAACAAAGCTCTCGATTCTACAAACTGCACAGAACACGAAAAGGAATTGTACTGCAAAAATTGCCACGCTCGTAAATATGGACCTAAAGGCTACGGTTTCGGTGGCGGCGCTGGTTGTCTTTCCATGGATACTGGTGCTCACTTGAACAGAGAGTAAGTTTTAAATACAACCTATTGAATGCATAGTTATTTAGTCTTAACACAAGAAGCCAACAACATAGTAGACAAATTAATAATATAATAATATTATATACATATGTATGTATATATGTATCTACTTAACACTGTATATACAATATATAAATGTATATATATATGTAGATATGTACATATGTATATAACAAAATTTAAATACTATTTCATAAGTTTCTTCTGATAAAATTCATAATTAAATATTGTGTATAAATCTTAAATATTAAAGATTATAATTACTAAATATTAATATTATTCTATATACACACACTTGATTAGTAATAAATCAAATATAATCATTATGCATATACGTACACATACAATTCAAATGTATGTATTTAGAGTATTTACTATATACATATACAATAAAATATACTACACACACATTTTGTACACTTTGAATCTCTAAATTATAATACACTCACTTACCACTACTATGGCAGCCGCAAGTTGTTATGTATGTATATAATTGTGTCACCGTTTATTTTTAATTACATTTATTTCTCTTTCCGTTTTTTGTTCCTACATTTTTATTTTTTCTTCGATGAAAATAATAAAACATAGAAATGTATTGATATATACTATATAGATATATAATATATAGATATATAATTTATATATATACATATATATATGTATATGCATATATATATGTATGTATATACAGATATATAATATATATATATATATATATATATATATATATATATATAATTTATATACATATATATGTATGTATATATATACATACATATATATATATATATAAATATTACTGTAATACAATAGTATATGTATGTATGTATGTATACAGGGTATTTGATAAACTGCCGTACGTAAATGTTACATTTTGATACATTATAGTATAACCCTTTTTTCCTAACTGTTAAAATTACTATAATTCAATGATTATAATTATAATTTAATTTATTCTAATTATAATAATACAATATATCGTATTGTATGTTATTTAGCATTAGTTATATTTTGTATGAATATATAAGAACACATAACTAAGTTAATTTTTCGTATTATCACAGCAACTAAATTACTTTGTGACGAATTCTAGACGCAACAACGATGGAATTCAGGATTTGATCTGTTTTACTTTCAATGTTATGTTTCAGTTAGTCCATTTGTTGTCTATTACTACTACTTCTACTTCACTACTACTACCACCACCACCACCACCACCACCTTCTACTACCGTTGTTTTCTAATGTACTATACAAATAAAATATTACAACACATAAACAGAACAAAACAGAACAAAGTGGTACTCTCTATATAAATATCAATATTAATAATATTATTATTAAATTATTATTATTATTTATTTTTCATATTTCAATTAAACCTGTGTATTTGTCTTTTTGTTTAATGTCAAGTTTGTTTATTTTTTATTTAATTTCATTAAATATTGTCCTTATTAAAAAAAACAAAAACAAAAAGGAATTATGTATTCTTATTATAACTTATAATTAATGATTAATAATTATAAATTTAATAAATTTGCGTCTTTTTTATAAATAGTAAACTATACATACATATAAATATATATTTTTGTTATGAAATGAAATTTTCAAATAAAATAGATTTTATGAAACACACATACACAAAACCAAAAAATTAATTGTATTTATTTAAAAGTAAAGTAATCGTTATTTATTTAAATGTAATACAAAAGATAAACGGTGAGAAAAGCATCAACTTGAAGTTGTCATAAATTGAGAATCGCATGGCTTTGCCAAAAATTAAAAATAATTTTATTTATGTACATATTCTTGTATATACGATACTAATATGAAACGGCACTTTAAGTTTAATCTCTAACTTTAACATACAGCATAACTATAACATAATTAAAAAATAAAATGGCATTTATTTGGAAAAAAAAACTCTAATAATTACTAAAATAATTATTATTACCAATAAATTTAACATACAATTACAACTATGTATAAATAAATTTAATCATGCTCTCTAATAATGCTGTTGCTATTGCTATTAATGGAAATATATGTAGATACATTTTTAAATTAATTTAAATGATTAATTATAGGCAATTTTTTAACATTAAATAGAATTTAAAAGCAAAATTTTAATTTTGAAATGAACTATATTTCAACCCGACAACAAAATCGAAAAACGGTTTAGAAAATTTTGAATGAAAGTTTTCTGTCAGTTTAGGGGAGAGATATGCCATTTTAAAATAATGATTTATAATATGGTACTATGGAATACGATTTTAAGGCTTCTATTGTTTGTGATGTTCAATGATGTTTTTAATCTATACATACATACATAATTGGCCATTACAACACACACACACTACTCATGTTGTGTGCCTTAATTTTATACTTGATTGGCGGGACCTACAGTTTAACGTCGACTCCGAACGACAGATTTTTGAGAAACTTTTTCATGGCAGTTCTATTTACTCCCAGAGTTTTTGCCAGAAATCTGCTGAGAGGAAGTCGCCGAAGAAATATTTTTTTTTCATATTTCGTTTTGATGTCTGGTCTGGGGCTCGAACCCGGACTTTTACGTCTAATAAGCGAACACACTACCTACTAGACTACGGCGACTAATCTATACTTATATGATATTTTCTTAACTTAAAAAAAGTTAACCATAGATTAGAGGAAGTATATCCCATTCGCTGCCAAGGACGAGTATACTCATCTTACTTTAAATATATTATAATATGCAGGCTTTTGAATTAGAAAATTTTTTTTGCCACAAACATAATATAAATATGTAAAAAACTTGAAAACTTGTTTTATTCCATTTTCTTTATTTTATCCATCTGCGTGATTTATTATTTGTTTTTCTACTAAAACGTACGCAAATGCGAAAAAGGATATCGAGTCCTTCTGCCAACGACGAGTGTATTCGTCTTTGGTTTTCTGTTTGTAAATGATTATATATGATAACATATGTATGTGCTCTTACCAAGAAATAACAGGGTTTTGGTAAACAATAACACTCAAAATATAAATGGCAATGGGAATGACTTCATATAATTTAGGCTTGGCAGCGAATGGGATATAGGAGTTTGATTTTTGTATGGTACTTTGTGAAAATTAAGAAAACTATCTTACAAAATTAAAAAGTCTTTATTTCGTCTAGTTTAGTTGAAGGAGAGTCAGTATGTGCAATTTTTGTGTTATTATCGCTGATTATAAAATATTTCGAATATTATGTTTGGGCAGTCTGCTATATCTTTTAATTATTAATTTAACGATTTCGAAGTTCCCTATTTGTCCTATTTTCAATTTTACCTCCCATATATTTGTATTAATCCTATATAGGGTGTTATTGATGCATCATTATGTATTAGATTAAAATACTTTACGCTGCAGTCATATGTTTTTAAGGTTTATCAATATAATTTGAAACCATCTACGTTTTAAAAACTGTAAGAATAGAAATGTATTAAGAACAAAATTAAATAATACTTACAACAGGAAATGATATCGCTTTTCTATTACCCAGGAGCACATTACGTAACTAAATCTAGACGTTTTATAGATCCATATACACTTCCCGTTTTATTGTATAACCGTTTTATATTTACTCTATTAAGAGCTTCAAAATTTTAATACATACTTGTATTATTTTTGGAGTATATGTACATACATATATGTTCATACAGTACATAGTTATTTTCAAGAATTTTACGATATTATTTATGTTATTTAGTAATAGATTAGATAGATTTGAATTAGACTTGATTAAAAGAAATGATATCTGGTAGCTTAGAATTTAGTGTTAGATATATTTAATGAACCTAATTGTAAAAAATTTTTAATAAGCTTGTGTATTATTAATAGCTTTATCAATGTTACGGTTATGATAGTCTTTAATAATAATTCTTCGACCACAGTTTTGATCATTAGAATAACAAAATTCCGATTTGGCTGAAAAATTAAAAGAAAAAAATTATCGGTTCATAAGTTTCTTATGCCTGAGCAATATTTTAATTAATTTAATTAATTAATTTGCGTTTACTTTTTCAGAGAAATTGATGGTGTCCGCAATGGTGCACGTCTAGAACCCAAAAAAATTGCTAAAGCTCCAGAAGGTCAAGGATGTCCTCGTTGTGGCGGCTATGTTTATGCTGCCGAACAAATGTTAGCCAGAGGCAGAGTAAGTATTGTATTCTATTCAATTCGATTCGAGTTGATTTGATTTGAACCGGCTAATGGAAAAGTAGATAAATTACTGTAAAGAGTTAATATTTCAATTAATTTACAAGGGTTATCATAGAAGATGTTTTAAGTGTTTACTATGCAATCGTACGTTAGATTCAACCATGCATTGTGATGGCCCCGATAAGGAAATCTATTGCAGAGGTATATCACACAAGTAGAGTAAAGAGAGCATGATATTTAATGTACTCGTTACTATCTGTATACGTACTCTTTATGGTCTGTGTTGAATAGTCTTCCCTGCACTGATTTTAATATTAATTTTAATTCTAATATGTATTTAAATTCTCAAAATTATTGTTTTGAAAACCAAAAAATCATTTAATCGTTGCCGATAAATGAACAAAACAATGCATTACAATGCATTTCTAATGTCGTCTTAAAATTAATATGTAGTTTTTTACTTGATTCCAATGAAGATTGTCATTGTAAAAATTGATAGGTAACTGGATATTTCATTTAAAATTTATATAACAATATAAACTGTTAATTTTTTGTTTAGTTCGTATATATGTAATTGTATTTGTTTTATGTATATCTATTACTCAGGCTTGGCACAAAGAGTGCTTTAAATGTGGAAACTGTTCAAAGGGATTAGATTCTATTTTATGCTGCGAAGGACCAGACAAAAATATTTATTGTAAAGGTAAATATATGTTGAAAATGCAAAAAAAAAATATATACATTGTATACATACAACATAGGTCATAACTAAAGCACCCTCTGTAAGATTTTTTTATATCTACATATAAGTTTTGTGTATGTCATTTGTTTAAGTTGCCTATTAATTTTACGCAATATCCACACAATTTGTATACCAGAGGAAGAAATTAAAAGAAGTTAATTGTAAATTATTGAAGATTTCTTAATTAAAAGATTTATTCAAAAAGATTCTACAACATCTGTGAGTCGAAAAAAATATGCATATTTGGGAAAGAGCGATTCTTAAAAAAGTAGTGATGCCGCATTGTTTACTCGAGGATCAGCAAAAAACTTTTCATATCAGCAAAGAACAAAAAAATTAAACTTGAGTTCGCCAAAGCTGAATACGAAGATCAAAAGGTGAAATGCTAAGTATGTATTATAAAACAACTGTTAAGTCTGTGAAATAATGGATCGATTCATTTACCGTAACGTTCTACAAAATGTAATATGTATTGCTATATGCTGGCTCAGAGATATTACTCAATCTTATAAAATAGCCTATAAAAATCATTTTTATTCAAATAAAAACTATGATATTCACACATATTAGTTATGACCGATACTGTATACTGCAAAATCTTATAGCCAATGAATTATTATGAAAAAGTGCTTGATGGAATACTTGTTGGACTATTTGACTTTTGCTTTCCTCTTACATCTATGTATTAACACTGTCTTGTCATTAATAATTGTTTATGAAAAATTGTGTTTCTATGTTTTTATTTATAAAATTTAGCTTGTTATGCTAAAAAGTTTGGTCCTAAGGGTTACGGTTATGGCCAGGGCGGTGGCGCTCTTCAATCTGACTGTTATGCTAATGGGTAAGTGTTCACAAAATGTATTTGTAACGTTTGATATTTTATTTAAATGTCTAATATGTAGTATAAAATTAAATTCTTTTTAATTATCTGAACTTTTAAGAACATTTTTTTTAATTCATTTTGTAAGAATATTTATGTATAATTGCTGTTCTATTTCTTATTTCCAAACAAGAGGAAGATGAAATTAAAGAAATAAATAGAATCAGTAGAATATTGGTTAGTTGGAAATAAAATTTGCCATTTATAAATTGTATACATAAATAAGACTGTAATTAAAATGAAAGACGGTATAAAATTAAAAGAAAAAATCTTAAAAGCTCAGAACATTCAACTCCAACATAATGTTTTACAAGTATTCAATTACAATATTAAAAGGTTGTTACGCCCAGAGATTTGGTACGAGAGGTTATGGTCACATTGGAATGTCATCCTTAGGTTTAATGTCAGATATCAAAGATATCGAATGGCAAAGGTATACTTATAAACATTTTCTAATAGCCTTTATTGGCTTAAATTATGTGTATGTACTTACATCAAAATGTATTCCTTTAAACATATATGTATGTATGTATGTATGTATTATATATGTATGTCATTATGCGTAAATATGTTCCATTTTTAAAAAATTTCTATTTATGTATGTAAGCGTTAACTTTTTTGTTTGTTTATAATTATACGCGTGTACATAGAGTATATATAATGTTCATATGCACAAATATACATACATACAAACCTGTACATATTTGTGTGCCTCATAGTCCAAGTGAGAGAAATTACTTACTGCGCGTAAAAAGTAAATATAAAGGAAATTATCTCAACAACTTTAAGGTTGATATTTGAATCAGGAAGAGTTAGAACTGAATACACCGTGACGATTTTTTCATACAAATTGGCTATTAAAAAATGCTGTTAATGTGGTCGTGATATTTTATTTTGATCAATCAATAATTCAATATATTTTATTTTACAGAAAAAAAAGGTCACTTGTATTTTTATATGTACAACTGTATCCTTTACATATGCTTCATAAGAAGTTTAAATCCGATCGCACGCGTTGTAAAACAAAACTGACAAAAATGTAACTTAAGATTAATGGAACATGTCCTTAATATAGAGATTATAAAATCGCCTTAAAAGTACATACATACTTACATCAATAATTGGTGTAAAAGTTTTGTAAGATGTTTATTTTAACATATTTTCGATAATCAAATGCAATTCTACGCTTATTTTTATTAAAGAAATCTTTACTAAAATTGAATTTATGACATGTTGGCATATGGATATATGCATACGTGAGTATGTGCATATATACACATAATTTTGTTTTTTAATTATTAAAAATTGTCATATAATAGGAGTTTCTACCAAAGGTTTTACAACAAGTTATGACTAATACTAGCTAACGAAAGGCTATACATAGAACTACACATACATATGTATGCATTTACTTAATTACGTGTGTTTACATGCTTGGTATTGACAAAATCTGTATAAGTCCGATATTTATTTGTTGCAAAAACAGATTCATACTATACATACAGATTCATAATATTAAATATGTGTTTGAGTTTTCGAAGGTCCACTCTTGTATGTGATCCTATGCAATAGGAATATATTGTAGAGTAAACATAAAATCGCTAGTCTTATGATTCATATATTCGGTTTCATATCATTTCAGTGAAATGGCTCCACGTACAGCAGCAATCGATGTTAGCAAAATTCAAGCTCGTCCTGGTGAAGGTTGCCCTCGTTGCGGTGGTGTAGTTTTTGCTGCTGAGCAAGTACTTTCTAAAGGCCGTGAGTGGCATAGAAAATGCTTCAAGTGCAGGGATTGTACAAAAACTTTAGATTCTATTATTGCTTGCGATGGTCCCGATAAGGAGGTATACTGCAGAACTTGTTATGGCAAGAAATGGGGCCCTCATGGCTATGGGTTTGCCTGCGGGTCTGGTTTCTTACAAACGGATGGTTTAACGTAAGTTTAACATCAGAAAACACACACATTTCTTCATATTTTCAATATTATAGAGAAGAACAAATTATTGCTAATCGTCCATTTGCGGCTCCGGACACTACATCGATTAAGGCTCCCGAGGGTGAGGGTTGCCCACGGTGTGGTGGTGCTGTATTTGCTGCCGAGCAACAATTGTCCAAGGGAAGAATGTGGCACCAAAAATGTTACAACTGCTGTCAGTGCCATCGCCCGCTTGATTCGATGCTTGCTTGTGATGGTCCCGACAAGGAAATTTATTGCAAGGCTTGTTATGGCAAAAATTTTGGACCAAAAGGTTTTGGTTACGGACACGCTCCAACTTTAGTGTCCACTACAGGCGAATCTACAATTCAATAGTGAGCAAATTTTTTACGATTGACATTTTTAGAATTAATCCGTTAACCATTACTCTTACAATTACTTTAATAGTCCTGATGGCAAACCTTTAACCGGAGCAAAGACATCTGGTGGTTGCCCCCGATGTGGATACGCTGTTTATGCTGCCGAACAAATGATAAGCAAGAGTCGTATCTGGCATAAGAGATGTTTCCACTGTGCTGATTGTCGCAAATCATTGGATTCTACCAATTTAAACGATGGTCCAGATGGCGATATTTACTGTAAAGCTTGTTACGGTCGTAACTTTGGTCCCAAAGGTGTGGGTTATGGTCTAGGTGCCGGTACTTTGACTATGGCTTAAACAATATGAAAGATATTCAAATATAACAAAACATTTCCAATCTTATCGCGAACCAAAAACAAACAAAATACCACTACGATGACGAAAATTTATCATTAAAATGTTACAAGAAACGAAATGAAAAATTGCAGATTTAAAACAAACGAATAAACGATATTTAAACGTAATTTTTAACAAAATGATCATTATTGTGAATCTACACCAACATTTTAAAATGGAAGTTACGACCTAAATTTAACGAACGCTAATACATACATATTTATAATTCTTGTTGAGAAACATATTTTAAACGATCATTGCGAAACAAATATATGTGTAATGCATAGTATATACATGATATATATATATATATATATATATATAATATTTTTTATATATTTTATACATATTTTATAATAGAAACAAACCTGATCAGAAAAAATTGCATACATTAATATTTAAGCATATATAAGAGAAAAAAATTTATCGTATGAGACATTTACTAATTAAATTTGTACTTAATTTTTATTGTTATTACGATAATTACCATAAGTAAATTGAGGAAGTGCATGCATACTGTTTTATAAACATACATACATACAAAAAAAATTAACAAACATTAAAAAAAATAAATGCTCATTTAAAAACTATTGAACTCTTTTCTTGGTAATATGTTGAATAAATTGATGAAGATTTTTTAACTGGAATTAATAGTAGCAATTGTTCCTATGAAGAAGCAATCTAAAGATTTATCGCTAAAAAGTCCCAAATCTAAAGAAATTCGATATCGAGACTTTAACTGATTATGATGCTACGGATTGGAATACATGTTACTGCAATTTTAAACTTCTTCATCTAAAAATATAGTATTTATTAATAAAATTATGAAAACTCTGATTGAATATGACATGTTATGTATGTGCATGGTCTGCAATACAATGTAAGTAAATAAATTGGTAAGAAAAAAAACTCTAATTAATTTTTGAAAACGATAATAAACTGATTTTTTTTTTCAATTACATTTATTTTTGAAGAAAACAAATGCTTTAGTAATCATTTAGTCATCCTTTTTCTCGATTACTTTTTAAGTCGATCGTGGGTACATACTTAGGTTTTATTTCTTAATACAATGAATTGCTCTTAATTGTGTTACTCCGAGTAATGTTCTGATGTATACATAAATACGTAAATGTTCATTAACTTGTATCTAAATATGTATATGCAGTAGGTAAATAAATTTATAATCTAATCATAGAAATAACTATGTAGTCGTTTTTTAGCAAGACTGTATCATTTTTAAATTAGGTCTGCATTCATATATTTCTATGTGCCACGATTAAATTTTAGGAACAGAAATTTTCCAAATTTTAAAACTTTCGGTTTCATGTACACGATCTTCATTTCAGATTTACTAATAACAAATATATTGTACATACAAATACATACATACATATATGTATAACCAAACCTCTAACTGCGCCATTGGTTACTGAAAAAAATTCTTAACAATAATGTCCATTATAAAAATGACAAAAAATTGTGGAACAAAGAAATCTAATATTGAAACAATGCTATTTAATTGTTAATTATTTCTTATCTTTTTAATTAGTATAAAAGGGACATGTCTGTGTATATAAATTGTTAATATATTTTTATGCAACTCACATTTAAAATTACAAATTATATAAATGTTTTATTATGGCATAAGTTTAGAAATAAATGTAAAATATTGCATGATTTATATTATTTTACAATTTCGTATGATGTAAAACTAATGATACATAAAAAATCGTTCTATATATCAGTTATCTCAGTAAAAATACATCCCAAATATATATATAGCATATATTTTACTTCCTTCATTTCAGTTTTTCTTTACAGATATTTTACAAAAATATATTACAATTTTTTGTTAGGCTTAAAACAAAATACGTTAATAAAGTTGATAATTAAAATTATTATAAAAGTTTTCATGCATTTAAAGAATTTCCTCATTTGATATAATCTGTATTAATAAGTATGTATAATTTTGTCTTTTACAGACATTTAATTTTAATTAACGGTCAGTTTTATTATTTCGATTCAAGTCAACATATTAAACAAAAAATATTTTAAAGTTATATTTTTACAAAACGAAATAACGAAATAACGAAAAATGTTTACATCAAAATAGAAAAAAGTGCTCTTTAAAATGCAGTATGCATTTCATAATTATTAGTTAAAATAAATAAAAAAAAGTAAATGAATACACCACTCAAAATCTTATATATCTTATTAAAAGAAATTTGTAATGAATGTTTGTTGTTCACAAATTATTATATTACCTTTTCGTTATATTTCCGAAAGAAAGCTTATGCATTCACAAATTGTTTAGGTTTTACATATAAATAAAAGCATATTTATTTTACAAAAGAAATTCATGTATCATGTACATACTTATTTATACTCTTTGCCAATGTAAAATGAAAATCATATTTTTGGAAAGCCGAATATGAAATTAATGAGATTGTAATACTGTAAAATTAGGATCAATATTGCGAAATGATATATGTTTAATTATAAAAAACTTCTTAGTAATTGCATGTTTCTTAGTAATCACATTTTTCGCAAAATCGGATAAACCTAAAAGTTTATATAATTTAAAGTAACTATAATAATGAACATTTACGAAGTTAGCTTTTCAAACTACTTGAATTGTTTTGTATATCCAATTATCCAAATTCATATACAATATCCTTAAAATGTTTACATTCATATTTAACAAAAATAATTAATAATCACAATTTTTTTTTTTTATAGTTACCTTTTGTTTTTAAATCATGATTTGAGCTGTATTCATTCATTGGTATACCGTAAAGGACATTTGCTTATTAAAGTTATATTAAAAATGTGTTAGTAAATTAGCATGTCCTGGTTAGAAATGCATTTAAATGAATCTTGTTATATTTTTTCACCTACATTTTAATCCAAATGAGGGAATGATTTTGCTATTAAAAAAAATTAATTTTATTATAATTCTAATATTAGAACAAATATAATGAACGCAGACATTATTATTCAAATGGATAATGTAAGTATTTTACTGTTAGATGGTTTTATTATATCTCAGAAATAAAAGTGCAATTTTGAAGTAAATCGAAATAATTTTATGTATTCGCTTTTATGTGTATATGCTCTCTAAATACGATTTACATATTAACATATAAAAAATATTTATCATTAGCTAAAAAGTTAATGAATGATATTTCCATCATTTATATAAATATCATAATTTTGACCCTCATTTAATTAACTTTATAATTATATTATAAATATTATTATTATTATTATTATTAGTTTATTTAAATTACTATATGTACGTGTGTGCATAGTGTAATAAAGTTTAGCAAAATCCTTCTATAAAAGAGCACAACAACAATAACTTTTTTTTTGTCTTTTATCCTGCGTCATATTCATTTCACGTACTATTGTAGCAAATACTTCATTGACATTAATACGATCTTTTGCAGATGCTTCTATGAAAGGACATTCCCACAGTTGTGCAAGAGCGTTACCTATAATTAAAAATAAAATAATTGCAGTTTCATAGGCATATGTTTTCTTTTTTTTTTTAAGAATAAATACTAACCTTCGGCAGTTGAAACTTCTCTTTGGCAATCTAAATCTAATTTATTCGCGACTAGTAAAATAGGTGCTGGTTGACTTCCTTTAACTCGTGTTATAACATTTTTCATGCTGGATATATCCTATAAAATAAATTGATTCATTTATATTTCATAAAAGGTGATATGAAATTTCATTAATTTATTACCTGAAACGTTTGGTGGTTGGTTAAAGAGTACATTACAATAAACCCGTGCCCGTTTTTAATATAGAGATCCCTCATGGAAGCAAACTGTTCTGTTCCCGCAGTATCTAGAATTTCTAAAACGCATGGGGAACTATCGACCTTTAATTATATTATTGGAAAGAATTTTATTTTAAATAGGAAAAATTTGTTTTTTGTTATTACATTTAAATATATATTTAAAAAATACGCAATATCCTTTACTCCATGATATGTAACAGAACAGGGTCGAGTCAGAGCTAGGTATTAGATATACAACCCTCACATTCTGACTGTCCACTAGACTACCATAACGGAAGTATTTATTATTTAATAGTCTATTTAATAAAATAAGATATTGAGATACGACTGATTGCAAAACAGTTAACACGGCTGATGAGATTGGTTACTAATTTCATCAGTTACTAATATGACCATTCGAATGGACTTTTTTGATAAGCTTCCGTTATAAATATACATTTATTATTTATATAAATAGACGAAAATTAATGAAAAAAATTGCTATTCATCTGTTTTCTGTTCTTATCTTAAAAACATTTTTCCCCGTTTATAAACATTAGGACAATCACAATAAAGAAAAGTCTTATACAAACCTCTATTTCTTTGCGATAGAAATCCTCTATTGTTGGATCGTATTTCTCTATAAAACAACCAGAAACAAATTGCACTGTTAAAGCAGATTTGCCAACACCTCCAGACCCCAAGACAACAACTTTGAATTCACGCATATCTGCTAGTTACTGTGTAGTTTTCAGATGCGTTGATGTTGGTACTCAACTTCTGTCTTAACTGAAGTAAAGAAATAGGAATACGGGGATTGATTATCTCCAGAAAAAAATTTATTCTTATGCTGTCTTCCAGTGGCGATTAGTATTTCTTTGATAGCTACAATTGTTATCCGGAATTTCGTGATTTATCTGAGATTTTTTTTTTGTTTGTTGGTTAAATAAGTTATTTCGTCGTTATAATATATATTAATTCAAGTACAAACACACACTCTCACAATTAATCACACATGCATATAGCCATACATATATATTTAAATAAGTATATATATGTATATATATACAGGAATATTTTTAAATAACTTTTTAACTTTACTTTTTTGAAGATATAGAATTGCCAGTAAAGAACATATATTAAATGTCTGTACTAATGCGTTTAAAGAACAGAAGAAAAAATTATTTCCTTTTATCTTTCTCGTGATTTTTTTATTTTATTGTGTTCTTTCTTTCTTTCTTTTTAATTTCAGTCTTCAGTCTTTTCGGCCTTTGTAGAGTTTTATATTATTAGTGTGAAGTAAACTTCGCAATTGGCGTAGTGGTGCTGGAACTGGTAGTAGTGGAGTTGTTCGTTCTTACAATAAATACGAAGTGCAAACAGGGGACAAGCAATAGAACACCTGCAATTTTGTACAACTTATGCATTCCTTTCGTTTTTTATTCGTAAACATTTTTATTTATTAGAGTATAATTTAAATATTTTAATTCCATTTTCTTCTAAACATTTTAATAATTATCACAAAAACAGACTTTTTATCGGAAATTCCTCTCGCTTCTTTGTCCAAAATTCACAGAAAAATCTACGGGAGATCTGTATACTACCTTGCCATATTTTTTGTAAACTCTCCAATTCAAAAACAATTTTCACAATCGCAAAAATTTTACATAGGGTTGCATTCGCTAAAAAAAAATTGTAAACCTACAACGTTTTTGCTAAAATTGTTTCAAATATTTTGAAATATTTACCATAATTATGTAGAGTTAATCATTAAAATATAATAATCGAGAATTAATAAATTTTATTGCGTCAGTGTAGATAAAAAGGTAATATTGTAAATAGTGGCAACTTCGTTATGCGTACATAAGTAATTATTCGAGTATTCGATCATCTCCAACAACCACCTTTTTATGTAACTGCTTCGAAGTAACGATTAGCTGTCAACATTTGTCTAGTAAACATAATCTGGAGAAAATTTTTTTAAAGATATCTTAATACATCTAATAAAATAAAAAATTTTAAAACAAAAACGAAAAACTTTGTCAGAAGCATAATATTAAATGTGCTTTTAAGAGAAAAATGTATGTGGGATGTTTGAGTAATTGCTTGTGAAAAATATATTATGTATCCGTAGTTGTATACTTATTTTGGTTTTTTACGTTGTATATGTGTATACACATATTTATTTTTGTTGGCATTTTTACCGCAGATATTGTGCAAAATGTTCGACTCCACCCAAGAAATAAGTTTAGATGTGTGGCAAAAATGGATTTTAGACGCAATTTCCAAAATTCGATCCCAGAAGCAAAGACCGAGTGTTCAACGCATTTGCCAGGCCATTGGGACGCATCACAAGTTCCATGAAGATATTGTGGCCGAAAAATTAGAGAAAATCGTTGAAACGGGTGCTGTTATTAAAGTGTACAATAAAGGGTTGCACTCTTATAAGGCACCCATGGCGAAACGTGTAATTTGTATAGAGAAAAATACAAACTTGTGCAAGATAGTTGCTAGAGCCGTGCATGATTTGGGCGAATGTGAAGGGTCTAGTGTAAAGAGTATTGAAAACTATATACAAAAATTTAATAACATTCAATTGGTTGGCGATGCTGACTATAAAACAGTTATAAAGCAATCGATCAAAAAAGCGGTCGAAGCCGGCTTTCTTATACAAGAAGGAAAACTTTATAAAAAAGGGCGATCATTAACAACTCCAAGAAACTCGAATGCATCGGCTGATATACCGGTTCAAATTGTAAGTTAAAATTGAAAACATTTTATGTATGTTGTTATTATGAGTGAAAATTTTTTATTTCAAATTAGGGCAATGATACCTGTAAGCATTGTTCAGGAAATGCTCAAAAAAATCTTAATGACATACCTGAGCCCTTAAGCTCTTGTAAACAATGTGGCATTTCTTTGCACACGACCTGTGCAAATATTGCGGCAAAATGTAAGACACAGTCATTTGTTCTTCTTTATATGCTTGTTACCAAAGGGAGCTCATGGTATTGTGAAAACTGCGTAAAATGCAGTGCCTGTGGAAAAGGTAATAAGGGTCCTTGTCTTTTGCAATGTTTTGTGTGTCAAAAGAACTTTCATTTAAATTGTCTGGATACAATACCTGATAAGAAACCAAAACATCCGTATAGATGTAATGCGTGTTTAAAACTTAATACCGATGTTTTTCGATTGGTAAAGGGTAAAGATGCACAAAAGAAGATGGTTTTAACGAAAAGCCGGTAAGTTTGTTTAGATGCTAGAGGAAACATTATCTTTAGGTTTATTTTATATATAAACATCTATAAATAAACATTTATACAGGGCATCAGCAATTAATGAACAGCAGGCGGTAGTAAGTACTTCACCTTCAAAATTGAATCTGAACAATGCATCATGTACGACACCTATAAGCACACCTGAGAAAGGATGGGCTGGATCCAAAACTAAGGCCGGAGCAAAACCAAGTACGTACAAAGTTCCTCCAAGCAATTTATTTGAAACTGTTGCGGCCTCTACAACATCGTCGGTCTTGAAGGCCCGACCACAAGCTAAAACTGAAGAAACGTATAAGCAGCTTTTGCCAACGTTCGAAGAAACGTCGATTAAAAATCTCAAAAGTCGCAAGAGGACGCTTTCGAATTTATCATCGTCTAGTTCTTCAAGTGATAGCGACGAGGAACAAAATAATGATGGTGATGACCAAGATAATGACGATACTTCTTCATCTGATTCATGCTCGTCCACTAGTAGCAGTGGATCAGATTCGTCTGAAAGCAGTAGTGACAGCTCCGACTGCGATGATAATGATGATGACAATGATGATGATGATTATGATTCAGAAAATAGTGAATCAAAATCAAATATAATGTTAGCACAAATATATAAAAAACAAAAATGTGAAGGTCTTTTAAGTGCGGGACCAAAAGGTAAGCATTTAAATGTGCTACAACCACAGAAGGAAGAAGAATGGGGATTTGCAGCGGTAGCTAAAAGCAATCCCGATATATTTGGAAGTGGTAACAATGGTAATAACGGAAAAAACACTGCGGATATTGTTAAAAATTTAAAATCTGTAAAGAGAAAAATTACAGAACATTTTAACATTATGTCAAAGGAACAGGAACAACAACATCAAATTCAGTTAGAAAGACAAACTTTGCCACAGAAATTGGCAAATCAAAATCAAACACCTTTTAATCAACAGAATATAGTACTTCAAAATGAAAAAAAAATTGCAGCCAATAAGGCGATAGATAAATCCTCCACATCAACGCAGGCAACAGTTCAAAAACCAACAATATTAATCAAATATAAACCAAAACATACATCAGATAATACACTCAACAAAAAAGCAGAAGATGCAGCCGGACAAAAAAAAGCTGTTTTGCTTAAATCTATGCCCTTGGAAAAGAAACCAATTCATAAGGTTTGTACTGAAGAAGAAGACGATGACGTTATACCATATCTGTCGCAAAAGAATGTTATTAAGTATAAAATGATGGAAGACATTGACAAAGCAAAAAATTTAGAAAAACCGGAGGAATTAGTAAAAGAGACCGAAGAAAAACATCCCTGGGAAATAACAGTAGATGAGAACCCTTTCGATTCTCAACCTTTACCAAACGGAGTTTCCCAGACTGACTATGACATATATAAAGTAATCAGGGAAAGAGCGCGTAAAACAATTACAGGGGCTATGGAAAGTCCCCGCAAATTAATTTCAAAACCTTCTTTTACTAATTCAAATTCCGAACGATGTCCAGGATCAATTGAAATCGGAAAATGGCATATTGAGACATGGTATTCTAGCCCTTTTCCACAAGAATACGCCAGGTATAAAAAATTTGTGACAATCGATTTTGAATTATTAATTGTAATTTTATTTCAGGTTGGCTAAGTTGTATCTGTGTGAGTTTTGCCTGAAGTATACAAAAAGTCGTTCAGTTCTAGATCGTCACCAAAACAAGTGCTCTTGGAAACAGCCACCGGGTACAGAAATTTATCGACATCAAGATATTTCAGTATTTGAAGTGGACGGAAATATAAATAAAATTTACTGTCAAAACTTATGTCTCTTGGCAAAGCTATTTCTTGACCACAAAACTTTATATTACGATGTCGAGCCCTTCCTGTTTTACGTGCTAACAAAAAATGATAGCAAAGGCTGTCATCTAGTTGGATATTTCTCAAAAGAGAAACACTGCGTTCAAAAATATAATGTATCTTGCATTTTAACAATGCCACAATTCCAAAGACAAGGCTTTGGAAGATTTCTTATCGACTTTAGTTATCTTTTAAGTCGAGAAGAAGGCCAATTAGGCACACCTGAGAAACCATTATCGGATTTGGGAAGACTTTCGTATTTTTCATATTGGAAATCGATTTTGCTCGAATATATGTATGAACATAAAAACGATGAAAAAATAACTTTCAATGAAATTGCTTTCGAAACTGGACTTACTGTAGTAGATATAGCTTTGGCCTTAGAGTTACTAAATTTTATAAAATTACGCAAAAATGAGCATGATATTCGATACCAGATAAATATAAAAGTTGATTGGAAAATAGTAAACGAACACCATAATAAATTGGAAAGAAATAATAACCGAATACAAATTGAACCCGAAAGATTGCGTTGGAGTCCACTACTGACACATGTTAGAAATCAATCAGTAGATCAATCAAACAGGCCAAACCTATCGCCCAGAAAAAATGTTCTAAAAGTCGGAGAATCTTCGAGCATACAGAAAACTAATAGTAAAACTGCTAAAATTCCAACAAAATTGTCATGTGATACAACAAAACCAAATAAAAAACAAGAGTTGGTTAATTCCGATTTCAGTAAAGAGGATAATGGATTTATTCTTAAAACTGAAAATGTGTCTAGTCTAAAAATTGTCCCAACAGTTGATATTGATGCACAGGAACCTGAAAATTTGTTTCAGCCCAATAATGATGAATCCGTGGCAACAAAGCGCAAAAGAATAGACAGTCCTATTGAAATGGAAACAGAAACAGAAAAGAAAAATATAGAGGAATTCAAAGATTCTCGTGTGAATAATGTTGATGATCAACATGATATGGAGATATGTTCAACAACAGAGGATACATATCAAGAAAAAATACAACCAAATAATGAAGAAGAGCAGGGACATAAAAAAGAAATAGAGTTCAGTCAAAAATCAGAAGAAGAATGTATGGTAAAGTCTGAACAAGTTGATTATTTAAAAAATAGCACAAACCGCTCTCAACGATTGGCAAATAGGAAACAAGGATCCATTTTACCCCCTCTTAAAAGAAAACACGAGGAATTGTCTGAATGTAAACCCGATCTAAACATCGAAACTGCACCAGAAGAATTAAAAAATGTTGATGAACAAAACGTAGAAAATTCTGAAATAATTAAGCAGAAAGAAAACTTGACAACAGATGAGGATGAATTACCTAAAACAGAAGCAAATAATTTAAAGGAAGAAGCCGAGGTGGCGAAGGCTGAAAACCAAACGAAAATTATTGTTAAAAATAATGTTGAATCAAAAAATGATAAGCGTTTGCCAAATTTATTTCCAAAATTAAGAGCAAAAAATTCGGGAAAGGTAAGTGAAGAACTATTAAATGGAAACGAAGTAGAAGTTTCTACAGAAAAAACAAAAGAAGTTCCAACTGAATGTGAAAATTCTGAGGAAGAAGCAAACGATAAGAATGAAAATTTAAATAAATCAACTGTCAAACTAGAATACAATCCTCAAATATCCAATACTGTCATAAAACCAACGGAAAATGATGATAAAGTTCTCGAGGCTGTTGCCAAAAAAACTAAAAAGTCCGTATATAATGATAGTGAAAATATCATAAAACCTGAAGTTGATGGAACAAACATTAGCGTTACTGCACAGAAACAAACTTCTTCTCAAAAAGAAAAAGTTTCTGAGGAAATTGAAACAGAAATAGACAATCAAGAAACACCAGAGAGGGAGACAGCTCCAAATAATAAAATAGTGGAGAACGAAAAAAATAATTGTGAAGCAAACAAATTATGTGTAGCCGAGAATAAAATTATACCGGGTACGAAATCCGAAGAGAATTCAGATCGAGATATCACAAAAATTACAATTAAAGAACACACCGACCATAAGAAAGAAACAGCTCTTAATGAAACAAAACGTGAACTGAAAAAAGAGGATGAAGTTCTAAAAACGGAGCAGTGCTCGCCGATGCCTAAAATTTTGAATAATTGCGAAGCTACAGTTACAAGTCAAGAACCCCCGGGTGTTAATTCTTTAAGTGAACCGAAAAATTCTGTTCAGCTCGAAAACGATGCGAAGAAGACAATTAAAGTTACATTGGAACAAAAAAATGATTCAAAAATACCTGAGAGCACTGTTGCTAGCAATTCTACGCTAACGATAGTCAAAGCAGAAGCATCACAAGGGCAGGTTCAACCGAAAAAAGAGCAGTTGACGTCAAAAAGCCCTATAAAATCAACCACATTAAATGTACATGATTCAAAACCCGTTGTAGTTTCAACGAATTTAGCTCAGAGTGTATTGCAAAGCACCGAACAACATATTCAAATACCACACCAACATCAATTATCGAATCTTAACCAAAGTCACACTACTGCTTTACACTCATCAAATAGTGGTTTAAAACCTATTAATGAGAAATACAAGTGCAAAACTGAAAAAAGTTCTTCTGAGCAGCTTGTAAATAATGACAAGCCAACATCACATGAGAAGCACGCCAAGACTTCTAATAAGTTAAAAGATAAAATTGAATCAAAAGTGGTAATGGAATCAAAAACTAAAACAATACATAGTACTCGAGAAAAAATAGAGACTCAAAGTAAATTAGTCAACCAAAATCAAAACGTTAAAAGTGTACATGGTTCTATTCAAATTAAAGAAGAAGACAGAATGTTACAAGCTACAGTTTCAACACCAACAGCTACCGCGGTCCATGATAAACTCCATTTCAAAGCTTCTGCAGAACATAATTTGAATACAATTGACTTAAACAAAATTGCTCCGCAATTCCCTCTAAATCAGTTATCAAACTATCACACTTCGCAGTATTGGCAATGGGATTACTATGGATATAATCTTTCTCATTTAGACGCTACTGCACAAAAAAACCAAAATAAATTTCATAAGGACTTAGCCACATCGATGGCGTACAACAACTTTACACAAAACCTGTATCAGTCAGCTAATTTAGCTATGCAGCAGGTTCATCAACAGCATATGCAGCAGCAACAACAACAGCATCATACTAAGGATAAGTTGAAAGCTGAACGTAAAACTAGTCCATTAAAAAAAGACGAATCTATGAAAAACCATACACACACATCTAATATTAATGAATTGATGAGAGAAGAGAATACGTCTTGTAGCTATAATAGTAATCAAGTACTTTACGGAAATACACAAAAGAATAGAGTACCAGCACAAACTGACCATCATATACGCCCTCCCATTAGTAACAACCATCAAGTTTCATCAAACAAATATCACAATACAACACCACAGCAGTCATCATTAAGTCTTTTAACTGCTCAACAAATACAACAACAGCAACATCAGCAACAGCAATCATCTTGCCAAAAAGCAAAAGTTGAACCGAATATTAACCAATCGATTAGTAATCAGTCTGCTAATGCTTCAACAGCTGCAAGTGCATTAAATACCAATGAAGAGAGTAAAATGAAGTCGAATTCATCGTCTTTGAGCAATAATTCTCAGCAACAGACTAGCAGTACTACTACCGTAAGTCCTGAAATAAGTTCTCCAATGGTTTACAACAGCAATAACAGTGAAAATCCAGCACCAAATAACAACAATGGCAATAATGCTGGTAGCAACAACAGCGCCAATTCGACCAATTCTGGCAATAATAATAACAATAATCCTAATGCAATTCACCATTATGAATGCGGTCTTAATGTACCAATGAGTATGGACTCACCAGCCAGCATTGCAAGCGATATAACTCAAAATTCTTCAGACGTAACGAGCGGTGTCCATATTCAACAAACACAACAATTTTCTAATTGCTCAATGCAAAATCAAGGCACCAATACCCCAATGCACATGTCTATTCACACATCTCACATTCAACAACAACAACAACAACAGCAGCAGCAACAGTCAAATATGAATATTAATAATCAAAACCTCAATAATTTAGGGCACAATCCCCAACAGCAGCAGCAACAGCATAATTCACAACAAAATCGAAAAATTAACCAAGTAAATATATTTTTTGTTCACTTTAAAATAACATCTTTACAATTAATAATTGAATAATTTTTATTCTTCATTTATTCTTTAGAATGAAAGCTCAACGTCGTCTTCTAGCACAGTACAGAGGTCAACGACGCCAAAGTTAATGCGAAATAATAATACATCAACTTCAAGTGCGCACAGACAATCTAAACAGCAGCAATCAATTAACAACAGCTTATCTCAACAGCAACAAACTTTGACAAATCACACCAATCAAAATAGTTCAGAGCAGGCACAACATCAAGACCAACTGCATAACATACAGTTTGCACAGTTAAATCCCCATGCTCACCACCAAAATATGCAAGGGTCAGAAAACATATATATATCGCATTTGGGACAAAATTATACAGGAAATACTTCTAACTACAATGAAATTGCTAATATGCCAGCTGTTATCCAACAAAGGATGTCTCTTAATAGTGCAATAAATACACACTCTGGATCGGTGCGCGTCGAGCAGTCGTCACCTTCTTGTGCTGTTAACAATTTTTACTTACAAAACGAGTCACTCAATAATGCATCCAGAGTGCCCATATCAATACCGTCGAGTGGTTCATCCTCTGGAAGTTCATCAAATGAACATCTAAATCAGCAACAACAACAACAACAACAGCAGCAGCAACAACAGCAACAGCAGCAACAACAAACTAGAGCTGAATCTTTACCTAGTGCTCAGACAGTCTCACCAGCCGTTGGAAACTTAAGTAGCTTATCAAGATTACAGCAATTAACAAATGGTTTGGATATACCACCTTGTAATACTTCACCTATAGGTCAAGTTGACATGACTCCGCCCCCTCAACATGGATTAGCAAACAATTCGATGACACCGCCACCACATTTGATTGTTCCACAAAACCGGAATCCAAACACCTCTCCGAATATGTTACAGTCTCAAATGGCGTCTTTGCAATACAAATACTATTCAAGCAACATGAATATTGCTCCCATTACCACTACACCTCAAAGTATTAGTCGATCTGTACGAAATACAGCCTCGGCACCGATACAACATATTTCCTCCTCTTCCTCGACATCTTCTCCAAATAGTAGCCGACTTGCTAATGTTCATATTTCTCCGAATTTAATGACACCCTATAGCGCTATTAACAGCTACAGGATGTCTGCTCAACAAGGTCCATCATCAGGCTACTCTACAGGTGGTGAATATCCAAATTCCCAAATACCAATGCAAATGGGTGTTATGAATATGCAGTCTCAATATCAAGACGCATGTGCTATAGAAAGAGCTGCACAACAAAACTCAATGTATTCCACTTATTCCCCATATATATCATTGAATGCTCCAATGAGAAGATAAGTAAAAAAGAAGAAAAAGTTAAAGTATTAAATATTTTAACTTACATCATAAAAAGTATAACTCTATTTTCTCCTTCATCTCTAATTTTGTCTACGTCTCAAACCGATTTATGAAAATATTATTTGATTAAATATCAGTTGCCCTTTTCTTCAATAAAAAAAAAGGTAAGTTACAAGCAAATCCGAAAAAAAAATAACACAAAGTTTCATAAATCAAAAAGATTCTTCTACAGATCAAGTTTTTAAATTACATTCCCACTTCTTGAACCTGCTACTACGTTTACAAGATCAATCGGTGTTAGACAGTCAGTCTTCTATGAACTGGAAATCGAATGATGATAGAGATCATACCATGACCTGCAGCGTACATTTTAATACAGCTGAACGAGTTATGCTAAAAAAAAAGATATCATAAATGATCAATTTCTCTCGAAATTTAAAAAGTTGTATACACACAAAAATTATTGTAACTATACTATATTATTCACTAGATATCCCTTAAAGGAAATTAATAAAGTTTATCCGCAAAAAATTTTTATTTTGTATTTATATTTACAACACGACTGGAAAATAATAATAATTTAACCAATTCTTTATCTTCAATGGAACGAAATCTGTATTGTATTTACATATGTTAAAAACTATCTTTCCATAATCCGTCATCTTGACGGGTAGTCAAAATACCTACGTATGCTAAATATACAAATATTTGTCCCCCTTTTTCGCATTATTTTTAATCATATGCATAATGCAGTGAATACATGTAGACCCCGACACCTGTATTTTATTACTTCTAGATTTTGTTTCATCTGCAATATTTTTGCCGAAATGAGTCCAATGTATGTATGTATGCCAGATTAATTGTCTGATGCATGAAATCCAAACGTGTGAGATTGTAAGAAATATATGAAGGTCTAACTTCATGCATTTCGAATAAATAACTGTTACAAGTCCATATCTATGCAATGCACACTATGCGTGCGAAAAGTGTACATCAGAGATAGAGTTTACATGTAAAATATGTATTGAAAGAAATCAGTAAAGAAAATAATAAACCCATTTTCCAAAAGAAAAAAGTTCAATTTTATTTAATATGAATTAGAAAAAGATGTGTACAGCTAATATTAATAGGGTAATATTCAATTAATCATAGAATGAACATTGGTATCTCAAAACATAACCCCTGATAATAAATGATAACATATTCTACACACAACTGTTTGTATTTACATACACATACGTACACAAATAAATTTTTATTTCGAAACTACTTATATTATCAATGAAACACTTAAATTATAAGACTGGTGTTTGCTCTGTTATCATTCATAGGCAAAATTAAATTACGTAAAATTGCATAGCATCAATTCAATAAAATTGTTTCAGATTATATTCGTTTAGTTGTAAAAATGAAGCGAGTCTGTATAGTTGGGGCTGGTACAGCTGGTCTTTCAGCGGCCCGTAGAGCATTAGAAAATAATTTTTCTGTGACCATTTATGAACAGACTAAAGACATTGGAGGTACATGGGTTTACACAGATAAGATTGGGATGGATGAGTATGGAATCGATGTTCACAGCAGCATGTACCAGGGACTTAGAACTAATCTACCTAAAGAAATAATGGGCTATCCTGATTTTTCAATTCAGCATCCAGAAGAATCTTATGTTCCTTCCCATGTTATTGAGAAGTTCTTAAAAGATTATTGCAGTGAACATAAACTGCATAAATTTATTAAATTTTTACACTATGTTATAAGAATAACACCAACTAGAAGCAAATGTTGGCAGGTATGTTTATTTAAAAACAACATTATTCATCGATTGTAGATAACAAAAGAACATCCGTTGCTATAAAATGTTGCAGCTAAAAAATTTACTTGTAAACTTTATAGATTCATGCTAAAGTACACTAACATTTGTTTTAGTAGAATTCGGTTGTATGTGATATGTATGTATGTATGTTAAATTTTTTTAAGTTAATTTTCAATAACTTGCGTTTACAGGTAATTGTAAAAGACTTGGAAACCCAGAATGTGGATATAGTAACATACGATTATGTCTTCGTATGCAATGGACACTATCATACACCTTTATATCCCAGCATACAAGGATTGAATACTTTTAAAGGCATACAGATACACAGTCATGATTATAAAAACTCAAACAGATTTAAAGGTAAGAAATACACACAATAAAAATTATTACTAATCCATATGCATACATATGTATATATTGTTTGTTATTAAAAAGATGAAACTGTTCTCATTATTGGAGCGGGACCAAGCGGAATGGACTTGTGTAATGAAATATCAAAAGTAGCTAAAAAAGTAACGCTAAGCCACCATATGGCAAAGCCGCCCAAAACAATTTTTAAATCAAATGTTAATCAAAAACCAGACATATCTCATATAGATGATGCTACAGTTTATTTTAACGATGGCACAAATGATAAATTCTCCATATTATTTTTCTGCACTGGTTATAAATATGCATTTCCTTTTCTTTCTGTTGACTGTGGTATAAGCGTCGACGACAACTACGTAAAACACTTATTTAAGCATTGCATTAACATCCTATATCCTTCTATGGCATTTATTGGTATTCCATACTATGTGTGTGCTGCTCATATGTGTGACTTACAAGCCAGATTTGTTATGAAGTATTGGACTGGTCAAAAAGATTTGCCAAACCAAGACGAAATGCTTAAAGAAACTAAAAATGAAATGGAAATGCGTTTTTCGAAAGGTCTTAAAAAGCGTCAGGCTCACATGATGGGTGAAGAACAGGTAAATTCTAATTAATTCAAATAATATTCTTTGACCTTATACTTAATTACTTATTTTATCATTATGTCTTTTAAATGAAAATGTTTATTCTTTTAGGAATCCTATTATAATGACTTGGCAACAACAGCGGAAATTGATAATATTAAACCCGTAATGTCTGCCTTACATAACGAAAGTAGTAGACGATTCGTAGACGATTTACTACATTTTCGCGACGATATATTTCGGTTGTTAGATGACAAACATTTTCTAAAAATAAACTAATTGAAATTGAAAGTTACTATATTGAAGATTTCTCGAAAGTAAAACCTGATGAAATTAAAGCTAAAGAATGCTGTCCAATGCCATAAAAATTAGTATGTAATTATTGAATATAATGAATATTTAAATAAAGAGAATTATGTGCGTAAGGAGTTTTTTTTTAATTATTTTAACATTCAGAATATTTAATATTATTTAAAGTACATATGTATGTAAAATTTAAAAATCAAACAGATTGCATGTAATGATTTCAGTTATCATGCATTCAGACAGCGTTTCTACATATGTATGCCCTACTGTTTTTAATCGTATTCTGAACTAAATATATTTTTTACTATTAGAAATGGCAAAGTAATAAAATATTGCACAAAACACAGCTTACGACGCTAATTTTGTGCGCATGAAGTTCAGAAAGCTTTTATATCAGGAGCGTCATTAGAAAATCAAATTCAACTGGAATTGGTAATAGATTTTCAAATAGGGATTAATATGCAAACATTTTAAATTTAGTTCAGATATTTTCTATATACGACAATTCAATTTTAAAACGAGAGAAAAACTTGTGTAAAATTACTTTTACATTGTTGACCAGTCAGACAAGCAGAGTTTCTGTAAGCCAGCGCCAACAACTTCATAATTAAAAAGCTAACTTTTGATACGTATTTAACATAACCAGTTTTATTGTTGTCTTGGCTTTGTTGCAGTAAAGTTGTATTGTTTTATTACTGTGTATATAGTGTAACTATTTTAAAGTAATTTCTTGTGGCCTTAGAAATATTGTGTTAGTTTGTTAGTTTATTCGTAAATCTGTAAGAGACAAACACACTTTATAAAAAAGTTAAACTTAAACAATTTATAGCTATACATATATGAATGTATATACCTGTATATGCATACAATATATTAATTTACAGAATAAAATAAACTTATAAAGTGAGTAGCAAGTGAAATAGTTGGATTCGAATTCAAAAGAAATTTAAAAATCTTACAAGATATTAAATAAAATTATAAAGAAGATATATGTACATATGTATATGATTTTTTGGCAAAGAAGTTTCGTAATTATTTGTATCATTGGTGGTATAATCGATTTAATAAGACGAAAAAATAAATTTACTCTTAATAAAATTAAAAACAAAAGTAATAACGCAACCACATAGACATCTATGTATACACGTTATAAAGCAATCATAATAACGTCGAGACGTCTACTCTTATACAATATACTGCAATTTTTTGTTTATGTTGTAACCTGTATAGATTAGTGACTGTTGCTGCTGCTTTTTGAATGATACCACCACTTGGGCTTTGATCCCACGTTTACTCGATATATACTTACATACACACATGCATACGTATCAACATTTTTACATAAACAATTGTGTATATAGCGCAAAAGCAACAAACTTCATAATGCCAGTAATGGTTTTATTGCTAATAACGGAATCAATAATAACGGTAAAGTTTATAATATTTTTGTATCTACCTATTTTGATACATTTGTATGAGGTAGAGAATATTCACAAAATCTCCAAGTATTTATATTATAAAATTCAAAACCAATATATGTGCATACATACGAATATGCATACGTACAAAGGAACATTATCGTTAAATTCAAAAGAGTAAGAAAAAGTGAGTAAGGCCATAGTTGGGCTATTCAAAATAAATATGTATATTCAAAAATTATTTTGTACAACCTCTTAAACAAATATGTATGTATGTATGTACTATATTCATAAAAGTACTAGCATGTGTATGTATGTACATAAGTACATACTTAGATATGATATTTGTGCTTTAGCATTTTATCCGCAATTGTGTCCGTTACCCCCATTCTCATTTATAAATGTTAATGAACATTCGCAAGTGTATTTGTTATTGTTTGGCGTTAATGTTCAATTAACTAAATCAAAAAAGAAAAATAATAAAAATAAAAAAATCTAAGAACCAATGTTTGAAAGTACGTAACCTTGGCTTAAACACAAAAAAATATACTAATAAAGTAGTTTTTATGCGAGATAGCAGAAAAAAAGAAAAGAAATAGCGCTCATACAGACATTTATCTAATGTATATAAAAATATGTATGTATGTATATGTAAGTGTGCTATGTACGCTAGTGTTCAATTCGACATTTTACAATAAAAGGTTAATATTTTTTTTTTTTGTTTTTTTTTTTTTTTGTTTGAATAATTAAATTATGTTGTTTCAATTGCTTTTTTCGCGGAAAATCCAAAGGCAGGAATAATGTATTTTAAAAAACATTTAGAAATTATGCACATCACAATGTTCATAAGCGAATCAACAGCATTGTCGATTGGAAATTATGTATGGTTTCCTAAAATTATTAATTCTTGTTAAATTCTTCTCTAAATTTTTTAGATAATACGTTTATTTTTTGTTGCCTTTGCACCGAATGTATTTAAAAATAAATTTAATAAGCATAACCAAGCTTTATTAACTAAACTTTACACGGTCTTTCATCACAAGCAAAATGAATATATGGAGTATAATAGTAATTTTATACATAAATGGTAAGCGAAAACGAAAGTATGTTTATAAATACATTATTACATAAAATCACTACATATTCATACAGTTTTAAGTTATATGAAAATAAAGAAAGCATATGATACGTATATCACACATATGTATGTATCTTATAAGATACAAACCAATATAGTTTAGTTAAAAAAAGTATAAAGTAAAATTATGTAAAACACACTTACATATCTTAATATAAGAACTTATTGGGATTTAAAATGGCTTAATTAACAATATTATCTATTACTACAATATACTGTTTTACTTTATTATTAAAAAATTTATATTACATACATACATTGTTGGCATTACAGTTGAGTACAATAAATTAAGTTATTACGATATATGTATGTTCTTATTTAGAATTTTTTTAAAATTATTGTTTTATACATTTTTTTTAATTATAAAAGCCCAATTGTGCCTATCAAATGAAGAGGGTCCTCTATTGACGCAAACTATTTACGGATTCTTGGATTTTACTACAACAATTGGAAATACGGTAATGGTTTTTTCGCCGCAGAGTGCTCCCTCATTAGGTAAGGCAATCTGTCAATGTAGTCATGAGCCAACTTTTGAAACAATATATTTTAACAGTAATAAATCAAGAGACCATAGCTCCAGTTATAAAAACAAAACCCGAAAAGGTTTCTACTGCTGATAAGTCAGATGATATTATAAATCCTACAAAACTTAATATAGTTAATATAAAATCGAAAATACAAGACAATTCTAAGGATAAGGAAAATAATTTAGCAACGCCCAAGGCACCTATTTCTCAAATTGTAGATAAGCCGCATGATATTGTTAAAACATCATTGCCTGTTGAAAATGACATACAAGATCCCGAATATGATTTACTATCAAGGCAACCGCCACAATTTATAGAAGAATCTTTCCGTGTTGTAAATTTGAAATCAAGTAACAAAAATTCTAGAACTCCAGTTGTTATTACACCAGAAAAAAACACTGCCAGTATTACATTATCAACTAAATCTACATCGCGGTCGCACAAGAACAAAAAGAATAAAGTTCGACCATCCAGCACTTTACAAGTATTAAAAACTGCAGCACCAGCACCAGTTCAATCACAGAAAAACAGTAAAGCGACACAACGGAACACATCTTCATCATCGTCCACTAGAAAAAACAATAAAAAAAATTCAAGTCATAGAGGAATAACATCTTCAACTGCTCGACCTGACGAAGATGTAGTTATTGTAAAATCTACAACTACAAGAAATAAGCCGAAGAGGTATAAGTTCCTATAATGCTTTAAAAAATTGTGTTTAAATTAAAATTTTTCTTATAGAAAAAATAAGCATAAGAACTCGACTACTTCAAAGCCTAAATATTCAACAAGTACCAGTGCTACCACCACGGAACCAACTGTTCGAAGAGCATTCAGGCCAAAACTGCAAGTTTCTAATTCCGATTTGGATAACAATAATAACCCACATATAACAAAACTTAATCGTACACCAGGTCGATGGCAATATAAAACTTCGCCAAAACCCAGAGTTAATATACGTAAGCCAGCTATTGAGACAAACGTGCAATTAGGTCTAAACAATGCTAACACTTCTTCCAGCATTCTTAGTTCAAACGTCCTGGTTGATAGTACGTTAAGCGAAAGTTTAAACGGAAACTTTGTAAACCAGAACATTATATACAATCAAAGTGATTTAGAATTGTCAGGTTCTCAAAATGGACCTATCTTAAATAATATCGATCAAGAAGGCAAGCAAAAGTTGTTTACCGAAACTATAAACGTTGAGATATCAACTCCAGTCGATTTTAAGGATACTTATTATGAAATAGCTACTATTAAAAAACCGTTTATATTCCAGGTAAGTAAAATAAATACAACATTTTTACAAAGATTTGACCACTTGCTGGCTTTTATTATAAAACTCATATTAACATACATATTATTAACACGTTGGTTGCCTTTGGTAAATAAAAAAAAAAATTTGTTAAATCAATTTTTAATCAGCTTAAACGCATACCCTACATTAGAAAATTTGTGTTTGTGCAATTTTCTCAATTAAGATTTAAAATTTTAAGATGTATTTGTTTTAATTTTTTAAGGCTGGAGTATTAAAAAAAACTCGTTTTATAACAGTTACATCCACTATTGAAAAGTACCTTACTCCTGAACCATCAATAGAACCTAGAAATGATGATGAGCCCTTGACAGAAAATATTTTAGCAACCACCAGCGAATCAGAAGGTGTTTTAATAGGAAGCATGACAACTTTACCTCCAATTTATGTTGATAGTGACACCGATACGCCTATTTTGGAAACATTAACTGAATCGTTTAGCATTGTCAACAAAAAACTTAAAACACAAATTCTACCCGTTATAAGAGAAAACGATAATGAAACGAGTTACCACACATTGATCCAAACGATCGATATAACTAGTTTAATCACGGTCACAAAAACGTTTTCTCCAAAATTGGAAACTAAAGAGTTTAATGGATTTAAAGATTTTGTAGGAAATTTGGATGAAGCCGGTTCTGAACTAAATTTGGACTTGGAGTTTGGCGATGAAGGCAATCATGAGAATAACAGTGGTGAAACACATAGAAATGACTTCGAAGGTGCACATATAAACAAGACAACAAAAGAAAATCAACAAATACTTAGCACAGGTGTTCTGAATCTACCAACAGCTAATGTGATCACTAACTCCCGACCAGTTATAAAATTAGAAACCTTGTGGGAGTCTTATGTAGTGCCTATAACTAATGGCCAATCAACAATACTTCGTACCTTATCTAAAGCTAAAGGTGTGGTAGAGAAAACAGACTTTGTAGTTGAAACCACAACGCTCGCAATTTCGACGCCCATAATACAACCTTCGACAATAAATCCCTTTTTATTACCACTTCCTCAACAGTTTCAAACTATTACATCTCCTATTGTTCAACAGACAATAGTAACTCAAACTGAAAGTAAAGTATTGAAACTTACATTTGGAGCGAAAACTGCTTATACAACATTATATTCCACACAAGTTGTACCAACCCTACAGACTATGTATGTGACGACATCAATTGCAGTTCAACCTACAGCTAATCCATTTCAAGCATTTTTCCCACAGCCTTATAATCCCTTTGCTTACTTAGGCTAACTTTCATAATTTCCATTTTCCATGATTATATAACTTTTGCAATATAAAAATTATAATGCTCTACAATTGATTCGAATCAAAATTTACAGGCCACTTACACGCCATACATATCATACATCCCATTATACAAGAGCAGTTTCATAAAATCGTTGTATAAACTTATATAATTGCTACCAAAAGTTTGATAATTTTTCAAAGATTTTCCTTCTTTCTTTGCATTTCATTTTGTACATACATATAACAATAAGTTTTTGTTTCTGTATTATGATCTTAATGCTCATTATTCACAAAAAAAGTATTCACTTATAAATTCACGACTTTACTTCAATATTAATTTATTTAAAATAATATATCGTATAAACAATAATCATTATATTTCTTTATTAGGAAAAGACCAATAAATACTCATTTTACCACAAAATATTCAAAATATTATTATTAATGGTTTAATAAATACTGGTTACATTTTTATGTCTGTTGTTCTATTATGTATATACATACATATATGTATACCATAACAAATCTTCTTAATTGATATTAATTAAAATTTGTATGTAAATGGCTTTTGTTATAAATAAAGAGTGACGAAATATCAAATCGAAATGATTTATTGTTACCTTTTATTTTGGTATGTATTTTAAAAACTTCAACTCATGACTTAACCATATAGCGAATGACAATAGCAAGAGAGACCCTGACTGGTGAGCCGCAGCTAAAGAAATGGGTACATGATGTACAAGTGTTGAAACGCCTAATGTAACTTGCGTCCATCCAATTAAAACAGCTGCATTCATTGCCCAATAGGCACGTCTAGGAAGTATTGTTTTCCTCGAAAGTAACCACATTGCCGTCACTAAGGTTAATGTTGAAATTCCCAAAATACGATGATTAAATTGTACAGTTGTGGGATTCTCTGTTAAATTTTTGTTTATTGGTTCAAATGCTAAAATATCGTCGGGAATCCACTTGTCTCCCATTTTTGGAAATGAATTATACACTAATCCCGCATCCAATCCAGCTACAAATGCACCTGAAAATGCCGTTAAAAATATGAGACCCTTTGCTGCATATGCTAGCCGTCTAAAACGTTGCGCTTGCATGGTAACTGAACTTAATGATTCTGCAGGTAATAGTCTCTTAAGACCTTGCGATAGGAACAACGTATAAAGAATAAATGCTGCACCTAAATGCATTGCCAAACGATGTTGCGATACCCGAGGCACATCGTTAACATCATCAAAACGATTCTCCAATCCTGATTTCACCATATACCAACCCATTAAACCTTGACATCCGATTAAGGTGCCCATTAACAGAACAAATTTTTTCATTGTGCTGTTGAAGTAGCCTTTTTTCCAAAAGTACGCACCTGGCAATAAAAACACTGCTCCAATTGCACGACCCCACATACGATGTATATATTCCATCCAAAAAATCGTTTTAAATTCATCCAAAGTCATATTTGGATTCTTCCTAGTGATGTCGTTTCAAAACAAAAAATTAATTAAATATACTTTGCGATATAAAATATCATTTAAACACACATTTTGAATTCTGGATATTGTTGATACATTGCGAATTCCTCCTTCCAGTCCTCTTCACTTTGCGGTATTTTTTCACCCAATAGCTTCCACGAGACCATTGATAAACCTGATTCGGTTAGTCTTGTAACGCCCCCAAGAACTACCGCTAAATACACCATGCCACCACACCCTATCAACCATTTTCCAACAATTCTTTCGCTTGGCTTAGTTTGCTGTTGGTATTGACACATCCGCAAAGGCGTTTTCCTCAAAAGACCTGGTGGCTCAAGTAGCCGCTAATAAAAAAATCCCATTTTATACGTAAGTATGACCATTTTATATGAAATACTAAATTACCTTAGGAACAAATCTATTGCTAATACCACGACTAATAATATGAGCATTACAACGAATATATGGTATATTTATTGATGAATGAGCCAATTTCATCAGCCGCTCCATACTTCCTCTTTACAATTATTGTGATTGTTATTACTTAACAAATATTCAAAACAAATTGTATTGCGAATAAACATGCACAAGTGTTTTCTTTCATATCGATCTGACATTCATTGACTGATCAAAGTTGCCAGACGATTGAAATTAAATAAGTAGATGGTAATTATTATTTGAAGAATTTAATCTAATCTTATAGTGCTTTTCCGTATACATGTTTTGGGTCACAACATTAGTTTTGCTCAAAATCAGTAGATTTGCTAGTGGTTTTCCAATACATTTTTAATGTTCGAAAAATGTTTAAGAAAACTAGTTTTGCTCCAAAACATATCGATAACTGTTTGAGCAACACTGGATTACTTCGATAATTTAAAATACGACTCTGGGGAATCAATAATAGTGAGTGACAAATTCTCAAAACTGGCATATTTAATGTTGGCCACAGCTAACATGTTGGCGCAAGATTGTTGTACATATTTGAAATATTATTTAGCACTTTTATTGCCATATTATTGTTATATACATATATTGCATTTTCCATTTTACAAATTTTTTTCACTATACATTTTTTTGGTTCAACACAATTTAGTTTTTGCTTATTTGTTTGTTTTTGTTTGGTCATAATAAAAACGCACTATTCAGTAATTATATTGTTCTAAATAAATAAGGTAGCTCATACATTAATTGTTGTTTATCTATCGATAATATTAACTGCTTCCGTTTCCTTAGTGTTTAAAAATAATATATAAATAAATACTCGAATAGATTTATTTTAAATTTTATTTATACATATGTATATATATATTTATTTATACATATGTATATATATATTATTATATTATATGTATATTATATAAAAAATTGATCAATAATATAACAATACACCATAATCCTTTAATTTTCCATGAGTTGCTTGAAGCCATTTCCAAGCGAATCATTTGCATTTTTTTCGGCCGTTGTCTTCATATTTTTATATTAATTGGTTAAGAGTGCTAAAGCTGGCTGAAGTTTTGTCAATTTCATCAAAATTTTTCTTGATTTTTGAAAAATCATTTGTTAATTGAATTTCAGGTGAAACTGTAAAATATATATGATCGTAATCGTTATCAACGACATGATTGCATATATGATTTGCAAGTGATTTCGTTTGATTTGCACATTGAGCCGCTAATTTTGATAGTAAAAGTTTCCTGTAAAACAAGAAAAAATTAATAATTTTTCATATTATGCTTATTAATTCTACTGTAGACTTTTTACCTCAACGTGATGGAATCCGCATTTATGGTGTTGAAGTAAGCTAATAAATCAATTTTAATAAAAGTAAATAACATTCTATTCAGAATTTATATCTTAGTTATTGTCTTTAATTAATATTATAAGAATATGCTTGACATGCCATTATAACATATTCATATATAACAGATATATACATACATGCATAATATTATTTACATTACATTATTATACTTCGATACAGGCATATCTATTGATATGTACGTTAATAAATTTCATTCAACTTTGTGATAAATCATGCAACATGCTTTCTAGATTAGATTAAGTTTAGATTAAATGGCCACCTCCGATACTATCCAAGCTTTTTTTGTCAACGAATCTTTTTGAATAAGTAAATGGTATATCATAGATGTTCAAACCTCGTATAGTATTCAATTTTGGGTTTTGTCTATCTTCATTGTGGTAGGGTCCAAGCACATAAATGGGATATCTGTCACGGATGGAACCAATGTTTTGCAATCCACTGCCACGCATGGTACCGTATTCCTCTTCAGAAGCTTCAATTTAAGTTTAAAAAATTACAATAATTCTGTTGCTATATTTCGATTTTACACACTTACCGAGGGGTGTTAAAGCAACCTAAATAATAAATAGTTTAAGTTTGTATCCCTCTAACAACAAATATAACAAACCAACGTACCTTTTGTGGCATTCCCATTACAGACGTAATACAAAATAATACTGATAGCAGATAAAACAACTTCATTTTCAGAAAACAATTTAAAATTGTACTTATGATTAGTTGGATTGTTACGATTCCACGCTTCGTAATGCACTGCATAAAAGTCCTTACAGTTTTGGTTCTTTTATACAAAAATCTTCTTTAAATATTATTTGTACAAACAAGACACAAACATATGTACAATGGACAATGAAACATTAGGCCATATGTATGATGTGCCCGTTTCTGTTTGATTATTTAGAATTACTTCTTTCTCTTATTTGACTGTATACATACATACATACATACATACATATATACGTATGCATGTGCTTCACTTAAGCACTAAATAACATTTTAGTGACTAAATATTATTGTTATTTAAAGGATTTGTAGTAAGTGCAAAATACTAAACCATATGATCAAACAATATTGTACATTTCACACTTTATCGCAATATTTGTGTGGTAAACATTTGAGTGCGCTTTCTATTAGTGGTTATAACACAAAACATTTATTTTACCACAAATTTGCAGATGTTATGATAATGACGACGACAAGGCATTTGATTTTTAGCCTTAGATAACATTGTTTTTTTATCCATATAAAACGAAAATGGAATTATTTGATAGAGACATACATATCTACATACTTACATAGCAGAGCAGAAATAAATGAATTATGAACTGAAAGCAGATAATTTAATTCATTTTGTCATCATCAACTAAATATAATGATTTAATTTAATTACACCATGTACATACATACATACATACATATGTACATATATAAATATGTATAAAATTTTTTTAAGACCAACACTCAGGAGATGACCTCCATTCATGTAGTGAATTGTAGTGGAATACAGGCCAGATAGCTTATAGGTGAAAGGAAAGTCGGCGTTGTCTGCGACAACAACACCCAGATTCTCTGGTGGAAAACGGCCTCGGCACTAGAAGTATAGCATACTACCACCTACGCCATCGGGACACCCGGTGGAGGTACACTTGTGGCTCAAACTATAAATTCTTATAAAAAATCAACCTTAGAATTTTTAAAGACAGTTATTTAAAATATTTAGGGTCCTATTAATTTGTTTAAAAAAACTTATTGAAAAATTTTTTTAGTTCGAAAAAATAAAATGTTTGAAATTTAGATGGCAAAACCTAATGCAACTCGCTTAAAAATTTATAATATACTTACATATTTGAACAATTAATGGAATATGCATTATTTTGCAAACTAGCTATGAATTTCGCGTTCTAAAATGTTTTCCTTTGCTTCTTTCATTTAGATGAAAGAATTTCGATAATCCCAACCCGAAAAGAAAGCGGGATTATTTTTCTATCCACTATGTCTAACAGATTTGGGCTGGTAATTGAGGTTCAGCTTACACAAATAAGTTATATGCTGTCTTATTCAAAAATTTCTTATCAACTAGTTCAATTAGCTAGGCTAATGGTGATCGGCCAAAATATTTTTGAATATTTTAATTATTAACAAAGACCTGTAGAACTTCATTCATATTCACCACCATACATAAAATTGTTTCATGTTCATATTCGACATCTGATTTGGTCGTCGAGTGTTTGCCATTCAATGGGCGACCTTACATTACTAAATATGTTATATACATACAGTGCACTCGGGAAAACGTCAACTAATTAAAACCGCGGGTGTTGACGTTGAACAAATTGTTGACGTTTATGAATGTAAAAAATTTTAATAAAAAACATACTGATAGTGTGCTTTAAAACGGTTTTGTTGACTACAAACTAAAACCAAACATAAACAAATCCAAAAAAAGAAACAAAAAAGGCTTTCAGTCTAACTAAAACTAAAAGAACACATTTTGAATGAGATCATATTTTTAATTTCACATACTTATGCATCTATAAAAATATCTGTTATTTTTTCTGTTGTTTTTTCCTTTATAATACTTGGAAGAGAGCCTTCTATCGCAAACGTCTTAATACATTTAAGTCATTTTGCTCAACATTCTCGCATTGAGCTCAATCCAAAGCCCGGTTGAATATTTCGAAGAAACAACTGAACATTTATTTAAAGTTGACGTTTTATAGCTTTGTGGTGTGGTTGACGTTTTAGAGTAGACAATGTAAAAATTAAGGGTTGACGTTTTGGGATGTTGTCGTAAACGAGTGTTGCCGTTTTCCCGAGTGCACTGTATGTACATCATAGTCGTTAGCTGATATTACGCAAGCCAAGTATTAGAATTGTTGACTCATTCAATTGAATTTTCTTGAATTGAATTTCTACTATTAATGCACATTGCTGTTGTGTTCTTAATGCTGCCTTCCTGTTCAAAGTTTTTAACTAAATTTCGCGTACCCTATGTGACATGAAATAAATGTCGTCCCCGTCCAATGCAAATCTTTTAAATAGCGATAAATGCCCCATTTAATTCCTATCTTCTTCTTGAATAATTCTAGCCTCATCAAGGAAAGTTGCGAATAAAATTGCGGGCGGAACTTGCGCTCAATGAGTTGTAATAATACGTTAATAATTATGGTTAGTATCCTGTAAATAGTATTTAACAACCTTCTTTCAATTTCGGTTCTTGAGTAGCTCTCAATTTCCGTTAACATGTTGCCAAACATTTAGGTGTAATTATCTCATATCCTTTATTCGGCATGTCGTTATGATTACACACATCTTCCTCAAACTCTTCGCTATGGCTGGCGTAGCCTAGAAAGGAGTATGTTGGCTCACAAGACGCGAGCTCATAAATTCAAGCCTCAGCTCTGACATCTCGAAAAATAGAAATATAAAAAAGTATTTCTTTCAGCGATCTCTCATTAGCAGTCTTCTGGCAAAAGCGCTTATAGTAAATGATGTTGCCATTAAATGCTTCTCAAATCTGTCGTTTGGATGCGATGTTTAGCTGTAGATCCCACCATTCATGGATAAATTTAACAAACACAATATGGGTCATAATCCTTACAAAAGGGTTTTAATAGCAAACAAAAGAAGTTATGGCTCCAATCTGTGGTCCGAGTGAGTAATCTTTACCCTAACTGCTCTAAGCTAGTTTGGTTACCGAAAAAATTTCTATTTGCCAAACCTTGATATTTTATTTCCGCTGCAATATCCATAGCGTCCTGTGAATTTTTTTCCATCAATATTTGTTTGCATCACTTCTACAATGACTCGATTTAAAAGTTTCTAACTTTTGATTATTTTTGGCTTTTTGCATTGGGACTTTAGTTTATGCTTGTAATTAATTACTATCTCTTATTGCGTTATTATTTTAATAAAAGAATATTTTCTATAAATTTGTATAAGATTAAAAGAAAGTAATACTTAATATTGCTTCTTATCGTAGCTAGTAATAATTTGCTTTGTACTGGATATCTGAAGGAGATACACAACACCATTATACGACCAACCGAATGGCTAGTTAATAAGCATCTTTAAATATTATAAATTTTAAGATTATGACAATTATATTATTAAAATAGATAACTCTGTATTTGTGAATTAAAAAATTTGATATTTTTTTACTTTCTCTAAGCTTGCTCTAAGTAGGAGGATTCTTTAATTTTCTAAGAATATTCAAACAAATTTAGTACATTATGTAAATAATGCACAATTCCTTTAATCGAATTTATTTTATATTACTCTAAATTCACATTGTGAAAGATTTTTTTCATTTTTTCAGCTTAATGACATACAGGATTCTCTGTGTTTATAAATTCCTTTCAGTGCGTAGAAATATTTTATGTGAAAACAAATTTTATATACATATCTTTTCTATATTTTTCTTTTTCAATAAAATCAAAAAAGTATGATTAATTTGCTATACTGCTTTTTGATTTATTTTGTTTTAACGGACGATAAGTACTTATTTGTACCACTTAACATCCCTAATGGTACAATGGTTTACCATAAACTCACAGACCTCAAATTATTATTTCTTATATATTCATATGTATGTAAATATATATTACTCACAAAACTTGCTACCACTAAAAAATGTATTACAGTATTGCCGTTCGAATGTCGAGTCGAAATGGTTAAGATGAACATTTTCTCCAAGAATAGAAATAGTGCGGCTGAAGTCTTCTCGTCGACGTCTTATATTCGATTACATAAAAAACATATGAGATATGTATGTATGTGCATTTATCCAACCATGAAAATTAGTATATATTATATTTGCATATTCGATATGGTTTCTAGGTGAATATTAACGCCTTATCCTTGAACTCATTTTTGTCCCTTTATTGTACATAAATTATATCACAAAAACAAAACAAAAACGGGAATATATATATATATATAGATTTGAATGAAGAATATATATATATTTATATATATATATAGATTTGAATGAAGTATCTAATACCATGATTTTTTTATTTTCATTTAATTAATTTCTTTTTGTTTGTACATTGAACATGACAAAATAACAACAACATAAATTGAGGGCCACATTTATTATTTTCCATCTCAAATTAGTAGAATAGAATTTTTTTAGTGTTAGGTAGTGTAGATATTATTACGAATAGTAATCTAAAACATTTGTATTTTTTAATTCAATTGAACACTTAAAAGCTAATTGTCTGTCATTTTTTACCACCGGTAGCGGATGTTTTCAGCACACGATGACCTGGTGCTGTTGGTGACAAACTTAATGGTGATGGTATATCCTGGCGCTTGTCTTGAATAGAAAGCGGCAAAAATTGTTGTTGTCTTTTCTTGCTCAGTTTACTGTTTTCATAACCGTTTTCGTGTTTCCCATATAAGATAGCCAAATGAACAACACAGAATAGACCAAGACTCTTTTGTAAGAAAGAAAGAAAAAATTGTAGTACTATATATGCAATATACTATATAAATTCTAAAATTCTAATTCACCTGAAAAATGGCAATGATAGCAGCGCCAAATGCTGTTATTAACAATGTATATTTAATTTGTTCCGATACAACTGCCAAACAACCCCTCTTATAATGTGTGTCACATGCGGATTCATAAGCATGTTCTGGTCTTGAACAACATGACCATGGCAAAGATAATCGACGATAGTCTAAAGGTCCATCCACACCACAACACTGCAACTGTGTTAAAAAATGGAGAGAATAATTTTTATTAATTACAAAAACAGAAATTACAAAGATACATTTCTAAATACTTATTTAATTGCAAATGTATTCAACACTTTTCTAAATTGTCAACTGAATATATATACATATGTATGTATGTGTATGTATTTCATCTTTGTTGTCTTCGAATTCTTGGACGTAATTCCTTCCATTATATTGTTTAATCCATACATACATAATTGACCATTACAATCCTTCAGTCATTGCCTAGCTTCTCAAAACCACTCATTGTGTGCGTTAATTTTATATGTGAGTGGCGGGACCTACAGTTTATAGTCGACTCCGAACGACAGATTTTTTGATAAGCTTTTCATGGCAATTTTTTCTCTCAGAGTTTTTGCCAGAAATCTGCTGAGAGGAAGTCGCCGAAGAAATATTTTCATATTTTCGTTTTGATGTCTGACCTGGGATTCGAACTCGGGCATTGTTTAATCAGTATTTTTAAATAAAGTTATTTAAAAAAATTGCATTATTTTTTTTGTTGTTGTTTTCGGTATGAGATAAAAAAGTTCTGATTTAACCTATATAAGTATGCCTCTAAAGTAAGTTAAACATGCATTAATACATACATATGTATATTTTAATCTTGTATATTATAACGAGTTTATTCATTTGCTTTATTTTTCTGTTACTTTTTATTTTTCAAGGCTACCTGTGACTGCATTCTATTCCACAAATGTAGGTTATCGACCTTGGTCCTGGAGAACTTATCTAAGAACTCAACAAATGAATCATCTATATAAATCTCCACAGATGATGGTAAATGTTCTCTCATGGCTAAGGACCAGCCACATAATAAGAACTGTATTAAGATATTAATCACCAGAAAAGTTGCAAACTGTTTTCATTAAAATATGAAAAGCAAAAATATTCAATTTAACATAATACATACCATAGAATGTTTATAATTTATTTCGAACTCTGTATAATACAAATATACAAACTTACCATTCCCAGCAGACATCGTTTCTTTTGGTTCGTAGCTTGACAACCAATCCAGCACAGTATGAAAGTACCAGGACCCAAACACAATAGCAATGCCGCTGGTGCCCAAAGTCTATTTTGAACTACGCCATAGTGTCCCGAATGACCCCATAGTAGTGATGTTCCCAAAAAAATTTGGGCACATCCAGTTACCTAAAGAAAAAAGAAAAGGAAAAGACATAAGTAATCGTTGTGATATATGAAATCAATAAGATATTTGTACATTGTGTGTATGTGTGTGCATGTGTGTATATGTTTGTGTTTCCCATGGAATGTCTGGTATTTAAGGTCACTTATCAATTTTTTTTAACAAAAGATGTGTATCCAAAACAAGCTCTGAGTGACACTGCTTTTTTATAAATTTATACTAAACATATATAGTATATGTACGTACATATATATACATATATGTATATACATATGTATGTGCATCAACACATACAGATGTCAAGCTTAAAAAAGCAAATAATTTGTATGTTGGTATGTTGCGCAATCATTGTCTATTTTCTGATTTATGCATAAAGTGTGTTTATGATATTTACTTTCTTTTATTTATTGAACTATTTTTGTTCTTTATACATACCGCTAACAGGACAATATAACAGTAAACCATATATTTAAAACATTTTATGCGTTTAGTTAAAGCCATTTCATTGAGTCAAGTTTCTTTTACAGGCGTGCGTATATGTTATTATTATAGTAAATAATATTAATTTAGTTACCCTATCCTTTATGGATGGGATGGTGGATATTATTATGTTATATTTATATATACATATGTATGTTTATACAAAATATACATACAGTATACTTCTTGGACTCTTTTACAAATTCACTTTTATTATTGTTTTTATTTTGTTTTATTATTTTTATTTTTATTATTACTCTTTTCAATTTTCTTTTTGTTCACATAATGCATTCTTTGACTGACTGACTGACTGACCGACCTACCGACCGACTAACTAATGTTTACAAACTTTGAAACACACTTTGAAACATTGATTAAAAGAATTATATATACATACATGGGTGCATTTTTAGAAAATTCTTGTTGATGTATATTTTGAAAATAAAATATAAAAACAATTCGTTTGGAGTAAGTAATAAATATTATAAGAAATTATTTGTTGTAGTCAGTAATCAGACTTTTTCTTACGTGGTTATTGTTATACCGTTTTCATTTTGAACAGTAAACGCATTATCTATAACCATATTTACGCAAATGAAACACTTGTGCACGGTTGTTTTGTCGCATTGATATGTTTATTTGGGATAATATCCTAAAGAATGGATCGCCATGACCAAAATAACAGTTACATTTTAAAATATTTTTTAACTGTTAATTTATTAACATACATATGTATGTGTAAATACAAGTATACATAAGCATTCTTGTACCAACATCCGCAAACAATAACTAAAAGAATAGAAATTATTAATATTAATTGCTAATAAAAGTATTCTAACGTAAACAATTGTATATATGTATTTTACATATGCTCACAAAATAATCTATTACAGATTTAAAGAAGTTGCCAGTTTTATATATTTACTATACCTATTATATTTCATAGTCAATTAAAAAAATTAAATTCGTATTTAATTTAAAAAAAATTATTTAATCTATTACAAAACTCTGTGTGTAACCCCAGCAAATTTGACAGGCACGTGTAAAATAACATTTTTAGTACCTTATCGGCTGGGTTATAGCAACACTGTAGACTACATCCAACTTCAGCTCATACATTTCTTTCTTTTTCTTTCTTCCGGCCTAAGAAGACAATATCAAAATGGTGCGTGTTTTGTGAAAAATATAAATAATTTGTTGAAAAATGTGCAATAAATTTAAATTATTTAAACGAAAATTTTATTTAATAAATTATATATACATATTTATTGAGTGCATTAATTAAAATTATTTTATGATTTAAGACTAAGAAACGCCGTAATGGAGGACGTTGCAAACATAATAGAGGCCATGTAAAAGCTGTGCGCTGCACCAACTGTGCCAGATGTGTCCCTAAGGACAAGGCAATTAAGAAGTTCGTTATCCGTAACATAGTCGAAGCCGCTGCTGTCCGTGACATCTCCGAAGCTTCGATTTGGGATGGTAAGTTATTAATGCTTAATTCTATTTTAACTCTGTTTAATATCGGATTATTTTATTACAGCATACATTTTGCCAAAATTATATGCTAAACTGCACTACTGTGTGTCTTGCGCTATTCACTCAAAGGTCGTAAGAAACAGATCAAAGGAGGCAAGACGTATACGCACTCCTCCAGTCAGAACTTTCCCTAAGGATATGCAGCGTAACCAAGCTAGAAAGTAAATACAAAAAAGTATGAGCTGCTGAGCATATGAAACAATAAATTTTTAAATATTAAATCATGACTTTTACTCAAGGATTTATTAGTGCCTGCTTCTATATTCACAACATTTGCATCCATTTAGTGACACAAATCGCATTAAGTACCACGAAACTGGTGTATAATTTCTGTATATACATACTCTAATTGTGGCGTAGATTAATTTCTCTGAGAGAATGTAGCAGCCTTTAATTTTTGGTTTTATAGAAAAGATTAAAATTTATAGTAAGATGATGAATGCCAACTGAGCTTCGATTACATTGTAAGTTGCCAAAAGTATTACTGCAGATGCCAACTAACAACCGTTAAAGGTTTCATTTTTTGAAAAGAATTTTGGTTGCCAGGTGGCAATTCAATTGAATTCCGGTCGCTGTTCATAGTAGGCCCATAAAATTAAATTTGCCCCTTTGCTGTTTTCAGTACAGATCAGAAATAATTTTTCAGGTCGTTATTAATTTTTATATACTTTGAAGTATATACTAAGACTAACAGTCAAAATAAAATTGTAAAGAGTTTATTGTATAGACTGCAGTGGATGCTACAGCTCGCTGTAACACGTTCGCGGACCTGGATACTATATAATTCGTTTTCGTTTTATTCACTTAATTTTTTGTAATTAATACACATTTTTAAATAATGATTAATTTATTAGGTAAACTGTGTGTATAAAAATATGGCATTTTAACTAATACGGGGCCTGTTCGTAAATGCATTACTGCGCTGCATATTATGCGCATCATGTTCATAAATGCAAATCTTGGCAGCACTGCAGCTGTCAAACGTTCGTAAATGCAACATTAAATCATATTATGCGCAAATAAACCCAAAACACTAATCATAAAAATGGCTGATGCATGAATGAGTGAGAGAGAGAATGAGAGTTTTAGCAATAATAAGTTTCTTATTTCTTCCTTAAATCTCTTCTTTTTTGCACAAAGTACACTTTTTTGTGCATTTAACAACATTTTGTCATTTGTTTTATCGTCCAGTTCAAAAAACAAATTTATTAATAATTTTTCCATTTCTGCAGTGTTTGTTCGTTCGTAAATGCAAACAAATAAATCAGCAAAAAGAAGCATCAGCAACATGTGATTAGCAGCGTGAGCGCAAAATAATCATATTATGCAGCGCAATGATGCATTTACGAACAGGCCCACGATTTCTGATAATACGAACTTTCATATTTGGGTGTTTTGTAGCTCTGAAATTTTTACTATCCGCGAACGTGTTATATCATATTTCAATATTTTAGGGTCCCTCAGAGATGTGTTACAGTCACTACACAGCGCTCTTACATTAATACAGTTATTTTTACTATTTTGGATACAGATACATAAAAAATTTTCTGGGTACTGGTTAGTATGTAAATTATGCAATTTAGAAAATTATATTTCGCTGAAAGGCCGCAAAGGAAGCCTTAATTCTGGATCGTGTTACGGAAATTCCATGTTTCCCTAGGACAATGACAAACCCTTTCAGGTTTTTTCAGAGCCAACAAAATCCAAGGGAGAGAAGACCTAAATACCATCGAAACCTGACTCGTCCGCAGTGCATAACGCTAGGCCGCTTAAGGGTTGGCAAGACAAGTTTCACAACACAACATTACTATGACAAACCCGAACCTAGTGTATGCGTCTTTTGCCTTGATATACTCACAGTTTCACACATTCTTTCTGAATGTCCGAAATCTAGAATCGGTCCTTCACTGAATGCCATTCTGGATTGCACGGCTGACAGAAATCTTCCCACGATAATGAGTTCCCTGAAGATTCATGATATCCACAACGTTTAGTTTAACACCGATGTTCATTATTTTAATTTAACATAAATGTTAATATGTAACTATTTATCTCTTATTTTTTGTAAATATTTTATATATACTTTTCTTTCTCCTTTTTATTTTTATTCTTTGACTTTACATAGATAACTTATTATATGTATGTATATTTTCATTTCTTTTTTACCCTTTTTATATTTTTTCGAGCGCATATGGTCTCGCTATCCGGCGCCTTTTTATTATTTTTTATAAATTTATTTTATAAAATATAAAGTGAATAAATAAATAAATAAATATTTCGCTGAAAGATTATGAGAAATCGGGCGATTCCCGTGAAGACCCTTTTATGCTAATTAATACCATATTTGGTGTATATTAGAAAGCATTATATAAACAAAATAAACGCTACATTTGCGGCACAGCAATTTTGTAATTGCCGTCACAGACAAGTATCATGCCAGTTAATCATTTTAAAGGCGGCAGCTGCAAAGCATAAGTAAAATGGTACCATTAAAATATTTTATCACGTTGTTAATAGTTTCATTGTATGTATCAAGTCTGCAATTAGTTGACATTCAGCTATTTTTCCAGCAGACTGAAGGCATCATCCAAAAAAATAATTTTTTCCCTATTTTAAAGGTGTAAGAGTAGAGGTTTGAACTCTGAAGCTTTTACTCAGTGAGGTAATGTATTACTAAATTATCGCCAAATATAATCTTATATTAGAAGACAAATGCAAATAAACCACTTATTTTTACGTAAAACTAAATACGTTTTTCAATTGTATACCGTTTATTGAATGTTTTTTTTATAATTTTGTAGAAATATGCTAGTAAATGTACAAAATATGAAATTTTTAAATGGTATTTTTTTAAGTGCTATAACAATCAACATTGATGGTCACCCTGTTTTCATGAAATTCTTTTCGTACACTTATTACCATTTATTATACACATACATTTATGTATTAAATGATATGCCACGGTTTTGGTTTGATAATGATAACATTGTTTCATTAGAAATGTGTATAAACATTTATTATTATTATTTTAATTCTTCGTTTCCTTTTCATTGAGCAATCACAGACGAGAACAATTATGCTGGCACAAAATGGCAGCTTGTGGGCAAGAGAGGTGAGGAGAGTGGTTTTTAACTGGCATAATTTTTCAACCAGCTTCTACCCCGCACAAACCAATATATAAACAACAGAAAACCAATACACATACATTTATAAAACAGCAGGCTCAGAAAAATAAGTAAACAAAAACTAATACACACAAAGCAGAGTATATGTATACAATTTTATGCCAGATGAAATAGTCTCGTGTGTGACTGAAAGAACAAACATTGTGCGGCTTAAAAAATAGTGTCGTGTGTGAATCCACATTGGTGCTGAAGAAAGTAATCAAATACCGATTACTTTGGTTAATAATTACATTCCTAACAGCACTAATTTTATTTTACACAATGCGAAAACAGCTAATGTAGCTTGCTGCTACTGCTACAAACTTATTTGATCACAATTTTTTCATCTTAAATTACTACAATCGTGTAACTTTGTGGTATTTTCCAGACCTAAATTGTATGCACAATGTCTGTGCATTATAAATTCAAGAGTACACTTGATTACGATACGATAACATTCGATGGACTGCATATTTCAGTGGCGGATCTGAAAAAAGCTATACTACAACAGAAGCGTCTAAGCAAAATTACGGATTTTGATTTACAGATTATAAATGCCCAAACTAAGGAAGGTAAGATAAAACAAGTGGCAATTTTTATGGTGTCGTGGCGTATATTTTAATGGCATTATTGCAGAATATCAGTATGACACGAGTTTGATTCCAAAAAATACCTCATTGATAATATCAAGAGTACCAGTTGCTAACCAGTCGAAAAAGTCTTGGGAGTCTTCAACTAGGACTGTGCAAACCCGGATTCCATCAAAGTTAGATTCAGTAGACTTTGATTTATCAAAAATGGAAGGTAGTGAGGAGGATAAGATTCAGGCAATGATGATGCAAAGTACTGCAGAGTATGACCCAAAAAGGTAATGAAGTACATATGTATACTAAGTTTATAGTCACCATATAACAGGAAACGTGTACGTTTAATTGAATTGTTATGTTAATGTAGTTACCAGAAAATTAGAGGCTATACACAAACCGGCGAAGTCCCTGCTACGTATCGTTGCAACAAGTGTAAGAAAGGTGGGCACTGGATAAAAAACTGTCCTTACACTATAAGTAAGGAACATACCGTTGAAAAACGGACTACAGGGATTCCGAAATCATTTAGAGATAAGGATGATAGGTACTAATAAATACAAAATTTGTAGTAAAGAGTAAATAATACACGATTATACTAAACTAAAAATAGGGCAATGATGATTGAAAACCAAGAGGCAATTGTGGAAGAGGATAAGAAACAAGAAATCCCAGAAGATTTAGTATGCAGCATTTGTAATGATTTATTTGTGGATGCAGTTATGATTCCATGCTGTGGCAGCTCGTTTTGTGATGATTGTATGTTATTGAGAAATTAATTTTTTATGCTTTAATTTCAAAACGCATATATTTATAGGCGTGCGAAATGCGCTTCTTGATTCTGAAGATAATGAGTGTCCGGATTGTAAAGAAAAAGGAAGTTCACCGGGATCTCTTATACCAAATAGATTCTTAAGGAATTCTGTGAATGCCTTTAAAAATCGAACTGGTTATAAGGCATCCAGCCAGATCAAAAAGGGTAAATATTTTCTAATCGGCAACTGTGCCATTTGATATTTCTATTAATAAAATTGCAGAAACAAGTCAGAAATCAAATCCTAATGAAACAATTGAAGTCAAAAGTAAAGACAATATAAACGAGAAGGAGGAGGAATTAGACATTTCAAAAGAAAAGGACAAAGATACAGTTGTGGTCGAAGAGAGGAATAAAACACAAAAAACGCAACCAAGTGTGGAGGAGTCTGATATAAAAAAAACATTCGATACTACGACAGTTGGGGAAACATCTGATGATGTTAAAAATGGCAACGACGACACAAAGCATAAATCAGCGAATGTGCCTATTAGTCCAAATCATGAGGACTCGGATTATGAAGATAATATAGTTGTTACTGTTCCATCAGCATCTGATACTCGCACAGAAAAATTTTTAAACCGTCATCAAAATTCACATCCAAAACCGCCTGGCATTGAACAAAGTTCTCCAAAAAGTAAAAATCAGGTAATAAATTTAATTGGACATATTATTATTATTAAAATTTATATCTACATATTTTATGGAAAATTATTTTACAAATAATTAATTGCTTCTTAAATTAAATGATTCTTAAAAAAAAATAAAACAATTTTTTCTAAGTTCATTTTTGTTATTTTTATTAGATATATTTTTATTATTCGAATAGAAGTATTTATAATACTTAAAATTAAACTAATCATAAATTAAACTTCTTCATACATTCTACTAAATTATGTTACAACTATTATTTATATTTACCAATTACACAATGTGTCGTTTAAAAACATTAATATTTTGCCATTTAGTCCCTAAAAATACTGACCTTTGCTTTGTTGTTGTTATCACCCTTTGTATTCTAAATTATTCCATATTTCTTAGATTATAAGGTCCCACGTAATTTAATTAGTCGCTTAAATAGTTTGCAGCATTCTGTTGTATATTGGGCTATTCCAGTCAATCAAGTTTTATTTCATGCGTAGTTTTAATTTTAAATCTTTATTTTTTAACTTTCCCAATTGTCCCATTATTTATTTTCAAAGTTATGTCACTGATCATGTTTATTTCCATTATTTTATTCTAACTGTTATTTAATTTTAATTTGTTTATTTTCAACCACTAGTTTGCGTTGTTAATATCAAACAAAAGGACGTAACAATAAAAAAAAATTAAATCGATTTTTTGATTGATTATGACTTAACTACTAGACTAAAATAAAACGATCCTATAATATATATAATATTTTGAACTTATACGTCAAGAAATTAGAATTTTATGAACGGAATTCAAAAGACCTTTAAATCTAGAAAAAATCCATCCATTGGACAGTCAAATGAAAGATACGGTTTTAGTACTTGGAGACGGAGCATCAACTGCACGAGATTGGAACAAACTTGCGGGCAAGTTCTTAACAAAAATGTCCCGATAGAAAGCAAATGTGTTTCATACTTCATTTTAAAATATCCAATATTAGAATCGTTTCCTTTTATCCTCTATAACATGAATATTCCCTACTACCAACCCTTCCCACGTTTGCCTGTAGCTCGAGTGTTATTAGGCGAAAACTCAGTATCCGCAAGCAAGTGTACAACTTACCATCTGATACATTGTTGGTTAAATTTACTCTCTTCAGTGAACAGTATCTATAAAATAACATAGTTAACAAGTTGCAGAATACTGAAAAAAAGTGTTTACAAAATAAACATTTTGCAATAGGCAGTACTGCTTACAAAATTTCACACGTGTAACTTTATTTTTTGACAGATTTTTTACAGATTCCTTTAAACCAATGGACGGGCATCAACTAACAATTTCACCGGTTTGACTCTCCATATAACCCCATAATTACATGCCACGTTCCCAATACACTGTTAACACTATACTTGTATACTGATACATCACTTCTATTAGAATAAACATGAGCTCACTCAGCAGAAAAAATAACGAGCCAAAGAACTATTTTACAACAATAACCCGTTATCTACATTACATGTCCAATTATGCCTTTGAAATGAAATTAGATGGGATTTTTCCTCTTTTAATTTAAAGAATTGTTTTCAATAAAACATGCTAAATAATATAAATTCATGAAAGTATATGTTTTTAATGATTTTAAACTTTTCTTATTAGGTTTCACCTTACCATCAAGATGGTAGTTCTCATAGAGCGAATGAGCAAAGTAATTTGGGCAAAGAATGGGATCACACTCCTATTGAGAAACTGCGTGATCATCACGAAAACGCTAATAGTAATGAGCAATACAAGTATGAAAAGGGTAGAACTATACCATCTACAAAACCAGTAGACAGTGTGCAACCACCTGGGGCTAATGCAGTTGCAATTCCCTTGTATCCCACTCATCAATCGTATGATATGCAACAACAACGACCTATAAGACCTATTAGTATGCATCCAGGATTCCATAATCATATGCATCGACCGCCATTGTATCCTCATCCGAATATGCCTCCACACCATCCTACGCATCAAATGCGTTTACCTATGCCGACTATAAATTCATATGATCCATCTTATAATACTATTGGCAACGTTGCACCAGGGTAAGTGAGCTTCTTTGTAGAACAGATTGATTTTCTTTAAAATTTTTCCGAGCAATGGAAACAACAATCACTTATTTTCAATAACGAAGGCGATATGTACATTCTTATAGTAAACGAATTATATGCGAATGTATGTAACAAAAAAAAAATGGATTGTGTGCAATGACTGAAAATAATTTCAGTCTCTGCAACAATATGTAAAACTTAATGTGCTTGTTTAAAGATAATGTAAAATGTATGTAAACAAACCTACAATTTTCTATTGAAAATTCATTTTTAAAACTCTATTGCTTATTATTAGTAAAGAAGATATAATAAATATCTGTATGGAATTAAAAAATGTGTTCTTTACGCATAGAACCAATATACTGCTTCTATCAGTTTCTTATAAGTAGTTTTATAGTATACATACATACATAGATATCCTACTTAAAATTTGTTCGTTAATGTAAAATTATAAACATTTAACTAAAATTATTAAAACAACGGAATCGTAACTCTTCTCGAAAAAAAAAAAGTTTAAATACCTTAAATTAATTTTTTCACACGTATAATAAGCATTACTAAATTGATAACAAAATTGTCTTTCTAATTTTTACTAGGAAACTTGATTCTTAATATAAATTATTTACTTAGAGTTTTCACTAGAATAGTTTTTGTTTATAAAACAATTATTCTGTTAAATGTTTTGTTTTGTTATCAATTCCAGTAATAATATATTAATTAAAAAAGTATACATATATCTACATATTTAAATATGTATAGTCAAGCATAAACCAAAAATGAATATAAATACATATATGTATAAATACAAAACAATAAGAGTTATTTAAGTTTTGCTAATAGATTATCAAATTATTTGTCATTTTCACTATATAAGATAATGCAAAGAGAAAAAATGTAATAATAAAAATTTTGAATAAATTTCAATTATTTCTTATTGATCACAAAAATATAATTATAAGCCATAGATATAGACGCAATATTATTGTAATTCAACTGCATAGTTAGTATTATAACTTTATGTGGCAAAAAATGAGCAACAATATGGATTCCACTTAAGTTATATTGCTTTCAATTTATTGGATTTTCCCGGTAAGTCTTTTATTGCGGATTCTTTTATGACTGTATGCGGAATGATCTAAAAGGTTACCTTTGGCTATCAACTATTAAAACAGCGCAATGGATAATATTCATTAGTTTTACTTATATATTTTACTACTATACATGCATGTCTCTTTTTCTCTTCTCCACAGATACCAACGATTTCCAACAAATATACCGAATCGTTTTAGCTATCCGATTAGAGAGGCCGAAAACCAAAATCAAATGCGTCCATTTAATAATATAGCATCCGTTTATGAAGAAGTTGCAGCAAAAGTTGGTGTCGGGTAAGATTTCTTTTATAATAAAAAAAATGCTGTTAAACGAAAATATGCATTTTTCAATAATTTTTAGGATAATCGATGATCCCTTAGAGGCATTCAATCGTATAATGAAAGAAAAAGAGAAGAAGAAAGACGAAAGACGTTCGCCAGATCGCCGTCGAAGATCGAAAGACCGTCATACAAGAGGTAATTTTCGTCCATCACCTTATAATAATCGTGTAAAAGATCATGGGTATCATGAGAAAAGGGGCCGCTCGCGGGACCGGGACAATGATCGCAGGTGGTCCCGATATGGCAAAATCAATGACAAAGAAAGAGATCGAGAAAGAGACAGAGATAGAGAGCGCGAAAGAGATCATGATCGCGAAAAAAATTCTGGATATAGATCGAGACGTTCAAAATCAATAGATAGAAGTTCTAGGTTAGGATTAAAATAAATGATAAATATATCTATTATTTTCTCATTGTTGAATTTTATATGTTATAGATCCAGAACTCATTCTCCTCCCAGCAAAAGATACAGATCACCTCCAAGCACTAAAGCACACAGTAGTCACGAAAAGTACTGATTATTATTTTAAATTATTTATTTATCTATTAAATTATTTACTAAATTTCTATAATTTTAGACATCCGCATTATTATCATCAAAAACTGAAGTTAAACGAACCTGATGACAGTTTTGACAGGTAGATCATATAAAATGTTGTAGTGCCTACTCTAATATTTTATTATTTAAAAATTACAATTGTAGATTAAAAAGAGACTCAGGACGTTCATTGGGAATGGGAAGCTCATTAAAATCTTTGGATTCTAAAATTGGAAGCAGGCAGCACGTCAATAGTGAAGAAAATAATTCGGATGTGAGGTATTTTTAGATGAATAAAATATTGTATCAATATTAATATCTACTTTATTATTGGAGAAGAAAACCGTATAACACAAACGATGAAAATTCCGAACCACCACCGCCGGGTTTTGAAATGCATACATCTCGCAATCCATTCCACACTAATAACGTTACAACTTCACCACCATCTGCTAGGGATAGGGATCGTCTGCCACGAAATAACACACCTGATCTCTACGAGAAGTGCGTTTCACAAGATATGGAAGAAAATAAATTTTATAACATTGGAAATAAATCGGATCCGAAATTTGGAAGCAGATCTCAAACTCGTTCGAGGTCCCGTTCACGTTCGAGTCTCAGAATTAGTGATAAACGTAGAAAAATTCATAGAAGTACTACACCGAAAGGAAACCCTTGTGAAAATAACTCTAAACGTGAAAAAGAGAACACTTTGAATAGTAGAAGCCATACGTACGGTAAGCGCAGAAGCGAAGAGCGAAATACTAAAAAAGATATAGAGTCTAACGAACATGAATTAAAGCGACCTAGTATGACACCACCTAGACAAAAAGATGTGACAAATGACCAACATCAAACGTCTTCTGAAACTGATCAAAAAGAAAAATCTGAAAGTAAAAAAGCTGAAAAGAAACTGAAAGATAGAAAGAAAAAACGCAGAGAAAAGAGTGAACGTAAAAAGGTTAAAAAGGAAAAAAAATCTAAAAAGGAACGGCATAGGTTTAAATCAGAAGACAAAGATAATGTAATAAGTAAAGATTGTGAGAATGATGAACTCAATATAAACGTCAGCAATAACAGTGAAAACGAAAGTAAATCAGAAAAAGATTTTAAGAAGAATGAAGACGTTGAAGAAGGTGAATGTGCCACTGGTGAGAAAATATTATGTTCAAATTCCACACCGAAAATTGAACGAACGGATTCTACATCGGTACAAACTATAAATACATCTAAAGAACAACAACAAACACAACAAGTAATCAATGAATACGTTGAAAAAACTCCAACTTCTTCAGATATTAAGTCTTTCGATGCAGTTTTGGATATTCATGAGTATGAAACCGACTTCGATGATAACAGTTTTAAGCAACAGGAGAGCACTAATAAGTTTGTACCTAAAGCGTCCAAATGGGAACTGGAAGACCAAATCAATACGTTGACTCAGTATAACGAGGACAATGCAAACGCATGTCAGGCGCAAGATGTCTTAGATAACAAAGTAACAAACGATGTTATTGTTCGAGCTGAAAAGGCAATTTTCGCTAGAGCAATTAATGCTATTCGTCCGTTAGAAGTTGGAAGAAAATCTACATCTAAAGAAAAATCCTCGAAATGTTATACCAGCGATCATGAAAACATTCGAAATATACAAATTACCTTGCCTGTAAATATTAGCAAAGAACGATCAATTGAAGTTAAAAATGAAAATAATGAAAAAAAGAAATCCATTAAAGATCGGCTGGGTAGCAAGATTAATCAACCACTTTATTCACAAGTTGGAGAAGCACGTAGAGAACCGGAACATTCTTTCAAATCTACCTATGCTACAACCGACCGGGAGACAACTATTGAACGAGATAGGCGTACTAAGAATAGTTTAGATAATAAGGTTAGCAATAGCAAAAAAAATGACACAGAAAGAAATCATCGTTCAGAAAAAGATACAGGCAGAAGCCATGATAGGGGCAGGACAAGAGAAAAGGATAGGGAGCGTGTCAGAGAAAAAGAAAGAGTTCGACATCGAGAGAAACTCAATATGGAGATTGACAAAGAAAGGGAAAGAGACAGAGACAAAGACAAAAGTCGGGAAAGGACGCGAGATCGTCACGGTCGCGATATTGATATTGACGAACGGAAAAGACTTCAAAGTAAAAGCAAAGATAATAAAATATCAAAGGTAGAAAAATTGCGTCATAGCTCTGATCGTGAACGTCATGAACGTGATGCCATTTATCGTAAAAGACTCCATTCAAATTCTTCACCAATTTCTCAAAGGAAACGCAGTCTTTCATCCTCAAACTCAGACTCAGATAATGAGGAAAGCAGACGAAAACATTCAAAGAGTGATAAAAAATCGAGAAAACGGTCTGATTCACCAGAAAGTGATAGCGGCAAAAAATCTTACAAAAAGAAGAACAAAGCTGATAAAAAGAAAAAAAAGAAAAGCAAAAAATAAGTTCATGAAATACACGTTAAAAACATATACTTACGTTAAATGCTCATATTTAGCATTTATATATGAATTACAATTAAAAAAAGCAAATGAAATTTATAAAGGGTATATATATGTATATATATATGTATATGTATATATTATGTATATACCTTATATATATATACATATATATTAAACGATTTATTTATATTAATGTTAAGGAAATTTAATTTTCTTTTTAATAAAATCTAAATATAGAAAATTTCTGGAAAATATATATGATTTTTTGTAGTCCTTTAGCATATTTCATTAAATAAGAATTAGTTTGTGTAAACCATTCAGAAATGTTATACATAAGTATGAAGCACATTATCGTCTAGGTCCTTTAAAGGTATGGAGGATATAGGTTTCTGAAATTAAAATATTTAAGCGAATAAAATTTGATTTAGCAAAGATAAACATAGAATTTAACTAACAATTTTTTCTGTTTGTATTATTTTATCCGACATTACGTCCCCTTTGCTTGTAAAACAATCTTCTAAGAAAAACAAGATTGCTACTATAAATGAAAGACTTCCCAGTACCAGCGCATTGATTCGAATATCTTCTGGCACGTACTCAACAGCATAAAACACAACAATGCCTAAGAAAAATTATACATTTAAGTGTAATTACAGTTATATAAAAAAAAACTCACCTTGTACAATAAATATAATGACTCCGAAACGTAAGAATAATGTATTTGTTGTGGTCGAATGTCGTCTAGAATGAATAAGTCTTGAAATTTGTATTGATTATATAGACATGAAGGTCATAAGTATTAACGTAGAACAAACCTGTCTAAGAGACATACAATAATTATGAAAGTAAACCCAGCATACGTAAATGTGCTGAAATCGTTTCCTTCTGGTGACCATGTCACATTTTGTGAAAGATTCCATTCGTTAGAAGTTTTCTGATTGATTTTAAGTATTATCTGGGCCTTATTATCGGTAATTTTTTTAAAAATTACTGTACCTAGAGTAGCAATCTGTCAAACGATTTTTAAAAGGTCAACAAATTTACAAATATATTTCTGTGTATGAGCATACCAGTTGCAAGATTTTGAAACTTATACTGCGGCCAAACTGACTCATTTCGACTTACAATAGAAACTAAATAACTTCTACTTACATATGTATTTATGTTAAAAGTTTTTAATAAAGTTCATTTTCTTATAATTTTTAAAACCTTTGCAAAGCTTTTCTCTTCATATAATGTAATGAGTGAATTTCCCACGTATATAAGTATAGTGTGATGAACTTCGTCAGATAATTACAGCTGCAACATATTTTGTGTATATAAAAAATAGTAGCGTACATATACATACATACCTGAATAAATATTTAATTAATTTATTATACTTTTCTTTTTAAGATGCATTTTCAATTTAATATGTTTCTATAAATTCTAAATCATTTACGAATATGTTTTTAAAGTAATAATAAAATGGACTGAAATAATTCATCAAACCAAAAATTTGTAGTTGCCAAAAAAAATTTAATAAATGAAAATTTTAATGTTTTTTTTTGTCGTTAGTTACCATCTGTAATACGCTTTTTGTCAGTTGGAAATGCAGCTGAAGATCAGTTGCAATCCATAATCAAGCCGTAAATCAACCAGCCTCAAACGTTCTATTCATTACTGTTTGTATATTTAGTGTGAAATTTGATTAAATGCACTCACAATGTTCCTTGTGATCTTTAGTGTATTTGGGGAAGTAGTTCTCATAACACCATTTACATCGAGTTTGTCTCTAATTTCATTATAATTATATTACTAATTTATTTTGATCTATTAGTTCAAAGTTTTTTTGCAAGAAAAATAGCGAATTTTCAATGTATTTAATATAATTTAGTCGTTCACACAAACTTATTTAGTAATCCTTTAATTAATAAACAGCGTTAAGTTAAAAGCAAAAATTAATTGCAATTTTTATTGAATATTTTTGAATAATAGTTACTTAGCCATATTTGGTTTATAAAAAATCTATTTGCATTTAAAGTAAAGCAACCCATAACAAAAAAAAGATATGCACTATTCTTTTTTTTATACTATAACTACGACGTTTTACTTTTTTTGGTTTCTTTTGTTGCGAACCATGATTTTGGATAAGCCTCTGTAAATATAATTGTGCCTGTAAATACTAAAATAGTACCGATCCAATGGTAAAGTGTAAACGAGTTTTTAAAGTAAACAATAGAAAACAACAGGGAAACAAATTTGCGTAAAGTTACAACCAAAGTAACTGTCAAGGAACTGCATTCGGCAGTTAATACATATACGGAACTAATACAAACATATTGAGTGATCATATTGCATATTAAATAAATAATTTGTTCTGGCAAAAAGGTATTGATTCCCGCAATGATAAGGTTTTCACTGGTAACAGATATCATAAAATGCTCCAAGATATTTTTGCCCAACAATAAGAATCCAGGCAACGGCAACAAATGCTACAAAATGACCAAACAAATTATAAATAAAAATATCACTCTAATATAATATACTTACTGTATAATATAAAGCTTCCCTCGATCTTTTGCCAAATTTTTTATATAACACTTCTTGATATATACCCATACATGCCGATATCAATAATGCCACAGTAAGAATGGCTATACCAACGCACCACCAAAATACCACAGAATAATCGTCATCATTGGCATTCTTTTTAAACTTTGGATTGCTGGTATCTTCCTATAATAAAAAATAGTATTTTCTTAAACCTAATATGTTAATTAGACAAATTGTTAATACTTACAACTTTTGTAGCTGAAACCAATGTGCAGGTTATAATACCAACTGTAATTAATACAACTGACAAGTATTTGGAAAATCCATAACGTTTTTTAAGTATTAAAATACCCATTACCATATTAGCCATTAGAGAGCCCTTTAAATTGGTATAAAACGAGAAATATATGTACATGAATGAAAATATGTAGTATTCTAATTTAATCAGTATTACCGCTCGGAATATCATATGCAAAGGCATCGGAATATTAAAATTAAAAGCATAATTATTGCAAACACTAGTAACAAAGAACATTAATACTAAAGTGGCGTAGTCCTTCAATCCAATTGCCGGCTTAATTGAACCAAATTTAGAGGTGAATATGTAGCCCTCAATGGCTATAAACAAAAACTGTGAAAAAGTAATTAGGTTTCCTGCACCAGCATCATGTCTGCAACAGATATTAGTTAAGTATCATAAATAATATGCGTTTAACATAAAAATTACTTTACTAGCATTTCTAAAAATATCACATTGCTGCAGCATCCAATAAACACACCTAGGACAGCAGACCAAGCCTTTAAATTCATAACTCAGCTCTAAAAACGTGAGAGAAAGAAAAAAGTATTTTTTTTTATAAAGAAAAACCAAGCTGATTTGAAAACACTTGTATAAAGAAATTAGTGTACGTGCTCTTAAATACTCGGTCAATAACGTTTCCAAAATATTTACGATTTCGCTCATCGTGATTCAGCAAATCATAGCTAAGTACTATAGGTATATGATAACGTTGCAAATCCTATCTGATCGTGAGTTAATGAATCTGTTTTTTACTTGGTTATCTAAACGAATTTCAAATTAAATTTTCCTCTTCTTATGTAACTTTTTGAATTATTTTAAATAAACTAGCATTCATTTCATTTATATGCATCTACCTACAATTTATTTGTTTTAATACTAAAAAATTTTAGTATGTATTTTATATAGTAAATAGTTATTGTAAAATTTTTTTGACGTAAACACATATATTTAAGTAAATAACGTAAAGTTCGAAAGATTATTTTTATACATATAGTAGTATATTGATAATTTGATTATCATTAACATTTTTATGATTTATAAAGTAATTAAATTCGCAATATCACCAAATTGTGTACTTTACTTCTCCAATTAAAAAAAAAAAAAAAACACAAACAACTTAGTGTTGGATAACACAATGTAACAATACCGATTATCGTGCTATTGATATGACGGTCGTCGGTCACAAATTTAATAACGAGATTAAAATGCATTTATTATTAGTTGGCATCGTTATAATACAAATGTTATCGAATTGGCAATGCGAAGAGTAGTTGTCAAAATTATAATAGTAAAATGTTGTTTTGTTTGGTTAAAAAGAAAAAGTGGCACGACAGACGAAGCAAACATTTTTGACAATATTCTATATTTTCGAATAAACTATGGCCAACATACTAAGTGACAATTTTAAGTTATTGAAACAATTATTTAACGACTGCTTAAATGCTAAAAACAATGTAGATGAGACGGTTCGTAAGCATTTTTTATTTTGAAAATTGATTGAAACTAAATGCATTGTTCAAATTTATTTTTTTATACTTATATTAATGTTAGAAGATTGATTTGGATGAGAAGCTTAAGATAGGCTCATTAGAATTTGTTCTCATAAAAAAAATTAACCGTTTGGTAAAATACAAGGTTCGTACCGGCCGTGAGGAACTACAGTCAAAGAAAACTTTGGTTGATTCCAATCGTTTACATTTACAAAATCTTTTATACGAAGTTAACTACTTGAGACGTGAAATAAAACACTGTTACAAGTTCAAGAGTCAAGATGAAGACATCGATATATATGAGCAGACAGAAGACACTATACCCGAGCATCTAATGACTCACAAAGACCGCATTGAACGCTTGGAGAGAGAACTAAGCCTGCGCAAAAAGTTGTCGGAAGATTGCTCGAAATTATTGAATGATAAAAATACGATTTTTAATCAAATATTAATTAAAATGGAAAATTTACATACATTTGCGCCATCGTTGCGAACACTGTTAAAAGCTACGAGACCTTTGCAGGAAGCACTGCAGATGCCTATAGAACAAAAATGGAAACTTGAACACAAGGTGCATATGCTGCCGCAATCCCTTTATATAGTCTACGTAAATATAAAAGCGATTGAACAACTCGAATCCGGATTTGATTTGGTAGTATTTGGCCAAGAGGAAGAATTAAAAGCGTACGATGTCAGAAGGAATCAATTAGATGTTCCACAAGAAAATAATTTTGTTCTACAACCTCACCCATTTTCACTTCAAATAAAGGTACAGAAGAATTATAGACGATTATGATATCTTTCCCAAATAAATCTAATTTTTATTTGATTTTAGTTTCATGATACAACTCATTCAAATGATTACGTTGTAGTAAATATATATTATATTCCTCTGCTAGACATTCTTACAGCACAATGCGAGATTCGTTTAGTAGAAAATCAAATAAATCAGTTGGATTGCAATGTTTTGGATGATTTTTTAAAATTTATAGGAGAGGATGACTTTGGTAATTCATTACCATTTTCTTCAGCAAGTTTAAATGTAAGTTAAATCTTAGTTATTTCGCCATTTAAATTTTTGCTCATATAATAAATTATATTTCAGCTTCAAAAGCATAACATAACCCTTGAGGAATTCCAAAATTTTTTAGAAAATCACAATTTAGGAAAACCTTATAAATGGCTCCAACATATAAGTGGCAGCTCTTCATTTAATGACATTAAAAACAATCATAATAAAATAATTAAAATAAAAGACTTTACCACAGATTGCGTTCGAAAGATTAAGGGTTACTGGTATTCCCGTATAAATTTAATAACACAAATTCGCGCATTTGTGAATAAAAACCTTGAAGGATATATTGATAAGAGTGTAGACAACACAAAACCAAATTGCGCATTAGTGCAATGGTCGGCAATTTCATGGGACGAATATGAGGCGTCAAACACAACAATACAATTGAATAATCAGCAATTAGTGGACGAAACTGGTAGTTTTTTTCGAGCTGTTATCGTTTTAGGTTCTGCTAAAATGGAATGTTTAATTAGTATTTCTAATAAATATCCATTAAATACACCATTATGGACAGTCACTGTATATTGGAACGGACATCACAATGCGCTAAATAACGCTTCAATCAAGGTGAGTTTAATAAAAAAAAAACAACACATTTTTTAAAGCAAACAATGACTTTTCGATTGTAGGCCATGGAATTGTATACAAATTCTTTAAAGGATATAAAGTCATCAACAAACCTTTTGAGCACTCAATTATTGCGTACTATGTATAGTTTTGATATATTTCTTGAAACGGAAGGCCCACTCTATCACCCTCTAGAGTATAGTAAAGAAAAGAGTTTCATAAAATCTTACTCTAAACGCATGCGGATTCGCCCTTATAAAAAAATTACTAAAGGTTCTATAAATTATTTTAAACAATAACTCATAAAGAAAGTACTTAAAATGGTCATAATTTAAACTTTACATATGAAAAATAAATGAAAAAGCACAATGCAAACGTTTATTTTCTACGTTCTATAAATCGAAGTCAAATAAAATCTTTCACATTTTTTAACTTGTATTGTATTGATAATATTTTTAACCTCTATTTCGACTTACCGAACATGGAGGTATGTGTCACATAATTTTCAATTACTCTTTTTATCTATTAGGGATTGAAAAAAAAATGAAATTTTGTGCCCTGCTCCAAGAAATATACCTTCGAGACCTCTTTAAATGGAGACGATCTTTATCCAACAGAGTAAATATTAAAAAAAAATCATATTTTAGAATAAAAAAATTATTTAATCGGAATAATTTTTAGACGTCTTTACCTCCAAGCGAAAAGAAATTAATCACTTTTCAAGAATTTTACAAAAAAGAGGAAACCAATCAGAATGTAATGCCAATATTTAAAAAGTCTTTATTGAACGGTAACAACAAGTCCATTAAAGATTTTTTCAATCAATATACCTATATTCAACTATTTGAAAATTCAAAACGACTATCACGACAGATTTCGAATATTTGTGATGGTAAGTGATGTGTGTAGTTTTTCATATTAAAGCAGATTGTATTGCATAATTTTGAAATTTAGGTAGTGGTTCTAGTTCTACCGTGGCAATTTTTAGTGACAATAATGTATTAACAGTCTTAATGCTGTGGGCCAGCTGGATGTCAGGCCAGGTCGTTATTCCACTAGCGGGGAATAAGAGTTTCGATTTGAATTCTATTTTTATTAAGGAGAACAATGTGAAACTATTATTATCTACAAACAAATTTCAAGATTTCGGAAGAAAACTCTCTTTTGCTAATAATATCCCATTGTTAATAATAGAACATGCGTTTCTAAAATCATGTCAGCTAAATGAGTTTGATATGGGTGTTCAGAACAAAATATTTGATGGCATACTTTTGAATTCATTTTATAGTAATTCCGGAGCTTTTATTTTTAACGAAGTCAATCAAGATGAAGTGGGAAAGTTAAAGTCTAATACCATTTTAAGAACTCATAAAGATCTAAATAAACTTATAAATATGGCTGTTCAAACCTGGCATCTGTCTGGAGACGATAGAATCCTTAATATTACTCCATACAATTTTTATAATAACGAATTCATTTATAGTATACTCTTTCCACTAAGTGTGGGAAGTCGTATATATATTTTAGATCCTTTTGACGGAAAGTCTGCTTGGAGCTTGATATTAGGCATAAATATGTCTATCAAAGAACGGTACAATGTTCTAATGGCTGAACCAAAAGTATATGAGGAATTACTACAAGAGTATGACAATATTTTTGCAAAGGATCCAAAAATGGTTGAATATATAAAAGATTATTGCTTGAACAATTTTCGATTAATGATGACATCTTTAAGTCGATTGGATCCATCAGTTTTTTCGGCCTGGATGAATATTACTGGTCATACCCTGCTAGAAAACAACTTTATAGATGCCCAACAAATGATTAAAAATCTAAATGAAAATGCACATGAATTATCACATGACAATTCTACAAGAATTCGTATTGTTGATGCAAATCGAAAAATTTTATTCCAGTCTAACGAAAATGGTATAAACACATATCATACTTTAGATCCTTCGGTGGTAGTAGGGCGTCTAATGATTTCAAGAGATGAGTCTGAAAATTTCCAATACACTGGAGAAATAGTATCCTGCTGCAGAGGCATTTTAAAAATTATAGGCCGGCACTATTGCAATACACAATAAATTGCTATCACTGTTTTTGCTTATACATAAATGAATACCGTTCGTTCTTTTTTAATTATAAATATGACTAAGTATCTGATAACATAAAAAAAAAAAAAGTGACTCACTATACATCAGTGAGTCATTCTATCTTGTTCATTCATACTTCTTATATTTTTCTCCGAACAGCCAATAAAACAAAACCGTATGGTTTTTTTATTCTTTTTTTTTTATTATAAAAAGCTGAAATTCAAATGTTCCATTATTTCTGCTTCAAAATACAAATATTGTGTTATGGTTTTGATGTTATTCTTATTGGATTGGGTGGTAGTTTTACAAAAAAAAGCATTACTTTTACTGGCGGTCTGTAGCGCGCAATTTTTCCTCGACAGCTTCGCGGGAAGCTTCAGATAGATCAGTAGCTTGTATGTATTTTTGGACACCGACAAGAGATTTTTTTAATGCATCGAATGAGCTAGAGTACAACATCTTCTTCTTGACCTAAAATTTAAATTGGAAGAATTATAACCTTGTGAAGTTACTTTTTCATTGTTTTCAGTCTTACTTTGGCAGTATCTGGGCACCAAGACATAAGGAATAACTTTTGTTTTTTGGAACTTTCTGAGGTACCTTGGCATTGATGCATGTATTCAAAATCAAAGAGTCCATAGCTATAAAGTGAATAAAGTCAATTAAATCTTAAATTGCATCGAAAACAATCATCTTACCGGCACTCTCCGGGTCCGCACTTTTGAATATCTTCCAAAAATTGATCGTATTCAGCATTACGCTCACCAACAGTCTCTACATCAATTTGCTTTTCATCACGAATGTAAAAGATAACATATCTATGTTTTTTGTCCTTCTTGATTTCCTCGTATGTAGTTTTACACACGTCCGACACAGTGACTCCTGAAGCCTAGGGGGTAAATAAATGAGGAAACTTAAACCACGCCCATGCTTAATAAATTCTCATATATACACTTGCGAAGCATTTAAGTATTACAACTCAACATAAAAAATACCGGTTACATTACGAGATCACGATTTCCATTCTTCTGTATGAAGGGATATACATCAATCATTGCAGTTGAATGATATATGCATAACTACCTTAAATTGGGTGGTTATTAATATTTTTCACGTTAACACACATGCATATATGTGCACATATGTATATATACTTTATATCAAATAAAGAATTTTCCAATAAACTTTCTTTTAATATACGAAGAATTTTACTCTTCTCTTAACATTTTTCTGCAAAAGCCGTGAATGACGATAAGTTCGCCATTTTTATTCGTGCAAAATGGTGAGACGCCTCTCACCATTCTCTCTCTTTCTCTCATCCTCTTTATTTAGTACGATATATTTGTGACCTTATAAGGCTATTTTTAATCGGCGTGTAGTCGTCTGTCGCCTAATTTATGAAATTTCATATATAAAAATATCTCTATGGATATAGAATATACTATATATAGTTTTAGATGGTTTATAACCTCCAAAAAAGAAAATAAATTTAAAAACCTTTGATCGAATTTTGGTGGGGGATGCCTATCGTTTGGTAAAAAAAGCACTGCTTCTCTTTTTTTATTTGTCGGCTGTATGTATAACAAATATTGTTTGTATGATATACATATGTATGCGTGCGTGTACGCGTTTGCCGTTTATGTATTTTGCCATTTTAGCAATTTCTTTTTTAAGCCTGTAATTCATTATTGATGCCAATATTATATTCTGGCAATTTTTTGATTGCAATAAAATTTGTTCTTTCGGCAATTACACTTTTCCTTACCATTTTTTACAAAATTTGGGTGTAGGCGACGTGAATTTAAAAAAATGCGACGAACTTGCAGCGTGTATACGCTAAAAAAATTTCTGCCAGACTGACGCACGGCACACAGAGAGTTGACAGAGATGAAACTGAACCCCGCAAAGAAAACGAGAAGGATGGTAGACAGTGAATGCAAAGTGCTGACATGAAAACAATATACTTGGCAGCACATTTACAATAATAAGCTATATATACAACACTGTGAAGGGGATTGTCGCTCTTTTGTAACTTACACTGAAAAATGTACACGATTTATTTTTTGAAATGGGGATAAAAAATTATTGCTAGGAATGAGGCTCTTTTGGTATACTTGTGATATTTTTGGGAATTTCTCAATTTGTTACTTTTTTTAAATTTATAATCTTTTCTAAATTGTTTAATATATTATTGTCCGTAGTGGTGAATAAAATTAGAATTCAACACAAGAACCATTATTGAAATAATATGTCAATATTACCATAGTTGTACCAAGTTATCAATGATAAACTATATGATTTATGACGAGAATAAGTAAATTTTACTCCGATTGGCGTAACCATTTTATTAAAAATCCACCACAAAATGGAATATAAATTATAGACGGTGAGATTATTTATCATAAACATAATTTTGTGTTTGAAAATTTCTAAATCGGAGAAAACCGACTTTTAGTAACAGCTAGCAACAGCATCAGTGTTAATAGAAAAATCAAAAAAGTTTCGTATAATTTGCAGTTTATGTCATACAGACAGACAGACAGACATAAAAAATTAAAATACAAAATGCTTAAAGTATACTTATAAACCTTTACCTTTATGACTTGTTAATGTTCATGCAAAGTGAAATTTGATTACTACAGACACATACCAGAATATATTTAAAAAGTTTTAAGTTTTAAGCGATTTTCTTATTTAAGAGTTAACAACTCTGAGTTTTTTGGAGCTGACAAGGTTTAGCAACATCGTACTCATTTGGTAACGCAGGCATGAATAAATTACGGCGATGTTTGTTTTATAAGTCTTTGTAGTTTTCTGCTAAAAATCTGGACAAAAAGGAAAAATTTTGACAAATGTGAAATAAGGAAAAAATGTCTGAAGTTTGTGGTAAATATTATTAAAGTTATTTATTGTATATTATATCTTACTTTTGATGCAGCAATACTCTACTTAAGTCCGCTACAGTTCTACATACGCCTACATCTTATGTTTCTATATTATTGGTAAGAAGTTTTATTACCCCCCGTAACCCCTTATTCGTATATACAAAAAGAAAGAAGTGATTTTTCCATTTGGGAACTGTAATTGAGGTCACCATCGCTTTGGCCTTTCGAATGAAAAGTGAATTCGATATAATTTTTGGGATATATCAAGTAATGAATAGATAAATATTTGGAACTTAATGATTTTATTAGTTATTTTACTTAACCAAGGCGTGTCTTCGCCGCACCTTCTAAACTGGTGTCCGAAGATGAAGAGTGATGTATTGTTGTTTAGTTGTTAACATTTTTGGAATAATTTTAAATTTTATTAATATACATAAATTTATACTGGATTAATCTATTTCAATTGATTCACTTTCTCTAGAATCTCTTGACGAATCTTGTACCAGGCGCTTAAAAATACTCGAATCTATTATATTGGAACATGGCATGTCGCAAGGTATGCACTTGGTGGTTGACAACAAGGATAGCGAAGATGATACTCTACCGCCTCATGGTAAGGCAATTTCAGTGGAAACTTTATTAGATGCGCTACTTCTACTCTATGACGAGTGCTCAAATTCTTCGCTAAGAAGAGAAAAGACTGTTTCGGATTTTATTAAAATAGGTGCGCGTGAGATTTCAAATGGGTGAAAGAATACGATTAATTTCTAATTTTTTTCTAGCGAAACCTGTAGTTTCTTTAGTCAAAAAGTTGAGATTGTCCCGGGATGATTTCGAAATAATCAAGATTATTGGCCGTGGAGCCTTTGGAGAGGTGTGTGTGGTACGAATGATCAGTACACAAAAAATATATGCAATGAAAATCCTTAATAAATGGGAAATGTTAAAAAGAGCCGAAACAGCTTGTTTCCGAGAAGAACGTGATGTTTTGGTATACGGTGATAGACAGTGGATAACGAATTTACATTACGCGTTCCAGGATGAAACAAATTTGGTACTATATTAATGGATAATATAAAAAACTGAATTTTGAAAGGGACAGCTTTTCAATAATAATTGACCAAAAAAATTAAAAATTTAAAAAATGTTTCTAATGTGAGTTTGCTGGAAAAGTCGGCTAAACAGTACATACTCATTAAAAATTTATTGTTGAGCTGAGTGTAGAAAAATGGAGAAATTTTTTAGAGCAAATATTTGTAACTAGTTTTTAATGCTATATTTCTACCGGTTAACTTAACTCACAATCCTTGACTAAGACTTGAAATCAAAATTCGGTTTTTTATATAGAATTTAAACAGTTTTCAGCATCGGTTTTTGAATAATGTGAGTATTTGTATTTTTGTGTTTAAATTTTTCAGTATTTAGTCATGGACTATTATTGTGGAGGCGATCTTTTGACACTGCTTAGCAAATTTGAAGATCGTTTGCCTGAAGACATGGCAAAATTTTATATAGCGGAGATAATATTAGCTATTCATAGTATACACCTATTGCGATATGTTCATCGTGATATTAAGCCAGATAACCTCGTTATCGACGTTAATGGTCATATACGATTAGCTGATTTTGGCTCTTGTTTACGTTTGGGAAGTGATGGTAAAGTTCAGTCAAATGTAGCAGTCGGCACGCCTGACTATATATCACCCGAAATTCTCCGAGCCATGGAGGATGGCCAAGGCAGATATGGCGCGGAATGTGATTGGTGGTCTCTAGGTGTTTGTATGTATGAAATGCTTTATGGTGAGACACCATTTTATGCGGAAAGTCTTGTTGAGACTTATGGAAAGATAATGAACCATCAGAATTGTTTTGACTTTCCACCAGAAGAAAGTATACATAAAGTATCAGATTCTGCAAAAGACCTGATAAAACGACTAATATGTGCTCCAGAGTTTCGTTTAGGACGAAATGGACTTGAAGATTTTAAAGCACATCAATGGTTTGACGGTGTTGATTGGGATAATTTACGATTAGGGCCAGCGCCATATGTTCCCGATGTTTCTAGCCCTACCGACACATCAAATTTTGATGTAGACGATAATACGATAAGGCATTCCGAAAGCGTGCCACCAATGTCTAATCCTGCTTTTTCAGGATTTCATTTACCATTTGTAGGATTTACTTTCACACAGAATAGTTGTCTGTCCGATCTAGGAAAACTAGATTTAAATTTACTAACTACACGTAAAGACAGTGTCGGTGAAAGTTTAAATGTAACATTTCTAAATACCCTGAAGCAGGAGTTAATCAACGAAAAAAATTTATCTCCGGAAAGTGCACAAAAAATTTTAAACGAAATAAAAGCTTTTAGTAAAAATAAACAAGAAATTAGGAGTGATGAGAATTCACGGGGTGATAAAGATCCACAATTATTGATTTCAGAAAGTCAGAATATTGAGGGATTGTCTAAATCTAAGATTCAAGAATTGGATAAGGAACTAATGGAACTTAAACGTGAGAAGTTAGAGTTAATAAAAGAGTACAACGATGCAATGGAACGAATTAAACAACAAGATTCAGAGCTGAAAGATGCAATAAGCCAAAGAAATCTAGCAATGATGGAATATTCAGAAGTAACAGACAAACTTTCTGAACTTAGAAGCCAAAAACAAAAATTATCTAGACAGGTAAGTAAGAATAATATTGCAAAATAAAAAAATTTGTATTGAAACACTGCAATTACAGGTACGTGATAAGGAAGAGGAATTAGAAACTGTAATGAAAAAAATAGACAGTTTACGACAGGATTTAAGAAAATCTGACAAGAGTCGTAGGGAGCTTGAAATGCGTATTGAAGATGCTTTAACCGACATAGCGACGGAAAAAAAGCAAAGAGAACGTACGGAAGAATTTTGCCGCCAACTGCAGGATGAGTTGAATAAGAAGAAGAATTCAGATGTATCATATACCGGGCAAAGCTTTAATTCCGAATCAACACGTTATGAAATCGAACGCATTGAAATACAATGTACGGAAAAGTTAAACCAACAACAAGCTAGATATAATTTGGAAATATCTGCGTTAAGAGAGCAATTAAAGGAATCAGAAAAATATCAGGAGACTTTACTTAATGAACTACAAAACAACAGAGAGAAATACGAATCTAGTAAACTAGATACTTTTAGTGACACAACAGATACAATATCCGAATTAAAGGAAGATTATGATAAAGAACGTAACATATGGCTGGAGGAAAAGCAAAGACTTTTAATGGAAGTTGAAATGCAAAATCAGAAAGCGCTTCAGATGCAAGTGAAACAAACCGAATTTGAAGATAATATTGAAGAACTAAAGTAAGCTTTCACTACAAATAGTTATTTTAAACTGGATATGAACACTTTTATTTGTAGATCTAAACGTCAAGCTATTAGCCAATGGGAAAAACAAATGTCTGAAATTATACAGTGGGTTTCTGATGAGAAAGACGCTAGAAGTTATTTACAAGCGTTGGCTACTAAAATGACTGAAGAATTAGAATATCTCAAGCATTCAGGTTAATTTTATATTCATTTTATATTGCACAGACACAAACACACATATTTATAAATTTTCTTCTTTAGGACCATTTTATAAAAAAAATAATGATAGTAACAAAAACTGGCGAAATAGGAGATCGCAGAAACTAGATAAAATGGAATTACTTAATTTGCAGTCCTCATTACAATCTGAAATTCAAGCTAAGGCAGCTATATCAGATGAATTAAGCAAAACCCGAGCCGAACTCATCGCTACACAAAAGTAAGTCTTAAATTTAGTAATACGTCTAAATTTTAAACGTTTTAACTTAGAATTAGAAAATGATAAAGTTCTTTTTTTAATTAAGCGCCTTTAATAATATTTTACCTATTCAGGGAAAAAATATAAGCATTTGTAAATTTTTGTTTTAAAAATTATTATTAAATTGCATTAAATTTCTATCATATACCATACATCTATATGGTTCCATCCGCTGTTGCTCATAACAATCGTAAACTAATAAAATCTAAACCATCCTCAACCCTTTTTTATTCATTGTACTATTGACAAACTTTTTCGGAATTAAAAAAAAAATTAGAATAAACAAAATTCAAAATTTCAAGCCTTTTTTAAAATTAACATCTTTCGAGTCGATTCTTTTTTTATTTGAAAAAAGTTTGGCTCAAAAAGCAAATTAAAGTATAATTTTTAGTTAAACATGACATATTCTTATTTTACACCAATTTATAAATTTTATGATTTTTTTTATAATAATAATACCTTATTGCCTGCTGTATCGCGTTTAAAATATATACAGTGGTGGCCACGAATTTAAGACACGACATATGACTGAGTTATTTGAGATAATTTTTACATTTTATCGAAAAAATTATGGGTCCATGATATTTTTTTAGGATTTTAGTAATGTTATGAAGAAAAATTAATAATATTTTCTTACCTATGTATATTCGGTTAAGAATTTTTATTTACATATTATATACATAAACACAAATTTTACCTGATCACGAATTTAAGACATAGGCACTATTCTCTAAATTAAGCTCAGCTTCATAAAAAACCTATTATTTAGTGGGAAATCCTTTATCCTTTCATCACAGCAGCACATCTCCCGGGTAAACTTTCGACTAATGCCACATAACGTTGCTTTGGAATTGCATACCAAACACTTTGGATTTCTTCCCACAAATCGCTTGAATTTTTTGGTTTAACTGTTCGTAAATATTCCTCAACATCATTCCACAAGTTCTCAATTGGATTGAGGTCCGGGGATTGAGCTGGCCACTTAAGAACAATGATATCGTTTTCTTCTAAGCAACTCTTCACTAGACGTGAAATGTGCTTAGGGTCATTATCATGCATAAATTTCTATATTGGAGGCATGTTGTCTTCAGCGAATGGCATCATTGTGTCTGTTATAATATTTTTGTAAACATGGTGGTCCATTTTAGAATTTATATTGTAAATGGGACCTACACCATGCCAGGAAATTGCTGCCCACACCGTCACATTTCCACCACCATGTTGTTTTTGGGGTGTACTTTGGATGATGCTCTAGGTTTGGAGGGCGCCAGACGTACTGCTTTCCATCAGAGCCGAAGCGGCAAAACTCCAAAGTATATTTTTCCAAAATATCAGGGGTTTCTTGAGTTTTCTCAATTATCACAAAATTATCACAAATAAGTCCATCATATGTCGTGTCTTAAATTCGTGGCCACCACTGTATATGGAATAAGAATCTATTTTTAAGTCAAAGTTATTAAAAAGTTAAAAGTCTCATAGTTACCTCTTTCAAGTAACTCACTGTATCTGTTGTTTGAACTATTTCACATGATGGAGCGGCACTTTCATTATTTTTTTTAATTTTTTCTAAAATTCCTTTTATATCTTTTAATGCATAACATACCTAATATTGTACGCTCAAACAATCCAGAGTCTAGATATTGTATTATTCTAAAAAACTTACATTTATTATTGTTTAATTATATAATTCTCCAAACCACTTAATAGCGGTCTTAAGTTTTTTGCATTTTCTCTAAAATGTAATAACCCACAGGCGAGTGATTCCTTTCGGAACTTTACATTCCACAGATGTGCATTATATTAATTTTTATTATCCATTTTGGTTTTATTCAACAACAATATTGAAACATATGAAATAACTGCTTATGCATTTGAAGGTTGAGAAATTGTAATTAAATTGATTGAACGTTCATATTGTATTGTACTGTTAATCTAAAATATAAATGTACGTGATAAAACTTGTTTCTTTAAAGGGACTTAAATGAATGTCGTAAGCGTTGCGAGTCGGCTATTTATGAATTGCACTATAAGGAAAATCAGTTACGAGATATTCAAAAAGGAATGGAATCATCAAAAGGCTGTAAGTCAAAAATTATATGTATAATAGTTTTATTGTAATTTTAACCCAATGAAGAAATTTTAATTGGCAATAGATTTGAAAAGCTTGCTTGGAATTATTAAAGCATCGTAGCCTAACCAGAAATCCTATAATTACAAGAGATTTTTTTCATTTTATTCAAATGCTGCATGAATTCACATTTCAATGAATTGGTTACATTCATTATTGGTTATACAAATTAAATAGTTTAAAATTATTATTATTTTTTTTTTTTTTTTTGACTTCAATTAAAGCTCTTATAGACGATAGTGTCGACGAACTTAAAGACGAATTTAAAGGTTTGGAATATTTTACCCAATGTGATAAAAAACAAACTCGTTCAAAATTTACAATGTGTGCTAAGTGTAATCAATATATGCGCACAAAATATGAGCCCGAAAATCAACATCAATTAATTATTCAAAATCTCAGCTCTAATACTACATCACACTTAAGTTCCAGCTGTAGTAAGAATGACGACGTAATGAGCGATCCTAACATATCAGCAACAATAACTACGAAAAGCTCATTAAAAGAAATAAGAGCTCAAAATAAAATTTATACTTGGGTCGGATTTACCTCATGTTTCCTTGGCATGTTGTATCTTTTCTTTCGCAATAACGCTATGCAATAAATAACCGGGAATAAATTAAGTACAACATCGAATGGAATACTAATTTAACTTTTTACTTTTGTCGTCAATTATTTAAGAATCGTTCAAATCGCTTCAAATTGTTTGGGGCTTAAAATAAACTTGTCTTAAATCAATGTTTCTTGCGTTAAGTGTGTACAAGTATCCCATAGTAATGGTAAAGTATTTGAAAAAGGGTTGAAATCGAACCGAACTCCTATTGATAAAGTATGATTATAATTTAAAAAAAAAATTTCCAAAAAAAAAAAAATTGGATTAATTGAAAGGCTTTCCAGAACTATCCTCTTAATAAATTATACGGCAGACATTTACTATTTTTCTGAAAAATATGCAAACATGGTATCGGTATATCTAGGTAAAAGCAAAACATGTACATTATAAAAGATCCATAGATGAATATTTATAACTTTTTATTCTAGTATCCTCTCTTTTCTAATTTTTTAAAGCGAAAGTTCTACGAAGAGTTCGATTTCGATTCTTAAAATTTGTTTTGACATTTTTACTGTTTCGCTTTCTTTTATTGGTTTGTGTTTTCGAATTCCATAGTCAATTTTATGTTTTATTTTTTTATAATCCGCGAATGGTAAATTTCTTGCCATTTGTCAGTTAAATTAATTAAAATTTATATTTTCAACTGACTGTTGCATGTTTGTGAATTATAACTATACGACAAATTAAACAAGCAAAAATGTATTTGCATTTTTAACATTTATATTTTACATATTTTGAGATTTAAAATCACTTCATTCTTCATTGGGATATGAGATTTAAAATTTTAAATTGTTCAATAATTAACGGCTTTTCGTTTGATTTGTTAAATATATTCCTATTTAAAACATTTTTTGTAACTAAGATTTTGTTCTTTTTATTATATATGTACGATATATGTATATGACGGTTACGCTTGCTTTTTCTGACTATGCAAACCATATTTTACATATTCGGTCAACAAACGTCCGTTGCAGTTTTGGAGAGATCAAATTCACAGGTATCCTATAATTACTTCAACAAAGAAGCAACGGCACTTTTTAAAGAATCAGATCCGAATATCTGCGGTATATCATTAGGTGATACTATGGTAAGTAACGATAATGGTACTTTCTTTTTATTTATTTTTCTTTAACACAACATTACTATTTTTGTTATTATTGAACAAAAATTAAAATTCAAAATATTCTCGTATATATTTTTTGTTGAATAAAAAAGAAACTTGAAGACAGTGTTCGACAAAAAAACTCTAAAGTACGCAACGTTTATATACTGTACTGAATGTCGTGGGTAAAAAACACAAACACATTCACTACAACGAGAGCAAAACTCTTCGTTTCTATTTTAATGTTTGTGTACATGTACGCAAACTCTAACATAACGTACTGAACATAGTTTACAAACACCATTTCTTAGTGTTTGTGTAATAAGTACGCTAAAAATATCAGTAGACAACGAAAATAATTGGGTTTTAGTGAACTTTTTTTGAGATCGCGTTGTGGGTTTGGATGCCATTTATTATACTTTAGGAATAATAGAAATATTTCGTTTAAGAATACAAATAAAAACTGGCCATTTCTCCCTCTCTCTCTCTTACTTAATGAGAACATTAATTCTCGAGTACACTAAAATTGTTAGTGTACTCAAAAAAGTTCACTAAAACACAATTTTTTTTATTGTGTACTGATCTTTTTAGCGTACTTTGTGCACAAACAGTAAAAAATAGTGCTTGTGAACTCTGTTCAGTACGTTATGTTAGAATTTGCGTTCATATGTTGTGTACATGTTGTGTACGTAATGCGTACTAGTTCACAAACACTTAAATAAGAGTTAAAAGTACTTTATCAGTTACGTACACAATGGTTAGTGTACAGTATTCTTTTGAACACTGCTTGAAGAATAGACACGGTTTATTTTACTTTTCTATTATTTATATCCATAGACCATTTTTAATTAAGAAAATAAATTTTTTTCATGGAATAGATGAATTCATCATCAAACATATTTTATTCGGATGATGAACCTCGGCAGCAACAATTGCAGCAAATGTCAACCATGTTTAGTGGTGGTAATAATTATTCAATGAGTTTGTCGCCTGACCATAATTTATCGTATGGGGATGAGGGTAAAACTCGTATTAGTAATTCAAGTTCAAAAAGTAATTTGAGTTGTAAATCAACAGAACTTCATCATCAACAGCAGCAACAAACACAACAGCAAGCTTCAGGTGTGCATAAACAAAAAATACATCAGTTTTTGGTACGAACGTTTAGCAGTCCCACTAAATGCAATCATTGTACTTCCTTAATGGTGGGTTTAACGAGACAAGGTGTTGTTTGCGAAATATGCGGTTTTGCCTGTCATACAAATTGCTGTCAAAAGGTTCCTACCGTATGTCCAGTACCAAACGATCAAACCAAACGGCCATTGGGAATTGATCCAACTAGAGGAATCGGAACCGCGTATGAGGGATATGTTAAAGTACCTAAACAGGGCGTTGTGAAGCGCGGTTGGGTGCGACAATTTGTGGTTGTTTGCGATTTTAAACTGTTTTTATACGATATTTCGGCTGATCGTAGTGCTCTACCCTGCGTAAATGTTTCGCAAGTTTTGGATATGAGAGATGCAGAGTTTGCAGTTACAAGTGTAAGAGAAAGTGACGTTATTCACGCAGCTAAAAAGGATGTGCCATGTATATTTAAGGTAAAATTATTCATATTATATATTTAGTTACATTCTAATCGATCATGTAAATGTAACGATCATTATAGATAAAAACATCTTTAATTGATGGTGGACCATGTCTAAATACATTAATGTTGGCAGATAATGAATCTGAGAAAACAAAATGGGTAGTCGCATTAAGTGAATTGCATCGAATTCTGAAACGTAATAATCTTCCAAATACAGCAATATACAAAGTCAATGAAATTCTCGACAGTTCATTGACTCTAATGCGCAATGCATTAAGTGCACTTATCGTGTATCCAGATCAATTGTTATTGGGTACTGACGAAGGTTTATATTGCATAAACTTTGAGCAGTATGAAATTGCACGCATTGGTGACAGCAAAAAAATTATTCAGATTTGGTATATTGAAGAGGAACATATCTTGGTATTGTTGTGTGGTAAGCAAAGACATATTCGGCTTTTGCCCATTCGTGCATTAGAATGCAGTGATGTCGAATGGATAAAGGTAGTAGATTCCAAAAATTGTGTGGCTGCCTGTACGGGAATTATTAAACGAATGCCGACATTGGTATACTGCTTTGTGGTTGCCTTGAAAAAACCGACAAATCAAACCCAAATAATTGTATATGAAATCAACCGAAATCGCTTGAGACACCAAAAAATGTGTGAATTTACTGTCGCCTATACAGTACAATGTGTTCAAATACTTTCTGACATGAGATTAGTTATTGGTCATCAAAGTGGTTTTACTGCATATTTACTGCAAGGAGAAGCGACGGCAATGTGTAAGGTTTTTCTTTAGTTTTTTTCTCTCAATGTTAATTTTATTTTAGTATAACTAACCTGTTTAAAATCCATTCGAATCAAATTTGTATGATTTTACTATATATTTTATAGCTTTAATTCATCCCGAAAATCAACTATGTGCCTTCCTCAATTATTCTGGAGTAGATGCTATTCGTGTTATAGAAATTCAGTGCGCTGGCGGTGGTTATGGAGAATATCTTTTAGTTTTCCAAACTCTTGCTATTTATGTGGATTTACAAGGCCGTAAGTCCCGTGATCGGGAGATTATGTATCCCGCCGTTCCTACTAGTATTAGTAAGTAATTTTAAGTAATAAAATTTAAGAATATGTTTACATGCCTATTTATCAATTTTAGCATATTCGGAAGGACATTTGCTTGTTTTCTCAGAAACCCATTTGGATATATTTAACACACAAACGGCTGACTGGGTTCAATCTATTGGCCTGAAACGTTCATCGCCCTTAAGTCAACAAGGAAACATAGTTCTAACACATATTAATGATACTCCAAATGTAGTTTATTTGGCTAATATTCATACAAGTATGATGTTTTTTAAATATTCTTAGTTTAGAATACAAATACATACAGTTATTTGTTAAAATTATAACATTAATTTCTAAATTTGTTGGCAACGTTAAATTTTAATTATTCTTTTTCTTTTCAGAGGGTTTGTTTCAGTCAAAGAATCTTAAACGAATTAGTGGTATCAATACAAAAAGGCGTTTTTCAATGAGAGAAATTAATAAAACAATTAAAAAGTAAATGTATTCATGTATATCTATAAATTATTAACTTTAAATTAAAATTTTATATCATCTATAGTACTGATCGAAGGTCGAAAATGATTTCGGCGCCCACAAATTTTAATCATATATCACATATGGGTCCTGGAGACGGAATTCAAAATCAACGTCTCTTGGACTTACCAACTTCTATTGAGAGTCCCAATGAATCTCGAAGTCAATTGTTAAGTATGATACAGCCAGATATGGTTTCATTAAAACAATTTAGGCAACTTAAAATAGGTCACAATAATGGTATAACCTTTAATAATGGTATAACCACCTACTTTAAAAAAATAACTATTATTATTATTTTAGGAATGATGCAAAAAAGCACAATGCATGATCAACAATCAGAGCATAATTACTCAGAATCTCGTTCACCCAGCCCTTTTGGAAATGAAACATCCTCATTTAAAGATATGTTTGAAGTAAACATTTATTAATACTTATAACTATGCTATCTAAGTTTCTATATAAATATATATATTCTTTTTTTTTTTTTGTCTAGGACGACTTATCTTTTAGTGCTCAACTTATGAATGATGGAAATCAACAGTGACACTCGTTGCGTTCAATACTTTCTATATTTTCCGAGCAGCATACCTAAATTTGTGCAATAAAAAAACATGAATTGTGAGTCTCTTCATAAAATAAATAGGAGGGAGTGATAAAGGGAAAGAGATTAATTTGGTGAAGTGATCTCATTTAAAATAAAACGATTAATTTGTTAAAAAGAGAAGAATCTGAATGTACTCTTATATATTCATAACAATTCTATATATATATACTAATCATATTTTATCTATACATGCAGTAAACATATATACCGGAGTAATATATTTAACTAATTTTTCACATATACTATCTAAAAAAAATTAATCCTATATAATATTGTATAATATTAAGTTTATTATATCTGCGTATTATTGAATACATTATATCTACATGCTAACATACTTACATTAAACATAATAGATTAAATTATTACTTGCAGGCATTTTAGAACTACTTCATATTTTATTATGTATGAATAAAGTTAGTTATTAAGGCTCCATAGGTCTGTGCGTTGAGAATAAAAATCATAATTATAATACTGTATACATAAACGGATTGAATACCAAAATTAAATTTATATGCTCACAGCATTGTAACGCCTTTATAATATACATTTATAAATAAAAAATAAAATTGATCTGCGTAATAAATTAGACATATAAATATATATAATCGATTTTTAATGTATAAATTTAATGGAACGTTTGGTATCTTGAATTAAGTCGGTGACCGATAATCCATTGATGATGTAGTCATACCGATTTTAGACTACTTTAATATAAATATATTTGTTACTATTACTGCGTAGATAATAGTATAATTACAATATATGGCTACAACTATACTGGGAGTAAATTATAAAAGAATACAATTTTATTTCTTTTTAATAGACATAATTGAAATTAGCTCATTTGCTATAGATGGCTACAATTTGGAATGAAATGAAAATAATATAAAAAAGTTCTGTAGTCTAAATATTCATCGGATATTTATTTATTCAATGGAACATGTACAAATAAATCTATTTGAAAATAGGATTTCCTATAAGGATAAAATGTTCACATAAATTGCAGGGATACTAAAAGTTTTTAAAATTTGATTATGATTCGAATTCTACGTACTCTAAATATTAAATATGTGATTCGGATCATAATTTTTCTGATACTCAATACTATTAAAATAATATTCATAAAATAAGCATTTAGGATATACATAAATACATTTGACGTACTAAGTACTGCGCAGCAAATTTGTAATCATAATTTGAATATACATGTACATATATACGTTGAATATATTTATATTGTTGATATTATATAAAGTAGAAAGACCTAGGTAGAAACTACTTTTATAACATATTGCTTTCATCCGCTACTTCTTATTTTGGGAGTAGCTGTGGTTTGGGATACTACCTTGCGAGTTGTTCCTCGTGTACGAATACCATTTAATTAACAAAAATGTTATTATTTTAGGTCATAAACATTTAAAAGAAATTCGTTAGTGTCTTTATGACTGAACGCGGTCAAATAGTTTGTTCTAAAAATAATGATTTTTTGTTTCTGTTAGTGTTTTCAAAACATTTATCCCAATATATACAAACTTTATTATTTTCTAGAGTATGTAATTTTAGATGTTGTAGTTCAGTAAACAAACTTGTGGACTTGTCATTTTAATTTTGAATAAAAAGTTATGGATAAAGCAAAGATTATATTAAATTAAAGCTTGAATTCAATATTTTTATCATAAAATAAATTTGAAGGAAGGCGAGGAAGTCTTTAAATTACATAATTCTATATATATAGAACTAATAAATAAATAACAAGGTTAGGTTAGGTTAGAGGGCGTGTACTTGTCAATTAAGACAAGTACAGTACCCGGAGGTCGAATTGACCCATTGTACAACGTCCTTATAGAGGAAGGATACGAGAGGGAATAGGATATAAAGGAGAGGAGATAGGAAAGGGAGAATGGGAAGCGGAGGGGTCACATAGACCCAACAAAGAAGGGAGAGCGCGACTATCCTGATGAAGCCCTAGCGCCCCTCAACCAGCCTGAATCTGTGGAGAGCCTTGATGTCGGCTCTCGACGCAGAGTTCAAACTCTCAAAGAAGGCCCTGCCAAAGGTCCTCAGCCTCAACCTACCAACGGCTGGGCAGTTACAGAGGAGATGTTCGATAGTCTCCAACTCCTCCTCATCGCAACATGCCTTGCAATAGTCCGGCTGGGATCTGTTCCAGATCCCCGTCAGCGATCTAATCTCGCAGTGCCCTGTGATAAACCCGACAACTAACCTTAAGCTGGCCTTATCCAAGCCCAGCAGCCTACCTGTTCTCTTACTGTCCACAGCAGGCCATAGACATCTAGAGACAAAACAACCCGATCCGTTCCCCCAACGTCTTTGCTCTTCCTCCCCGACCCATCTATTGATGAGACCGTAGAGGTGGCAGACCGGGGGGTCAGGACCAACTATTAAATCGCTCCCAGAGAGCGAACCTAACCTAGCGAGGGCATCCGCCGTCTCATTGCCCAGTATTCCGCTATGACCCGGAACCCAGCAGAGGCGGATACGGTCTAGTCCAAAGGTCCTCAACGACTCCTTGCACTTGCGAACGAGCCGTGATTTGCACCAGACCGACTCAATGGCCCTAAGGCAGCCTGACTGTCAACGAATATATAAATAACAAAATTTATAATAAATTTTAAATAAAAAAAAATCAAACCATCCATGAATTTTCTGCCATGTTTACCATGATTTATATTATCTGTAACACCCTGTAAAAAGTGTTTATTTTTCTACAACGGTTTTATTTCAATGGGCAACATTATTAACTTCGAAGTGGTGTATTATTCACGGTTTAGTATAGATAAATTAATATATATTGAATGTTCTAATTATGAATACTAAAATTAAAGGCGATTTATTGATAACATAATAAAAGTTAACAAAATTAGATTTAAAGTAAATATATATGAATTTTAAGAAAGGAGTGTAAATTTGGCAAATTAGAGAATAAATTTGAATATAGTTCCCATATACATAAAAATGTATTTGGTGCATTCGAGGTGTTGATTGAATGTATATAAATACATGTATGTGTGTTTGTGGACAATGTTGGTGAAGAGAATAAAAGAAAGTGCTGAGAGAGAGAAAAAGATTTCGCCCTAAAGTTGTGTTTGTGTACGTTTGTGTGTTGGTTTGAATGTAATATTAATGTGATACATTTACTGTTCATTCAATTCAATGAACATAATATCTTTTCTTTTTTGAAGATTTTGTTAGAAATTCATATACAATTTTTGTGCAAATTATTTCTCATATTTGTTTTCAATCAATGACAACAACTAAGAAGAATTGTTAAAATACCAGGAGAGAGAATAACATATAAACATGGCAGATTTAGAGGCTGTTTTGGCAGATGTCAGTTACTTGATGGCCATGGAGAAGTCCAAGTGTACTCCTGCAGCTAGAGCTAGTAAAAAACTCATATTGCCCGATCCAAGGTTGGTAAAAAGGAAGTAACTATATGAAATATATGCGTTGAATTCATCACATTATTAAAGTCTAAATATAGGCATATGATTAATAAACATCTTGGTTCGATAGTTGCTTAATATTTATCTTAAAAAGCATCTGATTAATATAAATTGTAAATTGAAGTTAACTAGTATTTAATTTCTATTTCGGATTCTTTATTTATGTACATACATATAAGTATGCATGCATACTTACGTATGTAAATATATATACATATATATAAATATGATAGATGTATTTTATAAAAAATATAACTGCTTAAGTCAATATAAAACAAATCGAAATAACAGAAGCAGTTTTAAAGTTGAATTTAGAGTATAAAGATTTGCTTCATAGTGCAACATAAGAACTTCAAAAATACTTTAAGAAATTTACAAATTGAAAAATATATACATATTTACACAATTATTTGCAGTGTTCGTAGCGTTATGTACAAGTACTTGGAAAAGGAGAATAAGTTGGAGTTTTACAAAATATTCAATGAGGTTATAGGTACGAAAATATAGTTTATAATAATCTTTATCTAACGTGTATAATTTCCATCTGTTATTAGGATATAACTTGTTTAAAGATTTTTGTGAGAATGATTCCGAAGAGCCTATACAACAGTTTAAATTCTATGAACAGGTAAATATAATAATAATACAATTGATGTATTAATAATATGCATTAAACATATATTTTTTTATTTCTTCTTTTATTCAGATAAAACAGTTTGAGAAAACTGAGTGTTACGATGAACGAAAAAAAATGGCCAGAGAAATCTATGATAACTTTATAATGGAGGAACTACTAACGCACACATATGTGGGTATTTTGTAAATAATTTTATATTAGCTGAAACTATAATATTTTATACAAATTTTTCTTAGGATTATTCTAAAGAAGCCGTTGGAAGTGTACAAAAATATCTATTAAAAAACGAGGTACCAACAAATCTATTTGAGGTAATTATATACAAAACGTAAAATAAATTATGTAAGTACCTACAATGTTCGTTTTTGCATTAAAGCCCTACATTGAAGAAATATTTAGCTATTTAAAAGGAAAGCCGTTCAAAAAATTTTTGGAGAGGTAATATATTTATATTGACGTTAATTAATATATAGAATTATCATTGCATGTTTTTCTGTTTTGTTTAGTGAAAAATTTACACGGTATTGTCAGTGGAAAAATTTGGAACTTAATATTCAGGCAAGGCATTGAATTAATTAATTTTAATTATTGAAATTTGTTATGAATGATATTCATCTGTCATAATTTCAGTTAACCATGAATGACTTTAGTGTTCATAGAATTATTGGCCGAGGAGGTTTTGGTGAAGTATATGGATGTAGAAAAGCCGACACTGGTAAGATGTACGCTATGAAATGTTTAGATAAAAAACGAATTAAAATGAAACAAGGCGAAATGTTAGCGTTGAATGAACGTTCAATGTTACAGGTTGTTAGCACAGGTGTAAGTGAGCATGTTTATATATTTTCATTTGTTTCTTATAATAAAATGATAAATGTAAATTTATAATGACAGAATGACTGCCCGTTTATAGTATGTATGACATATGCGTTTCATACACCCGATAAATTATGTTTTATACTGGATCTTATGAACGGTGGCGATTTACATTATCATTTATCACAACATGGTGTTTTCAATGAGGATGAAATGAAGTTTTATGCTGCAGAGGTATGTTAAATAATAGCTGCCTATTACATATTTGTCATAATTTAAATGGTTTAGGTTATACTTGGCTTAGAACATATGCATAAACGCTTCATAGTCTACAGAGACTTGAAACCTGCAAATATTTTATTAGATGAAAATGGTCATATACGTATATCAGACTTGGGATTAGCTTGGGATTTTTCTCGAAAGAAGCCTCATGCCTCGGTGGGAACACATGGTTATATGGCTCCAGAAGTTTTATCAAAAGGTACAGCGTATGACTCATGCGCGGATTGGTTTAGTTTTGGTTGTATGCTTTACAAACTGCTCAAAGGTCATTCGCCATTCAGACAGCATAAAACCAAAGATAAGCACGAAATCGATAAAATGACGCTGACCATGGTGAGTGGGTTAAAAAAATTGGCTAACATTTATCATCATTACCCTCTTTATCATATTTACTACAGAACGTAGAACTTCCTGATACATTTAGTACAGAACTGAAAAACTTATTAGAATTACTACTTCAGAGAGATGTTGATAAACGACTCGGTTGTATGGGCAACGGGTATGCATTCTATTTTGTTCCTAGTAGTTCGATTGTCTAGTATTTTTTTTTACATACATTGTTAAATTGTTAATATATTTTTAGGGCCGAAGAAGTAAAATCTCATCCCTTTTTTTCTGGCATCGATTGGCATCAGGTATACATGCACAAATATACGCCGCCTTTAATACCACCACGTGGCGAAGTTAATGCAGCGGATGCTTTCGATATTGGTTCATTTGACGAAGAAGACACCAAAGGTATCAAACTTACAGAATCAGATCAAGAATTGTATAAAAATTTCAATTTAACTATATCAGAAAGGTAAATGCTAATCAATTGGAACCCATTTTGCTTTTGTTCTAAATTTTGATTTTTAAATTCTGCTACAGATGGCAACAAGAAGTGATAGAAACCGTCTATGAAACTATTAACCAAGAAACGGACAAAATTGAACAAAAGAAAAAAGCCAAACAAAAAATGCATTTTGATGCCGATGAAAAGGAGTCTGATTGCATATTACATGGTTACATAAAAAAATATGGTGGTTCTTTCGCGTCACTATGGCAAACGAAATATGCGAAACTTTATCCAAATCGGTAAGATTATTTACAAGTTTTATTTTAACAATAGCATTCAGATATATTTTTTTTATTTTAAGACTGGAATTACATTCAGAGAGCGGCAATAATAAACCCGAATTGATATTTATGGATCAAATAGAGGACATATCCTCCGATTTTGTCACATACAAAGGTGAACAATGCATACAAATTCGTGTTAACGACGGCACCCGAGATGGCCGGATTTTATTAACAAATTCAGTACGTTTTTATCATTTGTTGTTTTTTATATACTAATTTATTAATATACATACATATTTGATTGCCAGGATGAAATCGGGCTAAAAGAATGGTCGTATTCTTTACGGTCAGCACATAAAGTGTCTCAAGAACTTTTAGGCTCTATGGCGAAAAAAGCCGGAAAAATTTATGGCAGTGAACGCGACGGCAACAAAGCCATGTACATAATAAGCGGAGGCAATTCAATGCAAAAAAATGCAAACGGTGCGAATTAGCATCAACTTTAGTATTATTGTACAAGAAACCGAAAAATTACATTCATAAGTTCGTCTCCAAATATATATGTATATATATATATATATATATATATATATTTATGTATGTATATCATAGTAACAGAAGTCAAAATTCGAACATAAAACATTGTTGCGGTATTATGCCGTATTCTTTAAATTTATGATCAAAAAAATATCTATATTAATGCCAATTAAATATGTGGTTAAACATAAAAATAATCCCTTAAACTCCTGTACACTAACAAAATTAAAATCTAAGAGAAAAAAAATTAATTAAAAAAGTAAGAACCCATATGTGTCCGAAATAAAAAATATATAGTAATTAAAAAGCTTTTAATTTATTCAAATAAAACACTCCACAAAAAATATGTACCTTTATTTACATAAAGTCATCTGAATCGTTGCCATTATCATAATTTGTAGTCATATTCTCTGTTTTTAAAAGTGTAGAATAGCTGCGTTGTTCTTGTTCCAGAAGTCTTTTCTTCTCGATTTCCTTTTCCAATTCCCTTTGAGAACGTAAGCAGGCTTTCTGTTCTTGTCTTTCGATATCATCGCGTTTCTCCCGTTGTTCCCTGAGATCTGGATATTCCTCGGTTTTAGTTCTGTTCAACCTATTAATGATTTCATTTCTTCTTTTTTCCACTCGAATCTTTTTGACTGCTTTCTCGTTGTGATAGGCAACTTGTCCAGCTTCCATATCGGGAGTTTTCTTCAGATTCTCCCACATAGTATAAACAACATCTATATTGTTTAACTTATTACCTTGAATACTATTAGCCTTTACCAATTGCACAGCATCTTCAATAACTTCTGTAGGAATGTTGTCTATTGTCTGTCCCTATTTATAATAAATTTAACTATTCACATTCATTTCAATAATGATTTTTTTTTTAATTCAAATTACCTTCTCTAATCGAAGATACACATGTGCTGATGAATAGTTGTGTACATGAAACCATACGTCCTCTGGCCAACCCCATTTAATTAAGTCTTCATCTGTATTTCAATAAATCAAAGGCTATACAATATTGAATATAATCACTTGTATACAAACTTGAGGGCATACATACTTTCATATTTATCACGACCCATGTACAAAATAGCTGGTGGATCTACCACATTACTTTTAAAATAAAAAACCATTTCTGATTATTGGCTACAATTTGTATTAAACTAAACAGAGGGTCAATATATCGGCAGCAACAATACATTCAACTCACATTAATTAAAATGTTGTCAAAAATTCAGTACCATACTTTAATTTCTATATAACAACTCTGTCATAAATTTGGATGATGCCACCTGAAAAGGAAATAAAATGTGTTTTCTGATTTGTTAATACCATTATTTACAACCGTGTTAATTCGCTGAAAGTACGTGTGTAAAGGTAAAAAAATTTGCGAAAATCTTAAATTGCGCTGTTGAAAAATAGTTTATTGCAATAGAATTCACATAAATAATTAAAATTTTAACACAACTAGTTAACAAATTACTGACGTTTTGTTTTATATCGTCAACATTAGAAATTGTAAGAAAATATGTAATTTGACATCATTCAGAAATGAAAATTTTCCCTTCGTTAGTTTGCTTCGTCGTGATTTTTATCATCGTTTATTATTTTGTCGTCAATATTGGGTGTCTTTTTGAATTGCCTTTCAATTGCATATATCTTTCTTAATAAATATACTACAAGAAATATACGAAAAAAGGCTTCCGTTATATGCCTCAATACCAACATATTATTCAATTTAGCTTTTTTTTTTTAACGAAAACATGTTTTTCTTCTTATTATAAGTGTATTTGTGGTTACATTTTAATTAATTTAATAGAAATCGTTAAATTTTTGATCAAAGAATAAAATAATTTAATATTGAGTAAATTAAAATTAAAGAAAAAAGCAAAAATGTATTTTGAAGAGAAGCAAATTGAGTAGACCAACAATTTTTGTAAATAATACATTTTCTGTGTTTATTCATTGTATTTCATCATTGATATTGTTTTCTGATTCGTTTTGTCAGAGGAAAACATATGTGGGCAAAAATTTATTCGGTATACATACGTGAATGCTTGTATACTATGACAAAGCGTATTTATAGTGCCTTTTAGAAAAAGTAAATACTATAATTTATAAAAGTTTCTATTTCCATAAAGAAATTCAAGTATTATATTTACATATATGTATGTTCTAGTAAACAAAATCTGAATGAAGTGTGTCTACAGTGGTAGGTGCACACCATGTAACGTGTTTATAAAACAAGGCAGGTTTCTTTGTTGGTTGCATAGTGTGTAGTTGTGTTTCTGGCTTCATTCAAGGTTTTGATATTTTCCGGTTAGACTTATATGTAGTTTAATTGTTGGTTGCAGTATGTGCATCAAAATATGAAACATAAGATGCGTAAATTGAATGCATATGAAAATTGCATGTGTATGCATCATTCTATAAATATTAAGCTTTTACCATTTATCTTTCTGTTGCAGTCGATAGTAAATTCAATATACATATAAAACCAAACCAGTGGATTATTATAGAGATTGCCCGTTTGTGCAAATTTATACAAAATATATCAAAATTGAGCCAAAAAAGGAAAATCCCGAAAAAGGTGAAATAAAACTAAAAGGGATGCATACTTTTAGTGAGACGGGCGCCGGAGTGCCTGCCTTTTTGGCTAAACTGTGGCGATTAGTAGAAGATCCGGAAACTAATAATCTAATTTGCTGGAGCAAGGTTAGTACCACCTTTAATTTATCGATAATAATGGTTAATACGATTTTCTGTGTTTATTTGCTTTGGTTGTTATATTTTTCTTTTTCAGACAAGCGTAAGTTACAATTATTATTTTATTTTCCTTAATCTAGTTACATAAATCAAAGTAAAGATAATGTGTGCTTCAATATATGTATAAAGTGTCGATCATACTTAAAACTCCACCAATAAGATTTTTGAATATCATAGTTTATTTGTGAAAATGATTTTTATACTTGGTTTTGAATTGTTATTCTATTTTTTCAGTTATTTGTTATTGGAAATAATAATTTTTTAAAGTCACCAATCCATTTGATTTTGCCGACTTATTTTCATATTAACAATCTCCAATAAGTCCCGATTGGAGACTGGGCAAGTCAATCGGGTATTGTGGTCCTATTTTTCAAAAACAATTCTTTAACAAACTTGAAAGGTGTATTTAGGATCAATATCCTTTTGGAACCTCCATTGTAGTGTCATCTCATCACCTGAATTTTTTAAAACAAAAACTTGGAAATTATTGATTGATTGAATATTTTTTACTCAATTTATGTCTTGTTAAGCCTGAATTCCATTTGACAATAATTTCAGTTTTAAACTTATTTGAATACTTGTTTCTTACCATTTTTAATTTATTGTTTGGCAATTCAATTACTATGCACTACTTCTTTTAATTTCTCCTTCTGATATACTAACTTCGTAGACATTGTGTCGTTAATTTAAATTTTTAATAATAAGTAGCATCAGGTTTTAATCATTTTATAAACGGGTGTTTCTGCTTTGTCACTTTTGTGTCTTTTTTATGATTTTTATGTATTACAAATTTTAAATAAAATACTAAGTTATTAAACTTATGTTATTTGAACATTACCTATATACTTCAGTAAAAGTAAAAAAAAACACTCCTACAGGGGGATGTCTTAGTTATGACCGAAGTTGTACACATAAACGTACATAATTGGTCTTTATAACCCTTCAGTCAGGATTACGACCTAGCGTCTCACACCATTTATGTTGCGTGTGTTATATGTACATGAGTGGCGGGACCTAAAAATTAAAGTCCACTCCGAACGACAGATTCTTGAGAAACATTTCATTGCAATTTTTATTTACTCTCAGAGTTTTTGACAGAAATCTGCTGAGAGGAAGTAGCCGATTGCCGATTCTAATATCAAGACTCGACGAGCCAGATCTGACAGTAATTTTTTCTATTTTTAGAATTTTAGAATTTATTTATATAGTTAAAGAAGAAAATAATAATTTTTATTTATATATTAAGAAGATAATAAATAAATTGTGCAAAGAATTATTCAGATAACTGACAAAACACTCCGACTTTGGAAAAGCTTTGCCAGATAAAAGGAAAATTAAAGCAAACAATTAATATTCGATAATAATAAATAGAATTGGTTTATTATGACAATATTTATTAAGGCTTATTTAACTTTATTTTTCTCTAGGATGGAAGAAGTTTTATTATACAGAATCAAGCTCAATTTGCTAGAGAATTATTGCCGCTAAACTATAAACATAACAATATGGCATCGTTTATAAGGCAATTGAATATGTGTAAGTAAAATTAAAACGAGACATTGAAAAAGAAACGTATTAATTTTTTTTTTTTTTGTTTCACAAAGATGGTTTTCATAAAATAACTTCCATTGATAATGGTGGTTTAAAGTTTGATCGAGACGAAATGGAATTTACACATCCATGTTTCAAACGAAATTGTCCCTACTTATTGGAACATATTAAGCGAAAAATTGCTTCTACTAAATCTGTGGACGAAAAATCTGCTCTAAAACCTGAAGCTGTAACAAAAGTTCTACAAGATGTTAAAGCAATGCGTGGTCGCCAAGATTCCTTAGATTCTCGATTTTCTGTAATGAAGCAAGAAAATGAAGCATTATGGCGAGAAATTGCTTCATTAAGGCAAAAACATGCTAAACAACAGCAAATTGTAAATAAGTTAATACAGTTCTTAATAACAATAGTTCAGCCGCAGCGAAATATGACGAGTGTCAAAAGACATATGCAGCTTATGATAAATGACATACCGGAGAAGTCTAAGGTACGTAAAACGAGTGAAACGGATACAGAATGTGGGCCAGTAATTCATGAATTGGGCGAGGAACTATTAGATGAAGTTTCTGAAGTTGAACCTGAGTTGATGGTGCCCAATAGCCCATTTGTTCGGGTAGCTACACCAGCAACTCCGACTACAGATCCTGATGCTGCACATTCACCTCATAACTCAGAGCGTCCTCAGTCAAGTGTGAGCAATATTTCTCAAAATTATGAGTACTCTAATCAAAGTACTGACGATGCTGACACAGCGGCAGCTACAAATGATTCTGTAGTACAAACTGTTTATAAAGATGGATCAAAAATTTTTTATCATATAACTGAGGTTCCAGATGCTCAACCCCAAGAAGCAAACGCCAGTCCAATTAACTACAATGAAGATAATGTGTTAACAACACCTATGGTTCGAGAGGAAATGGCTCGCAATCAATTATTAAAGCACAGAAATCGCCAGCGACGAAATAAAAACGATAGTTCTTTGGAAAATTCGATGAGTGCTAGCGGATCATCTCAAGTTAAAGCGCAACGTGTCACCAAGCAGTCACAAACGTCAACGAAATCTTCACATAAAAATCAACAAAAGCAAGGAACGCATCAATTGCCTCAAATACAAATTAAATCTGAACAAGATGCTGCTATTGACCCCATGCTATTTCTTAACGTTTATCCTGATAATCAGGGTATAACATCTGATCCAAATTTAATTTCACCCAATTTCAGCGAGGATTCTCGACAATCTAACTCAAATCCTAACGCTGGTGGGTGGTCCTCTGCTAATACAGCTACATCACTAGACAACGATCTCTTAAGTGGAAATAGTTCAGACTTGTACAATCCCAACAGTTTCATAAATAACGATATACCGGCTGATATATTTGAAGTAAGTTTAATGAAGTGTAATATGTTGATTAGACTATTTTTATCTAAAAGTATTTACTTTCATAGGATAATTCTTTAATATCAGCTGGAGATAATAGCAACACTGGCGGTAATGAGAATTTCAAAATATCTCAAGAACAGTATGGTCGTTCCACTGTTAACAATGGAAAATTTTCCACACATTTATCTGGATCCATGTCTCAAAATAATGTTATTCAGCCTTCGACATCCGCAGCCGCAGTCGCTGCTGTCACAGTTCCAACCTCTGACTCCAACAATACTCAAAAGTATATGACTACGTTACCATCTACGTCTAAAAATAACAATTCAGATGTAAATGGCAGTAACATGGCTCTGACTAAATACAAAACAAATCCAGATGTTATGCGGTTGAGTACAGCGTTAGTAACTGAGAGAAATCTTAGTTGCTTTTAGAATTATAATTATACTAAACATTTGTTTTATATTTTCTTCTTCTTTCTAAATAATTAGCGACGAAGTTAGTGGTCACTTAGATATCGTACAGGATGAACTCGAGGGATTGAAAGATTTACTACGTAGTGATGTTTATTCTTTGGATCACAATACTTTGTTAGGTGTAAGTTTACCAATATTAAATATGCATGATGATGAAGAAGCAAATTATAAGGATGAGAACAATTTAACTGCTGGCAGTAAACAAAGTTCTAATATGAATGATAATTTTAATGCAAACATTGATGATGTGGTCGAACAAACTCGTAACAAAATTTTACAATTTTTAAACGAGTATATAATGAATTGATTTACAGTAGATTTACTTAATTGATATATCTCTGTAACATTTTCTTTGGGGTTTTGTTTATAAAAATCTTTACACTATAAAAACTTTTCATATTATGTGTCTTTCTTTTATTTTACAAATTGTGAAATTGTACTTAGTTTTTTGAGTACATAAATAATTAACTAAATTAAATGAAAAAGAAAACAAACAAGTGAGAATGCAGCATTGCAATAATAATTAATATATCCTTTTTAATTTGTTATATTCGCAGATTGTTTGTACAACAATATCTTTTTGTTTTGTTATTTTTCCAATCGTTTTTTATCTCCCCATTTTATATTACTAATTAAAAAATTGGATCCCCGTGTATTTCTTTAACTTTGAATGATTCTGAACAAAATATTTCCAATGATATAAATATATCATATGCCAATATAAAATTGTTACTTGTTTTAATATAAATGAAAAAATATTTTTAAATGAACAACATTTCTTAAATTAAAACGATGCTTTTAAACGGAATCAACTGTATACAGAATTCGAATGCTAATGCATCTGATTACAATAATCGTATATTTTTGCCGCCAGCTATGGAGGAGGATATACTACATAAGGTCAGCTTTATCAAAAAAAAAACAATGAATGTCAATTTAAGTCATAGAAAAAATAATCAGCATGTAATAAATCGGTTATCCGGTACTTATTTTTGGTAAATTGTAGCTTATTAATAGTTACATACTAACTTGTCACAACTAACGGGATTTATGAAAAAATTCTATTTTTTCTAATTTTTTTGTTTTTTCGTCTTAAAAAATTCATTGTTTTCTTGTAATGATGTTTAATTTTTTATGAAGACTCGAAAGTTTTTAAAACAACTTTTTTCTATTTATTTATCTTATTGTAATATAAACGAATTATAAAATTTCCTGTTTGTAAAATTCTGTCAAATAGCTATTTAATGATTCGGATGTTTTGGGGCCATATGGATTACATTTGTCAAGTGACAGCAATGTCAATGAGAAAAAAGGTAAATAAATTGCAGTCAATAGTCAATTATTATAACTATTTTCTTTCAATTACATTTTTTTATTAGGTTCAGAATTAATGGCTTATCAACCAATGTATGATTTATCGGACATCATAAATGATCAAAATGATTTAGATGGTAAGTCAATTTATACTTTTTTGTTTAATATAATTTTAAAAATCACATTACTGTTTGTTTTCCGTTTTATGTACAATAATTTTTAATAAGTTCATTTCACTATTGCACATCAGTACATATAGACTGAATTCAAATTGATGATCTATAAACAAAAAAAAACCTTTTTCATAATACATATAAACAATGTTTCGTTGTTTTTTTAATTCTGTAATACTTTGGAACATTAAACATTTAGTTGATTCGTTGAGCCATTACATAGTGAGAAACAAATAAATGTAAAAAATTAATTTGCTCCTCTCACATGAACTTCTGAGACCTTCTCTTGTTTGCACTTTGTCTGCAGTTCATAGTTAAAACCCAGTTATGTGGTTACCATATTCCCTTGCTTGCACTTTGTCAGACAAAGTATTCGCCATACATGTGTTTCGCTTACATGTAAAAGTATAAAGTTGAAAATTTGCTTTTTATCACGTTTGCTGATAATACCTTCTTGATTTGGAGATTCTGGATTCGGTATATTGGTGCCACAATCAGGTTATATTTGGCTACCAAGATAGACACAAAATACATTTTCGGACTAGTTTGAAATAAAGTAGGTCTAAAAATGTGACCAAAGACCTGATAATAATTATTCCATTATATAGGGTCTAAAGTTCAAAGCCTGTTTACTAGAGTTGTTATATGTAATAAACATGCGTACCAATTTGTTAATTGATTAGTCGCTCCACGGAAGTACAATAATGCCCTCAGCTATTCTACATCTGGATTCCAGTAATTACTCTACCTCTAGCATCGACTTATTGGGCACCATCATGACGTCCAAGTGGCGGTGTACGAGGGAGTATTTATTATTTGTGGTACTTAGCCCTTTTATTTTTAAAAACTAAAAGATTTTCGCTGTAATTTTTTTATTTTTATTTATTTATTTATTATTAGTCATAACACAACAAGATAATAATCTTATACATGAAAGTGCTATGGGAGTACATCAAAGAAAAAAGTAATAACAAATCATTGATAATAAAGTAATAAAATGTAAGGAACAATTTAGAAATAGAAATGAATTAGAACATATTATAATCTCGGGAAATAGCAATCGATACAAAAAATTAGGATAAAAAAATGAATATAGGTTAGGTTAGGTTAGAGGATGTGTACTTGTCAATTAAGACAAGTACAGTACCCGGAGGTCAAATTGACCCATTGTACAACGTCCTTAAAGAGGGAAGGATAATAAAGGGAATAGGATAAAAGGAGAGGATGTAGGAAAGGGGGAGGATGGGAAGCGGAGGAATTACACAGGCCAGACACAACAACAAAAAGCGAGAGTACATAGCACCAGCCTAAGCCACTAATGAATATGTGGAGAGCCTTGATGTCGGCTCTCGACACAGAATTCAAACTCTCAAAGAAGGCCCTGCCAAGGGTCCTCAACCCACCAAGGGCTGGGCAGTTACAGACGAGGTGTTCGATAGTCTCCAACTCCTCCTCATCGCAACATGCTGGGATCTATTCCAGATCCCCGTCAGCGACCTAATCCCGCAGTGCCCCGTGATAAAACCGACAATCAACCTTAAGCTGGCCTTATTCAAGGCCAGCAGCCAACCTTATTGTCTCAACGCCTCTGCTCTTCCTCCCCGACCCATCCATTGATCAGGCCGTAGAGATGGCAGACTGGGGGGTCAGGACCAACTATTAAATTGCCCCCAGAAAGCGAACCTAACCTAGCGAGAGCATCCGCCGTCTCATTGCCCAGTATTCCGCTATGACCCGGAAGCCAGCATAGACGGATATGGTCTAGTCCAAAAGTCCTCAACGACTCCTTACACCCGCGAACGAGCCGTGATTTGCACCAGACCGACGCAATGGCCCTAAGGGCAGCCTGACTGTCAACGAAGATCATGTAAGATTCCGAATCCGAAGCTGGGCCAGCAGCTATGGCCTCAATAGCCTTCAAGATTGCGAAAATCTCCGTCTGAAAAACGCTGCAGTCATCATTCAACCTGAAGTGGAGTTCAAGACCGAGTTCCCTACAGAAAACCCCAGCACCTGTACATCCACCTAACTTAGACCCATCTGTGAAGATGGGTATACCTCTCTGCCCCTGGAGTACCCCACCATTCCATTGTGCCCTTTCCGGTAAAAATGAATATACATACATATGTAAGAAATAAATTAGGAAAAATACAAAGAACAGTATATGCAAATATAAAGAAATAAACAAAAAAAGAAAAAATATATACATATACATATAGCGATACAATAAAATTTAAGGACTAAATTAGAAAAATGAAAATTAATAATCACTAATAAGTAAGGTAAAACAGTAATATTTTGACGATTGATTATTATTGATTATTATAATTAGTGTTCGTAATAAACAGATGTTTTAATTTGGAAAAAATTATTGATTTTATTTTTATTCATTAAAATATCCTTAAGCAAAACTTTATTTTCCAGCTGATGTCAATATGCCAACAACTTCAAGTACACGAATGCAGCCGCAACTAAAACAGGAATATAATAATTCTGTGTTAAATACACCTTATCACGAATAAAATATTCTGTACCAACAAATACTTGATACCAGTTATATGCAACTATCAGCGATATTTAATTATTATATATAATTATAATTTATAAATATGTTTTCATTCGAAAGAATTATAATAAGGACTATTAATTAATTTAAAGCTTTATATTAACTTTTATTATTTAAATTTACTTATATTATTAAAATTAATTTTATTACATAAATTTACTTTCAAAATTATTTACATTTCAAACAAATTACGTTGTTTCAAAACTAATATCCTTTTTATTATATTAATACTTATTGAATAAAATTGATGCGATATGTGTGAATGACACATTAAAAATAAATTTAAAAACATGATGACAACTTACAAATCAGTTTATGTATGAATGTATGTATTTAACAGTGTCCATTTATATGGATAATTACAATTTTTAAATTTATTTAACTTAAACAGCCAATATAATTTAAGTTAATTCCATAGAGTAAAATGACCTTGAACAAATTGTACAAGTTTTTCTACACTTAATTTAATGTAGACCTGTTCACATGTCAGAAGTCAGAAGAAAAAATCATTTTATTACTTCATTATTTTTGATGTGGTTTATTAGTTTGACTATTTACATATTTCTTTTTAAATATTTAAATTATCATTTATAAGTTTTTTGCTTGTTTTTATATGAGTGCGGCTTATGAAGTTTTTTTAAAATTACTTCATAGGTTATGCTAAATAGAGTAATAAACTAGATTTAAGTACGTGTCTCTCCCGTTTTTATACTAAATCACATGTAAGAGATAGAAAATCAAATGGTTACTGCTATTAAATAGTTAAAACTTAATAAAACGCTGTAAGATTTCCGAAATTTATCGAAAATTATTTTACTGTGTTTATTAACTAATAATTTATATACTTATTTTATCCGCTTTTTAATTATTTCTTTTCAAATTTCCCAATGTTGAATTTTGTTTCACATTATATAAGTTTGTCTACTTTTAATCTCTAATTTTATATAAACTAGGCTTATGGTTGTTGGGCTAAATACATAATTTAGCTTTTAAGCTTTATGCTAATAAAGCGAAATAAAGTTATATATTACCATTATTATAAAAACAATTCGAAAGCACTTAAAAAAACCAAAAACTAAACTCTAAAGAATTCATACTTAAGTTATCAGGAATTGTTGTAGGCATGCGTTTTTTTTCGTGTTAAAATTATTTATTTAATTATAATAAAAAGGTATTAATTTTAAATTAGTCCTATAATCGCATATAATTTTCTCAGATTGGTTTTGGCTTTCAATTATTTATATTTTCTGTTTGTATGTATGTTATCCCTTATAATTTTCAATTTATACAACTAAAACATTTTATGAACATAATTCTACATTTATTTTTATTTTGTATATACAGTAGCAAATATGTACGTAGCACATCATCTTCTTATATTAATTGGTTTTATATACACAGAAATTGCATTTAATGCAACTTTCTTATCCGAATCGGGATTCGATGTATTTTATAAGTAAAATTTTTACAAATAATCTACAAATATAATAATAAATAATTTCAAAAATATTTGATTTAGTGTAATTCATAATTAATCAGGTATGTAATGGAAATCGCTAACAAATAAAAATCGTTTCCAGTTAATATCGTTTTAGTTTCGTTTTAATATCGATTTTATTTTAAATCGAATTCGATTTCATTTTACATTTTGTTCTATGCAAATTTCAACAAAAAAGCGTGATGGAAAACGAAATTTGTATCGATTTAACGTTTTGAAATGATTAGTGAAATCAGAACAACTTATCCAGGCGCAGTACTTTTTCTAAGAAATTTCTTCAAAATCAAAGTAAATATACTTATATACACGTACATATATATGTATACGAGGAGGAGGAGCAAAGATTTTCTCAATCAATGTCCGGCAACTAAAGGCTCGAAAGGTACGCCCAGCGTGTAGTATTACAACCTGATGGCCCAGTTTCATCAATTAAGAATTCACTGCCGATAGCAAAAGTAAGATCTCAATTCTGAATTAGATATGCAGACTAGTGTGTTTTGCGTTAAACGGGCAATAGAATTTGCACCAATGAATTGGGATTTTAGATGACTTTACTCTGCTCGTTAAAAAATTAATAACGTTACAACTAAGACATTAATAGGATTCAGCATGTTTGGTCTTCCTACAGGAGGTTGTGAACATGTTTTCGTTATTTATACTTGCTAATTGCGAAACTCTTAATATACCAAAAGATAAAGCAACATGCGCTGCAGTATATCAACTAATATGTATCTTAAGCTTAATCAGAGTTTCAGATTTTTAACAGCAATTTAGTTTTGAGATTTATATTTAGTTACAGCTGATGATTTTCATAAATATTTACATTCACTTGTAATAATTTGAAATTTTTTTTTACATTTATTTTATTTGCAATCTATTTTACAATTTAAAATAATGAGCAAATTTAAATGACAAAATAATTGTAAACAAGAAGTTTGAAATGAAATACATTGGATCAAAACAAATATGGGAAATGAAAACGATACGATTTGTCATTGTCTTGATTAAATTTTAAAAGCAATCGATTTCCGTCACATACCTGAATATTTATATACGTATATTCTACTCTTCATTTTTAATGGTTCTTAATAAGAGTGCGAAGCTGGGCTGTAATCCTGACTGGAGGGTTGTAATGGCCAATTATGTATGTAATAGGAGTGCGACTTCCGTGTCGATAAATTTTTAACAATCGATTATTTTTTCCATTTAAATTGAAATTGAATAGATAAAGTATGTAAATGCTTTTGACTTTATTAATAGACGTCAATGATATTATTGGACAGTTTTAAATTTAAAAAACAAATCAATTTTAGGAGTTACAACATACTTATATTACTTAAGCACAGTAAATAAAGGAACGTTGAAAGAGTATGTCAGCCTACTATCCATTCGATCTTTAGATAATAATCTAATAAAGGTACATGCGTAATTTCGAAAATCAATCAATTTTAAAACAACGGTTTTGGAATGGGACCAAATTTAATTGTTTAACATTAAAAAAGGTTTTCTAATATTTTCGGAACAAAAATACATAAAATGAAACAAAAACTTAAAATTTTCCTAAAAACTTGAGAAAAAAGAGAATGCAATTTATTAATGCTATTAGCAATAATGTTATTAGCATCTACACATATGTACATTAGGGTGGCCCCAAAATAAAAGTTGCGAATGTTCCCAACTAAAATTAAAGTTTGATTCATTCTAAGACCACGTTTCTCAAAATTTTTGTCCTGGGGTCAATATTTGGTGAGCTGGACCAAAGGATAAAAAGGTCCTTTTTTGAGGTTTTTTGGATTTTTTTCATATTTCTTCCAAAAGAACTATATATAAATTTGGTGTCATATGAAAGGTCTTTAAGAGGCGCTTTCAATAGGTTATCAGAAATTTAAAAAAAAATTTGAAAATTCAAAAATTTGGAAAATTTCGGACAAAATTTTTGTTTTTTTTAATTTTTTCATAGAATTTACTTAACTAAATTGTTGAAATATCTTGATTATAAAGACCATGTAATTTAACCAAAATGGTTTTTTCCGTTTTTCAAAATTCAATACATTAACGGCACATTTTGCAAAAAAACATTGACTTCTATATATAAGATTTTTTTTGTAAAAAATAAAAAAGAGATTTTTTGGCATTAAATTTTACTAGTTATCGTTGGTTTAATACAATTTCTTCATTACTTTAAAAATAAACAACAAAAAACAACAACGTTAAGAAAATTATTATTATTATTACGGAATAACAAGAAAATTACATTATAGCGGAATGTATCGCAAATGTTTTGGTTTAAATTGAAATATTCGTTGTATAACAAAATAAAAGTATAAGAAATTATACATCAATGAAAAGCTTATAAAATTTGCGTTATTTTGATGCCCATTACATATATGAATTGAGTTAACAGAGGTTGTCAGATAGAGAAGAAATTAGGTTTAAAAAAATTTTAATAAAAATTGAACTAGATTGAATTTTGAAAAACGGAAAAAACAATTTTGGTTAAATTACATGGTGTTTATAATCAAGAAATTTCAACAATTTAGTTGAGTAAATTCTATGAAAAAATTAAAAAAAGCAAAAATTTTGTCCGAAATTTTTGAGTTTTCAAAATTTTTTTTAAATTTCTGATAACCTATTGAAAGCGCCTCTTAAAGACCTTTCATATGATACCAAATTTATATATAGTTCCCTTGGAAGAAATATGAAAATAATCCAAAAAACCTCTAAAAAATACCTTTTTATCCTTTGATCCAGCTCACCAAATATTGAGCCCCGGACAAGAATTTTGAGAAACGTGGTCTTAGAATGAATCAAACTTTCATTTTAGTCGGGAACATCTATACCTTATTTTTTCTCCATACAAACGGGGCCACCCTAATGTACATACATATGTATATATTTAAAAAAATAAATACAAAATAAATAAATGGATTACGACCTAGCTTCTTACACCATTCATGCTGTGTTTCAATTTTGTACATACATAAGTGGCGGAAGCTAAAATAAAATAAATAAAGATACTCCAAGGTAAGATATTTTAATTACTATAAATTTAAAAAAATACCATATTATAATTCTGTATTAAAAATAAGTCCCCGAACTATATATTCATCGCAGAGTAACCAACTGGCTAACTGTCATGGCCATCTGAAAAACATCTCATACATATATTTAAAAATTATCATACTGCTTGTGAAAGTATACATAAAAAGCGCCCGCGTAGGATTGGAATATCGTCTATTGTCGTATGAATCCAATTGCAACTTAAGAGACAATGATGGAATAATAAATGCTGGAAACTAAATATATGAGTAAGGCTATCGAGGCATAAGACTTTATGATTTGGGTTTTATTATTTTAAAAAGATCAGTTTTAATTGAAATTAGAATTCATTGAAATTATTATTAATTTTAATCATTTAGTGATTTAATTTAATTGCTCTTTTATAGATTTCTTATTATATATGTATGCTTAAGATCTAAAGACAAATTTTTTGTAATGGGAATAATGAATAGGTATCTTCCACCTATATTCTGTATAGAATTTTTCATTTTTTTTTTATATTTTCAATGAACTTATCTGTTAAATGAAAGCGAAAATATATGAAAATTGTTATTATGATTATTAAGTCTAGTCTCTTATATATATAATATAATAATAATCATAATAATAATTTCAATAATAAATTAAAACAAAAAGTTTGCTATTCAGTATTTTATAATTGATCTTTGTAGTTAGCGTCTTTAAGTATTTTTGCAAACTCGAATTTAACTCTCTCCCTTTCTGAACGTGGCATTGATCGAAAACAGTCAACTAGAGACAAGCAATACAATTCAATCGGATCGCTATTTACAGATGTTAACGTTGTAAAAGATTTACGTTTTACATTATTTGTGGTACTGTGATCGGGAGATCGTTTTATTCCTAATGAAGTTGAAGGTAACGGCTGTATTGTTACTTCGGAATATAAATCAGTGGTTCCATTGAATATAGTTTTTAATTCATTGGAATTTTTAGTTGCCAAAATAGGCTTTGTCTGCGGAGAGGATTCACTAGAAACATGTGAATTTGTTGGCGAAAATGAAAAATGTAAATCCTTAACGGAACTCGGTAAACTTCTTTGAATTGTTAACTCAGATTCTGAGGCTTCATTCACTTTCGTTGTACTAGAGGCCTCTTCGGAGTATTGATACTGAGAAATATTTTTCGTCATATCATTCATAGGAGCCAAAAATGCCGAAACATCTGGGATGAATTCAGTTGTTTCATCGTCGCTGTGATCCAATTCGATTACTTCGTAAGTATTATTGCCTGTTGTTAAGTTGTCAGGATACATATAACTATTGCTGTCATCACTGAAAGTAAATATTTTAACAATCAGTTGAGTTTTTTTTTACTTTAATTTACTTACGAGCCATTGCAATTGGATTTTATATGAGCTGACCCATCTTTCCGGAAAGCAGTATGCTTAAGAAATGATAAATCCTCTGTGAATCTGCGCTTCCTTATGTTTGTATTTACAGTGCCAGTTTCAATACACTTCTGCTCTTGCAAATAATTGTAACGTATGTTCTTCCATTTTGTTTGCAAGAAACGAGCTGAGGAAGAAAAAAATTTAAACAACCCTAAAAGTCTGCTCACATATGGTATTATGCATGTATTCATAAAGGTATAGGATTTAGAAAAAAATTTTGCTCTGCTGTTTTACTTACATGGAGCCCCTAGTTCCTTGGCAATGTTGTCCCAGATTGCCATACGGACTGGAGTTCGCCGGTAGTGTGGATGACTAACATCGTAAATGGCTGAATTTTCTTTAACCAACTTTATTAAGCGATCATCTAAATTAAAAAAACAAACAAACTGTGTATTTTCCTCGCTTCTGTTAGAGAAAAGAAATTATTTGTTTTACATATTTTAAACTTACCAAATTCTGGACCGTACCCTTCACGATCCATCCGAAAAAGCTTATTTATTATAATGTCGAGCAGTAATATTTAATAAACACGTTACGCTTTTCTATTCTTTTAATTATTGAACAAGAGAGAATGAATATTATAATACTTATATGCTTTAATGTTTATATTTAGTTTGTTTTCTGTGTATCAATTAATCCTTGTAGAGATTAGATGTTTCTCTACTGGCGTTGTTTTCTAATTTTTCTTGACTACGTTTTGTATTTTTCTAGCTTTATAACAAATTTTTTTATTCCTTTTGTTACTATTATGCGCATGTCCTTTAAATAAGTTTGGTTTCTAGGGGGTTAAACAAACTAATTTTATGTGGAAATATCTTGTTTTATCAAACATATGTTAGAACAATAAAGAAAATAAAGTAATTATTAGCAACATTTTGTAACCGTGCTTCTTTTATTTTTTAATATATAGAATTGTTAACATAAATTTTTACTTTTTATTTATTAAAAGAGGTATAATTAATTCATTTCACGTTTTTGTAAAAGTAGTTAAATTCTTATGTATGTGTACAGCGACTCTTTATTGACGAAGCTCTTAAAATCAAATTTCCAAAGTTATTGAATGAAACTTTATTTCCAGTAATTTCCTTATATGTAAAATAAATTTACCTAAACCAAATTATACAAAAAAAAAACCGTCGATAGACCATTATATAAGATAACCTTATTTTGAAAATTATGAGGTTATTTTGAAAATTCAAATTGAACTCAAATTACCAAGTTTAATATTGTGATATATGATTGCGCTACAATAAAGGAGGAATATGGTCAGTTCAACATTTCTACATAATAACAGTATGTTTTAATACGTGACAGCTACAGACATACATATATCGTAAGACAAATAAATATCACAAAGGTTAGGGACAGAACAGAATTAATAATATGTTTTTAAGTGTAATTGTAATATTCGATATTCCTGTTACTGTATGATATTTCTTGTTACTATTTCTTAGTTCACGACAGTTGAAACGACCGTACATCAACTATTTAAGCACTTTTCAATTGAGGAAGTTATACGAAGAAGAAAATTCATATTTTGGGCACAAAGGTTTATTAGATTGAAACATTTCAGTTTTATTTTGACTATTTTTATTAGATTTAATTTAATCTTTAATATTATATCTATGCAAACGATATATGATTCTGATGTCGTTCATAATTGGGAATAAACTTGTCTTTTTTTTTTTGTAAGACATGTGGGAACGATACCTTTAATATTGTTACGTATTCTAATGTATAAAAAATCGTTTTGGGCTCTTATTATGGATTTCAAAACACATACTTACAAGTTTCGGGGAGAAAACAATCAAATGGTTTAAATACATTTTCCTTTATTTTTATTTTCACATTTTATATAGTAATTAAAATTAATATTTATTATTTAATTTATATTTAAATGATAATATTCAAGTTATTATATTATGCTTGGAAATGAAAATATCGCTGAAAATACGGAATAGTAGAAAACTATAAATATCAAAGAAAAATACAATATTTTTTGTGTATGTCAAATTTTGAATTTCGGAAAAACATATTCCATAAATTTAGGTCAGAAAACTTAAAATGGAGTGCAACAGATAAAAAAAAATTCATTTAAGTTTTTTTTTAATCCTAAAATGTTATCGAATGTTTTTTTTTTATAAAATATAAAATAAGCTTTAAGTAGTTTTAGTAGCAACATATTACACACTTGTTTAAATTAATATGAATGTTTAATTTTTTATCAGAAAATAGTTTCCGCATTCAAAACATTTGTTGCCTTTTATATATATTTGAAAGAATTAATCTAGAACATGAAATAGAAAGAAAAGTTGAAGATGTACATAAAAAGGAGCAATGGTTTATTAACTCGTATATGTATTTTTTAATTGCGTTGTGAGAATCTGTTTGAATGTGTTTGTTGCAGCATATTTAATGTATTGTTGCTTATTAATTTATTTTGTGGAAGGTGGATCTTTTTAGGGACCTCGAAACCTTTTGTTTTTGCTAGCATCAACCTTCCCTTTTTATTGAACTAGGAGTCTCTGCTAAACCTTTCACTTTTAGACGATCTGCTGTCTTAAGGAATGCAGGTAATTGTTCTTGTGATACATTTACTTCGCCAGCATACATGAATTCTAAAATAGCTTGTAGATGTATATAGGAAACATCTTTGAGTATAATAATAGGATGTTTTGATGGATTTTCCTAAAAACAATATTAATAAAGGTTATAATATAAAAAATTATACTATTTATAGTATGAAATAAACGCATCCAAAAAATGTTTACCTCTAGCAAAGCTTTAAAGTACGGACTACATGCTGATAAAACCATTTTGTGTGCTTTACAAGTCTGACCTTCACATGCAAGAGTGACCTGTTAAAGTATATGAAAATAATAAAAATAGTTTTATTAAAAGTTCTCTTTTCGGTCAATTGTGGATTGCAATCTAACCTTAATTACGTTATCTTTTTCTAGAAGAAGACATTACAAATGAAAAGTTCAACTTCAAATTTTAAATTTATGGCTCGATTATGGATGGTAATCGAATTTTATTCACGTTCCCAACTGGCAACCATAAACTTGTAGTTGCCAAAAAATTTTATTTATACAATTAAAAGTTTTAAGTTTGTTGGTTGTCAGTTGATTGATTTCAATTTTATTTTTTATTATAATCAAACATCTTACGTTGTCTACTACCAATGTAACCCGAGTTAAGTTGCATCCATAGTCAAACCATTAATTAAATGTAGAACTAAATGTAGGTTCATACTGAGCAAAGATTTGGAGGAACAATACGAAATACAATTTTAGGTAAATAAGTCTGAATTTTCAAGAATTTGGAAAAATTCGTGATTATTTTATTTTGTTATTTAAACAACAAAATGTTAGAAAAAATAATGGCTTTTAAAAGTTTAAAAAATACGAATATCATGGGGTTCGGCTGGAGATAAAAATATAGATATATAACTTTGTGTACTACTTACGTCTGTAAAACTTTTTTCATCTCTCAAATGTCGGAACGATGTCACCATATTCGTTTGAAAATCATTCCATTTTAAAAAGAACTGTTGATCGGACGACATCATTAAAAAGCCGTTACCTTGCCTTTGTTTTAAATGAAAAAGATCTGGAAATAATGTGAAACACAAAACCAAAGATTCTATTTGTCGCGTTATTTGAAGACAACACGTACAAAATTTGTTATGTTGAAATAATAAGCAAAGGGTCTATTAAATTAAATCTTTGGTAATACTTTGGTTCCAGCAAATCTGCACAAAATCTGAAATTAGAAAAGGAGTTTTTTAAAATAATAATCTAACATTAACAACTATATTAACATTTAATTTTTAATATTGGAGCGTTAAAAGTTATGTATTATAAATATCACTGTTGACAATTAGTAAAAGTTAATTTAAAATTATATTCAGAGTAGTAGGTTGACTTCTTGGACTTCTGTTGAAAATAGGCCTTCAAATACAGGTAAAAAAAATTCTCTCAATAAATAATTAACACTTTATTTAATTACTTAATTGGTAGTCGCCGTAGTCTAGTAGGTAGTGTGTTCGCTTATTAGACGTAAAGCCCGGGTTCGAGCCCCAGGCCAGACATTAAAACGAAATATGTATATAAAAAAAACATTTCTTCGGCGACTACCTCTCAGCAGATTTCTGGAAAAAACTCTGCGAGTAAATAAACCTGCCATGAAAAAGTTTCTCAAAATCTGTCGTTCGGAGTCGGCGTTAAACTGTAGGTCCCGCTACTCAAGTATAAAGTTAAGGCACACAACATGAGTGGTGTGAGAAGATAGGCCGCAATCCTGACTGAAGGGTTGTAATGGCCATTACTACATTTGTCAGAATTACGACTACGTTTCCCTTTTCTTTTCTATATTTTTTAAATAAACTTCTTTAGACCGAAAGCTATTAGATCAAATAGATTTAAATTATGAATGATAAGTGCAAAAATTGCCTTGAAAAGTGAAAGTTACTTAATTTATATTTGTTAACTTTTTACACTTTTTTTCATACGCTACCATGATCTGTGTAATAGGTACTTAACATTTTTAAATACGTTGTCGAGTGATATGTTCTAACTATTCGTAAAATTTTCATTTGCAGCTTTAAAATATTTCAGCCTACAGTGAACTCGCGAAAACGTGAATATTCCAGAAATATAAATACCTTTTTATTATATTGACTATTCTAAAATGTAAACAAAACCTAAAATGTCTAAAACGTGGATTTAAATTTTTAAGGAGTATTTTTATTTATATTCACCGCATCATTTTATTCACGATATGGGTAACTAAGTTCAGAATTTTGCTAGTTCCCGCATAAAACTCATTACATCGTTATTTTGTCTTAGTTTACCAAAAACTAATACGAAACCCTTTGCAAAAATTATTTTACGTTTCTGTGAGTTCACTGTAACTTGTTTTTATATAAACAGCTCGTAATGGAGTGCAGAACTCTGTAGCCAGTTTTGTTCTCATCACTAATTTTACTCCAAAATTTATTTTACCTTTAATGCTAGGAACACAAATGCAGAATGAACGATGACAGTGAAAAATCAATAAATACTTATAGGCAAATTCATTTATACTTTTGAATAAATAAAATCGGCAAAATTATTATACATTAACATCCATAAATTGTTTAATTTTTACATTCAATAAGGTAGAGGTCCTCCTATTACATTGACAAATTTGGCAACTGATATCAAAATTAGTTACTCTAAACATGCATGTGCATATTCATTAATGAATTTTTACGTACGAATGTATAAATGGGAAGAGATAAATTATAATTTATACTGAAAAATCCGAATACTAATAAAGAGTAATTAAGAGTAAATAGTACATGCATATACATGCTTTTGCTATGTAAAACAATATGATAATGTACATATATACAAATTTTAATAATCTATATAATATTTTGATTGTAAAAATAAACACCTTTGTTGCAGTGTATACAGTAGATTTAAAGCCAGCAATCCAATCAACATACATATATTTCTAGAAAAACAACTTCTTTTTATTGATCAAATGTAGAAATTTATTTTTTAGGTCGCCTTGGTCTCACTACTAAGTTATAGTATTTATTTTAGAACGTGTTGCCAGATGTATCTTTAAATATTTAATTTTAGATGCATGATGTAGGAGATTTATGGAAATTTATGCTTCTGCCTATGTTTACGTTTGTGAATTATTTTCGACAATACTTGGCTTGAATTAATTGTAGGTTATAAAATCTGGCAACGCGTATATTTTGGCCATTAAAGAAGATCTTTTGTGCTCTTTCTCTCTTACTTAAGGTCCCCTTTTTCTAATAAAAACTTTTTTGCGTACGTACTCCAAATCATACAAAATTACACAAACAGACACACATTTAATACACATTCACTTCTTGCTCTACTCTTTTTCATTTTTTCAATAACAACAAAACACCGTACAATAACGCTTCATTTCTTTCGCAATATCTAAAAATGTGTGTGTGTACTTTAAATTACATTTTCATTTTTTTACATTAACATTAATAATCCTTACCTTTTTATTTAACTTGAATTATTTTTCTTAACAACTATATGCATCCGTTGATACAAATCCACACCAACGCAATAAAAAATTCCCTTTCTTTTTCTCAGAAAAATTTCACTGTACTTTTTCCACTGATTATCGTCTGGTTGTGCACTTCTTTCACTCAAATTTTCTTTTGTTTCCCCTTTAGTAAACTCAACGCGTTAGGTATTCTTCTCCAAACTTTTAATTAAATCTTTTTGTATGTTTTTATGGATTTTCACTACTTTTGTGCACTATTTATCAGTTATTTTTCCTTTGAAGATTTTTTATGAAAAAAAAATTCCGTGTAATGTTCCGTTCCGGCTATTTCTGGTTGAAGGAGAAAAACAAAATGAAAGTCGTTTATTGAAAATGAATTTGCCGTATTCGCTCTTTTGTTTTTTGTCCCAATCTCTTCACCGTTGCAAAAAAATGTATTGATGCACTGCAACCTTGTTTTATTTAATGAAACTATTCGAAACATATGTTCATATTATATTGCTATACTTATATCTGAATAATATAATGCTTTAATTATAATGTTTAAATTCAACAGAGTTTTATTTAAATTTGTAAAACTGCAATCAAAACGATGTTTACGTCTAACATCTACAAAAGTGTCAACGGAAGGTGATTCGACAGAATTAAGTCTACGCCAAAGAAACTTTTTGAACACTCAACAAAGATATAAGAATTATGAACATATATTGTATAGCTCTCATTTGGAGTGTCAAGAGGAGCACATGAGTTATGAACTCCACAGGTCATTAAATTTTAAAATAAAAAACAATTTGCGAACCCATTCAAACGACGATAAAATTTGCGGTGGAAGTGCATCTGATATACCTTTTAATTGGATGCAAGATTTTGAGTATTATGATGAATCAGATGACATGAGGAACGCCACATCGAACATAAGAAATATTTTGGGTACTGCTGACCCAACAATTCCAACATCAAATGTACCTTGTAGTGGTTGTGGTGCGATTTTACATTGCAACCACCAGACAACTCCAGGTAGGAACGTCGATAATTTAATTGAGTTTATAATTTTATATTTATACATATGTACTTGTTTTAAGGTTTCTTGCCAACTGAAATATATAAAGGAAGAACTGAAGTGGAACTAAAAAGTATGACTTGTGTGCGTTGTCATTTCCTTAAAAACTATAATTATGCGTTAGATGTAGAAGTGACTGGAGAATCTTACGTTGATACAATTAGCCGCATTAAAGATAAATATGCGTTGGCTATTGTTATTGTCGATCTTTTAGATTTTCCTTGTTCAATGTGGCCAAATATGCCGGAATTGTTGGGATCAAAGAGGCCAGTATTTATTATTGGGAATAAAATTGATCTCTTGCCACGTGACAGTAATAGCTATTTAGACCATATAAAATCCTGCTTAAAGGAGGAAATTATAAAAAGAGGTTTCAACCAATTGAACATTAAAAATGTTAGTTTGGTTTCAGCAAAAACCGGTTATGGTATAGAAGAGCTTATAACACAATTGCAGAAAAAATGGGCTTACCAAGGCGATGTCTATCTTCTGGGTTGTACAAATGTAGGTAAAAGTTCCTTGTTTAATGTACTGCTAAATTCCGATTACAGTCGACCTGAAACGTTTGATTTGATTCGAAAAGCTACGATTTGCCCTTGGCCTGGAACGACTTTGGAAATGCTTAAATTCCCAATCTATAGACCGTCGGATATTCGTGTCTATGAACGTTTTAAAAGACTCCACTCAGAAAAAGCAATTAAGGCTAACAAAGAACAGTTGCGTATAGAAAACGCGCAAAAATCGGGCAGTATATCTGATGTGGTTTTACAGGGCACAATCGGTAGAACATTTGCACGAAATCTTGATGTTGATGTGGATGATGTTTTTGCTATGAGCAAAGGGACTCAACCTATCACAACTTTTAATGAAAAAAGTAAAGAATATAGGCAGGCTAGATGGGTTTATGATACGCCTGGTGTTATGCATCCTGAACAAATAACAAATCTACTAACACCTGAAGAAATTATTACGTTACAAACAAAGAAAATGATAACGCCTCGAGCATATCGCCTTAAACCTGGCATGAGTTTATTTTTGGGTGGATTATCACGATTAGATTTTTTAAAAAGCGATTCGAATGATTTAAACTGGATACAAATTTTCTTATTTGCCTCCTTTGAGCTGCCCACAATGATTGTTGAAACTATTTTCGCGGAAGATGTTTATCAGAAATATATAAATACACCCCTGCTCAAGGTTCCTAAATTAGAAAAAGGGAGAGCTATTAATTGGCCTGGATTAAAATGTCATCCAGAGGATATAACCGTAAAAGGATATATATTGAAACCGAAATATAAGGAAAATAATTGTTCTGGAGATATTATACTTTCATCAACTGGATGGGTTGGACTAAATGTTCCTATAAATACACAATGTACATTTCGTGCTTGGACTCCGCACGCTAGGGGAATATATTTAAGAACTCCTTCAATAGTACCATATGCCCACAGACTAATAGGAAAAAGGATACGAAATTCTTTGGCTTATAATATTTCAAAACCTTTTGTGTTTAAAAAATAGTAGTACAAATTCCACCTAGAAATCAACATTATATGAGAAATTTTTAGAAGTTAACGATCCAAAATAAAATAATAAAAAAAGCCGAAAGAGATTCTTGCAGTACATTTCTTGCAACATTTTACATGTTTATTATTTTTAGAAAGATCGTAATAGTAAATGCATTTTTAAACTTTGAGTGGAATATATATATGTATATGTATGTGCATATAATATATATATATATATTCAATAGCTCTAATGCCTCGCAGATGAACTGATGTTTTTGAAAATATCGATATTCCATTAATTGTGAAGATATGTAAGAAATAAAAAAAGAACAAATAAAATGAGTTGCTTTTTCTTCGAACTTAAAAATTTTGTTCAATAATTTTTGTTAATAAATTAATAGGCCCCTAAAGGTTTGAAATAGCTATGGCCTCGGTGATGAGCTAGTGTTTTTCAAAATATCGAATATTCCATTAATTGTTAAGATGTGTAAGAAATAAAAAAATTAAATTAGTTGATTTTTCTTCGAACTTAAAACATTTTTTCAATAATTATTTTTTAATAAGTTAATAGGACCTCAATGATTTGAAATAGCTGTCTTAAAAAATTCTTGTGTTTGTTTTTTACCAGATTCAAAATATTAAGTTATTTGCTTTAGTTCCTGCCACGTGTGTATCGCCTAAGTGCGATTAGACTCATAAGTGGATTCAGAACAATATTTGATGGAGCGGTACTGGTATTGACAAAAAGAATACCGATGGGCTTATTGGCAGATGAGCTGGCCGGATACACTTTCGCCATCTCGAGGACCCAAGACAAACTGCAGCTATAAAAGTGAAGGAACGACGGACTTCCGTGCGTAAACAGCAGTCGCCATGGGGAACGAATAAAAGGTGAGATGGACTTTTCACTTTATTCCTAATATATATCCCCTTGGTTGAAGAACAAACATTGCGAGGTGAACTTCTATGCGACCTAGTTACTAACAGATCGTGGATGCTCCAGTGATAAACTTGCACATATATGAGTGGAAGACAATTACAATTTGGAAATGAATGCCTCGAGGACTATATACCATCATTGTATCAATAAAGAGTTTTGAATATACAAATCAAAAAACATTTTAAAGAAAATGGGAGGAAATTATCATTGTACTGAAGAAGAGAAAAAAGAAAATGAATCTCGTGGTAGAGTTGGTTTTCAAACCAGCCCAGAAACAGATAAATGGATAATCTTGTTGGCAAAAAATCATCCTTTCAAATCTTCAAAGGCTATTTTCGCTGAGGTTAAGAATGAAATTAGTCCAGCAACAGTTAGTCGTCGTCTTGTGGAAGAGAATATTCTGGAAGAAGAATTGACACTAAAGTTTCGCTAATGTGAAAACAGAAACGAGATTGCAAATTGCTTGAGAGCATTTAATATGATTACATCGTTATATTGTGATCACATCCGTGTTGCAAATTGAAATTGCAAAAGTCGTCAACCAAGTTATATTTATACAGGTTGTGTTATCAACGCAGCTGAGTGTTGCTTTTTTACTGTTGTATACAACAATATACTGTCTTAGACATGTCAAAAACAAGGAGAAAAGTTTGTTTATGTTTACTTTTTTGTGTGTTTGTTGTTACATTTACCTAAGATTTGTCATTTTTAGCAGGCGAAATAGGCAGGACCAAGGCAAATTCAATATTAACAACAACACACAAACACACACAAATTTTGACAGCCCAAGACTAGTCAGCTGTTGACATAAGGCCACTTGTTATGAATTCGCTTTGGGCATTACGAAACAGATTTAACAGGAGGTGGACTTAAAAAAATCAACAAATGCATGTTGTTTTGGGAACAAATTCAAAGAGAAATGAGTTGTAATGGTACTGAAACCTGTATAAATATATCAACTCTCAGCTTGATTACGTTTAATTTTGGCCATACGAACTGGCACATAGCAGACAATAGGTTATATTTTACATACACAGTTGAATTGATTTTCCCATATAAAATTTGAAGTTGCTTCAAAAGTTTCGTCTGGCAGCTTTGATTTTTTGAACAAATTTTTCGAAATGGTGCATCCAAGGCGAATTCATGTAACCGGTGACCGCGTTTCTACAACAATGCAAAAACAACATGCATTTTGTTTTTGTTAAACAGCATTTAGGTTGTGAAAATAGGAAGAAAAAAAATGGAAAAGGAAAAAAAATGAACAACAACATACACACACAAAACACTAAAAAACAACAAAATTTTGACAATCGAAATGATATCAGCTGTTTAGATGCTCTCACCTATTTTATGAATTCGTCTTGGGTGCATCGTGTTGCAAAAAACTCTCATGTTATAAACACAATAAGAACAACGCAGCATATACGGCAATCCCACAAAAATAGAATACATATGTGCATATGGAAGTGATTATTTTACCCTTCATATGATCTTCGAGGTATTTTTGACCCATTTTGACCAAATAACTATTCTGATGATGTGCATTTAGGCTTTGTTCCATTTTTATTCACAGCCATGAAAGTAAGAGAATCTGTGCTGGCAATGATTAGTGCTATCAATAAGATAACATACATGAAATAGGGGTTTTAAAAACGCGATGTAAGAAATATAACTCGAAAAAACGTTGGATGAAGTATTAATGAACTGTTTATTGTTTATTTGTTTTGTTTATACTTTACTGCTGCTGCTGCCTTTATTATAATTAATGCTTGCTGCGCTGCATTTATTGTGTTTATAGCATCAGTAAAATATAATTTTGTTCGGACAACATGGGTGATAACAGGTTTACAGTATTAATGTTTCACAGAAGAAATAAAATATTTACATATGTATGTATATTTTGTACAATGGGTCAATTCGACCTCCGGGTACTGTACTTGTCACAGTTGACAAGTACACGTCCTCTAACCTAACCTAACATGTATATAATAACAGTGGAAAAGGAATAGCTTTTAGTTCTTTTAAAATTAAGATTTAAATTAAAATACTTCATTTAAAATAATTGCTATCTGCTCTATTAAAAAATATCCCTCGAAATGTAAAGGAATGAAGTCATTATTTATTTAAGCATTTGGTTAAAAGCTCACAAAGTTGATAATTAATAACTTGGTGATTAGTACTGTTTGTTGATTCCTGAGTTGATTTTTGTAGTGCTTTTATATGTAAACTACTTTTTTCAATGAAAGAAAAAATATTTGACAGTTGAGTAAAAGTAAAAAAAAAAACAAAGAAGAGAAAAGAAATCCTGTATTATATTCGCAGATTTTGTCAAACCAATAAGTGAATTGAAGTTATATTTAAAGCGAAATAAGTTAATAGCACTTTAAAAACAATCAAACAATTGCATAAATTGTTAAAAAAATGTATGAAAAATTCCAATATACAAACCAAAGGGGTTGAATTTGCAAACACATACATACTTACGTATATATATATATATATATATATATATATATATATATATATATAAGTATATATAAATATAGCCGACAAAATAGAGACAGCATTGTATGTAGAAAAGAAAGATTTAAGGATCATTATTCGTATAGAAATATAAATAGAACAAATATTAATACAAATAAAAGACGAAACGGACAAATATTAGAAGTTAATAAAAGGTGCCATGGAACAAAATGCTAATGATCCATTTGCATCAGAAAACAGTGGTACAGCTAGATTCATTGGAGGAGGAGTGGTCAGTGGAGACCACTCCCTAGACAATGGAGCTATAGCTGGTGAGTTAGTAATGCCAAATAATACTGCTGGCACTATCAATGCGGGGCATGAATTTCAAACAATGAAACCAGGAATAGGTGTTAGTATTAAGCAAGTGGGATGCACCGAAATACCACACAGTGAATTAGTTAAAATGTTGTATTATCTAGAAGGTGAACTACAAGCTCGGGATGTTGTAATTGCAGCATTACGTAATGAACGTGTGAAACAATACATTTCCCAACTTAAAAGTAAACGACTTCAACAGAGTGATCCCCATGTAGCAATTTTTCGCGATAAGGTGGCATTGTCTGGAAATTTAATTTCGAGGGAGTCTTCTACACAAGCTGCACAAGCAGAAATGGAAGTTAGGCAAATTATAGAGCAACAAATGGAGCAACTGTACCAAATGGTAAATAAACAACGCGCCACTCATCTTAGGATGGTTAACATTTTAACAGAATCCCTCGAAAACAATCAACGTATGTTGCAAGAATTGGAGGATGAAAAACGAAAACATGAACATGATACTGCCCAAGGGGACGATATAACTTACGGCTTGGAAATGGAGCGTACAAAGCTGAGACAAGAACTTGAAGAAGAAAGAGCACAAGTGAAAAAATTGGAAAAAGATTTGAAAAAATTGCAAGAAACTTTAGATTTCGAACGAAATCGCCAGAAACAAATAGTACTTTTATTGATAGCGGAAAGAAAAAAAATTATGATGAAATATATTGAAGAAGGTAACAATCATCGTAACTGTAAAATAAAAGCAGTATAAAATATTAATGTTTTTCAGGAAAGCGTTCCGAAGATCTTGCACAAATATTAGCAGAAGAAAAACAGCGTTCCGATAATATCGCGGAAGGATTGGAAGAAGAAAGCAAAAAATCTTTGCGCATGGAAGAAGAGCTTGAAAAACAAGCAGCTGCTTCTGAACAAGAGCGTAAAATTATAAAAGCCAATCTAGCTAAAGAAGAGCTTAGGTAGAATAATACTCATATCATAGTTTTAACAAATAGGTAATTGTTTGTTTAATTTTTGTTGTTAACAGGGTTAAAGAGCTGGAACAAGAACTATTGACACTAAGAGCAGAAAATGAGTCTCTAAAGAAACACCAACTTCAGCAAAATACTGCAATTAGTGGAAATGCCGCATCTAAGTCGAGAGCATTCACAGGTAAGGCGTCAAAGATTTAAATAAGGTTTTAAGTCTTTAAAGCTAAAGACTGATATATTAAACAAATTTTTTCTTTAGTATATTTCTATAAATTTATATTTTAATTTTCCTTCAATACAGAAATATTTTGTTATGAATAATAATCTCAAGACTAAAAAATCTAAATAATTTAAATGTCCTCCTATGCTTCTTCACCTTATATTGCCTGAAACCAAAAAAAAAACTTACCTACTGATCTAAACCGTCAAATTAAAAGAAATCTGAAAAATGTATAAAGAACAAGGTGATTTTTCTGTTCAATTTTTGTTGTGATCAATTTGTCTTTATTTTATGTTTTGGATAGCACATTTTTATTTTTTTGTTATCTACTTAGATGTTAATGAATAAAATCGGTGAATTAATTAAGTTGCTAATTTAAATGATTAAGATTTAAATTTAAGTAAATTACAATTTCGTTTTTCTTCAATATACATAATTAATAATTACTATATAGTAATTTTATACAGCAAGTGTGTAGCTAATTTTGTCTGTCTATATACATAAGTTCGAGTGCTCAGAAAGAGGACGACTACATATTTACATGGAAATCCACATACATATTTATATCTGTTTAAAACGGAAAAAATTAAAGAATAATTTGTAAATCTCTTGTAAAAAATTAGATACACATTTGTATAGGTAGAATATATATATATATATATGCAATATATGTATATCCATACACTTATACATATTTCTTTTTGTATTTACCAGTATTGTTACTGATTTTAAACGTTAATTTGTAAGATAAGAACTCAAACGTATTACGCACTGGCAAATTACATAAAAAGCTTGTTATTAAATATGTATATATTTACAAAAATTGTGGTGGTATAGAGCTTAATTTCTTTCTGTTTGCTACCTTCTGCGATAAGTTTGAGTAATAGTTTTTTAACTTAAGGATGAACTAAATTTGCATTTTGCACATATTAACTATCTGTATACAGTTATGGGCAATGATTACATTAATGGTTGTATAAAATTAAGTTGTATAGAAATACATATTACTTAAATATGTTACAACAAAAAAAAAATTAACAAAATAAACTGATATTGGTAAAAATATTGGCTTAAATACGTTTATATGCTAAAAATTGGCAACAGAATAGAAATAATCCTATTTTATGTCCATTCTGTATGTTAAGGTATTTTCCTGTGATATTTTCCGATTTCCTGTCTTAATCACTTACATCAAAACACATAAATTCTTTTAGAACCCGTTATAAAAATGTTAAAAATATTAAAAATTATCTTAACAATTTTCAGAAGATGGATGTACCGCTCCTATGGTTAATATAGCTAAAATTGTTCAACCTACAGCGACAGTATCTAGTGTTCCCGTATCTGGACCAACAACCGGAATAGCTTTATCCCTTACCCCAGCTATAAATCTTCGAACAGGTATAGCTACAGCTCCGACCACTTTAACACCATTACCTCAAATAGCTGCATCTGCAACAATAGCAGCGCAATCTGCAACAGGTGGTAGTGAAGGAACTGTATCCACTCAAACAGGGGTGCCAGCGGCAAATGCAGGTTTAGCTTCTATTACATCCGCAGCTGTTGCACAAAAATCACAAACCGTAACAGCTCCCTCATCACCCTCACCAGCTAAAATGCAGCCAACAGCTACTATACAGCGCGCACCAGGAGGAAAATATTCAGCGTTAGCAGCTGCTGCAGCGGCAAGCCACTCACTTGATCAAGCTCCATCACCTCATCCCATACCAATAGCGGTACCACCGGTAACAGTACCACCGGCTGGTGCGAGAGGTGCTCCACCACCTATACCTCCCAATAAACCAATAGTACCACCTAAGAGAGAACCCTCCTTATCTCGTCTGGGCTCTTTAACAGGTGCATCAAGTGCAGCGGTGGTCGCTTCTTCAGTTTCTACTGCTGCCAATGCAAAAAATTAATAAAATTTTATTTAAAAAAAGCACTTAATAATTAACAGTTAATTATAATTTTAAAACAATATTTACATAAATACGATAAATAGTAAATAATACTCTCAATTACTTTATACATAAATTTATATTTAGGACTTAATATTTAGTAATTTCAATACTGGACAAAAACTTAAAAACAAAAAATCAATTGTTGGTTAATTCGATAACGAATTTCTTTCATTAACATAATAAAGTTAAAAAGTATTATTTGTGGTTAAAAAATAACCAATAAAACCGAACATTTAAATCGTACAGTTATTAAAATAATATTTAAGGCCACAAATTTCTAACACCGAAAAAGCTTTTCATTTATTTATAATTTGTATAAAAGTCCTTAATATGCGAAAATTCTTAAATATGCGTATGAAAACTTTCTATACATTGATATATTTAAAGCCGAAGAAATAATGCTTGTATGGTTTGTGTTGTAACTGTTAAGTTACATTATTTGTAACTTATAGTATTATTAATAAAAACCAAAAGACGCTGAACAGATCCAGTAACACAAAATTTATTTATTTCAAAAAGCAAAAGACGACAACCGACTTAAAATAAGGAATAATCTAGAACAGGGGTGCCCAAAAGTTCCTTATGGAAGTGCAAACACCAATACATTTTAAGAAAAACAAATTTTTATTAAATATTTTTTGTTGTGAAAACTAATACATACAAAGAAAGAACAAAAACAAAATCTACATTGAAGCTCGCTGTTGTCAATGTTCACCAGCAAAGTATACGAAAGTGTTGTTGCTTAGTATACAACGAAGAAAGACGAAAACACTAACAAAGCAAAGTTGTTCGTGTTTTTATATTTCTCGTGCTGAGTGTGCCCTATACGTATATAAAATACACAGCCTACTGCTAAGCGCATTTACAAAAACAAATGTGCATGAAGTGTATAGGGCTTGGGCACCACTGTTCTAGATTATTCCTTATTTTAAGTCGGTTGTCGTTTTTGCATACGGAGAAATTCAAATTTTAGTCAATGGCGTTTAAACAAATAGAAATTAGAATGACAACAAATGCGAACCGACCGATGATCGGTGTCTTTAATCCTGTATACTGTGGAAAACCCAGATTTGAGAGTAAACACTCTCTCGATGACCTATACATTAAGGAATTGCCTAAAGCAGAAGGCTTTTCTTATGATTTACAACCACCATACGTTGATTTTAAAACGTTGCGAGCTATGTTGAACAGTGGGGTTGGTTCAATAGCGAAAAGTGTCATCAGCAGGAAGACTAGGTCTTGGATAACACCAGATTTTATTTACGATAATCTTCTCAATTATTGTTATCCAGCCAAACCAAGATTCGAGTGTCCAACTTACACTCAGGTAATACACGAATTGGAATACCAATTTTGTGTGAAAGAGAAACTAAAACCACTGTCGTTCCAGGAGGCTGCAAAGTGCATACCGCAGAGCACTAGCCCTGGACTTCCCTGGATTAATCTTTGTCCAGGCAAGAAGAAAGGTGATGTGCTGGAACACCACCTAAATGATTTTATTGAACAGTGGAATGGAGTGGGAAATAGGCGATTTTGTCCCCTCCCTGATTGTGCCGCTTTTGCCCGTAGTCATATTGGAGATCCGGGCACTAATAAAGTTAGACCAGTTTGGGCGTATCCGCTGACGGTGATACTAGCTGAGTCTATTTTTGCGCATCCTTTTACTGAGAAATTGAAGGAGCAAGAAATTGGCAGGAATACCGCCTATGGAATGGAAATGATGAAGGGTGGCATGGAATGGTTAGACCACCAGTGCAAGCGTCATAAACATAAGGACCCAGGATGTAAGTTCCTTATGACCGACTATTCCGCATTTGATAGTACGGTACCCGCTTGGCTAATACGTGACTGTTTTCGTGTTATCTGGAAACAGTTCGACTTCTCTGATAATCCATCCTATTACTATAATATCTGCCGGAGGATTGAGGGTTACTTCATCAACACCCCAGTCCGCAATTCAGATGGACGTCGTTTACTTACCAACCATGGCATACCATCTGGAAGTATGTTTACCAATATCATAGGAACAATGGTAAATTTTATAGTTAGCAGATACACTATAAAGCGGCTAATGCTGGTTGACCCAGCATTTGATCTGTATTTTGGTGATGATGCGCTGGTCTGCTTACCTGGCCACGCACTGATCAATTTACATGACATTTCCGAATTCGTACAGGAAGCGTTCGGAATGAAGATAAATGTTAGAAAATCCTTTTGGACTAACAAACAGAGCAATATACACTTTCTTGGATACTACAGTTTGTTAAATTGTTATTTAAAATTTTACTGACTTCTTACGTTATATAGATTGATTATCTTCCATTTGATTTATATTTTATATACATACTCTGTTTATTTTTAACTTAATTTTCAATAAAGTAGTTTTTACATCAAAAACAATGTGGCAAAAACAATACATACAAGTAATAAACCAAAAACTTGAACACATAGTTTGTTAATTTAAGAGACAGATGAAGAAAATAAATCCAATTGAAATAAATAATAAATCTATTACTGAGTAAAAACTTCAAAATCAAATTTCTAAACATACAATGCTATACTTTATTACAATTACAAACAAAATAAATTTCCTAGTAAAAAATTATATACATACTATGTAAAATATAATTATGTATATCTGAAAACAATTAATAAACAATAATGTTGAGTAGACGAACATATTGCAAAAAAATAAAGAACACTGTTTGAATTTCTGTGTTAAATGACATTTCATCAGCTTGCTTTTTATTGAATTTGAAATTCATTACAGATTTATTAGAACAAATAAATACACTGAATAGGAAAAAAATAAAAATAAAAAAGCAATAATAAAAATTATTATATTCAACCCATCATAGTGTTTTCTATAATAATCGCTCTTGAAAGATTCCGAGCACAAGCCAATCGTAATAGATTTACAATTTCTTCAATATTTTCAAGGCGATAATCTTTTAGAATATTTATAGGTTCCTGTAATAAAATATTTAATATTTGAATAATGAATTTTAACGGTTATTATTTAACATTTACATCTGGATATTTCTCAAGCATTTTTTTCTTCTTCTCAATCAGTGGCACTAATTCAGACTCCAGGTGGTGTAAAATCGCGCATGTCTCTTTTGACAATATTTTTGGATCTTTGGACTCCAAAAGAGGTATGGTATCAATTAGAAGTGAAGGCCAGAAGCTTGCGTAAATTAAATGGTTAATGTTATGTTATTTTCCATCGAAAATTACCATTCTAACTTACTATTCTGGTGTTATTTTTGATTCCAATAAATTTACAAGCAATTCTGCAGCTGGTAGAAAATCTTTTTTCCGATAAAATTGATAGAAATCGAAATATTTTACTAAAAATACCAATCTTGGTGAAATAAACATTTTGGCCCCAATATTGGCAATTACGTCTGGACATAACATGTCGCCAGTTTGAGCATACCGCTATTAAAAAATTTTAATTTATTAAACAATACAAAAACATTGACATATATGTATATACATATATGTGCATGTATATATTTAAATACTTGTAATAAAAAGTCGGCTATCGATGTGACATATAAACTATCCTTCGATCTAATGGCCCATTCTAATGCATTTCCGTAACATTGACCATCCAAACATCTTTTGGCTTGGACTTTGCAAATTTCTTGCTCAGCATTAAATAAATGTTTCCTTTTGCAAATTGCTAAAATTTTTAAAGCTTGCTTTTCAGTTTTAAACGGTATTCTAGTCAAACACAGTTCTAAAGCAGGTAAACCTACAAATAAAATATAAGCAGAAAATCAGTTTATTAAGTATCTATTAACCTACCCTCTTCTGAACAAAACTCTAAATAATCCATTCCTAACTGCCACAAAGAATTTCTATACATTAGGCTACTTCCAAATTCGTATAATAGGGCATCTCTTAATTGTAAGCAATCGCTAAAAATGAATAAGTGTAAAATGCTTTTCTTTAATTATTTATGAGGCACGGCTACTCACTTTATCTGATGATGGCCTACCACTTGTAATTGACCACAATTATACAATAAATCAGTAAAGTGTGTAACGAACCACTGATTATCCGCCATTAGCTGTATAGAGTGTACAAGTTGGTGAATATCATTTTCCATTAAGGAAAGTATAACCCTATCTAAATGTTTAAGCTTCGGTTCATTGTCTTGGTTGGTATGGAGACTAGCCCATCTGGCTAACCATGAATTAGCAGCGGTACCCAATTCAAAATGTTTACATGCCGGGTTTGTATAAAAAAGATATCCCGGCAGATATTCGTACCAATATTCTGATTTTTGAATTTCTGTATTCCAAGCAGACGTATCTCCCATCACCAACTGCACTACTACTTCTAAATTTGGTTCAGTACTTAGAATATTTGCGCTTAATTTTCGCTCAGTATCCGTAAGCCAATACTGCCACTGAGATCGAAATTTTTGTATAGAAAATCCGCCGTGAACCTTTGAATATAGAATCATTTTGTAATTTTCAGATAAGTATACACGGAATATGCACAAACTTACGTTAAATATTGGCATTGCTTTTAAAATCTGCTCGCACAATTTAAAACTAGGACTTTCTGCTTGAGGATGTAACTGTAAAATTGCTCTTGCCACTTCTACTTGCCCTTGTATTATTAAGCCTTTTAAAACAGGCCAATAGTCTTTGTTGTCGCCAGCGTCTCGACCCAATAATAACAAATCAGTAGCCATCCGCTCAGCTGCAGGAAAATGAAAACGAACCCACTCGAGCAATTGGGGTACTATGGTGTTAGAAGCAGACTGCTCCATAAAAAGTATCTCGCTCAAGTGCCAAATGCATTCAATGGAATAAAAAATTGAAATAAATTGCTGATATATCTCATATTTTTCTGGAGATTCAAGTTTCGCTTTTCCACCTGCTTCTTGTAGCTTTTCCAAGCAAGCTCTTATTATGCTACGATACGTTCTTGATATTTTTTTATAATCCGCTTTTGAGCCTTTTCCTTTAAGGGATTGTAAAGTAACGAATGTAGAGTTTGATTCAGCTATTAAACTTCTCAATATGGGATCATCGAACACGAACTCAGGTTGCAAGAAATGTATATTCACTGGATCTTTACCAGCGTATTGAGTAGGTTGGTCGCGACTACCAGCTGTTATTGGTCTAAAGCTATGCAACGCTATTTTAGAACCATTAACAAACTTTCCCGCTAATGTATTACCATAACGTGTGCTCAGTGCATCTAAGATACCCTACAAAGTATAAATTACTTTCATAATTTTGTTCAATTTTAATTTAAAAGACACTCACAAAAATAGCAACATTATTTTCTTCCATAATCTTAAATAAAACTTTACAAAATTTGAAACAACAATTGAACAAAATAAATTCTGAATCAAACTATCGTGAATATTGTACCACACACAAAAGATTTATTAAACAATAATGATGACAACTTAACAAAAAGAAACTCATTCAAAAACGTTAAAATAAATACGTATGGTGGACCATCAGATTTTATCAGCCAATTTTAAAAGTAAAAGTGATAAAAACGCTATAATTGTAATTTGTGACCAAGAACTTATCCAGAGGTTTCACAATCCATTTTCATCTTTCAACACACAAAATGTGTTGTACAAATGTAGAAATGGAAACAAAATCGACACTCAATTGTGCCTGCAGTCAAATGTTTCAATTTTCTTTAAACAAAACAGCAAATGTATGTAATTCGGTTTACTGAAAAATTCTGTCGCCATAATTTGTTGTTATTTCCTGTCGAATACAACTCGTCAGTCACAGCTATCACTTTCTTTGACTTTTGACAGACTATATGTGTAAAAAAATTGAATTGAAGTATTAAGCGCAAAAATGCAGTATTAATTAATTTGATTAATACATTACTTTTTCACTAACACTCTCACATTTTTCGAACTTGCAAAACGTTTTTTAATTAAAATTTTTGATTTTATAGTATTAAATTACATATCATTTGCAAAAATATTTAACAGAGAAAAAATTAAGCACAAATTTTAAAATTATGAATAGAGCTAAATGAATTCAAAACTTTATAGGCGGAATAATCTAAGCCTAAAGCCTTTGAGGAACTAGGAAGACGATCAACCAACTTGCAGCGCTTCGGAATATTTTTTTTAACATTTTCGGTAAAAATTGTTGTACGTGCAAGCAACAATACGCACATGGAATAAAAGTGGTGTTAATTTGTGGAATTTGTTATATTTGTGCGAAATACACTTTTCCTATTACCATAAATCTGTAAGGTAAGTTTCACATAATATATGTATTTCTTTTACAAAAAATCGTTTTGAAAAGCGGGAGATTTTCGTAACCGTATAAAATGAAATTTTCTTTTACAAATCACTCATTTAGATATAATTCGAATCTTTATTTAAACGTTCTTAAATATTTGTGTCGTCAGACCTATAACAATACAATACAAAAATATATATATATATTCTATTAAGGTTCATAAAATAATTAAAGTAAATTATATTATTAAAGTTAACTATAATATTTATTTTGTATTCGCTTTCAAGTAACCTTTCCGAACTAATATATCTGGTGATGGATAATCGATTTTGTTTACAAAAGAAATAAATAGATCTTCATGATGTGATACTACTTTGACATCAATTGGTCTGTTCAGAATCTTGTCACATAATAATTGTATGTTCTTTTCGTGATCTGTAGAGATATTTGATTTTTCGTCAAGAGCAATTCTGCAAAGGACAGCTTTAAACGGTAGTTGCGCTATACTACGTTCGATACTTGCTAATTTGTTTAATCTTACTACCTCATGATTGCCATAATCTAAGTAAAACACTTCAAACATTTTATAGTCGTCGTCGTGGGATAGAACTTGTGCTCTGTACCATAAACCATCCATATAGCGGGATAAAACCAGTTCATATATGTGAGGAGGTTTTTGCAAAATTTTCCACGATGGTACATCTTCGTCATTCCATACCAGTGGTATACTTGCTACGTTCGGATCATTTATTTGTGCATAAAATCGATCCATACGATCTACGTAGGTGGGTGTTATATTTATAATACTATCCACATCGAAAACTCTTATGGGGTGAAGGCTTTCAATTATCGCTGCACACGGTAAAGTATCTTTTGTCCATCCTTCAGGCTGGCGCAGTGTATGCTCTAACTTACAATTTGATCCCTTAAAACATACACCCGTATTAGGATTATAAAAACGACATATTCGTTTATCGTCTTGAGGATCATGGCCCATAACAGCTTTCATTGCGTTACCTGTGCTTAAGTTTTCTTCATAAAGTATCTCTAGCTCCTCTTTACTTATTACTTTGGTCATAGCTTCCTTTTTTATAAAGGAATTTTCTTCAATTGTTTTAATCGATGACTGACAAGTATTAACCAACTCAACACAAAGACTATAGTTTTCCACATTCGTAATTTTTAACCGACAATTTTTATGTTCAAGTTTTTTCAATGTTTCCTTTTGCATATTTATATCTTCAAAAGGATTCTTATTCGAAATTTTCAATTTGCACTGTATTGCTAATCCTGGAATTTCCTTTTGACTTTCAGTTAGTTTATATGCTATATTATCAGATATTTTCAATGATACAATTTCCCCAGTGTCCAATAAATAAATGCGAGAAATTTCGTCTTCCAATTTACCATTATTGAAAATATTTGAACACCGAACAGCTCTAAATATATGCTGATCCAACACAATGCCAAATACTTCATTAGCTGGCGGTAAACAAGTATACTGACGCAAGTACAAAGATTTTGAAAGCTCAACAACTGACTCTCGATATTGGGACGATTTGTCGAATATATAGAAAGTTAATTTCTCTTCATCTTTGATATACGTTATAACTGCATTTATGATGGCATCTCTCTGATAAACTTTATTTAATAACAATTTTGTATGCTTGAAATCATCCGCTCCTTCGTCTTTAGTATCAAATTCTTCGGCCGGGTATAAGTAGCTGTTGATCCCATTTCCAATGCTAGAAGTAGAATTTGTGTATTTATCACTGCCTAAAGCATTTGAATAATTCAAGAGAATTTTATATAATCCTGACAATTTTCTACTGTGCAATTGTAGTTGTAGATTCAGTTTTCGGCTACAATTCATTATGTCTGTTATACTGGTTAAGATTGCATCAAATTCGGGCAAGAAGTTGCTATCGCTTTTCCACGTTTTTGTTAATTGTGCTGACAACTGTCTTATAAATGTGTAAAATTGCTCTGAGTTAGATGGTATTTGCTGAAGTTCTTTCAAACATATTTCTTGTATTTTATAAAGTTGCTCCAGCCTTTCCTCCATTTTTACAAAAAATCTTATTTTAGACACTCACGGTACATTAACAACACAGAATAATGGTAATAAAAATGCGAACCGTACAAAGCAAGGCGAATTCATGTATGAATGTATGAATGTATGAATTCGCCTTGGTACAAAGTATATTTATACAAGGTGGTTCGTTTCGCAAAAATAAAAAACGGCGGAATAAAATATCATTAGCTGTGCTACTCTGTCTCATTTGCATAAATTATAGTGAAACTAGGTATATTGTCTTACTCTTTTTCATGGAGCATAAGAGCAGCTGAGTTTTTTTTTGTTGTTGGTTGTCTCATACATGTCAAAAACAAGGGGAAAATTTTCTTATTGTTTAATTTTTATATGTGTTTGTTGTTACTTTTACTTAAGACAGTGGTTCTGAGACTAGACTGGTTGTTGTAATGTATAAATATATCTTGGCATAAAGGTCATCAATTGTTTCGACCTATTGGTTGGTTGAAGTCACAGAATACATGTGTATTCTGTGGTTGAAGTTAGCCATTAAACAATGCTCTAGAATTTTAAAACTTTAAAGTGTAAGTTAGGTTAGAGGACGTGTACTTGTCAACTGTGACAAGTACAGTACCCGGAGGTCGAATTGACCCAATGTACCAAGTTAGTATGTTATATTGTGGTTAGTATGAATACATGCTATGTGTACCTATTTTATTTAGTTTACAATTTTAAAAAATTTTTAAGCTTAGTTTTCTATGACGGTTTGGGGATTAATTATTTTTGTTTAGAGGCACACATTTCAATGATAAAAAATGTCGTAATATTTATATTGCTGTATAAAATATCTACACAAATAAATAAAAACGATAATTTTTTGTCTTTAAATTTTTAACGCACAGTTTTTTTTAGTGAATATTTAACTAATTCAAATATTGAAACTTATAAAATTTTTTAATATGTATGTATCTTGTTTTGTTTTAAAATTATATGAGATTAATTTTTTTCAAAGGTGCTGGTTGAAATAAGCTGTGAGCCACTGTATAGCAGTTGTTCTGTAATTCGGGAAATAATCCTTTATTTCGTTGTAGGTTGTAAAGTAGAATCAGTTCACGCTTTTGAAAACTTTAGTGTTTGTTGCTCGATCATATCTGGATATCATATTACATCATTTCTGATGTAACTGGTGTAGAAATATCTATTTAGTTCAACTAGGGCTCTGGTGTCGTACGGTGGTGAAAAGGATGCGTTTCTTTTTCGCGGTACTTTATAGTTCCACCGCTATAGGTAATGACTGCTATTTTTGCCATTAAAACATTTTCCTTTGACCTCAAGTGGGTTTTAATTAGTATTTGTCTTACTGCCTCTTTAACCCTGTTGGGACCTAGGGTTTCATCGTCGCAAGCTCGTCTGTTCCTGCCGGGTACTGTGTGTAACTGGAATCTGAACACTGAAAGGAGTATACTATTCTTTTCTTTCAGCATAGCGCGCAACTGCCATTGACTTTCTTTTTTTTTAATTAGCCATTACAACCGTTCAGTCAGGATTACGGCCTAGCTTCTCACATCACTCATGTTGTGTGTGTTAATTTTATACATGAGTGGCGGGACCTACAGTTTAAAGTCGACTCCGAACGACAGATTTTTTTATTTTTTTTTTTTTTTTTTTTTGAGAAACTTTTCATAGCAATTTTATTTACTCTCAGAGTTTTTGCCAGAAGTCGCCGAAGAAATATTTTTTCATATTTCGTTATGATGTCTGACCGGCGATATGAACCGTGGCTTTTCGTCTAATAAGCGAACACACTACCTACTAGACTACGGCGGCCATTGAAGGTAGTTGAATTTCTTCTCCATATTATAAAATTTTAGGTCAACAGTTTCCACTAAGGCAGAAAACTTTACAATCATCTTTACATCGATCATTAGCTTAATTCAGGACAGAAAACTTTCCAAATTCATAAACTTCGCGTTTCATCACCTCAACGCAATATGACTACTTATACTACTGAATTTTTAAACATAAACATGGGTTTACACCGGATTTCTATATTGACATTTAGAATTCTTTGATATGAAATAAAAACTGTCCACAAGCACAAGCTGATTAAATAAAACATCTTTTGAAGCATATTCTAGAAACTTTTTATATTGTTGAGAAAAATTAGAAAAAATTTAAACCCCTTTTAAGAAAGGGGTTTAAAGCTAGCAGTTAAAACCTGTACTCAATCACTGGATTAAACTTCACGTGCTGTAAACTGAAAACCTGAGAAACTTTGATTAAAAGGTACGGTCTCCAATCCAAGTGGGATTCTAGATCAGTGCTATATGAGAGGAAGATTTGTTTATATTGTTTAAATTTCAAATAGTGATCATCTTTTTTTTTGTCTTTCGATCGAGGCGAGAAGGGGAAGTAAAATATGACTACGAGTTAGTTAGATGTAGTGTTTGATTGAAGTTTAATTCTTTAAGATATGACGCCGTAAAGGAAAACTAAAAGTAGAAAGCAACTACAATGCCTACATTAGTTTCCGTTTCTGTTTCAGAGAAACATGCAGTGTGATTGTTCTACAAAATTTAACCTTCAATGACCAGAAGTGAAAAATTTGACTTACTCAAATCACTCAAATCTTGATAACCAAGCCCGCTTCTGCTATTATTGCAAATATTGAAAATTATGGCAACTTACTTTTTTTTTTTTTTTTTAATTTTGGCCTTCGTATTTAGCTCCATTTTTCCCGTGACTGCCTTTATTGTGTTTTATTTTCCTACAACCACTATTATAGTAACGTTTAAAGTTTAGATACAGAAACATTACACCTAATTGTCGTGTTTCATAAAAATGGCTTTTGTAACTCCGATATAAAATTAAATGTTTCGTCGTCTTGGAAATAATGTAATACTGAAGATGAATATATATATATATAGCTCTGAAGCGAATAGTCTAAATAACTGACTTCAATCGGATCCTATTGGGAGGTGTTTTTATTGACTTCTATCATGAAAATTGCAATCATTCGGCATCCGCGATGATAAGAGCCTGCAGTGCCGCCGTTATAATGTTGTTATTGGATTTCAATGTATGTCCTTTAGTCAGAATTACGATCTAGCTTCTCACACCGCAAATATTGTGTGTGTTAATTTTATGCATGAGTGGAGGAACCTACAGTTGAACGTCGACTCCGAACGATAGAACCTTTCCTGGTTATTTTATTAACTCTCAGAAGACTTCGGAGGAGTCGCTGGAAGAAATATTTTTAAATTTCTCTTTTCCAAGATGTTAGTGCATGTTATTAGAGATAGGAAGGAGTATTTCTAAGCTGTCGTTAGCTGTCATTTTCTTTGTGGTGTTCAGAATGGCTATTTGAATTTTTTATATGTATAATTTTTAGCTTTGATATGTTGTTCTTGATATTTTAAACTTCCTGCAAATTTATTGTCGCGAATTTATGATAAATGCTCACTGTTAAATACAGAATAAAAATAAATATTAAATAGATTATTTATTTAATTATTGAAATTATAATTCCGAAATAAACAAATATCGCATTTGACATTGAAAGCGTGGCACTTAGTTTACAGGCCGGTTATTCATAATAAAGTACGCTGAATGATTTCCGTTGATTCAAATTCGTCTATGAAATGTTGCGGAAAAAATTATTAAAAAAGTGAAGAGAAAATCGAAAATTAAATTTTTCTAAATTATAAATTATATTATTTATAAATATTAACGCCTAACGCCTAAAACATTCTAAAAAAACATGTAAACTTATGATAAGTTTCCTCTTCCTAATATTTGACTCATAGTTTGGAGTTCATCGCGCAGAGCCATTACTTGAGCTCTGAGCAATGAATTTTCCTGTTCCAAAAAAGCAGCTCTAAAGGCAATTCGATCTTCGCGTATCTTACGAGCATCACGAGACTTCTTAGCAGCTTCATTATTACGTTTTCTTCTTTCGTAGTACTTATCGTCTTTTTGTTCTTCTGGTATGGGTCTCTTTTCGCCTCTAGGTCTGCGGTGCAAGAATGATGGAAATATTCCACCAACTCTATTTAATTCCATTAAGGGAAAATCAATTGGACTCAAATTACGTACAGTTGGAGTTAAGTATTCAAACGCTGGCAAAGTAGTCTGACAGTTTAAATTGCTGGAAGAGGTTCCTGGCAAAGGCAATACGCCTACACTAGGTAAAGGTAAGACGTTTCCACTTGAAACCATCTTTACAGAATCATGATCAACTGGTTTTAAATTGAACTGATGAGACTTATTTAAATTAGTATCGGTTTCTTCTAATGGGCTTGATGTCTGCTCTAATTCAGTTGACAATTGTTCAATCGTTGTGTTCTCTAAAACATCCAAAATTGGAGACGTTTGCGGAGATCTTAGTGTTTCATAGTTTTGAGACAGTATTGCATCCAATTGTGGTTGAATTTGTAAATTTTTCATGACATTATGGCAAGAGGAGTCTAAAATATAAATATTGTTGCTATTATATTATATAAAGTGATTAATTTTCTTCGATAAACATTTGTTTTATTTTTTTTTTGTGTGATATTTCTCTTGTTTATTATTATTATATGTTTGCGTTTTACCTGAAATAGCACCAGGTATCATTAGCCTATTCCGAGTGCGCAAGAAATGGAAAGTTGAAAATGAAAATGGTTCGACTAAATTGTTTACATTTCTGTGATGTACAGGTGTATTACACATTTTTATGGATACTTATTGAAAATGTTTCAAAAATATTTCAAAATACCGTCAAAAATATTAAATGTCAGGTTTCTTTCTATTACAAATAACGTCTAAATAATAATAACTACCAGGTTCTTTATTTTTTCATATAGTTGTCCCATGTTCTCTACATACATACATATATAAGCTCCTTTATTTGTTGCGTAGTGTTAGTACTTACTTGTATTATAATATTCCACTATGTTACCCACCTACCATTGACTCTGATTCAACCAATCACGCAATGTTGACTGGTAATTACCACGTAAATTGCATGACACTTCACATACATTCAATCGATATAACATTAGTTTTCAAAGTACGATTATAAGGACCTCATATAACTGGTTACAATAAAAATTATCATTAATATGTACACACACCCCCTAATATACATACATACATACATACATATAAAATTTAAAAGAGTAAGTGAAAGAAAAATAAATTCTAAAACTGCTGTAATAATTCACACATGCATAGAAATACATCCAAAGGAATTTTTTATAAATCAATCAAAACCCAAAAAATAATTTATATTTTTTCATTTAATTCTGCATTTATTTATTGCATCTTCAATTTAATACTGACTGATATCAGTTTTAAAATCCTGACGTCAGGAATAAATATAGTCTTCGCGGTTACTTATATTGTATCCTGTCTCCATACGGGAACTGCAGTATCACTTTTATTTAAATGAAAGTGGCTACCGCAGATCAGAATGCTGCGAGCCAAGCTTTTTCTTTATCAAAGCATGTCAAAGTTTTACGATGTACCTATTGAAATGTAGTGTAGCCATCTTTGGCGAATGTATTGTCCTCCTTCACAGGAGTTTTGTGCCACTATATTTCGGATATCTTCTAGCAGTACTATTTGCCATATAAGCTCATACATTTTAATAGAGTTCGGTTCTGGACTCTTAGATGAAGTATTCAGCACTTTACCAGAGTTGATGCATTGCAATGTTGCATTTCCACCGAAAGTGGTCTTAAGTTTGGTAAATTTAGGATCTTTTTTAGTTTCACTTTCTGAGGAGAATTTGATTGTTGGTCCTGATCCCCCAATCTGCCACCTCTACGGTGGATGGGTCAGTGGGGAAGAGCAGAGGCGTTGGGGGAATGGATCGGGTTGTTATGTTTCTAGGTGTCTATGGCCTACTATAGCTATATATAGACAGTGTAAGAACAGGTTGGCTGTTGGGCTTGCATAAGGGCTTGAAATAGGTGTTAGAAATATTGTCTACTATTCTTCGTTAAGGGTTATTTGGAATTTTTTTCAATAATTACTCTTCTCGTAATTGTAAAAACGCTACAAAATCATAAGAGTTTGAAATTAAAACAATAGTAGTCAAGTGTACAACTTCCGGAACTTGTTGCCTATCTGCAGGTTAGTAAATTGGGTATACACTCGATTAAATGTCTAAACCCATTGTAGATTTTGCATTAAATAGCATTCGTCCTTTAGGTGTAACAACTCGTGATCTCCAAAAGGTATGTTTGAAATTAAGTCGCCAGTTGCTAGAAAGCGTAATCCAACAGATTTGTAAAAATTCCTACATAGATCATTTGTAATCGAAAATGTAGAAAGCGAGAAAGTCGAGTTTTATGTGTTAATATAATGTTACCTTTCGCAGCAACAGCATATGATGTATGCTTAGTTGGGGAATCATTAGTCAGTCTTTATAAGAACAATGCCAGCTTCCTAAATCACATAGTGTTTGACGAATAAGTCAAAGTTGGATTAATATGTATCACAATAATTTCCTACTCCAATAAGTTAAAGTACTATAAACCAGAAAACTTTAGTTTTAATATCTTTATAGGATGCGTATGCTCGAGTTTCCATTTATTTGTTCGAAAATCTCTAGTATTCTTTTGCAATTTCAATGTCGGTAGGTTTTACCTACAGTTCATATAAACACAAACAAACATACACTCTTGAAAAGATGTTTAAGAAAAAAAGTAGACATTTTGCTTACAGTATCGGTAGACATTTTACATACAGTATCGGTTATAATTAAAGTAAAATAAAGTAAAGTAATTAAAAATCATCAGTGTTTTGTTAAAATGATTTTTAGTTGTATGTATTTTCATTTTACATATTTATTATTGACAAACAATAATTTTTTTTAAAATTCAAATTATATAAAGCATGTTTTGATCAATAAAGAATTAAAGAATATAAAATTAAAAATACTAAACTTAAGCAATCAATCCATCATGCAAACAAAAAGAAACATACATACAAACACTGCCGCCATTGTGTTTAACAGTTGTTTTACAATTCTTAAGATTTAGTCTTTCTCCTAATGACCTTCGTACCGATTTATTCCATCCGAACTTATTAAATACAATTTAGATATATTGTTTCCTAATATATGTACATATATTGCGAATTATAGTCTAGGCTTCCTGTTCTTTGCTCATAGGAAAGACTTTTTTGCTGTTAGTTGACAAAATAAGGCGGGTTTCACTGCTCTTCTACAAGTCATTGATGTTGATGGATCTCTTCGTTACGTGGATGGATCTTATATTATTTGTTAAAGATCTTTTTGAATGGCTCTTTTAATCAAGATTAAAATGTATTTGGTGATATGCGCCCTGGCAACAACAACTTTGAATTATGCCTGAATTCGATGTTCGAATTCGAATTGTTGATCGGTCGATGGAATATTTTTAACCAATTAATGTCGTGTTTGAAGGATTTAAATTTATTACCATTATCATTTTTCTCCCATTAACCTTACAGCAATCTAATTGCTGGTATATTTGATTTCTTCTTCTGATTCTACAAATTGTGGAGACATTGTGCCGTTAATTTAAATTTTGAAATAATCAGTAGCGTAGGCAAGTTTTCTTATGATTGTTGTATATACTTTAAAAATTTTAAATAAAATGATTAGATAGCAAAAGTAATAAGCAACTTAAACAGAAAACCGACATTCCTTTAAAAAGCATAAAAAAATATAAAAAAAAATCTTATAAGGGGTGTTTTGGTTATAACCGATACTGTACATACGTATGTATGTACATATTAATGGCATGAATTAAATATAATGTGTTCAAAAGTGTTCATAGGAATACGTTGTGGCAAAAATAACAACCATAACACCAACTGAAATCACAGTTCAGTTGTACATAAATTTAAAAGGAGGGGTTTACAAAAATAGGAATCGAGAAAAAAGATAACCATGCGATAACCAATCAAAATAAAGTTATATGTCATAGCATGATGCATTCGCCTGTATAATAGTTTCGTAAATTATATACTATTTTAGTTTTTTTTTCCAGCCAAACATGCACATACGACAAAATAACATGTTGTGTTATAAATATAATTTCTATTTATCTTTATCTATACTTAACCGTAGATCGAGCTTTGTATTAAAAATGATACATTGCATTTTTTGAGACAATATAACTTTAATTCAGAAAAAGTTAGATGCCTGATATTTTTTGAATTCGTTAGTATTGTTATCGCCATTATTTTAAACCAAATAAAAAAAGAAAATTTCAAACAGGACTTAAAAAATTCAAAAACTTCATAATTCTGGCTTATGTATCATTTTTGATACATACGACTTTCCTAGGCATTCTTTGGTGTTGTGTATGTAATTTTTTTAAGTTTTCAAAAGATTTTGTGAAGTTTTATCGGGAATAATACATTATTTATGGTATTTGAGAAGGAATTGAAAGTTAAATGTTGGATGAAAGTGAAAAGGTTGAATTTTCTGTTCTTGATATTGATTGAAGTAGTCGTAATCTAGTATGTACTA